>CAWUFW010008556.1:0-600000 GCA_963921515.1 Calotriton arnoldi
GGCGTAAAATTATTGGCATAGTGCACCGTAGCGAGCGAGTCCGAACAACCTTTTTGGAAAAAGCGGAAAAATGGTGCATTTTCAAGCAAATTTGAGAAAGCAGGAAGGTTAATAAAGCAATTGTGAAAGTGCAGTTATTACATTAATAAAGAGATGTCATATAACATAGGTAGCTGCTTATTCAGTATAACCACAGAGCTTCATAACAGACTTCGAGATACAATGCATTTCTGAGTACCTCACAGATGTTTTTTATTGAACAACAACAACTAAACTGGTCGCAAAGTAGCTGCATTGAACATATTGTTTACTTTTTGTAAATGAAATCAGCACGTCTCTCTGTAAGTGCAGCAAACTTTTCAATAATTTTAATGTTAAAGTCTGGTATTTTTTGAACTAGCTTGCTCTCTATAGAGAGCATTGCCAAAGCATTGAGTCTTTCCTCAAGCATGGTGTTTCTCAGGAAAGTCTTTATCCTCTTTAAGGTTGAAAAACATCGTTCTGACTCTGCTGTTGTCATAGGTGTAGTTATTACAATTTTTAGTAAAGCCACTGTCTCTGTAAGTGACTTTTCCATATTAAGTTTATGTATTAAAGCCAGCAAAGAAATGGCACCTTTGGCCTTCCGGTACACAGGCATTGCGTACAGTACAGTCAACTCAGTTCTCAGCTCCTCTTTTTTGAGCATGGGATAAGCTTCCACAGCCTCATTCAGAGCACGCTCAGGGAAAGATTCATCATATTTTGCAAACTGTTCACTTTGCAATAATGTGGCACTCACCAAATGTTTTGTGAAAGAAAAACGTTCTTGTGCCTGCACAATTATAATGTCACATATCTCCTTTGCTATTCGGACCAGAGTGGTGATGTTTTTCCTGCGGTTTGAAAAAGTAGAATGCTCTGGCAGTTTGCTGTCTAAATTGTCAACCCCATCTCTCACTTTGCTTATGCTTTGTACAAACATAGTGGTATATTCTTGCACTTTGACAGTATCTATCTCTCGTGCTTGTAACTGATTGTATAACAGGTCGACAGCTACCATTATATCATGAAATAAAAACAGTAAGAACTGAAACTCTCTGTCTTGTAGTGTTCTAGCAAAGCCACGGGCTTCAGTCTGACTTTTGTAATCAAACTCATCATTGTCTTCTATGGCGGTAAAACATTTCTCAAGGTTCTCCCTATGTTCATAGATTAGGTTGACTGTACGGATGTTAAAGTTCCAACGAGTTGAGGATCCCCTTGGAACGCTTTTGTCCACAATCTCATGAAGTTCTTTTGGGGAACGTGAGAAGAATGCTGCCATGCCTCCTACATCCTGAAAGAAAATTTGTGTCTCGCTGATCTTTGATACTGCCTGTTGCATAATAAGATTAAGTTGGTGGGCGTAACAGTGCACATAATGAGCATTAGGGTACACATCTCGAATTCTTTCTGTACTCCACGGAGGCTTCCACTCATTACAGACGCACCATCATAGCTTTGTGCGATAAGTTTTTTTTTTTTGAGGCAGCTCTGGAAAAATTACGCTCAGTTGACGCAGTATAGCTGCAGTAATGGTTTCTGCACTAGAGTCTCTTAAATGTGTGAAACCATAGAACCTCTCCACAACTTGTCTGTCATTGTCAAGGTACCGAAACACTAATACGGACTGTGTTTTAGTGGCCACATCAGTGGTGTCATCAGCCTGAATAGCCACAAAGTCTGTGTTTTGCAACTCTTGCACAATATGGCTTCTCATAATTTCGAGCATACACTCAAGGAGTTCATTTTGTATTGTTTTAGAGGTGCCCTTAAAGACTGTAGCACTTGCTAAATGTGCTTCCATTTCCTTGTCTATGCTTGCTATTAAATCCACAAGGCCTCTGAATATTCCAGGTTTTGAGGAACTTTTTGATTCATCATGGCCTCGCAATGCCAGTTCGAAAGCACCACAGAAACGAATGCAATCAATTATTTTGGATAGAATCTGTCTGTTCCTATCAACTGCTTCATTGTGTTTCTGTATTGTTTTGCGGTATGCATCGTTTATCTGCTGCTCAATCGGTGTGTCTTCCACCAACATTCCCAGTCTCGTCAGGTTTTCCATATGCCTTCTTGTGTGTGCATGCTTCTTTATTTTTTCAGACAAATGCTTCAAGTCTGTTACTCCTTCATGTGTCCAAGGAAACTCACCACCAAACAGCAAGCAGGGGAAGCAGAACAGAGAATTTCTTAAAGGGCACCCTGTAAGCCAATCAGCTTTTGTGTACCAGGCGTTTGAGAATGTACGTGTGGACAATTTTCCTCTGTCCTGGGAAGTTTTCTGTAGTTTTATGTCAGGCCGATGAGGTCCTAATTGCTTTATATGTATTTTCTCTTCTAGTGGCCGTGCCTGGAATGACCTTGTAATTAGCTGTTCTACTGTATTCATCATGCCGATGCTGGCATTACCAATATGAAAGAAACCTGTCAATAATCAAAGTGCAACGTATGAGGTGTGGTGCAATAATATCAAATTTCAGTATAAATACATATATCTTGTGCAGTATCGCAATAAATCTCCAACAGCTCCCCTTTGCACATCATGACTGCTAAAAATACAGCCTTACTGGCTGCTGCCTCTGTGTGCCATAGTGGTTGGTGAAGGCACTGAAACAGACACTGCTTGAGGGCCTTGAACAAGACAAGGGATAGATAGTGGCTTTAACAACCGTTATTGCCCAAAGCACAGGGCTAAGGCTATTAGTAAATTCCATCCACTGAGGGTACAATATTCAGAATGTGCACCCACCCCAACCACCATGTAGAGTGACCACATACATAGCCCTAACTCCAATCTAAAAAAAAATAGCATCAGTTTCCTTACCTTTAACACTGGTGTTTGCTGGGTCGTCTGGGCCCCTTGTTCTTCTTCCAAAATTGCCCAAAAATTAGGTAATGGTTCAGGTTGCTGAAAATAAAAATATAACAATTTATTTTTGAAAACGTTAGGGTAATCAAACAAAGACTAGGGGGAAAACATAACGCTCCAATTTTTACCTTGCAGTTTGCATGCAGCTCTTAGATGAGAGTTAATAGCTCACTGTTGTATGTTAGGATTTTAACTTACAAACTGCAAGTATCAAAAGGATCTCTCTGAGAAAAGCAGTGACTCACTGACCTATTTACATCATGTGCATTTTGTGATCTGTATCAGGTACATGTTCTTTGCAGCAGGCACATTAACCTTCTGCGCTACCTTGGGGTAAGTCAACAGCAGTCAAAAAAATACAAATCACAGTCAACATTGAGGAGGAGGCAGGGAACACACTACTGCAGCCGCAGCATAGTCTTTTACTACCTTTTTTACCTCTTTGCAGACACACCACCTACCAGCTCACTCCGAATGCCAAACTGTAGTTAAGTTTGGACTTGGCACTGGCAGCCATCTTAGGTGTAAATTCACAGGGTGTCACGCTACATGGGACCGTCCCTGCTGATGGCACGTGAGGTATGAGGTGCAAATTTGAACATTGATTGGGACCCTAAGGTTGTGATCGAGGATGAAAGCCTCCCACCCTCCCCGATTTCAGCCCTTGCTGCCAGAACTCTGCTCTCCCTCCACACCTCTCAGTCTCATCCCTCCCTGGTTGCTCCCTCCATAGTTGGTGCTTATTTATCATATGCAATTAACAGAGCCGATAGTTCTGGCTTGTTGTAGGTGTAATGTTTCTTGTTGTATTTTATATCTGGATGCAATGACAGAAGCAGCAAAATACCTGTCGGGAGGCACACTACTCTAAGCACAGATTTGTAGACTTTGGCCAGTGGTGTCGTCCTTTAACTGAAATGTTCATAGCTTTCTTTCGTACAACTTTCCCAGTTCGCACCAGTGAGCGTCAGTTGCACACATCATAGTATCACAAGTGGTCGCCAACGTGATAATAATCTCTTTGATTAATAGGTAGCTACTGTTTCGGATTAAATTGTTTTTTTAAAAATGTTTCTATTGAACTTTCTCAGAGACCCTACAGATAAACATAAAATAGCGTTTTTACACAACCTGATACTATTTTTTTGCTCACTTTCGTCCTAAGCTGAGGCCCTTGGACATGTGGCTGTTTACGAAGTGCCTGAACGGAATCTGTATTCGAAACAATGATCATTTACATCAGTGGCTAAAAGACAGATTTAGAATAGGGAAAGAACCAAAAATCGAATAATTTATGTGTGAAGTGGTAAATCCGTTCTCTGCTGGTAAAGAGTCCTCTGACCGCAGAGCATATGCCATGGGGTGGGAATGGCAGGGGTAACTCAACACGGAGATGGTCCACCTGTGGAGAATTGTCCAATGGAAGATTCACCACTTCCCCATTAAATAAATACATTTTACGTTTTCAGCTCTCTCCAATAGCCTCCACTGAGTGCCCCTGCAGAGTGCCCAGTAACTTCCCCTCCAAAAGTTACCAGCAACACCGGTGATGGAATTAAAGGGATATTACATTTTCAATCCTGACGATCCCCTTAGAAATGCAGAATTACCATGGGAATAGGTAATGCCAGTTCCAGTTACCCTGGTTGTTCCTCATGTTATGCCTGGTATTTCACAATCACCAGATCTGTAGGACTTTGACAGTTGAGTGGGCATTATATTTGGGCTAACGTAACTTCTATTGTAGGTTTAACCAAGAAATAACCAAATTAATAAGAAGCTTGTCACTTCTTAATCGGTTTAATGGGTTAGAATCTGTGCTACTTTGTCCTTTAGAATCTGTGGGTCCATGGAACCCCAGCAGCACAAGACATAATCATTTGCCAAAAATAGCTCACACATGACAAAGGGGGCCTGAAAAGCTAGCCTTCCCTTTAATTAGTTGAGTTGAGTGACAGGCATTCTGCTATGGATGCTGCTGTATAAAGTGCCTGTTAGCTCTGACATCAGGCCTCAGAAACCACAACTCTATTACAGTAAAGAAGATTTGTCATTTTCTTATTACAAGTGACTAGCAATGTCAAAAGTAGACTGTAATACGTAAATTAGAGGCAGGATTTTATGTGGTGATTGCAGGCTTCCATGAGGCATAACTAAATACCTTTACTTACCAGAAGGCAAACAAAAAAATATCTGCGAGGCCTCCAAATTCAGGGTTGATTCGCCGCATATACAAGCAGGGACAACTTAAATGAAGCAATGCTCATTTGGGTCATGTTATGATAATAGATGCTTACCTGTTTAACAGTCAATCAGTGAGCATCTGCGCCTTGACTCAGACTTTGGTTTGCATAGTGGACGATAACGTAATAAAACGTAATATAACATAACACACAATAACACATCATTGCATAACATAACATTACACAATAACATAGCATAAAGTAAAATGTATAAGATAAGATAGTATGAGAATGAGAAAGCATGCCACAACATAGTTATAGCAAAGAATAGCATAATATAACAGCATAATGTATTGTAGCTTAATATATGACGATATACATAACACAAAATAATGCATATGGCAGCATAGCATATCGTAACATACTATGACAAATCAAAACATCACACACATCGTGCTCAGGATCTACAATCGCCAGAACAATAAAATAATTATTTTTAAGTTGATACATTCTTAAAAGGCCGTGTCTGAGTAAACTGGAAATAATTTCTAAATATTCGTCTAATCTGTGCGTATTTTGCCAGTGCCACATGTAATTTCCTCAGTCCAGTAACGTTTATTTATTCTCTGCGAAAAATACAATTCAGAAAATGTCCTGCAGCGGTGCAGCCATAATGCAACCATAAAAGAAATTCAGATTGATGAATAAGACTGTACACACCATGGAATTTGTCACAGCTCAATGAAGGGAATCAGTGCAGTAGCAGCTGTTGAATTAGTTTAACCATCCATGCAGTTATAAAGTCTTTATTACAAAAAGATTTTGGAAAAAGCATGCAGTTATTTCAGACTGCATGTTAAGCAACACGTGCTACAAATATTAACATTAGTACACGTCGCGTGCAACTCAACAAGGCACTGCAGTCAAGCAAGTGCAGGAGGGGGCTGGGGCACCAATCAGGGAAGGAAGAGAAGCAGAGGTCACCGGACAGCAGTGACTGGTATAATTTGCTCCTTCAATGGCCAGCTGACCCTCCCCAGATTCAATGAGTGACCGGAGCAGGGAAGGGCGCCTCATCCTCTGCTGCCTTCATCCAGCATGTCCTGCTTCTGAGAGCACACGTTTTAAAGGTCAGGAATGCTTGGTTCCTCCAGACGAGGTCCATTATAATAACTACAAAATATCGAAAACATTTTTACTGTAAAGTCTAAACATTTCAGGCAACAAACAGGAGAGAAGTGTAGTTCACATTCAAGGTACCAGACTGAGTAGCTATCCTCCCGAACCAGCCCCGCTCTCGTCTCATCTCACAGTGCCGAGAAGCCATCAGGATCCCTCAGAGGAGCTTCAGAACCACCAGCGGCAGGAGGGCAGCGAGTCCAGCCAGCATGGAGAGTCTGACAGCAGTGCCAGAGTTGCGCAGGTCACCGGTACAGCAGGAATGGGTGACCGTGTAATCTAGGCCCAGAATAGAGTTGGTCTCTGTAGAAAGACACTTTGTGACATCCATGCACCCCTTGGCCTTCAGCTTTAGGTCACCTTTAGAGGCTGTGCGGGTGTCACACGTCTGGAGGAGGCCACAAGTGGTTGTGGTGGTGATCAAATTAACATGGATAGTCGCACTGCTTGCAAGTTGCACTCCAGCCCCTCACCCAGGACCAGGCTGCATTTCAGGAGGAACGCGGCGCTGACGAAGGCCTTCATGCTTCTAGGAGCTGGACAGAGACCCGTGTACAAGCGGAGGCAGAAGAAGGAAGGGTAACAATGCAGTTGACTGCTTCCGAAATATGAATTCATTTTCACAGTGTATTTTCGGGAATAATCGTGCACAGTTGTCCGTCAGCATTCTTTTTCACACAAGGAGACCGCTTAGCCCATTGAATACAGTAGCAAATGGAATAAAAATTGCTGTCCTCGTTAACCTTGTTCATATTTTTTCTCATGTCTAATTTTCATGGTGTCCGTGAATTTTAGTCAAGCTCTTTTTGAAGCGCATAAAATGATTAAGCAGCAGGCATCGAAGCGCCCTGTTACTTCCAGTTAGTTAATACAGCAAGAAAATGCACTTTACAATCTCATGGGCTGTAAATTTTGATTCAATACTATGGAGTCAGAACACAGCAGATGAAACTAAAGGAGTATCAAGTTTGAAAATGTATGTAAAGCGACATTGGCTCGGGTCGGGCTCCCAAATGCATTCCCAATCCCATCACGTACGTGCACTTAAATATACATATTATTTAGACCACCATAAATTACCTGATTCAAAGAATCGAGCCACCACGAGGTCTGAGGTGTGGTGATGGCGGTGTGTGTCCGTGTCGTCGTCGTGTGCAGCGCGGTGACGTGACTGAGTCACGTGACGGACTGCTGCGCTGCGCGGTGTCTTAGCCAATCCTGGCGCAAATAGACAGCAACAATGTGCCAGGATTGGCTAGGGGGGCATGGTAACTCCTCGCCCATAGATATGAGACCCGGCCGGGCTGCTGTTCCCTCGGGTCCCTCCCAGCTCCCTCCCTCACCAGCAGCCGGTCTGCGGAGAAGCCTTCAAGCTAGTGTGCGCATGTTCGGGCTGGTCATAAAACTGACCAGCCCAAAAATGGACATGCGCACACTTCACTACAGTACTGTAGCGCTGAGTGGACTCACTGTCACTCAAGCTGCCGCAGCCCCGCCCCCGGGCCACCCCAGGCCACCCCCTTCAGCGCCGTCCCTTTTCGCTTCGTATCATTATGTGAATACAACCTAACCTATTTGTTATGTGTCTCAGTGCAGCAGCGGTGCGTCCATTAGGGCGTTGGCAGGTGGGGCAACGCCCCAACGCCCCGCCGCTGGAAGCACGTGCACGTTAGCTTTGATTAGCAATGGTTAAATCCTTAGATTCCTAAAGCCAACAAAAACATGCAGCAACAAGTGGGAGGCAAAAGGTTAAACGTTGGGGGAAGACCACCCTAAGGGTGACAGGTCTAACACTGTGGGTACCCTGGGTGAGATCATTATAAAAAAGTAGTTTCTTTGTGACATCCGCATTAAATGGCATCGCAGGATTCAAATTGGCTAGGGAAAGGAGCACCCCATAAGCTCTTGCTTTTGATCTTTATCAAATTTGTATAAACTGTTTGTGATGTCCCAGAAACAGCAGGGGCACCACAAGCCTGTTCCTAATTGTTTGTGGGGCTGACGTGAGTGTAGCAATCCCACAGTATCCCCTCTGTTTTTTTTAAAAGTCACCCTAAGTTTTATTTGGGTGTTAAATGGGTGAGTACAGCAGAGCTTTCACACTTTCAAGCACTCTTAGAGCTTGGGTTTTGCTCAGGGACTCTTGTGTGTGTGAATACCTGCTAATGTGCTCTATGATGTGCATGCAGCAAGTTGAAAGTAAAAGAAAAAAGAAAACTCCTGCTCCTGTTATATTGACAATGTAACGCTTTATTAACGGTGAAAAATAGGGCAGTGATACTCTATATATCTTAACGAAGGCCATGAGAATGTTTTATCGAATATAAGCAACTTAGTAGAGAGTTATTAAAAGCTCTAATGAATGTCATTGTAGGGTAGTATCATCCCTAACAATTTCGACTGTGCTATATCGGTCTGTCAAATGTGTCTCCTTTTAAGAATCTGTTGTCACCCTATCAAAGCCAGTGGGCCCGCTGTTTGCTAACTACTCACTTATATTGTGTCTAATATGTGTGGTGGTTCTCATGGGCTTAAGGTTCGGGGCTCCTTAGAGGTGTGACTGTTAGGAGAGTGTCAACATAGGTATTTATTCCCAGGGGCGTAGCTCCGGGGCGGGGGTGTTGGGTGTTGCACTCCCCTAAAAAATGTATTCTGTAGTAAATAGTTGGGTACAAGTTCTTTCAGTCGGGTAATGTGAAGTGTCTGTCAGATTTCACCTGGGATTTTTACATGCCCACACACTCTCTCTCGTCTTTTGTTAAAGCTTTAAACAATGTTGATTTGTAATATTGTGTTTTAAGTACCCCTATCAATCCGCACTCTTTTCACTGCCCCTTAAGCCCCCTTCATGTCCTGCTTCTCATATAATGTGTTTAAACAAGATGTCCCAGCGTGATTGTTGGGAAATCTAAAGCTCCCCCCTGCCACCCCCAGTCCTACTGATCAAGCTGCGCCCCCGTTTACTCCTGCCTGCTTATAAATATTCGTAAATTAATGCATAGTATTGTGGTGTATACATCTTAATGTAAGTTTCTGTTTTATAAGTAAAATCACTGGCTGGACAATGATTTATTAGGCGTTCATTGCATATCTGTGGACTGAGATACTATCCCATACCACCTACCCTGAATAGGCTGTGGACTGCTCCACCTCACTACCCTGAGAGAGTCCCGTGTGACAACGGGGTACTTGGTTCCCAGTAGACAGAAAGTTGTGGGGGTACTATTTGTTAACTTGCATCATTCCCAACTAATAACTTGATTTCGATTTAAGATCTTTATTCGTTTTAGAGATAAAACCATAAAAGTTCACAAGCTCCGAAATGGGATTCCTTGTCGTATCGGTGTTTCATCTTACATAGTACGCTAACGTTGGGTACTAAATTTGACATGATTCATTTGAATATTTAAAAACTCAGTCAATGGATGACGAAATATAAACTACAAGATGTAAAATGCAAATTATAAGCTAAAATAGCACATTGCAAGCAGTAAAACAAAATAAAAACTGAATGTTACACAAATCGTAACATGTTCCTAAACTCATCAGCCGCAACAAAAATAACATCATGAACTTGCGTTTACAAAATATGGGGCCAGCCAACACAATGTAAAACGCTAATGTGATTTGCTGGGTCTAGATCAGACCTACAGGGTCGCAAAGTGCCTGTGCTGCAGCGGCGGCTCCTCCGTTATAGTGGAGCAGCATCGCCTCCCCCCACCAGCTTTAAACACGTTTTATTATCGTTTTATTTTTCCTTTCCTTCAGACACTGGCGGCTGGTGTAACCGGGTGACGGGGCGTGACCCTACTAGCAGCAGGAGGAGACAAAAGAGAGAGAATGAACACCAAGAAGCAGCTTCAAGAGAGTACTTCCTGCTTTGTGTTCCCCAATGAAACTGAATTACAGCAATTTCGTTTTTTTGGAGGACGTGGGTGATGTCAGAGTCCTCCTGCGCATGTGCTGGCCGGGCGAGGACTATTGCTCGCCCTTGAGGCCCAAGTGAGGAGAGTGATGTCAGCTTTGGGTGTGGCCACACAAAGCAGCAGAGGTTAGATTTTAACGGGGTGTTTATGCTGTGGGCCAGGGCGGGGTCAGCAGAGCACTATTCACATAGAGGGTAAGGGGCAGTGCAATGGGTGGCAACAACTGAAGCTCTCCCTTTGGTCCGGACTACTACTTATGCTTCCTAATTGGATAACGGAAGCTGGGGGAGTGGGCTGCGGAAGGGATAGACTGCGCAGCTCCAATTTCAAGGATAATAGGTGTGCTGTAATCTGTTTGTGTTGGCTGTTTGTTGATCAACCGGCACGTCAATCGAGACGTCAGCTGCCAGAAGAGCCCTCCTTATGAGCACACAGGTGTTGGTTGGTGTTTTATCAGACTCTGGAAGAATGACTTGTGTACGCAGATTTTCTATGTAAAGTAAGGTTCCTGGAGCGTTCCCTTCTAAAAATATGTGCCACATGGTCTTCCTGTAGAAACATGCCTTTTGCATAAGGCTAAGCTCTCGCCAGTTATAGGGATCCTGTGTACTTACTGCAACAAAACAATGTGAAATTTTAGTTTTATTTTAACAGTGATGTAGCTGCTGTTCTGATTTTAAAAAATTATGGAAGTTTAAGCATTTGCTACTGAGAATTAGAAGTCGGTCAAGCCAACAACTAACAGAGAGTAGAGTCGAACCAGGGCTCTGGCTTGACTCCAAGAGCAGAGCTGTAATTCTTGAAAATAGTTTGTATGTAAATCAAGCAACAGATAGCACGTAAAAGCACGATAAAGCCTCTTCAGAATTCAAAGTAGGGTATTTAATTTGTTAGCACATGAAACGTGTCTCCACAGTACATCAGATTATACCATAACATTGAGAGACGTTTGATAAAAGTGATCGTTTTTAAAGATTACATTTAGAAACTAAGCACTAACCGGCAAGTCAGTTGTCAAGTGCAGCCTATTTGTGGCTTAGACTGTTATAATAGACTAGAGGGTTTTGTACAGCACACATCCTGAACTCATATATTTGAATGTGCTTTTATATGTGATTGTGAAGAAAAAGGAGGCAAGTTGAAATATAATATTTGTCTAGGATCACACAGTTTGATGAAACGGGGAAGCTGGGGTTAAGCCCAGGTTTTCTGGTTTCGTGTTGTGTAATTCAGCCAGAAAATGGGTATCTATAACGCTCTCCCTTTTTTTTTTTTTTGTGTGTGTGCATGAAGTCAGCGAGTGTGGGGGTCAGACAGAAGCCTCAGGAAAGCTCAGTTCAGTTTGGGCTTGACGGTCTGGTTTGAGCCTGGCTCGAGCTTTAAGTGGCTCGCCCACCTCTACTGAACATTAGGGAATGCAATGTTATGTTTCTTTTAAAGGTTTTCTTGCATTTGCTAAGACAAAGTTCCGCTCTCAGTCAAATCTGCATGCCCAGTGGTAATGAATGTGCCCTGAATTGAGGTGCGACCCTGTGATAAGGGTTACATGAGGTCAGGCCTTTGGGTATATTTTACAGGGATTATTTTTGTACCAGAGGGAGTTGATGTTTTCTCTTCTTTGTGTACTCCTAAGTGCATGTGGTATTCACCACCTTCTCACTGCCCATCTCGCCAAGCATCCTTTCTCTCTTCATCGCACACCAAACAGGGCAAAATGTGTTTGTGATTGCTTAATGAGTATGAGGCATGTCCTTATTGTTTTCTCTCCAAAATTTGCTTTAAAATGCACAATTTGTCCCTCTGTTCCTGAAACATTTTGCGGCGGCCAACACCCCGAACCCTCCTTATGTTAGTCAGGCTCACTTGCTTCGCCTGCTAATTTGAGCTTGTCATACTTTTATGCCTGACAACTTTTAAAAGTCACCGGCCGCCACTGCTGTCCTGTTTAGTTCATTAATATGTGGCTGATTAGAATCTATCAACGGCTGATAGGATGTCGTATTGTGGTGACCTCGGATTAATTACTGAATTCTATCAAAACAAAAACCTCTATCTTGGGTCCGGTATGTTAGTGTAAAGTGGTAAACCTATTAAAGTGCATCTTTGAAACCATCACTACGGCACTACAAACCTTGATTCCCGCTTGATCATGCTAGTGCCTTCCCAAGAATAGGACATTATGACTAGACTACCAGGCTGTTGCCCAACGCTATGGCACTAAACCCAAAGTGTAAGCAGGGCCATCAGTGAGTCAATAAAATGCCAGAAGAGAGGTTAATGCGTGTAATTAAGATGTTTCCTAATAAATATGGCTTTCCATATCAAGGAGGCAACATTAAAATACATGATTGGATCCTCCAGGGAATATAAGATATAAATAAGCATTATTGTAATTCCAAATATTATTAGCTAAAAACAATAGTTTTAGATAGTTTTCCAGTATAGAAGCTACGAAAAGGTTAAAATGCATTGTTGTTTAGGTGGATCTTCCATCACGTGGGCATTTAACTACTGCCTCAGGCCTTTGTTTCATTTTTGGGAAGGCAACCAACGTATGAACTGTACCCAATTGTAGACGTGTCAAGATAAAATGTTGGCTGTCAGATGTGAGCGTAAGATGCCTCTAAAGGCCCTCCTTTTGTGCCACAGCGAGGTATCTGGCCACTGAGGGTTTAGTACCATCTTTGACGCGTCTAACATCAGCATATTTTTAAGTAGTGAAAGTTTAAGTTCTCTTTTGCTATAGAGCGTTATACTATCAGGTTCATTCAATTATAGGGGATCCTTCAATTGGGCAATCTGTCTGAAGATATACAAGGACCAGGGGATTCTCAGTGCATTGTCTGAGCTTAAATAATCCCTTATATTTGCTTTTGTGAACTTGGTCTCTTCTTTACTCCAGAGTGCCACAACTGGACGGGTCTGATTGCTAGTATATCTTCCAAATAGAGCATGCCCAGTTCCCCATGTGCTGCATAGGCTGATGTAGATTGTGGTGTGGCAAGCAGTCACTGAAAGTATATATTCTCCTGCGTTTGTAAAATGGTAGATTCTGCAAAGCCCCATAATCCACTCCCACAAGGGCTACAGATACGCATTAAAATTGAGACTATCTCCCGAATTGGTTTACAACCTTAGCGGCAAACCTACAAATGCGTTTGCAGGCATGTAACATCTTTAGCCTATTATTTTCAATGTGGTTAGACCAGGATGCATTGGAGCTAAAGAGAATACCCAGGTAAGAGATGAAGCGCCCGTTCCAATTGGTGTGCCATTGAGTAAGTGAACATGATATAACAGCTCGTACTACTTTGCCACATCTTCTTCTGTCAGATACTTGACAGGAAAGATTGTGTGAGGAGGTGATTTTAATACTCTTTTGTATACAACATTAGATCGTTCAACTAGGCGTCCACATTTCAAAACCCACAAACTGGCAACTAGGCTTAAGAATATCCTGAAAGATTTTGTTTCAGTGGACATCTGGAGACTAAGAGAAGGCTGGCTGAAAGTGTTTTCCCAGTTTGGACCTAGCCATATGCAAATCTGTCTTGACCCTGCTCCTCATGGGAATAGTCCAGCCCGAACGGCCAGGACAGGTCCTCCCTGGACCAGAAACAAGAATCCTGGGACTGGTTTCAGGTATCACCCCTCATCAGTCAAGCTAGCTCGAATCCAGTAGCACAGTGAGCACGGGACAAAAAAACTATGGATTTAGGCCCAGATCTCTGTACTGGAGTGAATGTTTGACATTGTTCAGCATTCCATCCATCTATTGTCCTTTTTGCATTTGTCACCCTGAGTGGGAAGGGTATGTCCAGACGTATGGCCCATGCTCATCATGCTCACCATGCCACTGGAGTCAACCTAGCCTGGCTGATGAGGGGTGATACCCCAAAATCGGTCCCAGGATGCTTGTTTCCTGTCCAGGGAGGACCTGGCCCGGCAGTTCTGACTGGACTGTTCCCATGGGGAGCAGGGTCAAGATTGATTTGCATTTGGCTGGGTCCAAACTGGAATGGCATGGTGAGCAAAAAGGGATGGATTTAGGCCCAGATCTCTGTACGAGGGGTGAATGTTTGACATCCATCAGGTGTCTTTTTGCAAGAAAAATAGAGCCATTTTGTAGGTCCCATTAGAGGTCAAAACTTTGAGAAGATACCAAAGGGATGGTCAATGCTTTTCGTAGCTTTTATCAGGCCCTTTAGAAGGATCAACCTGGATAGGGGGGAGGTAAGGGATGATTGGCTGGATAAATTACGGTTAGCTATGTTGGATCCCCAGGAACAGAGCAAGCTGGTACAAAATATCATGGAGGAAGAGATTAGAGTGGCAATAGCAAGGGTTAGGAGAGCCAAAGCCACTGGTCCTGATGGCTTGCCAGGCGAGCTTTACAAGACCATGGTAAAAGTGCTATCTCCTGTCTGGTGTAAGATGTTAAATGGCATTTTGAATATGCAGCAGGGTCCACTGCTGTAATGGGCCGAAGATAAAATAGTTGTGATCTTGAAACCAAGAAAACCCCCTACTAGTTGTATGTCATACTGGCCAATATTGTTATTAAATGCAGACTGTTAGAACTGGGGGTCTCTAGTTGGCAGAGGTAGGTACCTTTGTCCAAATAGGGACCCTTGCTTCTAGTCAGGGTAAGGGGGATACACACTTTAGATAACCCCTGCTCACCCCCTTGGTAGCTTGGCACGAGCAGACAGGCTTATCCCAAAGGCAATGTGTAAAGTATTTGTACCAACACTCACAGTAACGCAGTGAAAACACCACAAATGGACACTACACCAGTTTAGAAAAATAAAGTATCTTTACTAAACTTAAACAAGACCAAAACGACAAAAATCCAACATACAAAACTCAGTAGAATGTCTTTAAAAAGGGTTGTTGCAAAAATAAACTTGTAGATCTCAAATGCGACAGTTTCAGTCTCAAAGTACCTGTGATGCGTAACGCAAAACAAGCAAAAGGGGAGCCGTGAAGGCGATGCGTCGGTTCTTCCTGCGCTCCGGTTCCGGTGCGACAAAATGGCGCCTTGATGCGTTGCGCTGATCCAGTGCGATGCGATGAAATGGCGTCTTTGTTGCGATGCGACACTGTAGATGCGATGCGTGCACGCCCGACGGCCGTGCGGCGAACTCGGTGATCTTCGGAGCCGCGACAGGCCCTGCGACACACTTCTCCAGTGTTGCGACGACACCCTCAGTGACGGCGACACGCTTCTCCGGTGATGCGGCGGCGATCAGCGGCGGTGCGCTTCCTCAGCGATGCGACGGCCCTGCGACACGCTTCTCCGGTGTTGCGACGACACCCTCAGTGACGGCGACACGCTTCTCCGGTGTTGCGGCGGCGAGCAGCGGCGACACGCTTCTCGATGATGCGACAGCGGCTGCTGCGGCGGCGTCACGCTTCTCTCATTGCGCTTCCAGCTCCCAACAGCAAGAGAGGCCTCACACACAGTTACAGGCCCTCCTGGCAGACTGGAACTCCCAGCAAGGAAGTTCAGGGAGGCTGGGGGTGAAGTCCTTTTGTGCCTGGGACTTCAGAAACAGGAGGGAGGCCAGCACTTCTCAGGCCCTTGGAGACTCTTCTTCAGATGGACACAGCACTCAGCAAAGTCCTTTTTCAAGCAGGGGGACACAGCACACAGCAAAGTCCTTTAGATCTCTCCTCAGTGGAAACAGCAAACTGCAGGCCAACCCCAGACACACAGCAAGGGCAGTACTTCTCCTCAGTCTCTTCAGCTGATCTTCTTTGGCAGGGATTCCTCTTGATTCCAAAAGTAGTCTAAAGTTCAGGGGTTTCAGCTCTAGTATTTATACCCCAAAAGTCTTTGTTCTCCATGTGTGAGGGGTCCTGGACCCAGTCCAAACCAGTTCAGGGTGCATTCTGCAAGGGCACCTCTCTTTCCTTTGTGAGTGTGGGCCAGGGTCATCAGACACACCGCAGGAGGTGGAGCCAGCATTGTGGAAGGCAGGCACAGCCCTATTCAGACCCAGGTGCTCTCCTCCCACCACTCTACATGTAGATAGGTCTATTCAGCCTAGTGCTGACTCACCCAGCCTCCTGCAGCCACCCCCAGCCCCTGTCACTCACAAACCAGACAGTCAATTCACAAACATGCAGAGGCACAAAGAAAGGTTGAACAAGAAAATAGCCACTTTCTAAAAGTGCTATTTCCAAACTTAGAATTTAAAAACCATCTTCACTAAAAGATGTGTAATTAAATTCTGAGTTCAGGGGTACCAGATTCCAACTTTCTATCTTGCTGCTATGGGAAGATATGCAGGTAACCATGTTACACAGCATTCCCCATGTTATCCTATGGGCAAGATAGCCTTTCAATAGTGAAAAACGAAATTGGCAGTATTTCACTATCAGGACATGTTACCCACACTAGTACATGTCCTACCTTTCACATACACTGCACCCTGCCCAGGGGGGTACCTTGGGCCTACCATAGGGGTGTACAATGTGTAAGAAAAGGGAAGGGTTAGGCCTGGCAAGTGTGTACACTGGCCAGGACAACATGGCAGTTCACAAACTGCGCACAGGCACTGCAGTGGCAGGCCTGAGACACCATCTTAGGGCTACTCCTGTGGGTGGCACAATCAGTGCTGCAGGCCCACTCGTAGCATTTGAATCACCAGCCCGGGCACACTTAGTGCACTTTACTAGGGACTTATTGGTAAAGCAAATATACCAATCATGGATAGCCAATCACAATAACAATTTAACCAGGGAGCACTTGCACTTTGGCACTGATCAGCAGTGGCAAAGTGCCCAAAGCATCTAAACCAGCAAAAACGAATTCCAGCACAGTGTCAAAAATACAGGAGGTAGAGCCAAAAAGTCAGGGGAAACCACGCCAAGGATGCCAGGTCTAACACAGACTATAACATTTTTGTTACATTATTGGCTAAGAGGCTGGCTGCGGTATTGGGGAAATTGATTGCTGAAGAGCAGAAGGATTTTGTACCTCGGAGACAACTGAGCCACTTAGTTCACCAAGTTATTGGTTTCATTGATCTGGCCAGTACAAATCAAGTACTGTTGACTTTGATAACTAGGGATGAGGCCAAAACCTTTGATCAGTTGAACTGGGAATACTTATGGGCATGTTTGGAGAGCTTTGGGCTCCCTCATAATGTCATTGTAGCAATCAAGGCCCTGTATAAGACTTCCTATGCTAGGTTATTAATTAACAATATGCTTACGGATAAGGTAGGAGAGATGAGGAGAGGTACGAGGCAGGGATGTCCCCTATTCTTTTTGACTTGTTTATTGAGCCTCTGGCACAGGCTGTTAGGGCTGAAAGTTTACTTTCTACATGGTGGCTATCAGGAAAAGGTCGCATCATAAGCAGGTGATTTAGTTATTTTTACTTACCAACTGGAGACAGCAGTCTGTACCTTTCAAGGTTTCGCTAGTTATTTCAGGTCTTTTGCGAGCTATGAGATCAATCATAAGACTGAGATTATGGCCTAGAACATACCCAATCTGACAAGACCAGCAAACCCATAAATTAAATATTTTGGGATTGATATATATCAGGATCTGGGGGTAGTGGCCCAGAAGAATCTCAACAAGACTGCGATGAAGATCAAAAAATGATTTAAAAAAATATATTAAAGAGATGGTTACATTTCCCACTCTCCATGTTTGGCCGGCTTATCATTATAAAGATGTGCATCCATCCCAAGCTGATGTTTTTATTTAGTTGTATCCCATTATGGTTTGTCCCACGATTACTGTGGAAAATTCAAGGCAATGTTAGTAGCTTCTACTGTGCTGGGAAAGGAGTGAGAATAGCTAGGAAAAAATTGAGACACAAACTGAAGAAGGGAGGGCTCCAGATTTGCAACTATATTGTTGGGCTGCACAGATAAAATAATTTAGGGTGTCACTTGGGACTCCAGGGAACGCTTGTGTAGGGCCGTTGTTTTTAGCTCTGACTAGGAGCCTAAATTGCCCTAACCTCTTTTATATAAGTTTGATGCCGCTAATTTGTTTTAAGAAGGTAAGGCTGAAAGTTTTAAACAGTGGAGCTAGACTCAATTCAGGATCAGAAAGAAATGGTCATTTATATACTATTCTGGCCAGGCACCTATATGGGAGTCACAAGGCAGCCCCTACCCCCGTTTAAACGCTGCTTTAAATGCCCCACTTTGGATACCCAATTGTGTATGTTGAAGTGACATGATTGATGAGGATAGTTTAAAGTCATGGGGGGATTTCAGGGGTAGAACAGGGGGTATGCTATCTCGGTTCAAGTGTATGCAGCTTCTCTCGTGGTATAGTTCATTAAGGCAGGATGGGACCCTTATAGACCCTGGTGTGGAAAGACATCTCCATAGCAGAAGGATACTGAGAAGGATATTTAAGAAAGAAGTGGCAAAGTGGTCACTCAGTGTTTTTATACAACTCTCCCAGAACACCATCTGGCCACAGTTTTAGCGGTAACGTTGGGCCTGTTATTTTAGAAATGTCTTCAGCAGGTGATTCTCATGGTATATACAGTATCAATATTTTAGATGTACTGAAACCTTCTCTATGAGTTTAAATTAGGTATTTCATTGATGATGACATTATGAGGGTGAATAATTATGAGAGGTAAAAGCATAACAAAGTGAAAGTCATCATGTATCCAAGTCTTACAGAGATTTTGAATGTGCTACTTGGCAAATTGTCTAATTGTCTAACTGTAATACACTTGTAGCACTAAAAAGATTCTATAGTGGATTTTTTAAAATTTAGAATAGATTTACAGATCTATATAAAGACATAATAATGAATTTTGACTATTTTAATGTCCTAGAAGATGTGTTCTCCTGGATGCCTTTATTTAGGTGTGATATCTTAATGAACATGTTTATTTTGATAGAGAAATGTAAGAGAAGTTAAGGTTCATGGAAGAGGGATTTGTGTTGATGCTGGCTATTGCATAGAACCTCAATAGATATTAATTGTAGGAGTTGAGATGTTACATGAATCATATCAGAGAAATCCCCCATGCAAATTTTAGCCCACTCTGGAAGACGTGACCCCAACTAGAAGTGGGTAACCCCCCCCCAAACATTTTACAATCCTGGGTGTCTTTTGTGTGTGTTTGTGTGCTCTCTGTCCACTTGCCACTAACATTTTGGGGTACACATTGAGTCCAATACGCCATAGTTAGATGAATGGACCACCAACCCTCACTGTTGCTTTATCTTCTCATGTAAATTGTGTGTTCATACACCAGTGAATCCGAGGAAATACTTGCCTATCACTGGTTGTATGAATTTCCAATTTTTCTATTTCTATTTTGAGTTAGCAGAGTAGACTATGATCCTGATAAATGCTCCCAGAATGCTTCTTTGAGGGTGTGACTAAGACGTAAACATGTTTTTACAAAGGGTCGAACTGACCTCTGCATTTTTGCTTTCGACCTATAGGAGACAGGACTAAGGATTTCCAAGGTCCGCCAGGAGGTAGTTTAACAGTTTGTTTTCCCTCTGCAGTTCTATCAGTTTACACACCCACACCCACACCTATCCCTATGGAGGACCCACTCTGGATTTTTCAGCATCTCAAAAGATCCACTCTTATGAGGGTAGAAGTCCACAATGACACCACTTTTGGAGTCTGTCTGAGGAGGGGCATGATGAAGCATTTCCACCTAATGGTGGATGAGGGCTTCCGTCCTGTATATTGATAGGACCAAAACACCTCAGACAGACCACTTGTCTCCATGACAGTTGAGCAGAGGTACTCATAGTTATTGCTAAATTGATTAGGAGGTCCTGCTGTATGGTAATTTAATCCTCCAAAATTCTCTCTTTATGATTAAATAAAGAAGTGGAGTAACACTGAATTGAAATGGTAACTGCAATTGTTTCTTTGTGAGATGTTATTAGGCATTTTGTAAAAGTGTCTGATGTGAAGGACATGATATGTTGATTTATTTGTAGCCATTATGAGGTGACATTATAGCATATTTCCTATATTCTGTTCTATGATAGTACTTTTGGTTTTGTGTGGGCATGTTACATGTTTGTACTCCAGAATTCGAATTCCATTCATGTGTGAGCATTATTGATGCAATACATGTGATATTGTGTGTCTGAAACCTTTTTTAAAATTGGTGAGTGTGTTTGTAAACATACATTAAGGCATTATAACCAAAGCTAATATTACTTCACTTTGCCTGTTTTTTTCAGTAATTTAAAAAATAAATATATTTATAGATTTATTTTTGTATGACTTACTGCATCCAAATTCTATAAGAGCTACCCACTCTGCAGACAGCAAAACCATGCTCTGCATGACCTTGGACTGAGCTCAGTGGGGTGGGCCACAGGATCTGGCCTATGGCTAGGCTCTGTGCCAAACTCTCCACAGGGGCCAGCCTTTGGTGTGCACAGCCTTTGGGTTTAACCCTCTGCTAGCAGACAACCACCACTGCACACAGCCTTTGACTCTGCACAGCCAGGGCTGGCCAAGTCCATTTAAAGCCCCCCACATGGGCCTGGGTATCTGGTTATACTCGCTATTAGACCTGTCAGCCTTAGAATTGTCTTCCTCCAAACATTTTGCCTTTTCCCTCCAATTTTTAGTGACATTTGTTTTTGTTGGCCTTAGGCCTCTGTGCACTTTACCACTGTTAACCAGTGCTAAAGTGCTTGTGCTCACTCCCCTAAACATAGCTTGATTGGCTTACACCTGATTTGGCATATTTAATATACTTATAAGTCCCTTGTAGAGTGGTATACTTTATACCCAGGGCCTGTAAATGCTATCAGTGGGCCTGCTAATTATACAAAACAGTGATGGATGAAATGCTTGAATTAATCTTAGCCACTGGTAATCACTGGGCCGAATCCCAATCCATCGTTATTTTGCAAACCATGCAACTTCATCTTGTGCCCAGCTATGCGCAAATCAATCTAGACCCTGCTCCGATAGGAACAGTCCAGCCCGAACTGCCAAGTCAGGTCCTCCTTGAACTGGAACACAATCAACCCAGGACCTGTTTGGCCCTAGTTGTGGGCTTATCAGCTGGGTACAACTTGTTTCCAATGACAGTGTGCACAGGACCCACATATAAGAATACAAGAATATAAGAATACAAAAGAGTGATGGATAGAATGCTTGAATTAATCTCAGCCACTGGAAATCACTCGGGCCGGATCCCAATCCATTGTTACCAATGGGCCTGCAACACGTATTGTGCCACCCACTTAAGTAGCACCTAAAAACATCTCCTAGGCCTGCCATTGCAGCCTGAATGCAGTATTAAATTTCCATGTCAATTTGACATTTAAAACCCCTAGCCAAGCCTTAAACTCCCCTTGTAAGTCACCCCTATGGTAGGCTCTAGATACCCCATAGGGCAGTATGCTGTGTGATGAAAAGGTTGGACATGTATTTTTAAGTTTTACATGTTCTGGTAGTGAAAAACTACCAAATTCGCTCTTCACTACTATGAGGCCTACCACTCGTGTAGGATACAATTGGGGATCCCTCATTAAATGTAATAAGATGCAATTTCCAATTTGGAGCAAGTTGATATGTTATGTTTGGTGTCTATTAAATCGTAATGATAAACCCTCTTTAATGGTAAAGTCAATTTTCTTTATTACAGTTCAGAAAATGCCACTTCTAGAAATTTTGCAAACAAAAACAAGGGACACCCTACTCACTAGGAACCAGGGTAAATTATGTGTGACAGAAACAGAGGTTCCTGTGGAAAAGTACTTGTTAGTATTAATAATATGTATCAATACGCAATGATTATGGGTTATGTGGATGTCGGAAGAGAGAGCCAGAACACTTCCGTTTGTGTTTGTAATGAATTTTGTTTTATAAAGAATATACAAATATATACATAAAGCAAACAATTTCAAGTAGCTGCTCGTGTCCCCAGTGTGAATGGAACCAAAAAGCAAAAACTAGTGATTTTGTGACACATGAAATGATTAAACTGGTTTCCATCATTTTGAAGAGCGACCATCTGTTATTTTATATTAGTCACAGCCATGTATACAATAATCATAGCTGTTCACAATGGTTAACTCTACAGTTATTGACGAACGTCTGACCTACAAGGGATATGGGGTCTCTTCAGGACCTACGGATATAGGGACATCTGAAATAATCGGTTTATAGCAGCCACGTGAAAGTGTAAAACACCAGTCAAGTGAAAGAAGAGAAATAAAGAATACTCACACTGGACCCAGCCGGGCACAGTGTGAGAAAGCAGGGTGAAGGGCTGGCAACCACGGATAAGCACAGCAGGGCAATTGCTATTGTGTAAAAGCAGGACTTCCCTGTAAATTAATTGTAAAATTTCTCTCGTCTGAATGAATCAGCAGAATGTGACCTGGTCATCGCACCAGAGCAGGCGCCCTGTGTGGATTCAGCATAGCGCAAGGCATGCTTTCCACATTCTGCTGATTCATTCAGACGAGAGAAATTTTACAATTAATTTACAGGAAGTCCTGCTTACACACAGCAATTGCCCTGCTGTGCTTATCCGTGGTTGCCAGCCCTTCACCTGCTTTCTCACACTGGGTACCCGGCTGGGTCCAGTGTGAGTATTCTTTTATTTCTCTTCTTTCACTTGACTGGTGTTTTACACTTTTCACGTGGCTGCGCAAACCGATTATTTCAGATGTCCCTATATCCGTAGGTCCTGAAGAGACCCCATATCCCTTGTAGAGGTCGAAACGTCGTCGATAACTGTGTTAAGCGAACCATTGTGAACAGCTATGATTATTGTATACATGGCTGTGACTAATATAAAATAACAGATGGTCGCCTTTCAAAATGATGGAAACCGAGCTTAATTTTTTTATGTGTCACAAAATCACTAGTTTTAGCTTTTTGGTTCCATTCACACTGGGGACACGAAGCACTACTTGAAATTGTTTGCTTTATGTATATATTTGTATATTCTTTATAAAAACAAAATTCATTACAAACACAAACGTAAGTATTCTGGGTCTCCTTTCTTTCCGACATCCACATAACCCATAATCATTGCGATTGTGCATAATATTATTAATACTAACAAGTACTTTTCCACAGGAACCTCTGTTTCTGTCACACACTTCTAGAAATTTGGCATTTTCCTGGCCTTTGTGCCTGCAACATGACTGGGTGAAGCGGACAGTTAGACTTTGTGAATTCCTCCCAGAGAGTCGCACAATAGGGGGATGAGGTGTGCCTCAATGGGCATCTACTGGCAGGATGGGGGCGCGTAACTGAGCACAGCCCCACTTACACCTGAATAGCTGGTGCTCTGCCTTCACACAAAGGGCCTAAAGACCCAGTATTGTAACTGCAGTCAGCTTGGAGCAAGGGCAGGGGAGTCCGGAAATTCCATGAACTTCAGAGAACTTTTCCAGCAGGTTCTCCCACCTTCTAGAAGAAGGGAACCAGTGTATAAAAATAGAACCTTCAGACCCACTCTTCAGTTCACTACTAGACCTGCGGAAGGACTCACAGAGGACTGCCTGTTGCTGTGACCTGCTGTGCACTCTGCCAGACTGCTGCTGTACCTGGAAGTACTGCTTTGTTGCCTGAAGCCTGCCTTGAACCCTCGAGGCCATACCTGCTGTTGAGCCCTACATCTTCACCTGCATCCAGGACTACCAGAAGTGACTCCAAGGGCTGGTGTACCGGTCTCCTGTTCAATGCCACAGGGACATAAAAGGCTCCAACCACCTTGAAGCCGCACCTGGGCCCAGCCTGAGTGAGTTCTGAACCCCCAAGAAATTCTCACTAGTCATGGGCCCTTGGTTCTCGTGCTAAAGGTGCCCAGATGGGCAGTTCCCAAAACTGAGGATTTTTGTTCAAAAACTGCTCTGAGAACCAGGAGGTGACCGTGACCAACCTGCTCCCCTATCCACCCGAGGCGCATTGCTGGTGGATCGACTTTGCGGCTCCTCATCCTACATTCTTCTCTGCAGCAGCAAACCCTTTTCAGTGGTCTTTTGCCAAAGGGGTGTCTGACCTCATGGAAGTGTCTTTGGCTCCAGCCCTCTGCCTCCTCCCTCTGGAGATTTTCGACTTCCATTTTGGCAACTAAGTTCAAGTGTAGAAATCCTCGCTGCGACCCAAGGCCTCCTCAGACACCTCCTGCAGCATTGCCCCACTGAACTTTGCCTTCTCCAAAAATTTCTTCAAGAAGTCCGAAGGTAAGCACTGACAAGGCCCAATCCACTTCTTGTATCTGAACTGCGCTCCATTGCTAGCTACCACTAAAAACTTTACAAATTCATAACTCCAGTTCTATTGATTGGATTATTGTGTTTGTGGTGTCAAACAGCTTTTTGTGACAAGCTACCCAGGGTTAGGCACAGGTTAATTTATTACATTTTTGTGGTTCACACTGCAAAGGTTTGTGGCTGCTGCTTGACCAGGGCTCACACCCCAGTCAACCAACAACCCAATTTCTCACACTCACCCTACCCCCTTCTGTCCCATTGTTTTTATTTTTCATATATAGTGCTTGGTGCACTGTGCTGGGTAATGGTAGATATTTTTCTTTGAAGGCCAGTTAAATAGAGCACATGGATTTGTAAATTTGCATCCTCATTTGCAAATCCACAGTGGATGAAGGGAGCAAAAGCTCCATTATCTAATGACATGTTTTATTTTTATTAATTTTTATGCAGTCCGTCCATGGATTTCCAAATCCATTGTGATCTCCAAATTAATGGTTAAAATATCACTATTATTTAACCGCTTGTAGCCTGCCTTATACCTTCTAGTAAAGCTTATTTCCCCAAAACTTAAGAATTTGTTTAGATTAAAACAGGCAAAGACGCACTCTGAGTAAAGTTCTAGTTTCGTGCAGAGTTTGGTGTAAATCCGTTCAGAGGTTTTCACTGTAGCAGACAGCAGGTTTCCGTACGGGAGTTAAAATGGAAAACTGACATTTTTTGACCCTCTTCTTTATTTTTGCCCACTGACAAATTTGCATGAAACTTGGCAAGTCAAAATTTAGCCAATGTCACTATTTAATTGGCAATTTGGGTGAAGATTGGCCAAATGACTTCAACATTATAGGCAAAACAAAAAATGCATTTTTAATGGAAACTCAGGCCTAACCATAAAAAATATATATATTTGTGGGTCTGTATGTGCATTACACACTGGTATTATAACTAATTCTAATGATCTTACCATACCTTCACTATAACTGAAGTATTTTTAGTGAATATGTATAAAATGTTTTTTTTTATTCAAAGCAATGTTTGGCTGTTCAATGTTAATTAGTTTAGCACAGAACTTGTACCCAGCCCTCCATCAACAATCTCAGTCAGCACTGCCATATTCTCCTGTTGGCCAGTGCAATAATGTGACCTAAATTAAACACCATGGATGGTCCAAGGGCCTGACTCTCTGCCCTATTCTAACAAATCATCATCCACTTTACAGAACTTCCCTACTACCTAATGTTCTTGACCATACCCCCTCTCGGCACAACACACAGCCTAACTCCTCACATTATCGTGCAAATGATCCTGGAGGCCTGGCTCTGGCAAGCTGCCAGGACCTACTATCCCGTGCTTAATTTGAGCCTGTACTTTCTGGAGCTCGGCACCGGCACTTAATCGTCAACACCAGCGCTTATAGCATGACCTCGACCCAAAGGTATTGGAGCGCTTTTCATGAGAACCAGTTAAGGACACATTCATTTTTTGTAGGCACGGGGAGATTAAGTGATTTGCCCAGAATCACAGGATGTTGAGCCTATGCCGAAACTCGAACCTAGTTCCCCAGCTCCAAAGTCGGCAGCTCTTGCTGTTACACCACATCCTCTCCCCACTTGTAGGCTTTTGTGGTTAGTAGTTAGTTCTTTTATAGTTGGCGGTAATAGAAGCAATGGGCTGGTGCAAGCTGCCTCCTGACAAGAGCCCCAGCACTTATTTTTTTTAGAAAATAACTACTGCTACTAATCAATGTGGAGTGGCACCTTGCCCCCGTGCTGGATACCCTTCCTTTGAAGCTCTCTACCAGCTCCTCTGTGCAAAAGCTCTGTCTGTGGTAAAGCCTACAATCCCTACATGGAGGCCCTATAAACAGGTTCTTCAAGGTGCACCCTCAAACACATACATAAAAATAATATCTGACAGCAGAGTGAGCAATAACCAAACATTCCAGGCCAAAGATATTTGGAGGAAAGATGCATGAGTGTCTCTCCATTCTAGAGCGTCTTCTGCCTCTCTTGCTGCCACTCATTCATATACTCACTCTCACCTTACATCCTCACTCCTACCATTTCCCATCCTCTCCCTCACACCAGTACACATTGAGGTGAGAATGCACCCCTCCTAAGGGGGCTAGCATACTGGCACTCTCACTTATGGCCTCAGCACTTTGAATTTAGTCCAATATGAGGTCTAATTTATGGCCTCAGCACTTTAAATTCAATCCAACATGAGACAACACACTGAACCTACAAACCTCTAGGAAAGTGGAGATCATCAAGAATTCAAAGAAAAAACAATTGGGGTTGGAACACAATAAGGGGTTCTGTACGTTTTCCAAAAAGAGACTGTTAACAAACATAAGTAACACAACACTCACCGACACACACACATCATTAACGGCAACAGCTGAAAACTCTCCACCTGGGACAGGGAGCTCAGTATGAATTAGAAGTAAAAGGCATATGCACTATGACAGGAATATATGCACAACAGAACATAGACCTCTTAGACAAGGCCACTGGAAGTTTGAGGCAGGGCTAGTGTGACCAGATTCCCAAAACAAAAAACCGGGACAGGTCATTAACATAGAAGTAGGACTACAGTTTACACTGGTGGCTGGCTGGATCTTGGTGCAGGCAGTGACCTCTGACTCCAGTGAGCAGGGTCATGCTGGCGGTTCAGACACGCTGTTGCCCCGATGGCTGGCATAATGGCATTCTTGCTGCGTTGTGGAAAGAGAAGGGAAATCCCGAGAGAAAATGTATCTCTTTAAAGGATTTCCCTTCCCACAACAACCTCATCTGGAGCGACGTCACGCCGTAACAGCTCCGGTAGTGAGAAGTGAGCATGCGCACATCTTTTTAACCCCAGTGCGTACTCAGCCACTACTCAAAAACACAGACATTTCTGTGCTACTCCCAGCCACTATCCAAATACCGGGACATTTATTCAATTTGGAGGAAAGTGTCAGGACAACGCGACACTTCACGAAAAACCGGGACCGTCCGGGAAAACCGGGACGTCTGGTCACCCTAGGCAGGAGAGGACCAGATTGTGCAGCAGGGTTGACTAAATTATGCAGTAAAAAACTGAAAATTATGAAACCTATCGTGGCACATTTTGTGATAGTATTACTTAATAATTTTGTCATTTGTTTCGCATGTTAAAACTGTCTGGGGAAAAGGTTTCGCCTCATTGGTACTCAATTTAACGTCCAAATGCATTAATAAGCAACTGAAAGAAGACCAGTCAACCTTTGCATAGGGCCTTCTATTGAAACACGGGTAACCATAATGTTAATAACGTTTGACCTGTTTGAGTTAGAAACAATTTTTTTTTTCTAAAATCTGCAGATTACGGTAAATGCGGAAAATCCATAATTAAGGTGAAAGACAGAATCACATAATTCCAGTGGCCCTGGTCACAGACTACTGCAGTACAATTAGATCTTGCCAGCTAAGATCTTGGCAGGGTAGGATAATATTTTTCAAACTGAATTCCTAACTCCCTTTTAGTCTTGCTATGCCTAGTGCATGCTTCTACAATCTGACCACAGGATCACATGGCTTGGGAGTTATTCTGATATGATTTAGAAATTATATAGGGCTAAAACTAGATTCTGGTATTGAAACTCCGTTTGCCACTTCCCCCCCAACTTTACTACCCATCCTATATTTCACACTACCTACTTACCTCTTGTGCCTACATACAGGTGTTCTTCAGACACCATTACACACCCATTAACTCTTCAAAGTGAGGGTTTACCACATACGCAGCCACGCAGACATTGACACGGGCAACTTAATGCTGATAAAATGTCAAATGCACGGACATGGAGGCCACAGATAACTATATAATCCAGAGACGTTTGAAGGCATGGGCAAAGTGGGCTCTGGCCCAGGGCCCCAGCCTTTTCAGGGGGGCCCCTAATAGATCAGGCTCTGTTAGCCACACAGTCCTGCCCTGATGACCATGATTGATTCTTAAACATAGATTATTTGAAATACCATTTTCCGGTAATTTATTTCAATACGGGTGCTGTGTAGGAGTCTTTTACAGACATTTGACAGATACATGTTGTGTTTGTTTTTCAACACCGTGCAACATCCATAAAAAGTTCCTATTTGAGCAAACAGGACCTCACACATGAGAAATGGCAGTGGGGCACAGATTTGCAATATATTAGTGAACTGCTCCTAAATTACAATATTGAAAACACATATCACTTTATCTGAATATTAATGGAAACACATTTAGAATTCGACCAGTGTGCTGTGCACTGTCAGTGACCTGGCCAAAGAGGGCTTGAAAATGCTGAAATTGGATCATAAATTCAAAGCTGTTCGGAACAGGGCCCCCAAAATACGTTTGGCTCAGGGCCCCCAAAATCCTTAAGATGTCGCTGATATAATCACACCCTTAATACACGGAGAGACTGCACTAACATGAGATATTTGATGAGTGGTCTCTGTACAGCTTCAGGCACATGACCCCTTGCTCAGATGTGGGTTTGCAGCAAAGCAACCACCTTAGACCAATGCACAAGACTGGAAACCTAAAATACACCACTACCATCATCGAACCATCCATGCACACTGGTTCGGTGGAACTTCTGGAGCGGAGAAGTTACCCTGGGCCTAACCGTAACACGCTCACTAACTGAGCCAGCCCGACTGACGGCTGTTTGTTGACGAATGTGTACGGATCCCTCTAAAGCAATCAAACCCACTACTTGCAGACAGTTTAACCAGTGGCGTAACGAAACTTGAGGGCGCCCCCATGCAAAGTACATGGAAGCCCCCCCTCCAAACTCACTAAGGAGCTCTCAGGCCAGGCTACTGTGCTGAGGGGGCCCCTGGAGCTCGCCCCCCCCCTCCAGACTCACTAAGGAGCTCTCAGGCCAGGCTACTGTGCTGAGGGGGCTCCTGGAGCTCGCCCCCCCCGCCCTCCCGGGGCCTTTGAGACGCCACTGAGTTTAACGCGATAACCCAAGAGACCCCTTAACTTTTGGAAGCAGCACTACACAAAAATTGTGTCATATACCACAATGCTTCTATACACAAATGTGGTAGATTTCTTTTAGTTCAACAAAATGCACTTTCCACGAGCCCGTACACTGCACAAGTCCTTACACTGCAAATAACATTTCAAAAGAAATATCAAAGTACCAATAACAATACTCATGTATATATTCCAAGTAAAAAGTAGGAATTGCGGATATCATGCAACAGGAAACAGTAAGCTAGAAGCAGAGCAAGCTGTCCTTCTGATTGGTTCCAAGGGATTTAATGGCCTAACATTGTCTGAAGCAGAAACGCAGGAGAAAGGGGTCACATTAGGTAGCTGAAATCTTTCCACTTCCAGCAGACTTCTTGACACTCCGCACAAGCTGACATAATTCCTAGACAAGGGTAGTGGAGTCAATATCTCTTTTAATAATTACTTCCAGAGGGAACACATTTCATCTTGCACCATAATTATTTCATACATGACACCGATTGCTTAATTCAGTTGTGCTATCGCCAGGGGCAATAGCTTCAGCACTGCATATGCTAATCACGTTTTAGGAATGCGGGAGGGACGTGCCATCTGCTGCATTTCATGGCAGGCTGAGCCAATTATGCGGATTCGTTGGGCACTCCTTAAGCCATGTTCACATCAGGTGTCGGGTAGTAAAACGGAATTATGAAGGATTCTGTGTTTTAAGTAAATTACCTGATTGATTGCATCTTGGCATCTTCCAAGAACTGATGATGCGTTTAAATCTTAAATTTTAAACCTGTCGTTTTTTTATATACCGCTGGAAAGCAAAATCCAGGAAAAAAGAAGACAACGCCAAAAAATAATAGAGCAGTAACTAACAAGTGGACTCCCTCTGAAAGTATACAGCTGAACCACTTTATGGATAAAGATGCTGGAGCGAAGACGGGCTTCATTTTTCGGGACAGGAATATTACAAATTATCAAAAAAGAAAAGAAACCATATCGACTCGCTGCCCAAAATGATGTCATAAGTGTTTTATTGTTGTTGTAAAACCCGGAAATATCTGAGAATTCGAAAAACCTTACAACCGGTTCTGACGTCATTTTGGCAGATGCCACTGGTGTTGAGCCAGAGTATCACCGTAATGTCACACCAGCATATTTGGCTAGTCAGTTGCATCTGCAGCCACAGCTGCCCATTTGGACACCGTAAAGAGGAAAATGGCAGTCTGTTGACCTTAATGTGATGTCCCTGGATCTTTCAAGTACAAATGTTAGATGTGCCCATTTTAGGAGGGGGAGGGGGGCAATACGCAGGGTGTGAGAAGTGCTGTAAGAACTTCAACTGCTAGCCAAGCTTGAGCCTGTGGCTTTTTCGACTACGAGGTATTACAATTCCTCTGTACTCCATCATGACTATTTTAAGTTTTTCATTGTCTTCCTCAATTGAGAATGATTACAATTAAGGCCATTTGATTTCATTTGTTGCCCTTAGCCAAAAGGTAATGCCAATCCATGTGAGGTCTTGCTCACTAAAGATCTTGGTTAATTCTACAGATCACATTAGTGTATTCTGATATGTTATCCTGCATCTGCAGATAATAAAAACAAGAAATGGACCGAGGTATATGGGCACAGCGCCATCGCAGAGGTATATAACACCTTATATGTATATTGTAGATTTGGGCGGATAGACCATTTTAACCTTCACCTAATTTGCACTAGGGATGTGGGAATGTTTGGGAGGGATTCAAAACCATATGCCAAGCACAATCTGGTCAAGACTGGGAATAGAGAACATTACAATGAATAAGGTGATTTATTTGTGTACAGCTTTTGCTCTGACTAGTAAACAAGTGAAGGAAGGTGCAGAGTGGATCTCTGGTATGGTATATGTTACAATGGGCCTGACAAGATTGTGCTGGGCTATTATGAAAGACCTGGGAACCATAAATCACTGGAGCCATAAAACTGCTTCAAAAAGGTTAACTACACGAAGCCTAAGGATGTGTAAAGTATAAGAAGAAGCTGCCCTTAATGCTATTAGATATTATATTCCAGTGGTTCTTAACCTGCGTCCGTGGATCCCAGGGGTTCTGCAAGCCTACTCAGAGGTTCAGCCACTTCTAAAAAATTATGCAAAATAACAGATTAATGAAGTGTAAGTTTTTAAAATGTTCTGTAAATGTTAAGGAATTTGAAACTGGAGGCTAAAAATTAAGATGGTATCCTCAGATTGGTTAATGGGACAGTGCAAGTATATCAAACAAAATATATTTGGGACGATGGTTTACCTTTTTTGAATTTAGAACAGCTGCAATCTTCCTGTAAGAAATTGGGTTACTGGTCGTCGGATATCGTCCTTTCTGCAGGGTCACCCCCAAACATTTTGCTTTCCTCCTTCCCTTTTTGCTGATTTAGTTTTGGTTGGCTGTAGGACTCATGCACTTTGCAACTGATAACCAGTGGTAAAGTGCTTGAGCACACTCCCTAAAACATGGTATAATTGGTTTATACCTGTTTGGCATATTTAATTTACTTGTAAGCCCCTTGCAGAGTGGCATACCCTATATCCAGGGCCTGTAAATTAAATGCTACCAGTGAGCCTGCAGTACTTATTGTGTCACCCACTTAAGTAGCACTCTAAAACTTGTCCCAGGCCTGCCATTGTGGCCTAAATGCAATGTTACACTGCCATGTGAACTTGGCATTTAAAACCCTTTTCCAAGCCTTAAACTTCCCTTTTATTCCATATGTCACCCCTAAGGTAGGACCTAGGTAGCACATAGGGCCAAGTGCTGTGCAAGTAAAAGGTAGGACATGTACTTTAGGGGTGGGCGAAGCTCGCAGAATTTTACACCACTGAATTTCGCAGAGTTACATAAAAACTCCTCGAGATTTCACAGAGGTCTGCAGGCGGCAGAATTTTAACACGTCTCACTGATCAAGCTGAATTTTTGCGGCAGGAGCTTATTCCACTCTGTAAAATCAGCGCAAACGGCACCACACGCTGTGTCAGAGGACACGGCTTCTTTCTGCCACACGGGTAGATTTTCTACTCGAGTGGCAGATTTCTGAATGCGAACAGTAGCAACCTGCCGCGACCGCCATGTTCAGAAATCAATCCAGGACTGGTCCTGGCGCTCAATTGTTCTCGCTCGCCAACTTAACGTTGGCAAGCCGCGTGCGAGAAAAACTTTGCCATGCGGCGGTTCATGGAGTTTTTCCGGATCTCCGTGCTCCAAGCGGAGTGGGCATAGCTCTGCAAACTCCGCCGGTGGAACTGAGTTTACCACCCACCGCTAATGTACTTTTGTTTTACATGTTCTGATAGTGAAAAACTCCCAAATTCGTTTTTACTACTGTGAGGCCTACCCCTCTCATAGGATAACATTGGGGATTCATTATTACATGTAATGAACCGTAATACCTAATTGAGAGGGAGAAGATCTCTCATGTTTGGTACCAATGGCCTTGTAATAATAAATCCTCTTTAATGGAAAGGTCCGATTTATTATTACAATTTTGAAAATGCCACTTTTAGAATGTTGAACAATGGGTTAGGGAACGATTTGTCGCTCCCATACCGGAAGCACTGCTGAAAGGCTTTATTGCGCCAAAAACTTCAAAAAATCATCCAGTTTTGTAATTTTAAACCATTTATTTCAATTCTCAATTTCTTGTTCCTTTTCGTCCGTCACATGAAAAACCATTATGTATTCAATTCTGATGCGGTAAATATGCCCATCCGAGCCTTATTTTTACGGCAGGAAACATACATAGTTCATCCTCAGTAGTATCTCATTCCCAATGCATTTCGGTTGCTTTCATCAACCTTCGTCAGGGGTTCACTACAAAGTCAGACAACAACATTTTAGACTTCATATTTTAAAACGCTTGTCATATCAATACGCTAACATTATTCATTGTGTACTTTAAAAAAAAAAAAAAACTCAACTGGCGCTTTCCCTCTAGTACCTTCCAGCACAAAAATGCTCCTGATCAACTCCCCTTCATCTGTATATACAATACAGTCCCACGTAAAAAAAACATCTACGAGAATGTCTCCCCACTATCTTAGATAACAAAACCTGCCTGTTACCTCTCGTTCCACACTGCATAAAAATCCCTCTCGTACCTGTGAAACTTTTCATCAACCTAGTTCTCTCTCCTCGAGCCGACTAACGGCTTTCTCACATTTGCCGCCATTTAAAACTCATCACGTTTTTAGACCCGCCCTTGTCATTATCAAGCTTTTACCACTTTTAAACGGGACCCATAATCCACCGGTACGGCTCCTACTTGTTGAAATCACCTATATGTGAAACCTTACTCTATCCCCTCATTCGGTTCAACAAACCCCCAGCATTCGCCAGATTACTCCGCCCACCCTTACGATGTATAAATCTGAGCCTATTAAAAAGATTACATTTCTGAGCTTTAATTAATTGTATCTGCACACATGTTAAAAGGAATTTCAAGATAGAAATACATTTAGAATGTTTGCATATTTCGGGTCTGAGCCCTGTGTGCCTGCAGCCTGTCTCTGATACATGTCTGAGGAGGATGACAGCTAGGCTGCATGTATTTCACCTAGAGACCCACACACAATGGGAGCTTAGGTGTGATTTGATGGGCCATCCTGGGAGGTTGGGAGGGAGGAGCTGGGCACAGCCTCACACTTACACCTGAATCGGCTGCATCCTGTCCCCACACAAAGGGCTGCATACACCCCTGCAGTGAGTCTGGAGCCATGGCAGGACGGGAGGACCACTGTGCACTTCAAAGACCCTTCTTTGAAGTCTTCCCCACTTCAGAGGCACCAATGAGTATAACAACTGGAACTCAGACCCTACCTCTTCAGTACACATTTGGACCTGTGGATACTCTGCCAGGACTGTTGTGCTGCTGAAGGGCTGCCACTCTGTTGGACTGATGCTTTGGAAGAACTGCTTTCTTGTTGTGCTGACTTGCTGCTCTTCTGGTCTGGATGAGAAGGACTGGACCAGCATCACTTGACCCCCAGAACCCAGAGTGACTCCAAGGGCAAGTTGGCTAGCCTCCTGATCTAAAGTCTCAGGGCCATAAAATACGTCCAACTATCTTGCTTCTGCACCTGGACTCTCCCATCTGTGATTCTACCCTGCCAAGTGGTGCCACCCTAGTCCTGGACCCTTGGAAGTGGGCCTAAGGTGCTTGCTCAACAGAACCAATTCATCACCGCTGCTGCAGATACCAGAACCGGTGCATTGTCATGACTGTGCGGATCTGAACCGGCGCATCGCCCCTGTTGCATGGAGCAGAACTGGTGCATTGCTCCTGTTGTGTGACCTGAACCAGCGCATCGCCTCTGCTGCATGGATCGGCGCAACGGATTGCCTTCAGAACCACCACTGAGCGACGCTCTACCCAGCTTCGACTGCCCCATGCATATCTTCTTGATGTCGACACATCCAGTATTAAGGTACTTTTGTTTAGCAAGCCAATCCTATTCCCTGTAGCCGACCCGTGCTCCATCGTGGTTGACCAGAACTTTTTAATTTGTCCTGATCTGACAGGACTAGATATTCCAAACAAGCGCTTATTGCTTCTAAGCACTATTTTACAGTTTATTCTTAAAAAATTTACATCTCAAGTGTGAGAAAATGGGTTCTGTTGCAGTACTCCCCCCTTTTAGCCTGGCTTTTGATGCAACTTTGACTGTAGGGTACTGAATCCCTGCTGTCCAGGTTCCCAGTACGAGTGTTGTTTCCCTAAAACTGATCCACAATTGGCCCATCAGGCTCCTGTAAGTCCCTATTAAAAGGTACATGGGTACCAAGGGCATTGGGACTGAAGAGGGACTGAAGAGGGTTTCCTAGGGACCCCTCAACTAGCCCAGGCAGACTGCCACTGCAGCATGCATGGCCTGGTGCAGACAAAAGGACAGAGTTGACATGGCACACTGTCTGTGTGCCATGCCAACTTACATTTCCATAAAATATAGATAAGTCACCCCTCTAGCAGGCCTTACCAACCCTAAGGCAGGGTGCAGTATATCCAAGGTGTGGTCATAGCTGCATGAGCAGATATGCCCCTACAATATTGGGATCTATTCCTTAATGTTGTAAGTGCCAGGGAAGCCAAAGAGAGTACATGGGCTGGAAACTTGACAACTCAAGTTCCCCAGCACCCTTATGGCTTCTCTGAATGCAGGAGTGTTTGGTACCAAACTACTTCTCTCAATAAACCCACACTGATGCCAGCGTGGTATTTATTGTAACATGTTACCGCTCCGCCCTAAAAAAGTATCACAGACAGATTAAGATTACGCAGTGCAATTTCTATGCATAGGTTTCAGCGGTAGTCCCCTGATCGAAGACAGTTGTAATGTTCTTGCTCAGTACTTCTATGACAAGGTTGTCTCCATTTACACCTCCTTTCCTGAAAAGGTCAGAAACACCACATGCCTTATAGGATGGTTTGAACCCTCACATAACAAGGAAGCAGTCTAGCTTCAGGGATATCACATCAGAGGAACTTACGTTGATTATGTCTTCCGATAAATCTGGTGCGCCTTCAGATCCTGCACCCCCTAATGTTTTGGAGCATGGTACAGTCTGCCCAGTGCTATGTGACCTTCTAAACAGCTGTTGCAGGTTCGGACAAGTTCCCAAATCCTGGAAACAAGCTGTCACAGTACCACTATTAAAGAAACCTTCATTGGACGCCACCAAACCAGAGAACTGGAGGCCTATCTCGCTGCTCAATTTTGTGTCAAAAGTAGCAGAAAAATACATACATTTACAGTATTCAGCGTTTAATGAAGCCCGGGACATCCTGCATAAGACTCAGTCTGGCTTTCGGCCTCAAATCAGCACAGAGTCAGCGCTCCTGTTTGCCTCTGAATCCATCCGCTAGGCAGGTGACAGGGGAGATAGCACCGCTTTGCTGCTGCTAGACCTTAGCGCAGCATTTGACACAGTGTCACACAGCCTGCTTCTTGAACGACTGTATGACTATGGAATTGATGGAAAGGCTTTGCAGTGGATAGCCTCTTTCTTACGGTCTTGTCAGGTGGCACAAAAACCATACTTCTTGAAGGTCTTTACACTACAGTAGGGGGTGCCTCAGCTCTTCCCTGAGCCCGAAAATATTAAACCAGTATGTGCGCCCCCTGGCTAATATCATCGAGTGCCACAACTTTTCCATTATGTCGTACGCAAACGATACATAGCTGATAATCACGCTGTCTCAAGATGCTTCTAATGCTGTGGGGAAGCTCCGTTCCTGTCTATCAAAGGTGGCTGAATGAATGAGCCTATGCTGTTTTAAGCTTAACACAGGGAAGACCAAGGTCCTCATCCTTGGAAAACAACCTACAATTTGGTCAACGCCCTGGCCTGACTCTCTGGGCAAGTTACCTATACCTAAGCCGAAAGTGAAAAACCTAGGAATCTGGGTTAACTCGGAATTATCTTTTGATAATCAAAATACGAGTATTGTAGGTCAATGTGTTGGGATTCTAAACACCTTAAAAAAAAAAGTCTTATCTTTCTCCCAGAAGCAGCCAGAAAGACAGTGGTCCAGTCTTTAGTCATGTTGAGACTAGATTACTGCAATTTTCTGTATCTCGGGGTGTCACAGGCACCATTAGGAAGATTGCAGCGGGTGCAGAATATGGCAGCTCAGCTTCTATTAAACCTGCCTAGACGCTCACCATCGGTCCCAGCTCTAGCAATGTTGTACTGGCTTCCAAAATTGCTTTCAAAGCCATGTGCTATTGCCACAAGATTCTCAACGATAAAGGCCCTAAATATCTTCACACCAGACAGATCAGCGGATGCCTCCTTTGCATTTATCCCCAAAATCAAAAGAGCTTGTATTGGAGATGGTTACTTCATCTACGTGGCAGCCAAGTTTTGGAACTCCCTACCCCTTTGGCAAGAAAAGTCTGAAATAGCTTTTTGCAAGAATTTAAAAACATGGTTTTTCAGGTTAGTTTAGAATTGTGTTCGTATATTCTTGTTCTGTATCATAGGACTGATACTCCAGCACTGAGATATGTCAGCTGACGTAGCTATGCGCTTTATAAATCTCATTATTATTATTATTATTATTATTATGTAATCAGAGGGCACCTCAGAGGTGCCCCCTGAAAACCTACCAACCCTGGTGGGGTCACTGACTGACGTTTGGCAGCCAGCCACATACAGAAGGTTTTCTGGACCCCTGGGTGGAGAGCCTCTGCTCTCTAGGACCAGAAACAATGCACATCGTGGGCAGAGGTGTCACACCTCCTAACCCAGGATGTGCTAGTGCTCGAAGGGGAAGCTTCAAAGGCCTGGTGCCTTTGTAATGAGACTCCCAGCCTCTGCTGCTAGCAGCAGACGGCAGCCCTTGGTTTACATCCCCACTTTGGGTGGGAAAACCAGCGGGAAAACTCAGAAGAATAGGAGGTGTGCCCACCTCTGCCAACTCCACCCCTAAGGTGGGGGAGGTGAGGTGAAGCACATCTTTCAGTCCCTACCATCTTGAAGATGGGGAGACCCCCTCAATCAGGGCTAGGTCTATGCCCCCTCCCACAAGAGGGTGGCATAATTGAGAGTGTAGTCACCCCAGGTAAGGTTCCCATTGGCCCTACCTGCTACTCCTTAAACGCCCCCTAAATCTAGTATTTAGGGGGCTCACTCAGACCTTGAAACTATATCTGCGACGACCTAAGACGACATCCCTAAATTCGACCCTGCAGAGAAGCCTGAAGACGACAACTGCCTTGGCCCCAGCCCTACTGTCCTGTCTCTAACTTCGGAGAACCTGCAACAAAACAGCGATTTGTCTTACAGCCAGTGACCTCTGAAAACCCTGGGAGGACTGCTGCCTTTGAAAAAGACTCCAATCTCCTGTGGACAGCGGACCTGTCCAAAAAAAATCCACATCAAGGACTCCTGTGCCATCTGGAACTGCGAGTCCCGACCCCTCTGCACCTGATGCCTCCAGCCTGAATCCAGGTGGTCTACCAGCCCAGTGAAGGTCCACCAGCGATCCTGACCTTGAATTCAGCGTTGGCTGACCTCGTCTGACATACACGACGACGCCTGCAGTGTGAATCCGAAGGGTTCCCCCAACCTCGACCGGCCCATTAAGAAGAAATCAGACGTCTAAAGGCACCCCTGCACCCGCAGCCCCTTGGCTTTGGGGAGCTCGACAAGTGGTCGTCCTGTGACCCCCACTATCCCAACTAACCTGTGCTCTCACTGGTTTTCTGCCTGCTCCCTCTGGTTTGACGCCTGCAGCCTGTTTCCAAAAAGAAGAATCTCATAGGATCGCATTGGGAGCCTGACGCTGAATTTGCACCCTGCACCCATCCGCCCCTGTGCTGGTGGTGTATGTTTGGTGCTGCTTTGTGGCCCCCTCTGTGCTGGTTCTTACCCCCAAAGCTTGCCCCTGCAACCGATTTACCTACCTGCAAGCAGTGTGGCTTCGAGCACCCCCAGTCTCCATTGAAACGCATTGGGCCGAACCCCGATTTTGACCTCTGCACCCGGCTGCCCCTGTGCTGCTGGTGGTGCAGTTATGGTACTCCCCTAACCCTTACCCCGTGCTGACCTTTGCTCCTAAAGACTGGAACTGAAAGTTGGATACTTACCTGTATAACCGCATTATTGTTTTCCTCCTTAGGATAACATTGAACTGTTTGAAAATTGCAGTAAGTGTCGACTTTTTAAAGTGAAAAGTATTTTTCCTGAAAAAACGTACTTATCTTATTAAGACGATCTTGTTCTTTAAAATAAAACTCAAAGCTTATTTTCATAAAATTGGTGTGGATCTCCTTTTTGAGTCGTGTGTTCTGTATTGGTCAATGTTGTGCAATAAATGTCTTGTACTCCTCTGTGTTGGGCCTAAGGCTGCTCGCCCACACTACCACTAATAGAGCATCTTGGGTTTACATTGAGCCGTGTACACTTCTGGGGAAATCTCTGGACTCTGTGCACAGTGTAACCACCTAGTGGTATACCATATACAGAGCCAGCTTCCTACATCAAGTTTTACTTATTTGATTTTTGTCGTTTAGGTCTTGTTTTATTTATTAAAATGTTCTCTATTATTCTAAACTGGTGTGAGATGTTTTTGTGTAATATTTTCACTGCTTTTACTGCTTGAAGTATTGCACAAATACTTTACACATTGCCTTCAAGTTAAGCCTGACTGCTTTGTGCCAAGCTACCAGGGGGTGAGCACAGGATAAGGGTTTGCTTGTGCCTTACCCTGACTAGGATTGTAGTTCTTGCTTGACCAGGGCTTAGTCCACAGTCAACCATTAACCCAGTTTCTAACACTGGTTGAGGGTGGTGAAACCCTACTAAAGCAGCAACAATCCTTGTCAGGGTGAAGTCACAAGCAAACCCAAAATTAACTTGTGCTCAACCCTGTGGTAGCTTGGCACACAGCAGTCAGGCTTAACTTAAAGGCAATGTGTAAAGCATTTATGCAGGACTTCAAACAATAATAAAGTGAAAACACAACACACGAAAAATACTACACCAATTTTGATAAATAGAGCAAAATGTAATAAATAATTTTAGACCAAAACGACAAAAATCCAATCAGCAAAAACCGAAGGTCTGTAATTTTAATTATGGATATCTGGTCACGCTAGACCACAACAAAGTCACAAGTTCAGGCCAACTGCTATAGAGCGTGTGCCAGCTACAGGGACCCAGTTACGCCAGCTGAAGAAGAGTACCTTAAATCCTGATTGCAAAGAGTTGCGGAGTCACACGCCAAGGATACATCGTGCAGCTGAGGTGATGTAATGTCCTGTTCAGAGTTGCGTCTTGCAGTGTCTGTTCCGAGGAGCTGTGATATGAGGTCCTGCATCATCGAGGAGGACATCAACAAGGGGGCTTGCACTGCAAAGTCCTGCATCACGGAAGCGTTGCATACTGGCTGGTTCTGTAGAAGCTGAGGGGCTTGCAATGCAGAGTCCTGCATCGTCATCGAGGATGCCATCAACGAGAGACTTGTGATGCGAGGGCCTGCATTGGGAATGTGTTGAACAGTGGTGGTTCTGATGAGTTTCTCACTACCAGCGCATTTAAAACTTAAAAGTGCATGTCCAAATTTTTAAATACGCTGCACCCTGCCCTGTGTAGAGCCTACCTTCGTGGTGATTTTTATGAATTAAAAAGAAAAGGTTTGAGCCTGGTAGGAGGTTTATCTTGCCCGGTTCAAATAGCAGTTTAAAACTGCACACACAGGCTGCAATAACAGCCTGTTTTTGCAGGTAGTCTAGTTATTTGGGTGGCACAATCAGTGCTGCAGGCCCATTAGTAGCATTTAATTTACAGGCCCTGGGTAGATGTGGTACCACTCTACTAGAGACTTAAAAGTAAATTAAATATGGCAATTGGGTATAAACCATTTCCAACATATGTTAAGGAGAGAGCACAAGCACTTTCATAGCGGTTAGCAGTGGTAAGAGTGCAGAGTCTTAAGGTCAGCAAAAATGACAACAGAAAATAGGAGTTATGAAGCAAAATGTTTAGGGGAAGACCACCCTGAGTCTAACAGGTATAACACTTCCCATTAAAACTGTGATTTATTTTTTATATTTCTGAATTCAATATTTCATAATTTCTGTATTGTTTTGTGGTTCAAATCATCGAAATTGCTTAGGCCGGGGGCCTGGCTTCCAGTAATATCTCAGTTGAGGTCATTGGATTCCCATAGTTATTCAGTAAGGGTCCCTTGATTCCAATAATGATTAAGTGGGGGTCCACAAAAATCAAAAGGTTAAGAAACACTGCTATATCCTAACGGGCATATTGAAAGGCAATTATATTTTTAGACAGTTAGTGGAAGGGTGAGGAGTGAGATCTTTTCAACATGTTCTGCTGATGAATTGAGCTGCCTGCATCAAGGCATTACATGGGGCACATAAGTCTATATGTTTTAAAGTAGTCCACTATACTCTGCCAAATGAGATACTAACTGAAAATGGCTTTTGAGTTGTCAGAGGTCAAAGCTCAAAGACCAGATGGTTGGTAATCTCATACCTCCAGATATTACTGGTCCTGTTTTAACGTCCATTATCAAAATGGATCATGGCCCCTTCTGTTTGGAAAGGGGGAATCTTTGTCCTAATCCATTAAAAGGGGGATGTGCAATCCTGTCAAACTATCAAATATTATCTATGCTCTGTGAATCTGCAGAACTATTTATGCACAACATATAGGCACTGTCCATCATTGCTATGAGTGCAGTGCAGCAAGTGGTGTTGCTGTATTGTGCATCTGTTGACTTCTCCAGATCATTTGCCAAAATTGATCAGTTGAGGTTGTAGATGAAGATATTTACGTTGGGCATGCCAGGATGGCAACTCCTAATTATAGGAGCCTATGCACAATACCTTCAGCATTCACCGGGGTTGTATGTTTGCTCACCTTCTTTAAAGGTTACAGGGATGTTATAGTTAGTAAAAATAATTTTAAAAAACCTTAGAAATTCAATGAAAAGACCAAAGGTTACAGGATGTTACAGTTAGGATCAGATCTCACTGGTACAAAACCATAGAAATTCAACAGTTATAGTTACCTGAGTTAACTATAACTTACGCCCCATCAATGCACTGGTTATGACCTCACATATTACATCACTGATGACATGGTCAGTGACATCACTGATGACATAATCCAGTGAATGTGAGGGTTTTGCAAAATTTAGTTAAAACTTTAGGTTATAGTCATCCCAACTTAAAACTATATATATATATATATATATATATATCCACATGAAAAACGCTCTAGTCGAGATCCGGGACCCGTGGAGGGTGGTGCATTCACCGGGAGAGCACCCGGTAAACACTGTATCCAAAACTTGCTTCGTAACATGAAATAATGCACTCTCAGGACCCAAATGGATGTCATCAGTTCAAAAAGTTTATTATGCTTCTACGCTACGCGTCTCGGTAGTTACGCCTTGCTCACACGTGTGAGCAAGGCGTAACTGCCGAAACGCGTAGCGTAGAAGCATAATAAACTTTATGAACTGATGACATCCATTTGGGTCCTGAGAGTGCATTATTTCATGTTCAAAGCAAGTTTTGGATATATATATATATATATATATATATATATATATATATATATATATATATATATTCTACTGGCGGTCGCCAGTAGATAGTTATAGTTACAACCTATTATCCATAGGAAATCCGCGACATTCTATTTGAAATAACTCTCTTGCCGGTTGACGTATGTTCGCGAAATTTTCAAACTTCGTGGGGCGCTCCGGTCCGCTCCTACCCTGAAAGTCTCGGGGGATACGTCAGCGGGGGCCGAGAAAAAGGGGGTCCCAAAACGCGTTTTCCCCATGCATTTTCCCATAGGAAACTTTAGACACGGCTACAGCCGAACTGCTGAACGGAATTACACCAAATTTGGCAAGAGGTAGTTCTTGGTTCAGAAAGAACCCTTTTTGTTAAATGGTGTAAATCCGTTCAGTAGTTGCTGAAAATGAAAAGTAAAAGTTAGTGATATCTAGGGACGAGTAGGGTCCGCGTACCCTCCCGATCCACGAGCTGCATGTTAATTGGCTGTCAGCTGGCTGTCAACATTCCGATTCAGGAAATGTTGGCAGCCATTTTATCCTCGGTAGAACCGAGGGACAGAAACTAAGTGTGCAAAGCGCACAAAGGGGCAGGGTAGAAACACCCTGACCCCCTAGGTTTGCTCAGGGGTCCCACAAGGACCCCCTGGGCAAAAAAAAAAAATTTTTTTAAATCGGCAGGATGCGCTCAGGGTGCGCGAATCCTGCCGGAACATCGAGCGCGGTCTCCGCGCTCGATGTTAGTGGCCCCCGGGTGGCCCAAGTCCCGGGGGCATGGTGGAGGATAATTTAATGTGTGGGGGCCTCAAGGGCCCCCAAGCCCGAGGACCGCCACCCCCGGGGCTTTTTAAAAAATGGTGCGGGAGGGCTCTGAGCCCTCCCGCAGCCCGGGGACCACCACCTCCCCGGGGCTTTTTTTAATAATTATTAAACCTGTGTGGGGGCTCCAGCCCCACACGCCCGAGGACCACCACCTCCCGGGGCTGTGTACTGAATGGGAGGGGCCGCGCGGCCCCCTCCTGGAGCCCTTGATGGCCCTGGGGACCACCACCCCCAGGGCCGGCTCCTGCAGTGTCCCGGGGTGCCTACCCCGGGACACTGTAGTTTGCTATGGCAGGACGGGAGCCTCGCGGCTCCCGTCCTGCCATAGCAAACTGCTTTGGATATTGGAAGAGAGGCAGGAAACCTGCTCTCTTCCAATATCCAAAGCGATGCTTTCCACATGGGGAGCAGCATGTCAGCTGCTCCCCATGTGGGCTAGCAATGCCGGCTCCCAAGGGACGTGGGGAGCCGAGGCGGGACTGTGGGGGATTGGGGACCCCCACAGTCCCCAACGGAGAGGGCCAGCCCGGGGGATGGGGTCCCCGGGGCAAGTAGTGGCCCGGGAGGGGGCCACGCGGCCCCCTCCCCAAAAAGAGAAAAATTAAAAAAATTAAAAAATGGAAAGGCCGGCCCCGGGAGATGGGGTCCCCGGGGCCTTAAAATGGCCAGAGGAGGGGCCACGCTGCCCCCTCAAAAAAATAAATATAGAGGCCATGCCCCGGGGATGGGGTCCCGGGGCCAATACAGGCCCAGGAAGGGAGCCACGCGGCCCCCTTCCCGTTTTTTTTAAGGTAATTTAAAAAAGGGGTAAGGCCCTGGGGGATGGGGTCCCCAGGGCCCAAAAAAGAAAAAGGAAGGGGGGCCACACAGCCCCCTTCAGGGAGAGAAAAAACAAAAAAAAAAAAACGATCAGGCCCGCAGGCCCCGTCCCCTTCCTTCACCACTCTGCAAACGCACCCCTGGCGCGTTTGCAGAGGAGCGAATTCCCCTTGAATACTGGGGGTCCCTGGGGGCCAACTAGCCCACCAGGTACCTCCAGTATGCGCCAGGGGCTGCCTTGCAGAGAGGTGTACAGAGGCCACGCCCCTTTTACACCTCTCTGCAACCAGCTCTGTGGCGCTTTTTGGAGGTATATGGTGGGCTAGTTGGACTCCGGGGACCCTCAGGATTCAAGGGGACTTAATCCCCCAACTTAAAACGCGCCACGGGCGCGTTTGCACAGTGGTGAAGGGAGGGGGCGGGGCTTCAGGTGACATGTGTGCAAACAGGCCCCGTGGCGCGTTTTAAGATGGGGAATTAAATCCCCTTCAATCCTGAGGGTCCCTGGGGCCAACTAGCCCAACAGGTACATCCAGAATGCGCCACAGAGCTGCGTTGCAGAGAGGTGTAAAAAGGGTGTGGCCTCTCTACACGTCTCTGCAACGCAGCCCTGGCGCATATTGGAGGTTCCTGGTGGTCTAGTTGGCCCCTAGGGACCCTCAGGATTCAAGGGGACTTAATCCCCCAACTTAAAACGCGCCACGGGCGCGTTTGCAAGATGTCACCTCAGGCCCCGCCCCCTCCCTTCACCATTGTGCAAATATTCCTCTAAAATCAGCCGAAATAGGAATTCCGATTTACTCACCTGTTATAAGGAGAGACCTCAGTGCTGTATCTTTCAGCCCAGTACTGGTCCTGAAAAGTAATTTTAACCGTACTTACCAGTAACTTGAATTTCCTTCCATAGGCTAACATTGACTGGTTTCACTTGGAAATTCTTCTAAGTGTGGAGTTTTGGAACTTTAAAATATTCCTCTAAAATCAGCCGAAATACGAATTCCGATTTACTCACCTGTTATCAGGAGAGACCTCAGTGCTGCATCTTTCAGCCCAGTACTGATCCTGAAAAGTAATTTTAACCGTACTTACCGGTAACTTGAATTTCCTTCATAGGCTAACATTGACTGGTTTCACTTGGAAATTCTTCTAAGTGTGGAGTTTTGGAACTTTAAAATATTCCTCTAAAATCAGCCGAAATACGAATTCCGATTTACTCACCTGTTATCAGGAGAGACCTCAGTGCTGCATCTTTTAGCCCAGTACTGGTCCTGAAAAGTAATTTTAACCGTACTTACCAGTAACTTGAATTTCCTTCCATAGGCTAACATTGACTGGTTTCACTTGGAAATTCTTCTAAGTGTGGAGTTTTGGAACTTTAAAATATTCCTCTAAAATCAGCCGAAATACGAATTCCGATTTACTCACCTGTTATCAGGAGAGACCTCAGTGCTGCATGTTTCAGCCCAGTACTGATCCTCAAAAGTAATTTTAACCGTACTTACCTGTAACTTGAATTTCCTTCATAGGCTAACATTGACTGGTTTTCAGCAAAAAGTTTCAAAGTGTTGATTTTCACAAACTACAAATATTCCTTAAAAATCGACAGTATGACTTAAACGCATTCTTTCAACTGTTTACAGGAGATGCACCAGTGCTGGATCCAGGATCCAACACTGAGTAAGAAAAAGTAACGATAACAGTTTTTACCTGCTAAGTGAATTTCCTTCCATAGGATAACATTGGTGATTCTATGAGAAAAAGTTTCAAAGTGTCAACTTTTAAAATACAATAATATTCCTTAAAAATCACGACTGTAACCAAAACGCTTTTACTCAACTGTTTACAGGAGATGTCCCAGGACTGAATCTAGGATCCAGTCCTGTGGTTAGAAAAGTAATCCATAAAGTAACTAATTGCATTTAACTAGAAATTCACATTGAGCTGAATGTTGCATTGTGTTTGAAAATGTGTTGCCCATTGCAACAACTGTAACTACTGTACTTAAAAGTCTATTGCCTATCTGCAAAGTATTTAAACTAAAGTAATTCATTAAGAGAAAGTATTTTTTGTAATGTAATGTATAATGTAATTACAATGTAATTTAAATAATAAAATATGTAAAAAAAAATTGTTTCTAAAAATGTAGTAAATCAGTATTTTAAAAATTTATATAACAATTAATACATTTAAAAATTGTCATTTACAAAACCTTTGAAATTCACTGAAAAAACCGTAGGTTTCAGACATGTTATAGTTACAAATTAGCATTTAAAAAACCTTTGAAATTCACTGAAAAAACCATAGGTTTCAGGGACGTTATAGTTACAAATTAGCATTTAAAAAACCTTTGAAATTCACTGAAAAAACCATAGGTTTTAGGGACAGTTATAGTTAGTTGGACATTGCACTCGTACAAAACCCGTGAAATTCCCCCGTTATAGTTAGTCCAGCTAACTATAACTCGCGCCCACGCAATGCACTGCTGATGACGTCACATATTACATCACTCATGACATGGTCAGTGACATCACTGATGACATCACTGATGACATCTCAAATGACATCACTGATGACATCACTGATGACATCATCCATGTGATAATTTCATGCATCTTCTCACACCCTAATATAACCTTTGATACACCCACTCTAAAGTACAGACTGCCATTCGCAAAACCATAGACACTCCAACACCAATAACTACATACCCACTCACTGATTCTTAGGTCTACGCACACATCCACTCACTCACCCGAACAGTCACTCATATTTACGGTCACTCAGTACAGGACTATCATATGCACTCATACTCCTATATAGACACTCAAACACCGCCACTCATCCATAGAGGTACTCACACACCTAGTCAGTCATGCAAATAATTAAACACACTACCATTTACTCACCTATACAGTTATACACACACCAGCTCACTTACTCATACAAATACTAGCACATTCTTACGCTCTTATACAATCACTGATACAAGCACACACTCATCCATACAGCCACTATCACAATCAGTCACTCTTGCTTATAGCTATTTATATACTCCAACACACATATATACTGCCTTTCACATATGTAGTTACTCACACATGTACCACTGGGACATACATTCACTCACTAACACACTCTTACACACACTTACCCACCCATACAGTCTATCACAGATGCACTCTTGAAACCATCCACCCAGTGAATCACCCACTCACACATCTATGCACAGAGTCGCACACACCCCTCCCACACAAACACTCAGGCACCCATACAGATACTCACACAAGCATTCAATAACTCATATAGACACTCATGTAGCTATTCTCAAACACATGCAGCCACTTACACAGCAACAGACAGACGGATACAGACATTCACCCAGTTTAGTCACTAACCCATGCATTCAGTAAGATACGTTAAATCACTCACTTATACAGTCAGTCACGCACCTACTAAATCATCCATACAGACACTTACACACCCACTCATTCTTCAATACGTCTTTTCCTATATATATTAAAAATATTTAAACTTTACAGAAACACACAGTCACTGGATGATGTCATCAGTGATGTCATCAGTGATGTCATTTGAGATGTCATCAGTGATGTCATCAGTGATGTCACTGACCATGTCATGAGTGATGTAATATGTGACGTCATCAGCAGTGCATTGCGGGGCACGAGTTATAGTTAGCTGGACTAACTATAACGGGGGAATTTCATGGGTTTTGTACGAGTGCAATGTCCAACTAACTATAACTGTCCCTAAAACCTATGGTTTTTTCAGTGAATTTCAAAGGTTTTTTAAATGCTAATTTGTAACTATAACGTCCCTGAAACCTATGGTTTTTTCAGTGAATATATATATATATATATATACTTACATATTATCTACTGGCGGTTGCCAGTAGATAGTTATAGTTAGGACCTATTTTCCATAGGAAATCCGCGACATTCTATTTGAAATAACGTTGGCGCCAGTTGACGAATCTTCGCGAAAGTTTCCAACTTGTTGGGGCGCTCCGGTCCGCTCCTATCCTGAAAGTCTCGGGGTGATTCGTCAAGCGGGGGCCGAGAAAAAAGGGGGGTCCCAAATCGTGTTTTCCCCATTCATTTTTCCATAGGAACCTTTAGCCGCAGCTACAGCCCGAACTGCTGAACGGAATTACACCAAATTTGGCAAAGAGGTAGCCCTTGGTTCAGTGTCGTGCCTTTTGCTTAAATGGTGTAAATCCGTTCAGTAGTTCCTGAGAAATTAACAAGTAAAATCACATATATATCTATGGCCGCGTCGGATCCGCGTATCCTCAGCGCACCCTGCGCGCACCGTCCCGATCACGAGCTGCATGCTAATTGGCTGTCAGCTGGCTGTCAACATTCCGAATCAGGAAGTGTTGGCAGCCATTTTGTGCCTCGGTAGAACCGAGGCACAAAAACAAGTGCGCAAAACGCACAAAGGGGGCAGGGTAGAAACACCCTGACCCCCTAGGCCTGCTCAGAGGGACCCACAAGGACCCCCTAGGCAGAAAAAAGCATTTAAAAAAAAAAAAAAAAAATCGGCAGGATGCGCTCAGGGTGCGCGAATCCTGCCGAAAAAACCCAAAATTGAAGCGCGGTCTCCCGCGCCTCGATGGTATTTTGCCCTCGGGTGGCCCAAGTCCCGGGGGCATGCGGGGGTTATTTAGTTGTAATGTGGGGGGCCTCTAAGGCCCCCCAAGCCCCGGGGACCGCCACACCCCGGGGCTTTATTAAAAAAATGGTGCGGGAGGGCTCTTTGCCCTCCCGCTGCCCCGGGGACCGCCACCCCCCGGGGCTTCTTTATTTTTATTTTTTTTAACCTGTGTGGGGGGGCTCCAGCCCCCCCACACGCCCCGGGGACCGCCACCTCCCCGGGGCACTAAAGATTTAAATATGGGGGTCCGTTACGGACCCCCAGAGCGCCGGGGACCACCACCTCCCCGGGGCTTTGAACAAGTTGGGAGGGGGGCCGCGCGGCCCCCCTCCTGGAGCCAGTGATGGCCCTGGGGACCACCACCCCCAGGGCCGGCTCCTGCAGTGTCCCGGGGTGCCTACCCTCGGGACACTGTAGTTTGCTATGACAGGACGGGAGCATCGCGGCTCCCGTCCTGTCATAGCAAACTTGTTTGCATTTTGAAAGAGAGCAGGAAACCTGCTCTCTCTTTCAAAATGCAAACCAATTGCTTTTCCACACGGGGAGCAGCATGTTAGCTGTTCCCCCTGTGGAAAAGCAATGCCGGCTCCCGCAGGAGGCGGGGAGCCGGCTGGGACTGTGGGGGATTGGGGACCCCCACAGTCTCCAACGAGAGGCCAGGCCCCGGGGATGGGGTCCCCGGGGCTATAAGTGGCCGGGAGGGGGCCACGCAGCCCCCTCCCCAATTAAAGAAAAAATAAAAAAAATAAAAAAAGGGCAAGGCCGACCCCGGGGATGGGGTCCCCGGGGCCTTAAATGGCCTGAGGAGGGGGCCACGCAGCCCCCTCCAAATATATATTTTTTAAATTTAAAAAGAGGGCATGCCCCGGGGGATGGGGTCCCCGGGGCCAATAGAGGCCCAGGGAAGGGGGGCCACGCGGCCCCCTTCCCGTTTTTTTAATTTTTTTTAAATAAAACAAATAAAAATGCTCAGGCCCCGGGGGATGGGGTCCCCGGGGCCAAAAGTGGCCGAGGGAAGGGGGGCCACGCAGCCCCCTCCCATAAAAAAAAAGGAAAAAAAACGGCATTGTGCCGGAGGCCCCGCCCCCCTCCCTGCAGCAGTGTGCAAACGCGCCCCTGGCGCGTTTTAAGAAGGGAAGTAATTCCCCTTGAATACTGGGGGTCCCTGGGGCCAACTAGCCCACCAGGAACCTCCAGTATGCGCCAGGTGGCTGTGTTGCAGAGAGGTGTACAGAGGCCACGCCCCTTTATACACCTCTCTGCAACGCAGCTCTGTGGCGCTTTTTGGAGGTAGATGGTGGGCTAGTTCGACTCCAGGGACCCTCAGGATTCAAGGGGACTTAATCCCCCAACTTAGAACGCGCCACGGGGCGCGTTTGCACAGTGGTGAAGGGAGGGGGCGGGCCTTCAGGTGACATGTGTGCAAACAGGCCCCGTGGCGCATTTTAAGATGGGGAATTAAATCCCCTTCAATCCTGAGGGTCCCTGGGGGCCAACTAGCCCACCAGGTACATCCAGAAAGCGCCACAGAGCTGCGTTGCAGAGAGGTGTAAAAAGGGGCGTTGCCTCTGAACACCTCTCTGCAACGCAGCTCCCTGGCGCATACTGGAGGTACAGGGTGGGCTAGTTGGACCTCAGGGACCCTCATGATTCAAGGGGACTTAATCCCCCAACTTAAAACGCGCTGTGATGTAATATGTGACGTCATCAGCAGTGCATTGCGGGGGCGCAAGTTATAGTTACCTGAACTAACTATAACGGGGGAATTTCACGGGTTTTGTACGAGTGCAATGTCCAACTAACTATAACTGTCCCTAAAACCTATGGTTTTTTCAGTGAATATATATATATATATATATATTCACTGAAAAAACCATAGGTTTCAGGCACGTTATAGTTAGAAATTAGCATTTAAAAAACCTTACAAATTCACTGAAAAAACCATAGGTTTTAGGGACAGTTATAGTTACTTGGACATTGCACTCGTACAAAACCCATGAAATTCCCCTGTTATAGTTAGTTCAGCTAACTATAACTCGCGCCTCGCAATGCACTGCTGATGACGTCACATATTACATCACTCATGACATGGTCAGTGACATCACTGATGACATCACTGATGACATCTCAAATGACATCACTGATAACATCACTGATGACATCATCCAGTGACTGTGTGTTTCTGTAAAGTTTAAATATTTTTAATATATATAGGGAAAGGCGTATTGAAGAATGATTGGGTGTATAAGTGTCTGAATGGATGATTTACTAGGTGCGTGACTAACTCTATAAGTGAGTGATTAAACGTATCTTACTGAATGCATGGGTTAGTGACTAAACTGTGTGAATGTCTGTATCCGTCTGTCTGTTGCTGTGTAAGTGGCCGCATGGGTTTGTGAATAGCTACATGAGTGTCTATATGAGTTATTGATTGGTTGTCTGAGTATCTGTATGTGTGCCTGAGTGTTTGTGTGGGTGGGGTGTGTGCGACTCTGTGCATAGATGTGTGAGTGGGTGATTCACTGGGTGGATGGTTTCAAGAGTGCATCTGTGATAGACTGTATGGGTGGGTAAGTGTGTGTAAGAGTGTGGTAGTGAGTGAATGTTGTCCCAGTGGTACATGTGTGAGTAACTACATATGTGAAAGGCAGTATATATGTGTGTTGGAGTATATAAATAGCTATAAGCGAGAGTGTGTGATTGTGAGAGTGACTGTATGGATGAGTGTGTGCTTGTATCAGAGATTGTATAAGAGCGTAAGAATGTGCTAGTATTTGTATGAGTAAGTGAGCTGGTGTGTGTATAACTGTATAGGTGAGTAAATGGGTGTGTGCTTAATTTTTTTCATGACTGACTAGGTGTGTGAGTACCTCTATGGATGAGTGGCGGTGTGTGAGTGTTTATATAGGTGTATGAGTGCATATAATAGTCCTGTACTGAGTGACTATAAGTATGAGTGATTGTACGGGTGAGTGAGTAGATGTGTGTGTGTAGACCTAAGAATCAGTGAGTGTGAATATAGTAATTGGTGTTGGAGTGTCTATGGTTTTGACAATGGCAGTCTGTAATTTACAGTGGGTGTATCAAAAGTTATATTAGGGTGTGAGAAGATGCATCAAATTATCTTATGGATGATGTCATCAGTGATGTCATCAGTGATGTCATTTGAGATGTCATCAGTGATGTCACTGACCATGTCATGAGTGATGTAATATGTGACGTCATCAGCAGTGCATTGCGGGGGCGCGAGTTATAGTTAGCTGAACTAACTATAACAGGGGAATTGTCATGGGTTTTGTACGAGTGCAATGTCCAAGTAACTATAACTGTCCCTAAAACCTATGGTTTTTTCAGTGAATTTGTAAGGTTTTTTAAATGCTAATTTCTAACTATAACGTGCCTGAAACCTATGGTTTTTTCAGTGAATTTCAAAGGTTTTTTAAAAGCTAATTTCTAACTATAACATGTCTGAAACCTATGGTTTTTTCAGTGAATTTCAAAGGTTTTTTAAATGCTAATTCCTAACTATAACATGTCTGAAACCTACGGTTTTTTAAGTGAATTTCAAAGGTTTTGTAAATGACAATTTTTAAATGTATTAATTGTTATATTTATTTTTTTCATACTGATTTACTAAATTTTTAGAAACCATTTTTTTACATATTTTATTTTTTAAATTACATTGTAATTACATTATACATTACATTACAAAAATACTTTCTCAGAATGAATTACTTTAGTTTAAATACTTTGCACATAGGCAGGTGAGTAAATTGGAATTCGTACTTTGGTTGATTTTAGAGGAATATTATAAAGTTCCAAAACTCCACACTTAGAAGAATTTCCAAGTGAAACCAGTCAATGTTAGCCTATGAAGGAAATTCAAGTTACCGGTAAGTACGGTTAAAATTACTTTTCAGGACCAGTACTGGGCTGAAAGATGCAGCACTGAGGTCTCTCCTGATAACAGGTGAGTAAATCGGAATTCGGATTTCGGCTGATTTTAGAGGAATATTTGTATGTTTCAAAAATCAACACTTAGAAACTTTTTCAGCAAAAAGCAGGCAATGATATCCTATGGAAGGAAATTCAAGTTACTGGTAAGTACGGTTAAAATTACTTTTGAGGATCAGTACTGGGCTGAAAGATGCAGCACTGAGGTCTCTCCTGATAACAGGTGAGTAAATCGGAATTCGTATTTCGGCTGATTTAGAGGAATATTTTAAAGTTCCAAAACTCCACACTTAGAAGAATTTCCAAGTGAAACCAGTCAATGTTAGCCTATGGAAGGAAATTCAAGTTACTGCTAAGTACGGTTAAAATTACTTTTCAGGACCAGTACTGGGCTGAAAGATACAGCACTGAGGTCTCTCCTGATAACAGGTGTTTCAAAAATCAACACTTAGAAACTTTTTCAGCAAAAAGCAGGCAATGATATCCTATGGAAGGAAATTCAAGGTACTGGTAAGTACGGTTAAAATTACTTTTCAGGATTAGTACTGGGCTGAAAGATGCAGCACTGAGGTCTCTCCTGATAACAGGTGAGTAAATCAGAATTCGTAGTTCGGCAGATTTTAGAGGAATATTTGCACAATGGTGAAGGGAGGGGCGGGGCCTGAGGTGACATCTGTGCAAACGCGCCCCGTGGCGCGTTTTAAGTTGGGGATTAAGTCCCCTTGAATCATGAGGGTCCCTAGGGGCCAACTAGCCCACCAGGAACCTCCAGTATGCGCCAGGGGCTGCGTTGCAGAGACGTGTAGAGAGGCCACACCCCTTTTACACCTCTCTGCAACGCAGCTCTGTGGCGCTTTCTGGATGTACCTGTTGGGCTCGTTGGCCCCCAGGGACCCTCAGGATTGAAGGGGATTTAATTCCCATCTTAAAACGCGCCACGGCGCCTGTTTGCACACATGTCACCTCAGGCCCCACCCCTCCCTTCACCACTGTGCAAACGCGCCCCGTGGCGCGTTTTAAGTCGGGGGATTAACTCCCCTGAATACTGAGGGTCCCTGGGGTGCAACTAGCCCACCAGCTACCTCCATTAAGCGCCACAGAGCTGCGTTGCAGAGAGGTGTAAAAAGGGGCGTGGCCTCTGTACACCTCTCTGCAAGGCAGCCCTCAGGCGCATACTGGAGGTTCCTGGTGGGCTAGTTGGCCCCAGGGACCCCCAGTATTCAAGGGAATTACTTCCCTTCTTAAAACGCGCCAGGGGGCGCGTTTGCACACTGCTGCAGGGAGGGGCGGGGCCTCCCGGCACAATGCCGTTTTTTTCCTTTTTTTTTATGGGAGGGGGCTGCGTGGCCCCCCTTCCCTCGGCCTCTTTTGGCCCCGGGGACCCCATCCCCCGGGGCCTGAGCATTTTTATTTGTTTTATTTAAAAAAATTAAAAAAAAACGGGAAGGGGGCCGCGTGGCCCCCTTCCCTGGGCCTCTATTGGCCCCGGGGACCCCATCCCCGGGGCATGCCCTCTTTTTAAATAAAAAATATGGAGGGGGCTGCGTGGCCCCTCTCCTCAGGCCATTTAAGGCCCCGGGGACCCCATCCCCCAGGGCCGGCCTGGCCCTTATTTTTTTATTTTATTTTATTTTTTTATTTGGGGAGGGGGCTGCGTGGCCCCCCTCCCGGGCCACTTATGGCCCCGGGGACCCCATCCCCGGGGCCTGGCCTCTGGTTGGGGACTGTGGGGGGTCCCCAAACCCCCACAGTCCCGCCGGCTCCCCGTGTCCTACGGGAGCCGGCATTGCTTTCCACATGGGGAGCAGCTAACATGCTGCTCCCCGTGTGGAAAGCAATTGGTTTGCATTTTGAAAGAGAGAGCAGGTTTCCTGCCTCTCTTTCAAAATGCAAACCAAGTTTGCTATGACAGGACGGGAGCCGCGAGGCTCCCGTCCTGTTATAGCAAACAGCAGTGTCCCGGGGTAGGCACCCCGGGACCCTGCAGGAGCCGGCCCTGGGGGTGGCGGTCCCCAGGGCCATCAAGGGCTCCAGGAGGGGGCCGCGCGGCCCCCCTCCCTACATTTTGAAAGCCCCGGGAGGTGGTGGTCCCCGGGGCTTGGGGGTCCAAAACGGACCCCCATTTTCAATTTTCTTAGTGCCCTGGGGAGGTGGTGGCCCCGGGGCGTGTGGGGGCTGGAGCCCCCCACACAGGTTTAAAAAAAAAAAAAAAAGCCCCGGGAGGTGGTGGTCCCCGGGGCTGCGGGAGGGCTCAGAGCCCTCCCGCACCATTTCTGATAAAGCCCCGGGGGTGGTGGTCCCCGGGCTTGGGGGCCCTTAGAGGCCCCCATACATAAAATAACCCCCCCCAGCATGCCCCCGGGACGTGGCCCACCCGGGGGCAAATTTACATCGAAGCGCAAAAGACCGTGCTTCGATTTTTTTTTTCGGCAGGATTCGCGCTCCCTGAGCGCATCCTGCCGATTTTTTAAAAAATTCTTTTTTCTGCCCAGGGGTCCTTGTGGGACCCCTGAGCAGGCCTAGGGGGTCAGGGTGTTTCTACCCTGCCCCCTTTGTGCGTTTGGCGACGTGTTTCTTGTGCTTTTTTTTTCTTCTCGGCGCATCCCGCCGATTTAAAAAAAAAAAAAAATGCTTTTTCTGCCCAGGGGGTCCTTGTGGGACCCCTGAGCAGACCTAGGGGTCAGGGTGTTTCTACCCTGCCCCCTTTGTGCGTTTGCGCACTTTTTACTGCTTTCTTGTTCCTCGGTTCTACCGAGGAACAAGATGGCTGTCAACACTTCCTGGTTTGGAGTGTTGACAGCCAATTAGCAGACAGCTCGTGATCGGGAGGGTGCGCGAATCCGACGCGGCCATAGATATATATGTACTTTTACTTTTGATTTTCTCAGCAACTACTGAACGGATTTACACCATTTAACAAAAAGGGTTCTTTCTGAACCAAGAACTACCTCTTTGCCAAATTTGGTGTAATTCCGTTCAGCAGTTCGGGCTGTAGCCGTGTTTGAAGTTTCCTATGGGAAAATGAATGGGGAAAACACGTTTTGGGACCCCCTTTTTTCTCGGCCACCGCTTAACGAATCACCCCGAGACTTTCAGGGTAGGAGCGGACCGGAGCGCCCCAACAAGTTGGAAACTTTCGCGAAGATTCGTCAACCGGCGCCAACGTTATTTCAAATAAAATGTCGCGGATTTCCTATGGATAATAGGTCCTAACTATAACTATCTACTGGCGACCGCCAGTAGATAATATATAAAGATATATATATATATATATATATATATATATATATATATATACTTACATATATATACTTACATACACATATATACACATATACACATATATATTCCAAACAAAAAAGGGGTCTTGAAGCCAAATCTCTGAATTCGCTTTGTTTATTACACACAATTGAAAGTGGCAACATGCAGTCATTCAAATCATCCTTCCTTACGCGTTTCTGCTCACCCTTGAGCTTTGATCTCAGGAATAATGATTGGAAATTAACATAACCAACCAGTTTAAAGTCAGCCATGATGTGCTTTCATAGTCCTAATAGACTTCAACAACCAGCATGCACTGCAAACGCACTAAATGTCTCATGTCCACATGCAGAGTACACAATCCAGGTAAAATACCATAACGTTCCTGCTGTGGCTTATCAATCAAATAAACGCAATACTGGTAAGTAAAGTGACTCGATGCATTTAAAATAGCAAATTCATCTCTTAGCATGTGCCATCAAAAAAATATCCTTAAAAACAAAGGGATTCAAAGCCAGTAATAGAGAAGTACCTGACTCCTCCAATCACCCTTTCTCACCTTGTGCAGTTCAAATTTCCAGGAAAATCCCTCTGTGAAGCAGAGGTGAGCGGATCGTGCTCCCCGACTTTTGTCCTTTGGACTCCACGCACACTTCCATTACTAGGGAGCCATGGACCCTGCAGGGCGGCTTCAAACAGGAAATAGAGCACCTGTTGTTAATTCCAAACGAAAAAGGGGTATTAAAGCCAAATCTCCGTATTCACTTTCCAGAAAAACTGTGCCGGAGATTCTTGTTGCGCATGGAAAGTTTTGGGCGATACTTCAAGTTGGGGTTGAGAAAAAGGGCTGGACGGAATTACATCAAATGTGGCAGAAAGCTAGCTTTTGGTCCGCAGATTGTGCTTTCAGTTAGTTGGTGTAAATCCGTGTCAATGTTTTGGGGGACAGTTTTGCTCCCACACAGTCATAATTACTTTGCACAGAGAAACATCCCCTCTCCCAATAGTCATGAGACCTCTTCAAAGTGTTATTTTGTTATCTTACTATATAATTCTAAACACTTGCATCCCAGTGTTGGTAAATCTGATTTGTTTAAACAAAAAAAAAAAATAAATATATATATATATATTCACTGAAAAAACCATAGGTTTTAGGGACAGTTATAGTTAGTTGGACATTGCACTCGTACAAAACCCGTGAAATTCCCCTGTTATAGTTAGTTCAGCTAACTATAACTCGCGCCCCCGCAATGCACTGCTGATGACGTCACATATTACATCACTCATGACATGGTCAGTGACATCACTGATGACATCACTGATGACATCTCAAATGACATCACCTATGACATCACTGATGACATCATCCAGTGACTGTGTGTGTTTCTCTAAAGTTTAAATATGTTTAATATATATAGGGAAAGGCGTATTGAAGAATGAGTGGGTGTATAAGTGTCTGAATGGATGATTTAGTACGTGAGTGACTGACTCTACAAGTGAGTGATTAAACGTATCTTACTGAATGCATGGGTTAGTGACTAAACTGTGTGAATGTCTGTATCAGTCTGTTTGTTGGTGTGTAAGTGGATGCATGGATTTGCGAATAGCTACATGAGTGTCTATATGGGTTATTGATTGGTTCTCTGAGTATCTGTATGGCTGCCTGAGTGTTTGTGTGGGTGGGGTGGGTGTGACTCTATACATAGATGTGTGAGTGGGTGATTCACTGGGTGCATGATTTCAAGAGTGCATCTGTGATGGACTGCTTGGGTGGGTGAGTGTGTGTATGGGTGTGTTAGTGAGTGAATGTATATCTCAGTGGTACATGTGCGAGTAACTACATATGTAAAAGGCAGTATATATGTGTGTTAGAGTATTTAAATGGCTATAAGTGAGAGTGTGTTATTGTGAGAGTGGCTGTATGGATGCGTGTGTGCTTGTATCAGTTATTGTATAAGAGCGTAAGAATGTGCTAGTATTTGTATGAGTAAGTGAACTGGTGTGTGTATAACTGTATAGGTGAGTAAATAGGTGTGTGATTAATTTTTTGCATGACTGACTAGGTGTGTGAGTACCTCTATGGATGAGTGGCAGTGTGTGAGTGTTTATATAGGTGTATGAGTGCATATGATAGTCCTGTACTGAGTGACTGTAAGTATGAGTGACTGTACAGGTGAGTGAGTGGATGTGTGTGTAGACCTAAGAATCAGTGAGTGGGTATGTAGTTTTTGGTGTTGGAGTGTCTATGGTTTTGAGAATGGCAGTCTGTAATTTAGAGTGGGTGTATCAAAAGTTATATTAGGGTGTGAGAAGATGCATGAAATTATCACATGGATGATGTCATCAGTGATGTCATTTGAGATGTCATCAGTGATGTCATCAGTGATGTTACTGACCATGTCATGAGTGATGTAATATGTGACGTCATCAGCAGTGCATTGCGGGGCGCGAGTTATAGTTAGCTGAACTAACTATAACAGGGGAATTTCACGGGTTTTGTACGAGTGCAATGTCCAACTAACTATAACTGTCCCTAAAACCTATGGTTTTTTCAGTGAATTTCAAAGGTTTTTTAAATGCTTATTTCTAACTATAACGTGTCTGAAACCTATGGTTTTTTCAGTGAATTTCAAAGGTTTTTTAAATGCTAATTTCTAACTATAACGTGCCTGAAACCTATGGTTTTTTCAGTGAATTTCAAAGGTTTTTTAAATGCTAATTTCTAACTATAACGTGCCTGAAACCTATGGTTTTTTCAGTGAATTTCAAAGGTTTTTTAAATGCTAATTTCTAACTATAACGTGCCTGAAAACTATGATTTTTTAAGTGAATTTCAAAGGTTTTTTAAATGCTAGTTTCTAACTATGCCAACAGAGGTAGGACATGTGAAGAAAGAAGAAAAAACGCACAGAAAGAAGCAAAAGATGTGCAGAAAGAACCAACAGAGGAGCAGAAAGAGGCCTTGTTGCAAAATCATCCTGTGCCCACAACTGTTTCAGACGGGTACTGGTGGTAACTGACTCTGACTAACCAGAGCCAGTGCGTGTTTGCACAGTGGTGAAGGGAGGGGGGCCTAAGGTGACATGTGTGCAAACGCGCCCCGTGGCGCATTTTAAGTTGCGGGATTAAGTCCCCTTGAATCCTAAGGGTCCCTGGGGCCCAACTAGCCCCCCAGGTACCTACAGTTAGGACCACAGAGCTGAGTTGCAGAGAGGCGTTCCGAGGCCACGCACCTTTTTCACCTCTCTGCAACGCAACTCTGTTGTGCTTACTGAAGGTACCTGGTGGGCTAGTTGGCCCCCAGGATTCAAAGGGAATTAACTCCCCAACTTAAAATGCACCACAAGGCATGTTTGCGCACATGTCACCTGAGGCCCCGCCCCTCCCTTCACCACTGTGCAAACGCGCCCCGTGGCGCGTTTTAAGTTGGGGGATTAGGTCACCTTGAATCCTGAGAGTCCCTGGGGCCCAACTAGCCCACCAGGTACTTCCAGTAAGCACCACAGGCCTGTGTTGCAACGCCTGTAACAAATTGTGCAGTTGTGTTTAGGTAGTGAAGAGGGTCGTGCTGGGGGTAGTGTTTTAGGGTTTAGGATAGTGCAGTGGTGTTTGTGTAGTGTAGGGGGTCATGCTGGGGGTAGATTTAGGGTTTAGGGTAGTGCAGTGGTGTTTGGGTAGTGTAGGGAGTCATGCTGGGGGAGTGTTTTAGGGTTTAGGGTAGTACAGTGGTGTTTGGGTAGTATAGGGGGTCGTGCTGGGGTTAGTGTTTTAGGGTTTTAGGGTTTAGGGTAGTGCAGTGGTGTTTGGGTAGTGTAGGGGATACTGCTAGGGGTAGTGTTTTAGGGTTTAGGGTAGTGCAATGGTGTTTGGGTAGTGTAGGGGGTACTGCTGGGGGTAGTGTTTTAAGGTTTAGGGTAGTGCAGTGGTGTTTGGGTCGTGTAGGGGGTACTGCTGGGGGTAGTGTTTTATGGTTTAGGGTAGTGCAGTGGTGTTTGGGTAGTGTAGGGGTTCGTGCTGGGGGTAGTTTTTTAGGGTTTAGGGTAGTGCAGTGGTGTTTGTGTAGTGTAGGAGGTCGTGTTTTAGGGTTTAGGGTAGTGCAGTGGTCTTTGGGTAGTGTAGGGAGTCGTGCGGGGGTATTGTTTTAGAGTTTAGGGTAGTGCAGTGGTCTTTGGGTAGTGTAGGGGGTTGTGCGGGGGTAGTGTTTTAGGGATTAGGGTAGTGCATTGGTATTTGGGTAGTGTAGGGGGTCATGCGGGGGGTAGTGTTTTAGGGTTTAGTGCAGTGCAGTGGTGTTTAGGTAGTGTAGGGGGTCGTGCTGGGGGGAGTGTTTTAGGGTTTAGGGCAGTGCAGTGGTGTTCGGGTAGTGTAGGGGGTCGTGCTGGGGGAGTGTTTTAGGGTTTAGGGCAGTGCAGTCGTGTTCGGGTAGTGTAGGGGGTCGTGCTGGGGGAGTATTTTAGGGTTTAGGGTAGTGCAGTGGTGTTCGGGTAGTGTAGGAGGTTATGCTGGGGGTAGTGTTCTAGGGTTTAGGGCAGTGCAGTGGTGTTCGGGCAGTGTAGGGTGTCGTGCTGGGGGTGGTGTTTTAGGGTTTAGGGCAGTGCAGTGGTGTTCAGGCAGTGTAGGGGGTCGTGCTGGGGGTGGTGTTTCAGGGTTTAGGGCAGTGCAGTGGTGTTCGGGCAGTGTAGGGGGTCGTGCAGGGGGTGGTGTTTCAGGGTTTAGGGCAGTGCAGTGGTGTTCGGGCAGTGTAGGGGGTCGTGCAGGGATGGTGTTTCAGGGTTTAGGGCAGTGGTGTTCGGGCAGTGTAGGGGGTCATGCTGGGGGTGGTGTTTCAGGGTTTGGGGCAGTGCAGTGGTGTTCGAGCAGTAAAGGGGGTCATGCTGGGGGTGGTGTTTCAGGGTTTAGGGCAGTGCAGTGGTGTTCGGGCAGTGTAGGGGGCGGTGCAGGGGGTGGTGTTTCAGGGTTTAGGGCAGTGCAGTGGTGTTCGGGCAGTGTAGGGGGTGGTGCAGGGGGTGGTGTTTCAGGGTTTAGGGCAGTGCAGTGGTGTTCAGGCAGTGTAGGGGGTCATGCAGGGGGTGGTGTTTCAGGGTTTAGGGCAGTGCAGTGGTGTTCGGGCAGTGTAGGGGTGGTGCAGGGGGTGGTATTTCAGGGTTTAGGGCAGTACAGTGGTGTTCGGGCATTGTAGGGGTGGTGCTGGGGCTGGTGTTTCAGGGTTTAGGGCAGTGCAGTGGTGTTCGGGCAGTGTAGGGGGTCGTGCTGGGGCTGGTGTTTCAGGGTTTAGGGCACTGCAGTGGTGTTCGGGCAGTGTAGGGGGTCGTGCTGGGGCTGGTGTTTCAGGGTTTAGTGCAGTGCAGTGATGTTCGGGCAGTGTAGGGGGTCGTGCTGGGGCTGGTGTTTCAGGGTTTAGTGCAGTGCAGTGATGTTCGGGCAGTGTAGGGGGTCATGCTGGGGCTGGTGTTTCAGGGTTTAGGGATGCAGTGGTGTTCGGGCAGTGTAGGGGGTCTTGCTGGGGCTGGTGTTTCAGGGTTTAGGGCAGTGCAGTGGTGTTCAGGCAGTGTAGGGGGTCATGCTGGGGGTGGTGTTTCAGGGTTTAGGGCAGTGCAGTGTTGTTCGGGCAGTGTAGGGGGTCGTGCTGGGGCTAGTGTTTCAGGGTTTAGGGCAGAGCAAAGGTGCTCAGGCAGTGTAGGGGGTTGTGCTGGGGGTGATGTTTCAGGGTTTAGGGCAGTGCAGTGGTGTTCGGGCAGTGTAGGGGGTCATGCTGGGGTGGTGTTTCAGGGTTTAGGGCAGTGCAGTGGTGTTCGGGCAGTGTAGGGTGTCGTGCTGAGGGGTGGTGTTTCAGGGTTTAGGGCAGTGCAGTAGTGTTTGGGCAGTGTAGGGGGTCGTGCAGGGGTGGTGTTTCAGGGTTTAGGGCAGTGCAGTGGTTTTCGGCCAGTGTAGGTAGTCTTGCTGGGGGTGGTGTTTCAGGGTTTAGGGCAGTGCAGTAGTTTTCGGGCAGTGTAGGCGGTCGTGCTGGGGCTGGTGTTTCAGGGTTTAGGGCAGTGCAGTGGTGTGCGGGCAGTGTACGGGGTTGTGCTGGGGATGGTGTTTCAGGGTTTAGGGCAGTGCAGTGGTGTTTGGGCAGTGTAGGGGGTCGTGCTGGGGGTGGTGTTTCAGGGTTTAGGGCAGTGCAGTGGTGTTCGGGCAGTGTAGGGGGTCGTGCTGGGGCTGGTGTTTCAGGGTTTAGGGCAGTGCAGTGGTGTTCGGGCAGTGTAGGGGGTCGTGCTGGGGCTGGTGTTTCAGGGTTTAGGGCAGTGCAGTGGTGTTCGGGCAGTATAGGGGGTCTTGCTGGGGGTGGTGTTTCAGGGTTTAGGGCAGTGGTGTTCGGGCAGTGTAGGGGGTCTTGCTGGGGGTGATGTTTCAGGGTTTAGGGCAGTGCAGTGGTGTTCGGGCAGTATAGGGGGTCTTGCTGGGGGTGGTGTTTCAGGGTTTAGGGCAGTGGTGTTCGGGCAGTGTAGGGGGTCTTGCTGGGGGTGATGTTTCAGGGTTTAGGGCAGTGCAGTGGTGTTCGGGCAGTGTAGGGGGTCGTGCTGGGGCTGGTGTTTCAGGGTTTAGGGCAGTGCAGTGGTGTTCGGGCAGTATAGGGGGTCTTGCTGGGGGTGGTGTTTCAGGGTTTAGGGCAGTGGTGTTCGGGCAGTGTAGGGGGTCTTGCTGGGGGTGATGTTTCAGGGTTTAGGGCAGTGCAGTGGTGTTCGGGCAGTGTAGGGGGTCGTGCTAGGGGTGGTGTTTCAGGGTTTAGGGCAGTGCAGTGGTGTTCGGGCAGTGTAGGGGGTCATGCAGGGGCTGGTGTTTCAGGGTTTAGGGCAGTGCAGTGGTGTTCGGGCAGTGTAGGGGGTCGTGCTGGGGGTAGTGTTTTAGGGTTTAGGGTAGTGCAGTGGTGCTTGTGTGGTGTAGGGGGTCGTGCTGGGGGTAGTGTTTTAGGGTTTAGGGTAGTGCAGTGGTGTTTGTGTAGTGTAGGGGGTCATGTTTTAGGGTAGTGCAGTGGTGTTTGGGTAGTGTAGGGGGTCGTGCTGGGGGTAGTGTTTTAGGATTTAGGTTAGTGCAGTGGTGTTTGGGTAGTGTAGGGGGTCGTGCTGGGGGTAATGTTTTAGGGTTTAGAGTAGTGCAGTGGTGTTTGTATAGTGTAGGGGGTCGTGCTGGGGGTAGTGTTTTAGGGTTTAGGGTAGTGCAGTGGTGCTTGTGTAGTGTAGGGGGTCGTGCTGGGAGTAGTGTTTTAGGGTTTAGGGTAGTGCAGTGGTGTTTGTGTAGTGTAGGGGGTCATGTTTTAGGGTAGTGCAGTGGTGTTTGGGTAGTGTAGGGGGTCGTGCTGGTGGTAGTGTTTTAGGATTTAGGTTAGTGCAGTGGTGTTTGGGTAGTGTAGGGGGTCGTGCTGGGGGTAGTGTTTTAGGGTTTAGGATAGTGCAGTGGTGCTTGTGTAGTGTAGAGGGTCGTGCTGGGGGTAGTGTTTTAGGGTTTAAGGTAGTGCAGTGGTGTTTTTGTAGTGTAGGGGGGTCATGTTTTAAGATGCAATGCTCCAATACCTGACCAGTCTGCACTACATAAAACTGCAAAAAAACTAAAAATAAAAAGTGTTTTGCACACTTTTGTCATTGGGCTATATGTGGGCTACATCTTGGTAATATTTGTGCTACATTTGGGCTCTTTTTTCACTGGTGGCCATCTTGGAAGACTTCTTTGTTATGAAGTTTCCTAATTTCTTCATTTACTGCAGTCTCCTCAGTAGGAAATGCTTTCAGTTTTTTACTTTGATTCCATCAAGAAGGTATTCAGATGTGTCTCACATCTGCCATAAATTCAGAATGTTAGCACTCTAGTTGCTCATTAGATCACTGGAGTAAAGCTACTGCTCACCAGGGAGTTAACTGGTAGTCTGCTGCTGGTATTGAAAGTGATTGTTTCAGTCTGCATGTCAGAATTTTCTAATGAAATAGAAGAGGATTTGAGATCTCACTTAAAACATGCCCTAATTTTTCTTTCTGCAGCACTAACCATAATTTCTATTTCAAAAAGAACCCCTCATTTTGTTCCTTTTTAAATTAAATGTTTTAAGTGTTACCGGTTTATTCCAATCAAGATGGCTTCAGGTGTGCCATACTTTTGTCATAAGTAAGGCTGTTATTGCTCTAGTTGTTCTTTAGAACACTCTGGGAAGCTGCAGTAGAACACAAAGGCATCAACTGGCAGGCTGCTCCTGTTGAAATATAACAGGAAGATATTTGAGATCACACTTGAAATATGTCCTAATTTTTCTTTCTACAGCACTAACCATAATTTCTATGACAAAATGAACCCCATCATTTTGTTCCTTTTTAAATTAAATGTTTTAAGTGTTACCAGTTTATTCCAATTAAGATGGCTTCAGGTGTGCCATACTTTTGTCATAAGTAAGGCTGTTAGCACTCTAGTTGTTCTTTAGAACACTCTGGGAAGCTGCAGTAGAACACAAAGGCATCAACTGGCAGGCTGCTCCTGTTGAAATATAACAGGAAGAGATTTGAGATCACACTTGAAACATGTCCTAATTTTTCTTTCTATAGCACTAACCATAATTTCTATGACAAAATGAACCCCATCATTTTGTTCCTTTTTAAATTAAATTGTTTAAGTGTTACCAGTTTATTCCAATCAAGATGGCTTCAGGTGTGCCATACTTTTGTCATAAGTAAGGCTGTTAGCACTCTAGTTGTTCTTTAGAACACTCTGGGATGCTGCAGTAGAACACAAAGGAATCAACTGACAGTCTCTGCCCTTGTTGGATGTACATGTTTTACTGAGAATGTCAGACTTCATTCTCACATGAGTGAGAAAGATAATGTGAATTTACAGAAAATATGCTCTCATTTTAGCTTCTGGAGCACCTTCCAAACCTCCATGGGACAAGCATGAGAAAATAGTTTTCTCTCAAACATGATTCATGATATCCCAGCAGAAGGTTTTTCACATGGTAAAATCACCTTAGAATACACCACAATTCCTAAAATTAGTATGGTACCATCAACAAATAAATTCTAATGTAACTAAAGCCTGTTATCACCCTTTATAGTTCTCCTTTTGGTGACCTTCAAAATCTTCTATTCACTACAATGCATTTCAATGAGGTACTATCATTTATATTGGTCCCAAGATGGCTGCCAGCAATTCCAGGATGAAGTGCTGACAGCCAATCAGATCTCACGATGACATGTGTGGTTAGGCTCCGCCCAGATATATATGTGACTTTACTTTTGATTTTCTCAGGAACTACTGAACGGATTTACACCATTTAAGCAAAAGGCACGACACTGAACCAAGGGCTACCTCTTTGCCAAATTTGGTGTAATTCCGTTCAGCAGTTCGGGCTGTAGCTGCGACTAAAGGTTCCTATGGAAAAATGAATGGGGAAAACGCGTTTTGGGACCCCCCTTTTTTCTCGGCCCCCACTTGACGTATTACCCCGAGACTTTCAGGATAGGAGCGGACCGGAGCGCCCCAACAAGTTGGAAACTTTCGCGAAGATTCGTCAACCGGCGCCAACGTTATTTCAAATAGAATGTCGCGGATTTCCTATGGATAATAGGTTTTAACTATAACTATCTACTGGCGACCGCCAGTAGATAATATATATATATATATATATATATTCACTGAAAAAACCATAGGTTTCAGACACGTTATAGTTAGAAATTAGCATTTAAAAAACCTTTGAAATTCACTGAAAAAACCATAGGTTTTAGGGACAGTTATACTTAGTTGGACATTGCACTCGTACAAAACCCGTGAAATTCCCCCGTTATAGTTAGTTCAGCTAACTATAACCCGCGCCCCGCAATGCACTGCTGATGACGTCACATATTACATCACTCATGACATGGTCAGTGACATCACTGATGACATCACTGATGACATCTCAAATTACATCACTGATGACATCATCCAGTGACTGTGTGTTTCTGTAAAGTTTAAATATGTTTAATATATATAGGGAAAGGCGTATTGAAGAATGAGTGGGTGTATAAGTGTCTGAATGGATGATTTAGTACGTGCGTGACTGACTCTACAAGTGAGTGATTAAACGTATCTTACTGAATGCATGGGTTAGTGACTAAACTGTGTGAATGTCTGTATCCGTCTGTTGGTGTGTAAGTGGATGCATGGATTTGCGAATAGCTACATGAGTGTCTATATGGGTTATTGATTGGTTCTATGAGTATCTGTATGGGTGCCTGAGTGTTTGTGTGGATTGGGTGTGTGCGACTGTGCATAGATGTGTGAGTGGGTGATTCACTGGGTGGATGGTTTCAAGAGTGCATCTGTGATAGACTGTATGGGTGGGTAAGTGTGTGTAAGAGTGTGTTAGTGAGTGAATGTATGTCCCAGTGGTACATGTGTGAGTAACTACATATGTGAAAGGCAGTATATATGTGTATTGGAGTATATAAATAGCTATAAGCGAGAGTGAGTGATTGTGATAGTGGCTGTATGGATGAGTGTGTGCTTGTATCAGTGATTGTATAAGAGCGTAACAATGTGCTAGTATTTGTATGATTAAGTGAGCTGGTGTGTGTATAACTGTATAGGTGAGTAAATGGCAGTGTGTTTAATTATTTGCATGACTGACTAGGTGTGTGAGTACCTCTATGGATGAGTGGCGGTGTTTGAGTGTCTATATAGGAGTAAGAGTGCATATGATAGTCCTGTACTGAGTGACCATAAGTATGAGTGACTGTACGGGTGAGTGAGTGGATGTGTGTGTGTAGACCTAAGAATCAGTGAGTGGGTATGTAGTTATTGGTGTTGGAGTGTCTATGGTTTTGCGAATGGCACTCTGTAATTTAGATTGGGTGTATCAAAGGTTATATTAGGGTGTGAGGAGCTGCATCAGATTATCACGTGGATGATGTCATCAGTGATGTCATTTGAGATGTCATCAGTGATGTCATCAGTGATGTCACTGACCATGTCATGAGTGATGTAATATGTGACGTCATCAGCAGTGCATTGCGGGGGCGCGAGTTATAGTTAGCTGAACTAACTATAACGGGGGAATTTCACGGGTTTTGTACGAGTGCAATGTCCAACTAAGTATAACTGTCCCTAAACCCTATGGTTTTTTCAGTGAATTTCAAAGGTTTTTTAAATGCTAATTTCTAACTATAACGTGTCTGAAACCTATGGTTTTTTCAGTGAATTTCAAAGGTTTTTAAAATGCTAATTTGTAACTATAACGTGCCTGAAACCTACGGTTTTTTCAGTGAATTTCAAAGGTTTTTTAAATGACAATTTTTAAATGTATTAATTTTTATATTAATTTTTTTCATACTGATTTACTACATTTTTAGAAACAATTTCTTTTACATATTTTATTTTTTAAATTACATTGTAATTACATTATACATTACATTACAAAAAATACTTTCTCAGAATGAATTACTTTAGTTTAAATACTTTGCACATAGGCAATAGACTTTTAAGTACAGTAGTTACAGTTGTTGCAATGGGCAACACATTTTCAAACACAATGCAACATTCAGCTCAATGTGAATTTCTAGTTAAATGCAATTAGTTACTTTATGGATTACTTTTCTAACCACAGGACTGGATCCTAGATTCAGTCCTGGTACATCTCCTGTAAACAGTTGAGTAAAAGCGTTTTGGTTACAGTCGTGATTTTTAAGGAATATTATTGTATTTTAAAAGTTGACACTTAGAAACTTTTTCTCATAGAATCACCAATGTTATCCTATGGAAGGAAATTCACTTAGCAGGTAAAAACTGTTACCGTTACTTTTTCTTACTCAGTGTTGGATCCTGGATCCAGCACTGGTGCATCTCCTGTAAACAGTTGAAAGAATGCGTTTAAGTCATACAGGCGATTTTTAAGGAATATTTGTAGTTTGTGAAAATCGACACTTTGAAACTTTTCTACTGAAAACCAGACAATGGATTCCTATGGAAGAAAATATAAGTTACTGGTAAGTACGGTTAAAATTACTTTTCAGGACCAGTACTGGGCTGAAAGATACAGCACTGAGGTCTCTCCTTATAACAGGTGAGTAAATCGGAATTCGTATTTCGGCTGATTTTAGAGGAATATTTTAAAGTTCCAAAACTCCACACATAGAAGAATTTCCAAGTGAAACCAGTCAATGTTAGCCTATGGAAGGAAATTCAAGTTACTGGTAAGTACGGTTAAAATTACTTTTCAGGACCAGTACTGGGCTGAAAGATGCAGCACTGAGGTCTCTCCTGATAACAGGTGAGTAAATCAGAATTCGGATTTCGGCTGATTTTAGAGGAATATTTGTATGTTTCAAAAATCAACACTTAGAAACTTTTTCAGCAAAAAGCAGGCAATGATATCCTATGGAAGGAAATTCAAGTTACTGGTAAGTACGGTTAAAATTACTTTTGAGGATCAGTACTGGGCTGAAAGATGCAGCACTGAGGTCTCTCCTGATAACAGGTGAGTAAATCGGAATTCGTATTTCGGCTGATTTTAGAGGAATATTTTAAAGTTCCAAAACTCCACACACAGAAGAATTTCCAAGTGAAACCAGTCAATGTTAGCCTATGGAAGGAAATTCAAGTTACTGGTAAGTATGGTTAAAATTACTTTTCAGGACCAGTACTGGGCTGAAAGATGCAGCACTGAGGTCTCTCCTGATAACAGGTGAGTAAATCAGAATTCGAATTTCGGCTGATTTTAGAGGAATATTTGTATGTTTCAAAAATCAACACTTAGAAACTTTTTCAGCAAAAAGCAGGCAATGATATCCTATGGAAGGAAATTCAAGTTACTGGTAAGTACGGTTAAAATTACTTTTGAGGATCAGTACTGGGCTGAAAGATGCAGCACTGAGGTCTCTCCTGATAACAGGTGAGTAAATCGGAATTCGTATTTCGGCTGATTTTAGAGGAATATTTTAAAGTTCCAAAACTCCACACTTAGAAGAATTTCCAAGTGAAACCAGTCAATGTTAGCCTATGGAAGGAAATTCAAGTTACTTGTAAGTACGGTTAAAATTACTTTTCAGGACCAGTACTGGGCTGAAAGATACAGCACTGAGGTCTCTCCTGATAACAGGTGAGTAAATCGGAATTCGTATTTCGGCTGATTTTAGAGGAATATTTTAAAGTTCCAAAACTCCACACTTAGAAGAATTTCCAAGTGAAACCAGTCAATGTTAGCCTATGGAAGGAAATTCAAGTTACTGGTAAGTACGGTTAAAATTACTTTTCAGGATTAGTACTGGGCTGAAAGATGCAGCACTGAGGTCTCTCCTGATAACAGGTGAGTAAATCAGAATTCGTATTTCGGCTGATTTTAGAGGAATATTTGCACAATGGTGAAGGGAGGGGCGGGGCCTGAGGTGACATCTGTGCAAACGCGCCCCGTGGCGCGTTTTAAGTTGGGGGATTAAGTCCCCTTGAATCATGAGGGTCCCTACGGGCCAACTAGCCCACCAGGAACCTCCAGTATGCGCCAGGGGCTGCGTTGCAGAGACAAGTACAGAGGCCACACCCCTTTACACCTCTCTGCAACGCAGCTCTGTGGCGCTTTCTGGACGTACCTGTTGGGCTAGTTGGCCCCCAGGACCCTCAGGATTGAAGAGGATTTAATTCCCCATCTTAAAACGCGCCACGGGGCCTGTTTGCACACATGTCACCTGAAGCCCCGCCCCTCCCTTCACCACTGTGCAAACGCGCCCCGTGGCGCGTTTTAAGTTCAGGGATTAACTCCCCTTGAATCCTGAGGGTCCCTGGGGTGCAACTAGCCCACCATATACCTCCAAAAAGCGCCATAGAGCTGCGTTGAAGAGAGGTGTAAAAAGGGGCGTGGCCTCTGTACACCTCTCTGCAAGGCAGCCCCCTGGCGCATACTGGAGGTTCCTGTTGGGCTAGTTGGCCCTCAGGGACCCCCAGTATTCAAGGGGAATTCGTTCCCCTCTGCAAACGCGCCAGGGGCGCGTTTGCAGAGTGGTGAAGGAAGGGGGCGGGGCCTACGGGCCCGATCGTTTTTTTTGTTTTTTGTTTTTTGTTTTTTTTTTCCCCCTGAAGGGGGGCTGTGTGGCCCCCCTTCCTTTTCCCTATTTTTAGGCCTTGGGGACCCCATCCCCCAGGGCCTTACCCCTTTTTTTAAAATTAAAATAAAAAATAAAAAACGGGAAGGGGGCCGCATGGCCCCCCTTCCCTGGGCCTGTATTGGCCCCGGGGACCCCATCCCCCGGGGCATGGCCTCTTTTTTTTTTATTTGGAGGGGGGCTGCGTGGCCCCCCTCCTCAGGCCATTTAAGGCCCCGGGGACCCCATCCCCCGGGCCGGCCTTGCACTTTTTTTTTCTTTTTTTTCAATTTTTTTACTTTGGGGAGGGGGGCTGCGTGGCCCCCCTCCGTGGCCACTTATGGCCCCGGGGACCCCATCCCCCGGGGCCTGGCCTCTCGTTGGGGACTGTGGGGGGGTCCCCAAGCCCCCCACAGTCCCGCCGGCTCCCCGTGTCCTACGGGAGCCGGCATTGCTTTTACACATGGGGAGCTGCTAAGATGCAGCTCCCCATGTGGAAAGCAATCGGCTTTGGATATTGGAAGAGAGAGCAGGTTTCCCTGCTCTCTCTTCCAATATCCAAAGCAAGTTTGCAATGACAGGACGGAGCCGCGAGGCTCCCGTCCTGTCATTGCAAACAGCAGTGTCCCGGGGTAGGCACCCCGGGACACTGCAGGAGCCGGCCCTGGGGGGTGGCGGTCCCCAGGGCCACCACAGGCTCCATGAGGGGGCCGCGCGGCCCCCTCCCTACATTTTGAAAGCCCCGGGGAGGTGGTGGTCCCCGGGGCTTGGGGGTCCAAAACGGACCCCCATTGTAATTTTTCTTAGTGCCCCGGGGAGGTGGTGGTCCCCGGGGTGTGTGGGGGGGCTGGAGCCCCCCCACACAGGTTTTTGTTAAATAAAAAAGAAGCCCCGGGGAGGTGGCGGTCCCCGGGGCTGCGGGAGGGCTCAGAGCCCTCCCGCACCATTATACATAAAGCCCCGGGGGTGGTGGTCCCCGGGCTTGGGGCCCTTAGAGGCCCCCACACATAAAATTAACCCCCCAGCATGCCCCCGGGACTTGGCCCACCCGGCGGCCAATTAACATCGAAGCGCGGGAGTCCGCGTTTCGATTTTTTTTTTTTTTTCGGCAGGATTCGCGCACCCTGAGCGCATCCTGCCGATTTTTTTTTTTTTTAAATTTTTTTTGCCCAGGGGGTCCTTGTGGGACCCCTGAGCAAACCCAGGGGGTCAGGGTGTTTCTACCCTGCCCCCTTTGTGCGCTTTGCGCACTTGTTTCTGTCCCTCGGTTCTACCGAGGGACAAAATGGCTGCCAACATTTCCTGAATCGGAATGTTGACAGCCAGCTGACAGCCAATTAACATGCAGCTCGTGATCGGGACGGTGCGCGCAGGGTGCGCTCAGGGTGCGCGAATCCTCCGTGCCCATAGATATCACTATCTTTTTACTTTTGATTTTCTCAGCAACTACTGAACGGATTTACACCATTTAACAAAAAGGGTTCTTTCTGAACCAAGAACTACCTCTTTGCCAAATTTGGTGTAATTCCGTTCAGCAGTTCGGGCTGTAGCCGTGTCTAAAGTTTCCTATGGAAAATTGCATGGGGAAAACGCGTTTTGGGACCCCCTTTTTCTCGGCCCCCGCTTGACGAATCCCCCGAGACTTTCAGGGTAGGAGCGGACCGGAGCGGGCCACAAAGTTTGAAAATTTTGCGAAGATACGTCAACCGGCAAGAGAGTTATTTCAAATAGAATGTCGCGGATTTCCTATGGATAATAGGTTGTAACTATAACTATCTACTGGCGACCGCCAGTAGATAATATATATATATATATATATATTCACTGAAAAAACCATAGGTTTTAGGGACAGTTATAGTTACTTGGACATTGCACTCGTACAAAACCCGTGAAATTCCCCCGTTATAGTTAGTTCAGCTAACTATAACTCGCGCCCCGCAATGCACTGCTGATGACGTCACATATTACATCACTCATGACATGGTCAGTGACATCACTGATGACATCACTGATGACATCTCAAATGACATCACTGATGACATCATCCAGTGACTGTGTGTTTCTGTAAAGTTTAAATATTTTTAATATATATAGGAAAAGACGTATTGAAGAATGAGTGGGTGTGTAAGTGTCTGTATGGATGATTTAGTAGGTGCGTGACTGACTCTATAAGTGAGTGATTTAACGTATCTTACTGAATGCATGGGTTAGTGACTAAACTGGGTGAATGTCTGTATCCGTCTGTCTGTTGCTGTGTAAGTGGCTGCATGTGTTTGTGAATAGCTAAATGAGTGTCTATATGAGTTATTGAATGCTTGTCTGAGTATCTGTATGGGTGCCTGAGTGTTTGTGTGGGAGGGGTGTGTGCAACTCTGTGCATAGATGTGTGAGTGGGTGATTCACTGGGTGGATGGTTTCAAGAGTGCATCTGTGATAGACTGTATGGGTGGGTAAGTGTGTGTAAGAGTGTGTTAGTGAGTGAATGTATGTCCCAGTGGTACATGTGTGAGTAACTACATATGTGAAAGGCAGTATATATGTGTGTTGGAGTATATAAATAGCTATAAGCAAGAGTGAGTGATTGTGATAGTGGCTGTATGGATGATTGTGTGCTTGTATCAGTGATTGTATAAGAGCGTAACAATGTGCTAGTATTTGTATGAGTAAGTGAGCTGGTGTGTGTATAACTGTATAGGTGAGTAAATGGCAGTGTGTTTAATTATTTGCATGACTGACTAGGTGTGTGAGTATCTCTATGGATGAGTGGCGTTGTTTGAGTGTCTATATAGGAGTAAGAGTGCATATGATAGTCCTGTACTGAGTGACCGTAAGTATGAGTGACTGTACGGGTGAGTGAGTGGATGTGTGTGTGTAGACCTAAGAATCAGTGAGTGGGTATGTAGTTATTGGTGTTGGAGTGTCTATGGTTTTGCGAATGGCAGTCTGTAATTTAGAGTGGGTGTATCAAAGGTTATATTAGGGTGTGAGGAGGTGCATCAGATTATCACGTGGATGATGTCATCAGTGATGTCATTTGAGATGTCATCAGTGATGTCATCAGTGATGTCACTGACCATGTCATGAGTGATGTAATATGTGACGTCATCAGCAGTGCATTGCGGGGCGCGAGTTATAGTTAGCTGAACTAACTATAACGGGGAATTTCACGGGTTTTGTACGAGTGCAATGTCCAAGTAACTATAACTGTCCCTAAAACCTATGGTTTTTTCAGTGAATTTCAAAGGTTTTTTAAATGCTAATTTGTAACTATAACGTGTCTGAAACCTATGGTTTTTTCAGTGAATTTCAAAGGTTTTTTAAATGCTAATTTGTAACTATAACGTGTCTGAAACCTATGGTTTTTTCAGTGAATTTCAAAGGTTTTTTAAATGCTAATTTCTAACTATAACGTGCCTGAAACCTACGGTTTTTTCAGTGAATTTCAAAGGTTTTGTAAATGACAATTTTTAAATGTATTAATTGTTATATTAATTTTTTTCATACTGATTTACTACATTTTTAGAAACAATTTTTTTTTACATATTTTATTATTTAAATTACATTGTAATTACATTATACATTACATTACAAAAAATACTTTCTCAGAATGAATTACTTTAGTTTAAATACTTTGCACATAGGCAATAGACTTTTAAGTACAGTAGTTACAGTTGTTGCAATGTGCAACACATTTTCAAACACAATGCAACATTCAGCTCAATGTGAATTTCTAGTTAAATGCAATTAGTTACTTTATGGATTACTTTTTCTAACCACAGGACTGGATCCTAGATTCAGTCCTGGCACATCTCCTGTAAACAGTTGAGTAAAAGCGTTTTGGTTACAGTCGTGATTTTTAAGGAATATTATTGTACTTTAAAAGTTGACACTTAGAAACTTTTTCTCATAGAATCACCAATGTTATCCTATGGAAGGAAATTCACTTAGCAGGTAAAAACTGTTATCGTTACTTTTTCTTACTCAGTGTTGGATCCTGGATCCAGCACTGGTGCATCTCCTGTAAACAGTTGAATGAATGCGTTTAAGTCATACAGGCGATTTTTAAGGAATATTTGTAGTTTGTGAAAATCGACACTTTGAAAGTTTTCTGCTGAAAACCAGACAATGGATTCCTATGTTAGAAAATATAAGTTACTGGTAAGTACGGTTAAAATTACTTTTCAGGGTCAGTGCTGGGCTAAAAGTTGCAGCACTGGGTTCTCTCCTGATAACAGGTGAGTAAATTGGAATTCGTACTTTGGTTGATTTTAGAGGAATATTATAAAGTTCCAAAACTCCACACTTAGAAGAATTTCAAAGTGAAACCAGTCAATGTTAGCCTATGAAGGAAATTCAAGTTACCGGTAAGTACGGTTAAAATTAATTTTGAGGATCAGTACTTGGCTGAAAGATGCAGCACTGAGGTCTCTCCTGATAACAGGTGAGTAAATCAGAATTCGGATTTCGGCTGATTTTAGAGGAATATTTTAAAGTTCCAAAAATCAACACTTAGAAACTTTTTCAGCAAAAAGCAGGCAATGATATCCTATGCAAGGAAATTCAAGTTACTGGTAAGTACGGCTAAAATTACTTTTGAGGATTAGTACTGGGCTGAAAGATGCAGCACTGAGGTCTCTCCTGATAACAGGTGAGTAAATCGGAATTCGTATTTCGGCTGATTTTAGAGGAATATTTTAAAGTTCCAAAACTCCACACTTAGAAGAATTTCCAAGTGAAACCAGTCAATGTTAGCCTATGAAGGAAATTCAAGTTACCGGTAAGTACGGTTAAAATTACTTTTCAGGACCAGTACTGGGCTGAAAGATGCAGCACTGAGGTCTCTCCTGATAACAGGTGAGTAAATCGGAATTCGTATTTCGGCTGATTTTAGAGGAATATTTTAAAGTTCCAAAACTCCACACTTAGAAGAATTTCAAAGTGAAACCAGTCAATGTTAGCCTATGGAAGGAAATTCAAGTTACTGGTAAGTACGGTTAAAATTACTTTTCAGGACCAGTACTGGGCTGAAAGATGCAGCACTGAGGTCTCTCCTGATAACAGGTGAGTAAATCGGAATTCGTATTTCGGCTGATTTTAGAGGAATATTTTAAAGTTCCAAAACTCCACACTTAGAAGAATTTCCAAGTGAAACCAGTCAATGTTAGCCTATGAAGGAAATTCAAGTTACCGGTAAGTACGGTTAAAATTACTTTTCAGGACCAGTACTGGGCTGAAAGATGCAGCACTGAGGTCTCTCCTGATAACAGGTGAGTAAATCGGAATTCATATTTCGGCTGATTTTAGAGGAATATTTGCACAATGGTGAAGGGAGGGGGCGGGGCCTCAGGTGACATCTGTGCAAACGCGCCCCGTTGCGCGTTTTAAGTTAGGGGATTAAGTCCCCTTGAATCCTGAGGGTCCCTAGGGGCCAACTAGCCCACCAGGAACCTCCAATATGCGCCAGGGGGCTGCGTTGCAGAGACGTGTAGAGAGGCCACACCCCTTTTACACCTCTCTGCAACGCAGCTCTGTGGCGCTTTCTGGATGTACCTGTTGGGCTAGTTGGCCTCCAGGGACCCTCAGGATTGAAGGGGATTTAATTCCCCATCTTAAAACGCGCCACGGGGCCTGTTTGCACACATGTCACCTGAAGCCCCGCCCCTCCCTTCACCACTGTGCAAACGCGCCCCGTGGCGCGTTTTAAGTTGGGGGATTAAGTCCCCTTGAATCCTGAGGGTCCCCGGAGTCCAACTAGCCCACCATATACCTCCAAAGCGCCACAGAGCTGCGTTGCAGAAAGGTGTAAAAAGGGCGTGGCCTCTGTACACCTCTCTGCAAGGCAGCCCCCTGGCGCATACTGGAGGTACCTGGTGGGCTAGTTGGCCCCCAGGGACCCCCAGTATTCAAGGAGAATTCGTTCCCTCTCTGCAAACGCGCCAGGGGCGCGTTTGCAGAGTGGTGAAGGAAGGGGCGGGGCCTGCGGGCCCGATCGTTTTTAAATTTTTTTTTTTCTCCCTGAAGGGGGCTGTGTGGCCCCCTTCCTTTTTTCTTTTTTTGGGCCCTGGGGATCCCATCCCCCAGGGCCTTACTCCCTTTTTTAAATTACCTTTAAAAAAAAACGGGAAGGGGGCCGCGTGGCCCCCTTCCCTTGGCCTGTATTGGCCCCGGGGACCCCATCCCCCGGGGCATGGCCTCTATATTTATTTTTTGAGGGGGCAGCGTGGCCCCCTCCTCTGGCCATTTTAAGGCCCCGGGGACCCCATCCCCGGGGCCGGCCTTTCCTTTTTAAAAAAATGTTTTTGCTCTTTTTTGGGGAGGGGGCCGCGTGGCCCCCTCCCGGGCCACTACTTGCCCCGGGGACCCCATCCCCCGGGGCTGGCCCTTCTCCGTTGGGGACTGTGGGGGTCCCCAATCCCCCACAGTCCCGCCGGCTCCCCACGTCCCTTGGGAGCCGGCATTGCTAGTTCCACATGGGGAGCAGCTGACATGCTGCTCCCCATGTGGAAAGCAATCGGCTTTGGATATTGGAAGAGAGAGCAGGTTTCCTGCTCTCTCTTCCAATATCCAAAGCAGTTTGCTATGGCAGGACGGGAGCCGCGAGGCTCCCGTCCTGCCATAGCAAACTACAGTGTCCCGGGGTAGGCACCCCGGGACACTGCAGGAGCCGGCCCTGGGGGGTTGCGGTCCCCAGGGCCATCAAGGGCTCCAGGAGGGGGCCGCACGGCCCCCTCCCTACATCAGCACAGCCCCGGGAGGTGGTGGTCCCCGGGGCTTCGGGGGTCCAAAACGGACCCCCATTTTAATTTGTTAGTGCCCCGGGGAGGTGGCGGTCCCTGGGCGTGTGGGGGGCTGGAGCCCCCACACAGGTTGTTTAATTTTAAAAAAAAGCCCCGGGAGGTGGTGGTCCTCGGGCTGCGGGAGGGCTCAGAGCCCTCCCGCACCATTTTTAAAAGAAAGCCCCGGGGGTGGCGGTCCCCGGGCTTGGGGGGCCCTTGAGGCCCCCACACATAAAATTAAACCCCCCACCATGCCCCCGGGACTTGGGCCACCCGGGGCAAAATACAATCGAGCGCGGAGACCGCGCTTCGATTTTTTTTCCGGCAGGATTCGCGCACCCTGAGCGCATCCTACCGATTTTTTAAAAAAAAATGCTTTTTGCCCAGGGGTCCTTGTGGGACCCCTGAGCAGGCCTAGGGGTTAGGGTGTTTCTACCCTGCCCCCTTTGTGCGTTTTGCACACTTGTTTCTTTTTTTTTCTCGGCGGGATACGCGCACCCTAAGCGCATCCCGCCAATTTAAAAAAAAAAAATCTTTTCTGCCCAGGGGTCCTTGTGGGACCCCTGAGCAGACCTAGGGGTCAGGGTGTTTCTACCCTGCCCCTTTTGCGCTTTGCGCACTTGTTTCTGTCCCTCGGTTCTACCGAGGGACAAAATGGCTGCCAACACTTCCTCAATCGGAATGTTGACAGCCAGCTGACAGCCAATTAGCTTGCAGCTCGTGATCGGGACGGTGCGCGCAGGGTGCGCTGAGGGTACGCGTATCCGACGCGCCCATAGATATATATGTACTTTTACTTTTGATTTTCTCAGGAACTACTGAACGGATTTACACCATTTAAGCAAAAGGCACCAGTCTGAACCAAGGACTACCTCTTTGCCAAATTTGGTGTAATTCCGTTCAGCAGTTCGGGCTGTAGCTGCGACTAAAGGTTCCTATGGAAAAATGAATGGGGAAAACGCGTTTTGGGACCCCCTTTTTCTCGGCCCCCGCTTCACGTATCACCCCGAGACTTTCAGGGTAGGAGCGGAGCGGAGCGCCCCAACAAGTTGGAAACTTTCACGAAGATTCGTCAACCGGCGCCAACGTTATTTCAAATAGAATGTCGCGGATTTCCTATGGATAATAGGTTGTAACTATAACTATCTACTGGCGACCGCCAGTAGATAATATATATATATATATATATATATATATATATATATATATATATATATATATATATATACACTTGAAAAATGTTGTGACGCAAACTAAATATGCAGATGCACTGTGTACAAATGTTTGGGGGGCAATACATAGCATAATACATCATATATATATATATTCATTCAGTGAAAAAAACAAAGGTTACAGGAACTTTCTAGTTAGGCTCAGATTTTACTCATTCAAAACTGGCGAAATTCACCAGTTATAGTTCCCTGAGCTGATTATAACTTACGCCCTCGCAATTCACTGCTTATGTCCTCACATATTACATCCCTCATGACATGGTCAAATGACATCACTGAAATTAAATTAGTATACTAGGTGCACTACTGCTGAGAAATACTACTTCTAACATATATTATGTGAATGACTGTGTGACTCTATGTATACTTGTGTGAGTAGCTGTGGGTGAGTGAGTTGCTGTGTGAGTGGCTGTATTAGTGAGTGAGTGGGTGTGTCAGTGGCTATGTGGGTGAGTGAGTGGTGGTGTGAGTGGCTGTATGGATGGGCAAGTAGGTGTGTAGTAACTGTATGGGTGAGTGAGTGGGTGTCTGAATGGCTGCATGATTGAGTGACTGGGTGTGTAAGTGGCTGTATGGGTGAGTGAGTAGCTGCTTGAGCGGGTGTTTGGTTAAGTGAGTTGGTGTGTGAGTGGCTGTATTGGAGAGTGAGTGTCTGTATGAATGGCTCTATGGGTGAGTGAGCAGATGTGTGAGCACTTGCATGGATGTGTGAATGGGTATGCTTGTGTGAGTGCTTGTATGGGTGAGCAAGTGGCTGTGTTGAGAGGCTGTATGAGTGAGTGAGTGGGTGTGTGAGTGACTGTGTAAGTAAATAAGTGGGTGTGTGAGTAGCTGTATGGGTGAGTGTGTTATTGTTAATGTTATTGTTAGGTTGATTTTATAAGGCGCACAGCTACCCAACAAGGGTTTCCCAGTGCCGGTCTGAAGGAACAGAGAGGAGCAGAAAAGTGAAGATTATTTATTAAACAACCAAGTTTTTAAAAGTTTACGAAAGTTTGCATATATTGTTTCACTGCGGAGCGCTATGGGGAGAGAGTTCCACAGGGATGGACCCAAATAAGCAAACGAGCGACCTCCCGTCCTCGTAAGTTTGACTCTGGGAACCGAGAATTTTCCCTGGGTAGTGGAGCGTAACAGACGGGAGGGTTGATAGGGATGAACAAGATTTTGCAGATATTGAGGAGCAGTGCCGGCCTTGATCTTGAACATATAGACCAAGGCTTTAAACTTGGTACGGCTTTCGACCCTAAGCCAATGCAAATCTCTCAGGGCGCTAGAGGTGGAAGATGTTTTAGGAATCTGGCAAAGCAATCTTGCGGCTGAATTTTGGACCACCTGAAGCTTCCGTATTACATCCTTATTAGCCCCCAAATAGAGGATTTTCCCGTAATCCAGTCTGGAGGTCACACGCGCCTGGACTACGGTCTTTTGGGTAGGGCTGGGGAGCATCCAGATGATTTTTTTCAACCATTTCAAAATGGTACAGCAAGTGGCTGCCACCTTCACCGCCTGCTGTTTCATCGATAATTTGTCATCGATAATAAATCCCAAGTTGCGGACTTGATGAGTGGGCTGGGGTAGGGTACCCATTTCGATAGGCCAGTGCTGGGGGCCCCAGAGATTTTTATTTTTACCCAAGATCAAGACCTCAGTTTTTTCGCCGTTAAGTTTAAGTAAATTAGCTTGCATCCAAGATGCAATGTTACTCAAACCGGCCTGAAGTACTGATGGTCCGGACAACTTTTCCGTTGAAAGGGAGAAGATGATTTGGGTGTTGTCCGCGTAAGAAATGAGGGACAGCCCAGCCTCCTCTGCGATCACTGCCAAAGGTTTGATGTATACATTAAACAGAAGGGGGCTTAAAATGGAGCCCTGGGGTACTCCGTGGGGGGAAAAGTAAGTTTTAGAAGTAGCCTTAGGTGAAAAGACTTGAAATGTCCGCTTGGCGAGAAAAGATGAAAACCAACCGAGTGCTGGGCCAGAAATGCCAAGAGACTGCAGGGATTTGATTAACACGGTGTGAGACACCGTGTCAAACACGGCGCTCAAGTCGAGCAATATGAGGGCCACCGTGTCCCCAGAGTCCAGGCGTTGTCGTACCATTTCTGTAACTCCAAGGAGAGTCGTCTCGGTTGAAAAACTGGCTCTAAAGCCGGATTGAGTGTGTGGCTATGTGACTGGCTGTACGAGTGAGTGAGTGAGTAGGTGTGCTAGTGGCTCTATGGAGGAGGGTGTGAATGAGTGTGAGAGTACTGGTATGGGTCTGTGAATGGGTATGTGATTGATTGGGTGGGTGAGTGGGCGCACAAGAGGTTGTAAGTGGGTGTGAGTGGGTCTGTGAATGATGTCATCAGTGATGTCTTTTTAGATGTTATCAGTAATGTCACTGACCATGTCATGAGTGATGTAATATGTGAGGTCATAAACAGTGCATTGCGGGGACTTAAGTTATAGTTAGCTCAGGTAACTATAACTGCTGATTTCACTGGTTTTGTATGAGTGAAATCTGAGCCTAACTATAATGTCCCTGTATTCTTTGGGCTTTTTCAGTGAATTTCTGAGGTTTTTTAAATTCTATTTCCTAAATATAATGTCCCTGTAATCTTTTGTTTGTTCGGTGAATTTCTATGGTTTTTTAATATTATTTTCTAACTGTAACCTTTGAGAGTGAGTGTATGAGTGTCTCACTTGGTCTGTGAGTGGGTGCGTGAGGGTCTGATTGAGTGTCTGAGTTGTTCTGTGAGTGAGTACATTAGTCCTGAGCGGGTCCTTCTCATTTTCTTCTTGTTTTGTGCCTTTTTCTGCTCACTTATGACCTTTATTTTGCCTCTTTCTGCTGATTGCTGATCTTTATTTTTCCTCTTTCTGCTAGGCCTGGGCAGAGCTTGCAGAGTTTCACTCTGCGGAATTTTGTGGAGTTGCCAAAAAACTCTGCCACATTCGGCAGAGTTCGGTAAGCGGGTGGAGTATGGCTCCGTCACCCTTAATGAAGTCCCCTTGGATGCTGAGAGTAGTTTGGGGTCAAGAACCCCTCCTGTTACCACCAGTAAGTCCCCCACAGTGGGATTGCTGAGACCTCATCAGAGGCCCGCCTCCTTTCTCAAGCGCTCTGCAAACGCACCTCCTGGCACACTACTTGTTGGGTGATGAAGTCCCCTTGGCTCCTGAGGATCATTGGAGGGCTCGTTTCTGACCTCTATTTTGCCTCTTGCTGCTCGTTTCTGACCTCTATTTTGCCTCTTTCTGCTCTATTCTGCCTCTTTCTGACCTTTATTTTGCCTCTTTCTGAGCTTTTTCTTTCTAGGCCCCCATGGCGGCTCCCCGCCTCCTGTGGAAGCCGGCATTGCTCATACAGAAAGGGAGCTGCTAAACATGCAGCGCCCTGTCTGTGATAGCAATCCTTTTTAGGTCTCGCCTACGCAGCGCGCATGCGCTGCATAGGAGAGACCTTTAGCTATCGGCACAGCTTTGGGGGCAAAAACGTGCACGCGTTGCATTGCTTGCAATGGCAACGCGTGCACGTCTGGCGATTCCCTTGCGGGAGCGCGCGGCGCCATATGGTCACAATCATCGCGCCTTGCTGCACGCTCCCGCAAGGGAATCGCCCAGGCCCCCTCCTGCCGCGCGAGGCGGGCGCTTGTTGGTAAGTGCCATCAGCTGCGAGGAAGAGAGGTGAGCTCCTCTCGACATCTTAGTGTTTACATCGCAAAGTGCCATTCGCTGCGCTGGCTCCATGCTTCCCCCTTACATTTCCATGGCAGGAGCCCCCCCACACTCTGTTCTGAACAGAAGAGTAAGGAAGTTTGTATGCATGCTCCCTTTAATGCTTGTTGACACAGATGGCGCATTCACCATAAACGACTCTCACTATAGCAGTACCAACAGCGTGTTCTTTTAAACACTCTTTATGACCAAGCAACAATTCTCCATTATATTGGCTGATAACCCCCATCCTGTTTTTGTGACTTGAAAGGAAACTGTGTTAATTTGTAAGGAGTAGTTTATTTCCTTTCCAGGCAAAACCTACTGTCGACTTGCAGGCAAAATCACACTTCCGGTTTCAAGCAGTGAAACTGAGGGTTCCTACTGTAAACACGTGCAGGATCGAAGTGTCTGGCTCGCATGCTTCATTTGAGCTAGACAGATTTACAACAGCATTGACAGAAAAACAACGTGAAATCTGCTATTCAACCTGGAATAACGTTTTTACTTTCAAGCACAGCATACACACTCTCAAAGTCGCATTAAAAGCACCTTCAATGTTCAGATACCACCTAAGCCCTTCGACCCATTTCCCATCTGCTTCTGGAAAAAGTCAAACATGTAAATAATCTACTATCTACAGACCAAATTCACTAACTTTTAATTCTATGAGCGGGCGAAGTTCACAACACCTATGTTTGTGAACTTTGCAATATTTGCGAAGGTTTTAAAAAATGAATAGATGAAAACTTCAGCTACTAGTAAGTTGTGATACAAAAACTTCACAGAATCCTATATTGCTGTTGCTTCCCCACCCATGCCCTCATTCTTTCTCGCTCGTTGTTTAACCTCCACTCCTCCCACACCTCGACCCTCCGTGTCGCTTCTCTCCCTCCCCTCGCATTGCTTCCTCCCAACCCGTGCACTCCATGTTGCTTCCCCACCCCGCTTTTCGTACTTCTCAGAGGTTCGAAGTCATTAACGGTGCTGTAAAGATCTTAGATAAGAGTTTCCCACCGTGCGGTAATCAGCGGTACAAACGAAACGCTTAATAGTGGTTGATAATTGCACTGTATCCATGGCGAGGAATTCCAAATGTCAATCTTTTTGAAAGACACCGGAAGTGAAAGGCGATTGAAGTGCACAGGCAGCATTTGGTTAGTTTCACTGTAAGCAATCATGCTATCAAGGTAGCTTGAGACAAAGAAGCAACAGTAGCGTGGGATGTGGAACCCGTTAAAGCTGTATGTGGCTGTCCCTGTGTTACTATTGAAAGATACTTCTTTTTAGACATTTTACATATTTTACTGATGTCTGGCATTATTTTTACAACTCTTAGTTCTGAACTCATTCACCAAGGCGCATGAAAGAAATCTCTCCCTCTCTCACCCAAGCCCTTTCCCTTTCACCAAACACGGTGACAACAGCAGGGTAACCAACCTCCATCAAAGGCAGAGCATGCACCACCAGAGACAAGTGGGAAAACCTGTGCCACTTTTGAAAGGACTGACATCAGAGACTGGCAGCACAGAGAAACAGTGACACAACAGAGCAAGAAACCCTGATTTCCGTACAATGTCTGTTTGTGCGAGAAGTTTGCAGGGTGGAAATATGGCATGTATGAGAGCCCTGGCCAGGCTGCATTCTTGAATTCCGGGTATTTTAGGCCTCTTGTTTATCTCTCCATCTTCTCAGACGTGCTCCAGCACTAGGACAAGCGCACATGTTCCCTGCCTGATTTGGAAAATGTTTCTCTCTCTCTGTTAGTTTTTAGGTCTCGCTGAGCCAGCGCATGCGCTGCTCTGCGAGAAATTTAGTGAGTGGCTTTTTGAAAGTGCTACCAGAGGCTTTTGCTGGCCTCAAGCTTGCGTTCACGCGAGCGTGCACATGCGCAGCCGCCATGTGGGTTTCTGTCAAGGCTCATTAAGCCTTGCGTGCCTGCTCTCTGCTCTCACTACCCCCTCCCTTCTCCCCCTCCCTCATCGTCAGTTACCGGGCTACAGCTTGTTCTCTTTCCTTCTATGCTCCTCCACCCCCTGCTCTTTGCTCTCACTATCCCCTCCCTTCTACTACCTCCTCCCTTCTACTACCCCCTCCCTTCTCCCTCTCCCTCCTCGTCAGTTACCGGGCTACAGCTTGTTTAAACTTTCAGCGCGAGGCTAAAAAAAAGTATGGACACGTCGTATACCTCGGATCCCGACCACTATCAGAGACGTGCTACACTTTGCAGGTTTCTTCTATGGCGATGCGCTTTTGACGTGTTTCTATTAAAAAAGGCTTCGTTTTCTACCATACGGGAGTTAAAATCCCATTGCTGTCGGCGGTCTGCGCGCTCTTTTGCCATAAGGGCGCCTTATGGCGGGGTTGGAACCGTGTAGGGAGACTTCAGGCACATGCTATTTTATGCGGCCCTTCCCAATCCCATCCCATTTCTATGTGACATTGTTATCTCCCTTACCATGATGCTACGTTCCACCAGCGACCACTGTCTGCAGTCAGACTACACCTCTCAGCAGCCGCGCGCGCGAGATGGATACTGTGTTTCTTTCTTCCGTCTCTCTGCCCCTCCAGCGCCCGACCCCTTTCTTCCTCCCGGTCAGCCTCCGCACCCCTCCCCCATCTTTATCTCTCCCGGCTCTCTGTTCTCATTCCTCCAACCTTGTGCCCCTGTCTCCCACACTCCTTCACTGTACTCCATCTTTCTGCCTCTCCTGCTCTTGCCCCCATTCTCTTTCCCTCTCGCCCTCCTGCCTGTCTTCCCTCTCTACCTTCCTCTAACCGACTCTGTCACCCTTTTGGTGAGCTTCCTCCCTTTCTCTGTCTTTTCTGTTCACCCTTATTGCCTTTGGTTCTCCAATCCTCTCCCTCTCGTCACTAATTTCTGTCCCTCCCTCCTTTCTGTCTCACTTTTCTCTGTTTCTTTTTTCCTTTTCTCATCTCCTTTCTTCTTTCTCTTCTTCCTTTCTTTAAGAGCATTTAAGTTACTATTAGGCTGTAGCTCTGGATGGATTTCATTGGTTAGATGTAGCTCTTAGTGGATCTCGTATGCGTTTTAAGACCCTTGTAGACCACTGCGCAGGCCGAGGAATATTCTACTGTGCTACACATTGCCAAATACATCAGCGATAAAGCAGATAACCCCGGCCTTCTTTCCTCGCTCACAGCATCCAGACCGTCCTATAGTACCCTCCCTCCAATTGAGACCAGGGTGTGCTAATTCTCAGTTCAACAAGTAAGCCCCATCTGTGCACCACAGCACACTCAGAACACTGTCTGGAATGTTTTTTAATGACAGTTTGTCTCCTGGAGCTGTGCTGCAACTTGTATATTGTGTGGTGTCCCCTCTGTGCACAGGACAGGAATATGATACAAGTGTCATTTTAGTATTGTGTTATTATAAAAATCTCAATAAAGAGCAATTTAAACAAAAGTCGCTCTCTGTGGTAGCTGCTCATATGGTACAGTCTTCTGTTAGATTCATCTGATATAACAGACGTCATTATATGTGATGAGTTGTGTGGACAGTTGCTGAAGGAAGGCTGGAGTGAGGAAGCGGGCAGTTGATGGCTGACGAAATATACTATTCTACCTGAAATAAAGACACACTCTTTATCTACAGATGGCTGATCCATGTTTTCTGCACTGGTAGCGAGCTTAAGGACAAAGACCTGGTGTGTTCCTGCCTTACTCCCTTGTCATCCCACATTTCTCAACCTCTCTATCCACCTCTTTCTCTACCTCACCTACATCTTGCTCTATCATCTATTTCCCTGTCTTGCTAACCCTTCTTTACCTCTCTACTTTCTGTCTGCCTCTCATTAACTTACTCTTAGCTCCTGTTTGTTTTGCCTCTCTACCTCCCACCTCTACTCACATTTCCCTCCTTCATTTCTCCCTCTTCCTCTCTTGTTGTAAGTTAACTCTCTTTACTTGACCAGAGACTAAATCCCTGCCCTTCTCTCTAACTTACTTCTCTACATACCACACTCTTTGACCAGCTGTCACTTCTCTATACCACCCAATACATTTCTTTCTCTGTCGCACCTTTCTGTCCCATGTCTCATTCCTTTACCTAAACACTCCCTTTTTACCTGTCTATTTATACATGGCTACGTACCTACCACACTATTGCTCTACCTTTAAACTCGCTCTGTACGTCACACCTCTCTTTCCATAAACCTCAGTGCCCCACAGCACTTACCTCTCATGACCTCAACTTGCCACCTCTCTCCGATCCTACCTCTAGATCTCTAGCTCTCTGCCCCTCTCCTCTCCTCAAGTGCCCTCTCTCTCTCTCTCTCTACACTTTCTCTTCTTTCTGCATCTTGCTGCTCTGTTTGCATCTCATCCCCCTTCATTTCTCTTCCATTTACTTCATCTCCCTCTTAATTTCATCTCTCTTTATCTTACCCTTTCTATCATTTTTGCCATCTTTACCTTACCTTTCTCTACCTCTCGCATGCCTCTTTCTACCTCACCATTCTCTCTTTCATTTCTCTCTCTGCCTCACAACTCACTGCCTCATCTCTCTCTTCCCACTTCTCATACACTATCTAGCCTCTCAATTTACCTCACCTATTGGCCTTCTATGTCTCTCTTTTTATTGATGTCCTCTTTCCCTCACCTTTCCCATTATTTTATTTCTTTTCCTCTACAATGCTCTCTCTACCTCTTCCACTCCATCTATCACTCCCTTTGCTTTCATCTCTCTTTCTATCTCCATCACTGTTTCCGTTCACTCTCTCTGCTTCCAATGTCTCGCTCGTTTAATACATCTGTCTTACCTCTGTCTCTCTCTCCCTATTTCACCATTCTCTACTTCTCCTCGCCCTTCATCTGTATTAGCCTCATCTCTCTACCTCATCTGCACCTCTTTTCTCTCTACTTCTCATATCTTTCTATTTTTCATCCCACCGGCTCTACCTGCCTCTCTGCCTCGCTACTTTGTTTACCTGACCTGTCATTCTGTGCTTCACCTTTCTATTCGTGCTATCTCATTATAACTCGCCTCTCTTCCTATCTTATTTCTCTCTAGACCTTGCCCCTCGGGTTGGCACCTTTCTTACCAGCCTACATTTAAAACTGCATGCCAGGCTTCTAAAAACAAGCATTGGCATAGCCAATAGGTCTCGCCTTTGGGGCCTTATAAGTTTTTAGCCATGCAACAGTTGATGTTATTGCACCAAGGATATTGTGCTGCATAACTAAATACTTATAAGGTCACAAAAGCGAGACCTATTGGCTATGCCAATGCTTGTTTCTTTTTGCCTATGTCCCTGCCCGCTTGACAGCAGGCAGAGAAACATACGAAAGCTCTGCTTCCAGCAAGGGAGAGCATTTATCAGCTCTCGCTTGCTGGAAGAGGAGTGTTTGCTGTGACTTGACGGGAGCTGTCAGCTCCCGCCAAGCCATGGCAAACAGCTATGTCCTGGGGTGGGGCACCCCGGGACACCTCAGGAGCCACACCTGTGGGGGTGGTGGGCCCCAGGGCCATTATTGGCTCCTTTGATTTAAAAGGGCCTACCGGGGTTGGTAGTCCCTGGGGCTGAGAACGGCCCGGGAGAGGTGCCTCGTGGCCCCCCTCCATAAAAACATTCGAAAGCCCTGGGGAAATGGTGGTTTCCGGGGCTGGGGGTCTGCATGGACCCTCTCTTCAATATGATTTTGCCCCGGGGAGGTGATGGTCCCTGGGGCCGGGAGGGGTCCTTGCGGCCACCCAAATTTATTTTTGTATTTGGCCCTGGGGCGGTGGTGGTCCCTGGGGCCCGGGGGGTCCGAGTGGACCCCCTAGATCAAAAGATAAGCCCCGAGGAGGTGGTGTTCCCTGTAGTTAAAAGAGCCTCAGTGAGGGCCTGTGCACCCCCCTCCTTTTTATAATCCCTATATATCCTTATTATTTTTTTTTAATCTCCCAACAATTACTGAACAGATTTACACCAAATAACAAACAGGGTCCTTTCTGGACCAAGAGCTACCTTTCAGCCAAATTTGGTGTCATTCTGTCCACCGGTTCGGGTTATAGTTGCGACTAAAATCTCTATGGGAATTAACATGGAAGCACACTTTTTTTTACCCCCCCCCTTTTTCTCAGCTCCCATTTGATGTATCACCCTGAAACTTTACATGCGTAACAAGAATCACTGGTGCACTTTTTTGAGAAAATTTCGCTCATCCAACGCCAAAGATATAGGCAAGTTAAAAACTTTTTTCCTATGGAAACATGGTCCTAACAATAACTACCTACTGGTGGCCACCAGTAGGTGATAATATATTATTATATTACCCATTGGCGGTTGCCACTGGGTAGTTAGCTAGATCAGCATTTCAGTAGGACTTTGTTTTGCTAATAACTTTGGTGCCATTTGACGGATCTATCCAAAACTTTCCAAAAGAGATGCAGTCTTTATTTTTCTGGAGTGGCGTAGCAAGGGAGGTGGGAGGCGGTGGGAGCGCCTATGGCAGCACGAGTTTTGAGGGCAGCAAGACTCACCCCCCCACCGCTCTAACATGTGGCCGTCGTGGGGGCAGCCACAGCAGAAATCGCCAGCACTCACCCCGCCCCCGCTCTTCAGACGACAGCTGACGCAGGGTGGCAAACTCAGGCGCCGCCAAGGGCGGCCGCAGGTCTAGCTACGCCACTGCTTTTCTGGTACAAAAACTGGCATTGAATGAAGCTTGGTTTGACCGGAGAGTTGCCTGCATTTACTCATCTGCAGGAATTCTGGAGGATGCTGGGAGTTAGGTCTTCCGTCTGTGAGATCTTTCATGCAACACATCAGCTTTGCGAAGTTCATCAAGGTGTACACCGTGGACCTAGGCAGTTTCCTGGTGAGCATTTGCAATAAGGTGGCACCTTCCTGAATGGGAAGCATGAAAGCTTTTTATTTATTTAGCATTGTATCACTGACCAGGCCTCATGGGCAACGGAGATCTGTAAAGAATATTTTTCCATATCATAATTAGCGAATGCACGCAATATGCAGTCTGATGTTCCCTAAAGTAAGAGGGGACAAACATCATGGAAGAGGAAATACAAAATTTCACGCGCTGGGGTGTATCTAGTAATAGAGATCTTTTAACGATAGTAGAACACGTCCTTGGTGTTAAGGTGTTATTCGTTAAATGCTTGAAACACATCCAGCTAGAAAGCATGCTTTGTTTTTCTTGTCAGTAATGTTTTCAGATTTGCCAGTCCCAAATCCACTTTCTAGCATACACTTCAGAAAATGTTTATGTACAATTTGTAAATCTTAAAACACTATTCATAGCAGGTGTTAGTCATTCATTATCTTTTTTTTTTTTTTTTAGAAATGTTAAAGACACTTTTACAGGAGATCTCCTCAATAACCTATCAAGCTTAGTTGGACGTTTAAAGTTGTCCTAAACGCTGTCTTCTCGGTTTCACTATCTTCACAGGTGCATTTCGGTAGGTTAAGTACAGCACCGAATTCTTAGCAATTACGTTGACGGTTTTTGTACCCTACAATGACACGAGTGAAAATCAGACCCACACTATGGGGCATATTCTCAAGGACTTATCGCCGATTTAACGTCACTTTAGCGCCGCAAAAGTGGCAATAGATTCATCGCCCTATTCCCAAGCTGGTGCAAACTGCCGATATCGCCAGTTTCCCAATGATAGCTGCCGCAAAAAACATCGCCACGGATGAGAGCGACAACTAACGCTAATGATATGCAGAGTAGGCGTACCCGTGCAAAAACACACGAAAACACCACTTCGCGATATTCTCAACAACCAGCCCAATCCGCGATGCGACCCAAAAACAGGCGATAAGGCGCGTTAGCAGCAGGGATTTAACACCTGCCTTTTACTGGTGTAAAGCCGGACGACAACCTGCAGCATGAAAGGGAGCCCAGCCCAGAGCCACATCTGAAGACCAACACATGTCATGGAGCTACTGACCATGCAGCTCGGAGACCCAAGAGGGCCACAACACCCACCCCCAGCCCCCCCGACTACCACTGAGGCAGCGCAAAACAAGACAGCTGACCTTCCCAAAACGGCATGGCCCCACAGCCACACAATTTCAGAATGTGGGGAGAGGTGGGAACCAAGTATGTGTGAAGGAGGCATGTCACCCATGAATAAGAATGTACACAATGCCAAGTGTGGCGGTGATGTGCTGGACAGACTACAGTATGCAGAGCACAGACATGTCCATGTGGACATATACTGCTGGTGTTTGTAGTGTTGTGGAAAGTGGACGCAACCATGTTACCTCAGGCAGTGGGGAAGACCCCGGTCATGTATCCGTGTCCCCCCCCTGTAAGCGTAAGCGGAGTGGGCTGGGCCGGCGTACGCCAGGCCAGCGTAGGAGTGTGAATAAATAGGCCGGGGCTCTGGGCGTGGTTCACTTCCCGGATGGCCAACGCGTCTGCCAGGGAGGCGCCCCTCACCCTGCCACGAGTCCGCCGCCATTACCGCCAGCCTCCTCAGCCGATCGCTGGCGTCTTCGACACAGGCCCCCAGCGCACCCAGCGGCACAGCACCGCAGAGTTATGTGTGTGCTGACTACTGTCTGCGGCCTACACTGCGGTCAGCAGGGCCCTCAAATCAAATCCAATCCTGACCTGCGAGGACACGCCATCATCTCTGGCTGCACACCCGCTGAGCGCTCCAGGTGCCACCAACTCAGTGCACCACAAGTCATCATCACGTGGCTGTGGGCCCTTTCTGACCCCTGCCTCTGGCCTACACTGCGGTCAGCAGGGCTCACAAATCAAATCCTGACCTGCGAGGACACGCCATCATCTCTGGCTGCACACCTGCTGAGTGCTACAGGTGCCACCAACTCAGTGCACCACAAGACATCATCACGTGGCTGTGGGCCCTTTCTGACCACTGCCTCCGGCCTACACTGCGGTCAGCATGGCCCTCAAATCAAATCCAATCCTGACCTGCGAGGACACGCCATCATCTCTGGCTGCACACCCGCTGAGCGCTCCAGGTGCCACCAACTCAGTGCACCACAAGTCATCATCACGTGGCTGTGGGCCCTTTCTGACCCCTGCCTCAGGCCTACACTGCGGTCAGCAGGGCTCAAAAATCAAATCCAATCCTGACCTGCGAGGACACGCCATCATCTCTGGCTGCACACCCGCTGAGCGCTACAGGTGCCACCAACTCAGTGCACCACAAGTCATCATCACTTGGCTGTGGGCCCTTTCTGACTGCTGCCTCCGGCCTACACTGCGGTCAGCAGGGCTCACAATACAAATTCAGTCTTGATTTATTTATGGCGCAGTCCAGTAGGCAACAGACATTGCTTCCAGTGCGTGGCCGCCCGGACGACGCATCATCGCTGGCTGCACACCCGCTGAGCGCTCCAGGTGCCACTAACTCAGTGCACCACAAGTCATGGACCCTTTATGTTTGAATCTTGTGTGTGTGATTCCAGATCTGGTGCCACTAACTCAGTGCACCACAAGTCATGGACCCTTTATGTTTGAATCTTGTGTGTGTGATTCCAGATCTGGTGCCACTAACTCAGTGCACCACAAGTCATGGACCCTTTATGTTTGAATCTTGTGTGTATGATTCCAGATCTGGTGCCACGAACTCAGTGCACCACAAGTCATCACCACGTGGCTGTGGGCCCTTCCTGACCGCTGCCTCCGGCCTACACTGCGGTCAGCAGGTCCCCCAAGTCAAACGACGCATCATCGCTGGCTGCACACCCGCCGAGCGCTCCAGGTGCCACTAACTCTGTGCAGCTCAAGTCAACGCCACCCGGCTGTGGGCCCTTTCTGACCGCTGCCTTCGGCCTACACTGCGGTCAGCAGGGCTCACAATTCAAATTGAGTCTTGATTTATTTATGGCGCAGTCCAGTAGGCAACAGACATTGCTTCCAGTGCGGCCCGCCCAGACGACGCATCATCGCAGGCCGCGCACCCGCCGAGCGCTTCCTGTGCCACAAACTCAGTGCAGCTCAAGTCATGGACCCTTTATGATTGAATCTGTGTGTGTGATCCGATGATCACTGTTCTAGTTGTTGCCAGAACCAACCACTCCCTGAGGGTTGGCTTACACTCACCCCACACCCATCCAGCACAGGCATCACTGGACATGTGACCCTGGTAATAAAAAGGGGCCGGGTGCACGTGCCCGTAGCCAGTTCCACCATACATCTAAGTGTGTCCGTGTGGTCATTATGAATGCGTGATGGCCCCTGGCCCCACCACATCACATTGTGCTGTGGACAGCGGACGCAAGCATGTCACCTCAGGCAGTGGGTAAGACCTTGGACATGTAGCTCTGTCGTCGTCCCCTGTAAGCGTAAGCGGAGTGGGCTGGGCCGGCGTACGTCAGTCCAGCGCAGGGGTGTGTAGAATTAGCCCGGGGCTCAGGGCGTGGTCCAGTTCTGGCCTGGACAAGGAAGTAACCAATGCGTATGTCTCTGTTGTAGTGTCGGCGCCACCCGGCCCGCAATTGACAATGTTGCAATGTAGCATGCACCTAGAGGGCGGGCTCGCACGAATGGAGAAATGAAGGAGCGCAAGACCGCTCGGGGTCTTGGCTCATACATGCCAAGTGTTGTGTGTATCTGCATTGCTGCAGCATGAGCCAAATGCCTAGCCTTAATTGCAGCGCGAGTTCAGCCAGGCATGAACTCTACATCTGTGTCCGCACTATACTTACCATAGGCCTACACTCACGTGGCCACCCACCTTCAATGGCCAACATCACAGTGTCGTTGTCAGGCTTGTGGACATGCGCAGACCGGCATGACAATGGTGTGCCGTTGGAGTGCAAGTGATGCAACCGCGCAGCGTACACAAGTGAATAGGCCCGGGGGGAGGGAGGAGCAGCTGTGAGGCAACGTAACACACAGTGATGCCGCTCATTTGCCACATGCAAGTCATGTCAAACATGAATCCCAAAGTCGCACACATCCCACCCCACACCCAAACAAGCCACATCACAATTCCTGAATGCAAGCAGATGACAAACTGACATTAGGGATGAAAGCTCCTTTGTCTGAACTATCAGGCGGAAGCACATCTGCACATCCGACCTCGGAATTGCATGTGCCCGGCACCCCCTGACAGATACGATAGCAGTTGAGGACGACTCCCACACTACGCACAGCCCGACGACAGACCAACGTATACACACCCCACACACAGAAGTCCTTGCTCGGAGTTATCTTGCATGGAATGGCCTTCACACTTACTCCCACACCATCCCAGGCGTACAACCGTTGCACACTTAAACAACTCATTGATCCGAGCTGTGGCATTTCATCCACAGAACTGGCGCAGGTCAGAACAGTGCCGCTTCAACCAGGGCCAGTAACGCAATGGCAGAACATCCCGGACACATGCACAACCCCTGTCACGTGAAACTGTACCGTACACGTATGCTGCATTTACTGGGGGCACTGCCATTGGTAGTGCTGCGGGTCAGTTACCGGCTAAGCTTCCGCCTTGCCAACGTCACCTGCGTTCAGCCTGTGTTGCATTGTCGATCGTGCATATTCGAGTGGTCCATGGATGTCTGCCTATCCAACAGGACGGTAGGCGAACTGGATTTCGACGTGTGTGCGCCCCCTGTTGGCCCACGACCAGGAGTGTCACCGTGATACCCGTCTATGGGATGCCTGGATACTTGGCATACATGCTGGCAGCTGGACCTGGGATATTGCAGAACTCCTCGTGTGCAGTGACCACATTGAGCCGCTCCCCTATTGGGCTGTAGTGCTAATTGGTGACAGGGGGTGGACGCAGCACATCTGTCCGGACCTGCTAATGGATAGCCTCGCCGTCCTGTTCGATGGAGTCAACAACGACCTCATGTTGGAGATGATTGCCTACGAAGCGCCAATCGCTTTCATGGACGTGTAACTACGTACCTGCAGCCACAACAGTTTGGAACCCATTGCACATGTCCCGACACCTTATTGCATCTTGGGGTTCTGGTCACATATCCCACGACAACAGTGGACATGGCTGCATTCGCCTGGACCCCGAATACGTGGACGGACAACCACGCGGGGTAACACACACCTGTGAAAGGTGAGGCACTCCCCCGGAGTGGACAGCGGCGCTTGGCAACGTTCCTCATTCTGACATGCTGCTGCATTGGTCCGCATGTTGTGGCACTTCTCTTGCCCGTACTGACACGCATATGCTAATAAAGTCTACGCACATTCACTTGTATTCAACTGTGATGTGAGTTGTTTTGAATGACGTTGTGTGTCTCACTGCCTATCTGGGTCACGGCCATACATGCGCATTGATAGCATTACCCAGGGAGTACCATTTATGTGGAATCACTGTCCCTACATTCAATAATACTTTCATGCATAATTGATCAGGGCCATGACACATCAGTGTGAATTTGAATGTTTTATTCGCATTCAGTGGGGTGTTTAAGCTGGACCAGTACAGGGCCATGCAAACCCCACTTTACATTGTCGCCCCGTGGAGGGCCAGCCAGAGTCCTTTAAATGTAAATGTAAATTCGTATTTGTAAAGCGCGAACTACTCACCCTTACGGGTCTCAAGGCGCTGGGGGCCGTCGTGGAAATTAAGTGAGCTATTGCCCAGAGTCACATGGTGCTGGGCTGAGCTGCCGCCGGAGCCGGGAATCGAACCGTGAGCCCTGTGCTTCGAAGTCAGCTTCCCTGGCCGCTGCACCACACCTCTCCACTTTAGGGATTGACAGGTTCATCGGAAGAGGAAGACTTCAGTCCGCAGTGTGATTGCTGTGTCATTGGTAACCATTACAAATATGGCAGTCCATGTCGTGGTCAAAGGTGAGTGTCGCTGAGTGTAACGGGGGACAGTGGAAGATGTTATTCCAGGGCATGATGCAGAGGGCAGAAACAAGCTGAAACAGGCCATATGGCGGTGATGTATGCTACCACTTCAATCTTACCACCAAGCCAGATTCATCATCATCTTCGTCCTCTGATGTGTCAGGGGCCTCACATGTGGGTGGTGGTGTTTGGTCTGCCGCACTGTGTGGCACTGACACTTCAGGGGGCGGAGATGTGGATGGAGTAGTAGCAGCAGGATTCATCCGCACCAGGCCGTGTGGCGGCAATGCCATGGTGAGGATCTGCAGGGTATGGAAGATCCCAGCTACATCTCGCTGGTGTGCAGCCGTGGCAGCCAATCGTTCCGCATGCATCCGCTCCATGTTCTCCATGATCCTCCGCATGTGCCCCAACTCCCGGCTGACATCGCTGGAGCCACTCTGACTAGACAGGTGTTCTTGTCTCCGAGTCATGACTCCAGCGATGTCAGCCATGGATTGTTGGAGAGCATGGAGCGGACAGTGGGTGTCCGTTAGGGACTGTAAGTGGACCCTGATGGGACTTAGACACCCACGTATGGCATCTAGTTTGGCTGCCATGAGGTCGAACCCCACCCGCAGCTGATCAGCCATCTTCTCCTGGCACCCTGACACACGGCGTTGGAATGCCATGTGTTGGTCGTGGGGGTCCTGGGAGACAGCCGTGGTGGTGGGTGCTTCCTGCTGTGTGGTCTGTGCAGGGGGTGGGGTCTCCTCGATGCAGCTGGGCTGCCCTGCTCCTGGAGGTGGGGTGCCGAAGCTGTCCATGAGCTGCTGGAGGGCGTCGGTGTCGATGTTGGGGAGGTCCTCTTCGTCATCAGTGCTGAGTTATTGTGTCTGCTCTGCAGGAGGTGTTGATTCTCCCTCTGCAATGTGAAGAGGAGATGCAGATTGACACTGTGTTCACATGTATGTTCACGCATTGTACAGGTTTACTGACGGACTGCATGTCAATGTACATTGTGACTGTTTGTGAAGAGATGCCTATTTGATGCGGGACAGTTGACATTTCTACACCATCAGGGATGTGAGGTTGTACTTGTCCATTGTCATCTCACAGTTTCCTGCTATGCCAAATGCGAATGGCCATTTTCTACACACAAGCGGCAGCAGTTGTGTCCTCTGTTCTGTTGTGAGAGTGTTGCAGTTTGTACCACATTGTTGTCAATGTTGAGGTGCTCTGATTCTTGTGGGTGTGTGCTGCATTGTGGGTGTGTTGCCCCTTCAGCTCTGATTTGGCGGGCCCTTCTCCCTTTCAGGCGGTGTGCCTTTCACTTCTGTGCTTATACAGTGCTGAGATATTGCAGACTTGGGTAAATTGGGCTCTTGGTTCGAGTTGTGACTCTTGGGCATGGTTTGTCCGCAGATGTGCTCTACTTAATTGTGCATGTGTGCCATTGTGCCCATCTCCCCCCGTCCCTGGTCGTTACTCACCCTGTTGCTGTTGGCTCGGGTCATGTTGTGCAGTGTCCGGTCCACCAACTCCTGCCACCGTCTCCCCAATGATGACTCGGGTCACCATTTCCTCCATCTCATCCAGCTCCTGGTGTGTCGCTGGGCTCCCCCCTCCAGTCTGCATTGCTGCTCTCAGGTTGGCAGCGATTTTCAGCTTGGTTTTGCGCTTCACATCAGTCCAGCGCTTCTTGCAGTCGTCCACTTCCCTTCTCTTCACTCCCACTGCATTCACCTTGGCCAAGATGGACTGCCATATTGTATTTTTAGTTGCCAATGTCACAGTGGAGGTGATGGACAGTTGGTGGTGGTGTTCTGTCACCTCCGTAATGAGGATCTGGTTTTCCTGCGTACTGAAACGCGGGTTCCTCTTATTCTTCTCCTTGCCCTTCCCTGTCCCAGAGCTCCCAGGCTGGTCCTCCGTGGGGCTTGTGGGTTTCTGGTTGTCCTCTGTACTTGCTCCGGCTCCCTCCATGGTGCTTCGCAGTTGTTTGTGTTTTGTAGGTGGGTTTTTTTTGCCGCTTTTATAGTGATTGTTCCCGCCTTACTTGTGGGACTTGCGGGCCTGGCGCTGCTTTTCGCTGGATTTTTATCGCAGTTGGGCCCATCGCAACTTTTTTCACGTTCGGGTTTCCTTTTTTATCGCCATCGTGGTAGTTGTATCGCGGACATTTGAGGCGTTCTCGGGAAACTATTGCATGTTACCGCCGTGTTGGGAATACAACGTTGACACAGAGTTATTTTCCCGCGATAGACGGCGATATGGAAAATTGCGTTAGCCTATTTTGGCAATGTTTATCGCACGTTCTTGTGAATATCCCCCTATGTGTGCTAAATACCTCGAGAAAAGTCTAGCAATGCTGTCACAGCCTAGTCTGTGGAAAGCTAAGCGTATTACGCTCCTTCTTGCCAGCGAAAGAATACCCATCCTATGTTGGATAATTTCATGAAGTACATATATATATATATCATAACCTGCAAGTCAGCCCAACAGAGAAAGAACTTCAAGCACAAGGCTCCTGGCGCCGCGCCTCCCTCTCAGATGCCTGCTTTGAGCACAGTTGAAATACCATGATGTTTATGGTGAGGCGGGAGCCTGCACTTCAATGCACCGACTTTTAAGATAGCTGGGGGGCAAAGTTTACGCTTTTTCGTCTGAGACAGAAATAGAGGATGTAATAATAGCTCAGAAATGCCCTTGTATTGATTCCTTGTAGGAAGGTGTTAAAATAATTTCAAAGGAACCCGGTATATGTTATCGCTGTCGCGCAAATATGATTTCTATATAAAAAAAATGTGGATCTCTAATAAAATAGTACATCGCCTGTGTTTAAGCGCCAAGGCATTAGACTGTGATCTAAGAATTGAGTCAAACGAAAACATCTTAAGTGCATTACCTTTATACAATAATTGCTAGAATGCTATGAAGATGATATATTACACTTTTAAGCGTATTTATAACATAAATTATTATGGGCCATTTAATTTTGCTATTAAGATATTGGCACAGTGTCGTGGGGGGCACATAGCTCCCCCTTTCCCTGAGGAGCTGAAATATAAATCTTAATGTTTCCTTGCAGGACACAACTGGCTTAAACAATCCCTAGACCGTTGGGCCTGATTTATAATGGATTTTGCCTGACATAAGGCAGTTTTAAGACAATCTTTCCAGACTTGACAGTCCTAGAATTTTCTAAAGCCAGTGCACGACACTTTACAAATAAGAAGCCCTCTTCTTGATTAATCCATTTGTTAAAATAAGCTGACAAGCTCTGGGGAACTCCATTCATTGCTCAAAATAGAAAACATTCTTTTAAGTCTGATTTTTACGGACAGCCTTATTACTTTCTTCTGCTGCCAAACATATCATCTTGTCATCTTTCATTTCTAAGTCATATTTTGAAAAACATAAAGTGTTTATCGTTTCTGTTTTGAAAGAAAGTACATAAGTATTTTTTGCCAGCAGTGGTGATATTTTCCCTTCTGTTTCCTCCAATGGTTCTTCAGAAGTTGGTTCCTGACATTCACTCAAATATTTTGTCATTAGTAGGGATATCAGCACCCTTTGACCAGGATTCTTCTTACTCTTCTGAAGGGTACGTACTTCACTTTTTTCCCCGAGTCTATTCTTAATATCAGGCTGCACGCTTAACCATGGATTCCTTTTTAGATCGAGCCTAGCTCAGCACGCATTCGCTACTCTGCGAGGCATGCTGTAGCTGGTATATGTAGTGCAAGAACCTCCCATCTTTCCTAGTGACTTCTGTTAGTGCCTGTCTTAAATGCCTGCTTTTATTTGGTGGATATGCTAAATTAGTCTTGCGTTTTGGACCCTCCCAGGCGACTGCCCCGGTTATGTGTGGTATTACTTTTTTAAAATATATATTTGTTCCCGCTGACTCTTTCCCCCCCCCCCCCATTTCCCTCTGCTTGTGTATTAGCATGGCTTCCGCTTACCGGACGCCTTGTCATGTTTGTGCCCCGGGGTGGAGGGAAGAGCGCAGACTCCTTCGGGAGAACTTTACAGTGAACTTCGAAATTTTTGACAGAGTTGGGGGGGGGGGGAGGGAGAGGAGAGGAGAGTAGTCTTTGCTTCCCCGACTGCCCGCTTGATCAGATGTGGTGTCCTAGATAAGCCTGGGCGTAGTTCGCGAAGTAGCGCTACGCGAAGCTACGCAAAGTGCAGTTCGCACTACGCGAGCTACGCGTAGCACTACGCGAACTGCGTAGTGCACTGTTCGCAATGATTGCACAGTGCCGGATGCTTGTCCGCACTGTGCAATCATTGAAAACGGCATCTTGCACAGTGCGAGCTGTCTTTTACTGCCGCTCGAGTAGATTTTTACTCGAGCGGCAGCTTTCTCAACGCGGACTGGTAGTTTCTCATCGCGAGCGGTTGCGAGCATACGCGACCACTCGCAATGAGAAACCTGACCTCCCCGCGTTGAGAATCTCGCCGGGATGTCATTTTGCTTGCTCGCGGTCGCCAACTTGACGTTGAGGACCGCGAGCAAGCAAAAAATGACCGCTGCACTACGCTACGCGTGTTTGCACTGTGCTACGTGCAATTCGCGTTGTGCGAAGTAGCGCAAACTTCGCAAACTACGCGAGCGTAGCGTAGTGCTTTGCCCAGGGTTAGTCCTAGATGGGTGGGTGTAATGTCCTGTTTTAGTCTCTCTTACAAACATGACAGTGATTTTTCCGGGGAGTGCGGGCACCCCTTGCCTGGTTTCTGATGCATTGAGTTTCTCACTTGCGCTTTTTCACATTGGGTGGTGTAAGTCCCGCTCTCGGTTGGGGGGGACGGTTTGGTTTGTGTTTCGCAGTGTGGCACACAGTGATTGAGGGCTGAGAGCCTGTGGTGTAACATGGACGCTTCCTGAGAGGTTTCGCCCGTTTCAGGTTGTTTGTTGAACCTGATGAGGTGGGCATGAGGAAACAAATGACTTACTTCATTGTGTGGCTCTTATTGCATTTACACGTCTTCTCACTGCTGCTTCGTCGCGCTAGATCGAGTATGCTGGTCTCACTGCTGACTTAAACTTGTGGCCCAATTTGCAGTTTGCTTCCCCAGGTCAGCTCGAGACAGGAGGGAGTGAACACCTCTCGCCTGTCGTGACTGACCATGACATCTCTGTGCCCAGAAGTGATGTGTGCAAACACACATGGCCCAGGTGTGCCTTCGCACCCGGCACATGGTACACACTCCGAGAGTCGCCCTGATGCTGGTCTGAACCCATGTCTCCTTCACGCTGACAAACTCCAAACAGAGCTATGCATGTCTCTGATTATTTCAGATCACTGAGAGATGAATGATGTGTTTTGTTGCCTTTCCAGGGTGGGCGGGGCGAACAGAAGTGTTTAATCTTGTGATGTTCTTTGGGATTACTCTATGAGCAATGGGCGCCCGTTCTCTCCCTTCTGCTTCTGCTGGTATTCTGGGCTCAAATCTCCCAATAACAGGCTGCGGAGTGCTGGAGGTGTGTACCTGGCCGTAAGCCATGGAGGGGGGAGGGGGTTGCCGTTCAAGGGGGCACCTGAGAGGTTGTCTCTCTCCTGCCATCCTCGGGGGTTACAGCCTAAGAGGATTCGCAGATCTAGGGGTTTGAAGAAGGCGCAGATCAGTGTCAGCACTTCTGATGTAGACATGAAGACATGGGGGCTTACAGGAGTTGTACATCATTTTCAGGGGTTCCTCAGTGAACATGCAGCCCTAGGGAAGGGGTGGCCTTACGGCCAGAGCTGCCGACTCTGGAACTGGGGAACCAGGTTCCAGTCTCGGTGTTGCCTCAACATCCTATGATTTGGGGCAAATCACTTAATGTCACCGTGCCTAAAAAAATGAAAGTGTCCTTGTGTAATGTAACTGGAGCTCATGTAAAGCGCTCCAATATCTTCGGCTCGAGTTCACGTTATTTATGCTATGAGGATTTAAACAAGGCACATAGCGTTTTCAAGGGCTCCTGGGTGAATATGTACGCCTAGGGTCTTAAACAAGTCGTGTGTCATTCTTAGTTAAAAAGCAGGCCTAAAGGTTTAAAAGGGCACATATCGTTCTCAGGGGTCCTTCAGTGACCATTCCAGTTTGGAGGCAGGCATGCACCCCCCTTTTGCAAATTCCCCCCTACCGCCCTCACCACCAGCAGCACCCACCCGTTGCCTGCCTCTGTTACTTGTGCGGAGGCATGTGCAGGTCCGTTAACCCTTTCCCCCTCTGTCGATACTTTAGACAGTGTACAGTTGTATGCGGCCTGCTGCCGCTGGCTGGCAAACAAAAATAAAATAAAAGCGACTGCATCATTTCTTAAGCACACCCATACATGGTGCACACACCTACAAAATTTATGCAATAGTATTGTTTTTTTTGTATTTAGTCATGCTGCACAGGATTCGGGATGCGGTACAGCATAGCTAAAAGGTATTGGCAAAGCTAATAGGTCCAAAGGCGAGACCTATTGGCTTTGCCAATGCTTGTTACTTATGTCTTGGCTTCTACAGTTCTCAGGAGTCTCAAACATTGTAAAATGCTTTCCAATCTCAAACGTTTGCATCATTTCCCCACTGAAAATGGTCCGACAGTTTCCCTGTCTTGTGATTGGTCCTTCTTAAGCTCGAGCATGTCTGGCTTCTGTATATGGAATGTTCGTATTTTCATAACTGTAGTTTGTGGAAAATTGTGAACTTGAAAGTTAAGTGTGTTAAGAAAATCTATATTTTATTAAAGACACAGAGGTTCGGATTATGTGGTCTCCTATTATCTCCTCAAAGCAGCACAGTTCCTGTCAACAGAACACAAAAACTAACATTTTACAGCTTGTAGAATGCAGCCTCTTTAATGCTGCTGTCTCACAAAGTTTTTCCTTCAGACATTAAACAATCAAATGAAATCCCTTCCTCAAAAAGCTTATCTAACCAAATCCACGATGAACCATCAATTAATTAAATATATTTATGCAAAGTCCAAACAAATTTTCTCTTAAATTTACTTTACGACGATAAATAAAATAAAAACAATTTAATATATATAGCCCACCGTAACCACATAACTAATTCACAGGAACTGCACCATTAGACCCTACCTTCTCAAATAATGAGTGGGATATCCAGGGAGAAATAATTTAATCCTCAATATCTATGAAAATCTCAATTTTCTTGACGCTAGAAACTTTGAAAATCAAATTTTTATGACAAGACCGGAGGCTCTGTTTATGTGCAAGGTCGAAGCCCTTGCTCTACACATCCTAAAGCATGTTCAATTTGTTTCAAATTTGGCACATTAGACCGGTCTGCAGAACGCCCCCCCCAAGACGCTTTTGTAACAATAGCACCCCTAGATGAATAAGCCCAAAACTCATTCACACCTGACTCCATCCCACAATGATATACACCGCCACAGATGTGAATGGTTTCATATATGAAATCAAAAGTTGTCTTGCACTGCAAGGTCTCACTTCACTTGGGCGTTCTTCATAATAATCGACAGACTTCATCACACACATCTTGTTCTGATCCCTGTATTTCAGGTATTGTACCACCCTATATATGAAGTCTTTGTCCTTCTCATTATATTGAACACTTCCCTTTCAGCTACATAAAACCTGTTGACAAACCTGACGTTTTAATATCTGAAATAACCGAAGTATATCTTCAAGCAGGAACGAAAGAAGAAACTACAAAGGAAATAGGGAAGCAAGAAACCCGACAATCAGTGAATGGTGAAAGACTAAAGGCTTGGGTTTTCTTAACCGTCTTATTGGAAAAATTCCCACATAAAGAGAAGCCAGCGCACCATATCGCCCACAGGAAGTATAATCAGGCAAACAGCCACCAACCCTGGTATTGTACGGAATTACACAAGCAAAAATGCCTAATAATGCAAGAAATTAGAATAGTGACAAACCAGTTAAAACAAGGAGGAAAATCAGATAAACGGAAGCTTAAAAAATGAAGAACTCAATATAAGAAAAGCTGCCGCGAAGCAAAAATAAACCACTATGCACTCATTTGGAACAAACTTCTTTTGGCGAGTAAACATTAACCCTGGGCGGTGAATTACGCTCCGCTCGCAGAGTTTGCGGAGTTTTCTGCACTCCGCGTTACGCGGATCTCGCGGAGTGCAGAGAAAATCCGCTAGGACATTTTTGCTTGCTTGCGTTCCTCAACGTCAAGTTGGCGACCGCGAGCGAGCAAAATCAACATCCCGGCGAGATTTTTCCTCGTTCGCGATCGGCAACATCAAGTTGGCGAGCGCGAGCGTGGAAAATAAACCTCCCAGCGAGATTTCTCAACGCGGGGGGGGGGGTCAGGTTTCTCATTGCGAGTGGTCGCGTATGCTCGCGACTGCTCGCGATGAGAAACTGCCCGTTCCTGTTGAGAAAGCTGCCGCTCGAGTAAAGCAGAAAACGACCGCTTGCACTGTGCATGATGCCGTTTGCAATGATTGCACAGTGCGGACAAGCATCCGGCACTGTGCAATCACCGCGAACAGCATTTTCCAATCGCACTACGCTGCTCGCGTAGCGCGGCGGAGTTGTTTTACCGCTTCGCGTAGCGTCGCGTAGCGCAACTCCGCGAACTACGCCCAGGGTTAGTAAACATCCAAATGGGAAAGAATTCTGGCAGGTGATAAATGCCTGACACATGGAAAATCCAGACAACAAAATGCAGGGATCAACGCAGACACGTGGGTGGCCCACGTTCAAGCAATGTACAAAGAACCAGAGCTCAAACTAAAACCAGACAGTCAAGATACAATAACCGAAAGGAGAAGGGGCCCATTACCAGCTACGCAGAAATACTCGGTGGTTCAGGAAATAATCATCATGCACACTGAACACCATAGTAAAAACATCCTTGAGGTAACAGAAATTGATCAATTAACAAAAATCATAAAGAAATTAAAATCAGAAGGCACAGCAGGCCCAAATGGTATTCCAAATGCTCTCTTCAAGGGAGAAGCTTCGTACTGGGTGCATTATTTCACACCTTTTTTTAATGAGCTGTTTTTGACTAACAGAATCCCCGAATCAAGGAAGGGCAGTATTTTTCATCCTATCTTTAAAGGTGGAAATCCGACACAGCCTAGCAACTACAGACTCATTGCATTAATAGATGTTGAAGCTAAGTTATATGCTGCCTGTCTGCTTAGAACATTGTCAGATGACAATAAACGGATCCCTTGGACCCAAACAGGGTTCAGGGTCGGTGCAGGCACATTAACAAATCTTACAGCACTAACACTATTAACTGAAAATGCCAAATACAAGAACAAGCGGCTGTTCGCTTGCTTTGTGGACCTCAAGTCTGCCGTGTGCCCCGAAGACAGCTATTGGAAAAACTGGCAACTTGGGGCATCCCAAGCAACTTACTGAATGCCATCAAAGAACTACATACAGGTACCTGGACCCAGGTAAAAATAGGTGATGGCAGCTGTGTAACAAAGAAAATTGACACCTACAATGGATTAAAGCAGGGGTGTGTGTTAGCCCCAAGGCTCTTTAACTTGCACTTATCTGATCTTGAAGAAGCACTCCACCAACGTTAGCCAATGAGGAAATCAGGTGCCTTCAGTATGCTGACGACATAGGGCTTCTAAGCCAAACTCCAATTAGGCTTCAACGCGGCATGAGTGCATTAGTTAAGTGCATGGACCGGCACAGGTTAGAACTAAATCTATCTAAAACAAAGGTAGTGCGGTTAGTGGATGCCAAATATAAGAAACGCGCGTGGTATCTGGACGGGAAAAGACGCAGGCAGTTGCCTCATATAAATATCTGGGATTCAAAATCGAAGAAATACTGATTTACAAGGAGCAGCTTTCAGCAATGATGGCCAAAGCCCAAATTCTCATATACGGCTTCAAATTATTAAAAAAAGAAATTAAGCTGTCCATCCTATAGCTACCTACTATCCGTCATGTCTGCACAGCTAATGCCTTCCGTGATCTATGTAACCGAAATAATGAGGGGTTGTGAAATTTCAACTTTAAATAAACATCCAAACAAAAGTTTATAAAAACGTCTTTCTCGTTCAGCAATCAGCTTCACCGGCTCAAGTCTGACTCGAGTTTGGTTTGTCCAATCAAATATTCCGGAGCAAAGGTGCATTTATCAAACTATGTGGGAGGCTCAGAGCATCCGAAACTGACTCTATTGAGAACCTGTGCTGGAAAGAAATGGAAGCTCAAAGAGAGAATAAAACACAAGATTCCTGGGGCTGCTACCTAAACCAGGTTATAGAGGATTTTTCCGCTCAAGAAATTTGGAACTCCGGCATGGGGAAACTGGCCCTCAACAAAGTAATTAACCTGACAAAAAAACTCCAGTCTCACACAACAGATGAGAACATCTTATTACAAAGACGTCATGCTTGGACGGTGATTAAGTCAAATGGGTACCAGGAAAACTCAGGACTATTTATCAGCTCATCTTTCAACCGTCTTAAAAAATCAATTCATGAAATTACGCTTTGGTATTTGGGAAACAAAGGATCTCATCCCTTCCTGGAAAGACCAGCATCAAAATCAAGACTGTAGACTGTGCGACTACAAATACCAATCTCTACCACATATTCTCTGTGCTTGTCCAAAGTTATTAAAAGAAAGAAAGATATTTTTGAAAGAAACATTTATTAATATGAATATTCGAACATGCAGAGAAGCCGTAATTACCTGGATAGGTGGGTCCTCGATCCCCTTGGTCTGTAGGGGGGTAAAAAATGTAAACACGTATTTAAAGGAACTGTGTCAAATTCCAAAGGAAATTCAAACAGACTCTTAAAATGATTGGAAATATAAAAAAAAGTTTTTAACGATATGAGAGTAGCACGTCGTCTAGCAATGTTTAATATATACAGAACCAGAAGTCCTATATATTGTCTTTATGATGAAGATGATTTTGAAGGTTGCAGCAATTTATGGACAATATAAACTGAACTTGAGTTTACTAAGTGTAGAATAAGGATCAATGGTTTTTAACTTTCTATTAACGTTTTTTTATTAGTACACTCTAAGTAAGTAAAATAAGTAAACTGTTTAACTGCAGACATGAAACAAAACAGCTTCACAAGCTTCCAAGACAAGTTCTTTAAATGCACAGCTCTATTGTCTGGCCCCTAATTTAATACACGTAGCACCACATTACTATTCCATAAAAGAGAATATCTCACTAGAGGATTCTCCTAAACTGAATACTTCTCAGAAATTTGCAAACTAAATCATTCCTCCCAACAAGAAAACCATCTGTGGTAGATCTATGTGTATTCAGTCTCTTGTAGCTAAAAACTTTACTATAAAGGCTAGCATGAGAATTCAACACTTGAACTACAGGTATTCCTAAGGAGTCCACACCCTGTTCACCACATTACCTATTGTGTTCCAAGCTAAACAGTCTCCTAGTAGTTCATGGCACCCACGCTTCTCTGACCAAACCAAAGCCTCCTTAGAAAGGACACTAAATGCCCAAGGACCCCTGAGATCAGCCAGGGCATCATGTGTAATTGCCCTGACGGAACCAGGTCATGCAACTCCTCTGGAGAATTCTTCAGCAGGGTTGAAAATGAAGGGAGTAACAAGGAGATCTCCACACACAACCCCATTTTTGTAGGAAACTGTGCCTGAACAGGATACCACTGAATAATCAAAACCAGATGCACCTGGTGTCTCTCCCGCTGCAAAAAAAGAAACATCAAAATCATTGATAATGGTAGAAAGGTATAGACTCCTTTACTCTGCCATGTATGTAAAGTCTTATGTACAACCTCTAGCTCTGGATCCGGCCTCCAGCTGAAATAGCTTTGAAGAAGCCTTGAGAGCCTCCATGCTGAGCCTCACCTCCAGTGGACCACTCCTCTTTTGCAGCTTTAAAAACACCATCTTGTCCAACCTCCACTTGCTCAAATCTATCAAAAACCTCAAATTCCAATCCACCTCTACATTTAAACTGCTCACCATGTGCTCTGCGATTTCAAAAATCTGATGATCCATGTAGTAATGCCCAAACTCTCTTGCTAGATCTGTCAACTTTTTTAACTGTGTTCCTCCCAAATGATTGACATAACAAACAGCTGCCAAACTGTCCATTCTAAAAAGAACTGATCAGAAGTTTGTTCCTTTTACAAAAGCTGTTGCTACCAAATAACCTGCCATTAACTCCAAGCAGTCGATTGGCAAACTTTGCTACTGCTTTATCCATTTCCCACATGTTGTTCAAGAACAACTCCTTGCTCCTCAGCCACTGTAACTTATGTCCGAATATATAATCATTACCATGTTATCCCCAAAAATTGTTTTGCCATTTCATGCCTCCATTTCCTTGCTCAAGCAAAAAAGTCCTTTCTCGCCTCAGCATTTAACCTCACATGATGATGGTACCTTGAACCCTTCCAAAAGTGTTGTCCCTTCAATCTCTATAAAAAATAGTAATGCAAAGAACCCAGAAAATAGCCTGGGTAGTTCATGACATCCCAACAAATCTGATTCTGGTCTGCTCTTTCAATGCACATTAATCTTTGCTCCAAAGTTTCCATCACTGCAGTGGAACCTCACTTATCTTGTATGCTGGAAGACTCAGAAGAGGCCGCTCTGAACCAACTTGGTCTGAGTAATGTATATGACAAGTCAAACAACTCGGAGTTGACTGCTGCACAAACTCTATCTTGTAACCTCTCACAGTCTGCAAAACTCAAGAATCCTTGGTTAGACTTCTCTCCTGTAGGTGCACACAACCTGAATCAGACTCCTGCTGTTCATGGGAACACACTGGAAGGGGAAATTGTACTGACTATATAAATTCTTTGTACTGTCCTCTATTCTAATTTCCTTTTGCTCTACCCTCTCTTCCTCTTTGAGGGTAGACTCCTGTGGTGACCTGAAAACCTCCTGACATTCCCCTGTCTGAACTGGCCTTGACAAGGAAAGTAACTTCACCCTCTCCCCATCCTGCCAAAAAAAACACCTCCAAAAACCTTCTTTATGGTATTCTGCACTTTATTCAGATTTGTGAATGTGGCAGCATACTTTCCCAAATTTTTCAGAGAACTATTCCCAAACAAAATTCCCTGTGCTTTTGGGCCATCTTTCATAAGTCATATACACCACTTGGGGATTTGTGGTTATAAGAGTTTATTTTATATATTCTATATCTATCCTAGCGCTTTTTGATATTGCCTCGTCAGTCAAATAAAGAATTCTGGCTACATGGCCAAAAATGTCCAGTAATTTATTGTTGCAAACTTGCAAAGGGTTTTGTAGCAGTTCTGTTGGGCCCTTACCCAGCTTTAACATATATCTTGCCCTCCAATTCTGGGGTAAAACAAACATTGTTGGGAATTAAAGGCATGAACACTTCTACTTTAAAACATTATGTTCCTCACCCTGTAGAGATTTCCTCCATTTTGATTATAAATATTGCTATATGTGGTCCATTGGCTACCAGCTCCTAGAACCAGGATGGTGGATTCCCAAAGCTCAAACATCTCCCCCATTGGTGATTTCTTAGGGTCCCTTAGAACTTTGTTTCTGTCATCATCCTCATTGACACATTCACCAAAAAGATTCTCATCAAAATCATCGGATTGCCGCAGGGTCAACTCATCCTACAGGAAATCATCATCTGACTCTTTAAACATCTTTTTCATTCATACATTTCCAAGAAGACGAGCTCTAGAAACAGCTGCCCTCGTCCTGTGAACAGATGTTTAAGGACCCACTAAGCCTCTTAAGGCAGAAAATACTTTCTGCTTTTATTTCAGTAGATTATATTTCCTGGACAATGCTTTAATTTCTGAACTCCTCCTCACCAAAATCTGAGAAGAAACCTACTCCAAGACCCTTTCCCATCTGACAGACATAGAGAAAAATTGTTCCTCAGCTACAGCCAATGGACCCTTCCTTCACCACCTTCCTTTCCACAGACCCGGACATGAAAGCAGGTCTCACTGCCTTAGCTACACTATTACTCATATCTGAGGTGAATACATATCTCAACTCCTCTCTAGTTAGCCTACTTGTGGAAGTAAACTTTTGGAAAACCTCCAAAATACTGAGGCCTAGCAAACACAACAGGGTAATCTGACCTCCTAACAGACTTCTCACCCTCACCACTCGTCACTGGCAATCTGTTCTGAAAGGGATCGTTCTGATATGAAATGATCCAAAGTATGCACCAAATCTAATGGTAAATGGCAACACTAATTCAAGTAAGGCCAATACAAAATGGCTGTTCCACTTAGGATATGTTAAGTTTTTTCTCACTCGCTTTAGATCTCCTAATCAACACTGCCACTGCTGTACCTTCACTTCAACTGCCAGTCCTTGTGGGCTGGCTCACTCCTTGACACTGCTCGCATCACAGCCTACAACACATGAGTAACTAAAAGCCGCTCGCTTGTGCCGGTCTTCAGCCATTCACTGTACACCTCACAAGCCACCCATCTAAAAACCTCAAATTAACCAGAACTCCCGTCACTTAAAACTAACATAACTATATGGTGAGTGGGAAAGCCTGAACCTCACTAAATAAAACCAAAAGATTGAGTTCAAAAGTGCCACTAGATTATCAGTCACAACCAAATAAAGAAACTCTGCTTTTAAACTGATTTCAAATTGTTAGAATTGTTAGCTGTACAGTGGTGTTCCCCCAAACCTCTTGTCTTACTCCTCCATATTTTTATGATCTCGTTTGTTGTTGGCATTAGAACTCTGGGCACTTTACCACTGCTAACTAGTGCTAAAGTGTGTGTGCTCACTCCTTTAAACAAGATAACATTGGCTTGCCTCCAATTGGCATATTTCATTTAGCCCTTAGTTAAGTGGTACTGCATGTACCAATCACCTATAAATTTAATGCTACTAGTGGGTCTGCAGCACTGATTGTCCCACCCTCCTAAGTAGCTCTTTAAACATGTCTCAAACCTGCCTTTGTGTGCAGTTTTAAACTGCCATTTCAACCTGGCAAAATAAACCTTTTGCTAGACCCAAACCTTCCTTTTTATTACATTTGTCACCCCTAGGGTGGAAGGTCCCAAACAGCCCACAGGGCAGGGTGCAATGTACTTAAAAAGTAGGATATGTACTTTTAAGTTTTACATGTCCTGATAGTGAAAAACATTTAAATTGGTTTTTCACTCACTATTGCAAGGCCTACCTCTCCCATAGGATAACATTGGACTTACCGTATTACATTTTAACAATGATATCTTCCAAATGGGAACAAAAAGAAGAAGCGGCTTAACCTCGAATCCCCGCAGTACCAATAATAATACCTACACAGAAATATACTTTATTTACTTAAAGTACTGATTTTTTTATCAATGCAGGCTGGACAGAAATAGCAAGCTTTTATATGGTCCAATGTTGAAGATTTTTTACTATTTGTATTATTATATTACACAGCTGTAAGTTTAACAAAAGACCATTTTATTAAGTTATGAGCTGCTTATCGAAATGTATTTTAAATTATTAACACTACCACCGTTGATTGAACCTGCATGAAGATGGTTGGTTTTTCTGTCTAATGGTCTACATTTCTGTAAAAAACGAGGTACTGATCATTATTTTCACTCTATCTGGCACTTTCACACTTTGATAGACTTTACTGTCTTAATAAAGTATTTTGAATTGTGAATTCCAAATGGGAACAAGTAAACAGTTCATAATTGGTTTCTTCGGAATTGTAATGAAAAAATAATCTTTTAAGATAAAGTCTGATTTTGGATTACAATTTTGAAAATGCCACTTTTAGAAAGTTTGCATTTTCCTGCCTTAGCCATTTAGTGCCTGCAACCTGTCTGTGTCACATGACTGAGTGTAGTTGACAGTTGGGCTTTGTGTATTCCTTATAGACAGTCACATACAACAGAGAGCTTAGGTGTGCCTTGTTGGACCATCCCTGGCAGGGGGGATGGGCGGAGGTGTGCACTGCCCTACTTACAGCTGAATAGGCTGTATCCTGCCTTCACACAAAGGATTGCTACCTTCTGTAGTTATTCTGGTGTGAGGGAAGGAGAGGCAGAAAACCTCAGCACTTCAAAGGGAATTCTCTAGAAGTTCCTTCCACTTTAAAGAAGGCACCAGGTATAACTTTTGGTCCTCAGACAGCAACTCTTCAGTATGCTTCTGGACTTGTGGAAGACTCTGCCCGGAAGGATTGCTGTGCTGCTGAAAGTGCTGTTACCCTGCTGGACTGCTGCCTGTTGTCCTCTTGCCTGAGTGAGAAGGACTGGACCTGCAAACTGTACCCAGGACCACCAGAATGACTGCAAGGGACTAGTCTCTTGTAAACAGCACCATGGACTCTGAAACTATGAGTTCTACCCTGCCAGGTGGTGTCACCCCAATCTTGGGCCCTTCAAAGTGGGCCTGAAGGTGCTCTGCCAGCTCATCTGTGGATCCAGCAGAACTGACAAATCACCTTTGCTACGCAGTGCAACCCCGATCAGTACCAACGCATCACCTTTGCTGCGAGGAATCTTTCAGCGCAAGACTCTACATAGACCTCGCAGCCTCATCAGAACTGCCTCTACATAATCCCAATGTAGGCCCTCGCACCGCAAGCCCCTCATTGATGACAACACAGGACTTCGCATCACAAGCCCTCCAGACTCTTCCGAACCAGCAGGTACATCCTCAGCGCAGGACTTCGCATCGTATGCTTCTCTCATCAATGGCCTCCTCGACGATGGCACAGGACTTCACATCACAACCTTGCAGCTTCCCAGAACCGACGCTGTGCGACGCATCTCCAACCGAACCTCGCATCGCCTCGGCTGCGCGGTGCATCCTCCACGCAGAACCTCGCAACGGTCCGCAACCCGGATTTAAATTACTCTTGTTCAGCGGGCCTACTAGGTCCCTGTATCCGTTCCGTGGTCCAATATGGTCAGCATAAACTTGTGATTGTCATGGTTCGGCCATGACCAGATATCCACAGTTGGCACTTTGTGCTTTTTGGCACTATTTTTACTGAAATCTTTAAACTTGCATATCTCCTGTTCTATTGATTGGATGTTTGTCATTTTGGTCTTGTTTTTGTTTATTAAAAATTACTCTATTTTTCTAATTTGGTGTAGGATCCTTCATGTGAGGTGTTTTCACGTTATTACTGTTTGAAGTGTTGCTCAAAAACTTTACACATTGCCTCTTAGTTGAGCCTGGCTGCTCTGTACCAAGCCACCCGAGGGTTGAGAACAGGTTAATTTAGGGTTTGCTTGTGACTTACCCTGACAAGGATTGTGGTTTCTGCTTGAGTCAGTTTTTACTTCCCTCAACCAGTCACCCAATTTTTTAAAAGGTCCAAGTAAAAGACTTAACAAATCAAGTTAATATGCTACTCAGATAAATAATCAGATGTCGGGCCAGCCGGCAACTAAGATGGCCGCACTGGAGTAGAGCTCAGAGAACCGAAGAAATAAACCCCTAAACCCGCCACAATTATCTGTGCATAGCCCTTCACAAATACCTCCCTTGTGGTCCAAAGCGCGCTGGGGTGACTCGGACCGAAGATTGCGGTCTCTCGACTTGCCTGGGCATAGGTACGGAGGATCAGCCGCGGGCCAGGAAAATCGACGGGCGGAGCCTCGGAGCCACCGACGCCCTAAGAAATGGCTGCCTGCGTGGTGCACAATGCGGGGTCGAGACTTGCTGGTTCCCGACCTTTCCCCCCCGGATTCGATCTCTGAAGAGCGGGCGGTCAGTGGGGGCACGAATAACTGAAGAGCAAAGACCGCCCGCGATCTTGAAGAGCGGGGCCACTCGAAGGAGGCAGCTGGAGCAGACAAGGCTTATCGGCGCGTGGTTAATGATTCACCCAGGACCAAACTTTTTATACACGCGGTGGGGGAGCAACGGGGGACACGCTGTGACGGTCGCCCCCCCCTGCTCCGCGGCACAGAAACGGCTTTTGGCTCAAGAAAGGCCAACATTGAGGTGAGGAGCATAAACTAAGGGAGGGCCCCACGTGGAGATCAGAGAATAAGTCAATTGGGCATAGCAAGACCCTCACGGCCTGTACGTAGGAGGGTGGCGGCAGAAAGAAGAGGTCGCAGGGATAGAAAGTGGACCCCACACAAAGTGACGCACTTCACTATAATTCAGGATTGTAGTCCCCCGGGAGGTGCCGCCATATAGGGTGCAACACAGGAAGTGCCTGGTGACCAGCCGAAGCGAAATCACGAGCCACATATAATAATACTCACCCCCACACTGCTGCAATACTATAGACGTGCGCAGGCAAAAGAGCCACACTGAGCCTTCTACTATCATACACAGAGAACACGTCTAAGTGGGACGCCGCACCATTAACTCCGCCAAAATGTCAACATTAAAAGGGCCCAAGCAAACACACCAAACAAAATTGGGCAAGTATGCGCACTCCAGGGCTGAAACTGGGGAGGAAAAAAATGAAGCAAAGAGCACAAAGCAACCGTCAGAGGAAGGCGCCCCAACCTTGCAGGACATTATGGAGGCGATACAAGGGGTACGCTCAACACTCGAACATAAAATTGACTCAGTCACAACTGAGGTGACGCTAATACGCGCTGACTTGCGCAATTTGGGGGAAAGAGTGAAAACCACGGAAGACTCTGTCACTACTCTCCAAACTTCCACTAAAACACTGGAAGCAACGGTGAAGAAACTCCACGCTACGACAGCGGACCTGGAAGCAAAACTCTAAGACTACGGAGGGCGCGCACGAAGAAATAATGTGCGAATCCTGGGAGTGCCTGAGAGGGCGGAAGGACAGCCCACGGATCTATTTGTAGAGGACTTAATAAAGAATCACTTACAGCCCGCGCTCTCTCCCAATACTTCTCGGTGGAGCGTGCCCACAGGGTTCCGGGAGGGCCGCCAAAATCGAGTGCGCCCCCGCGCCCTATCCTGGGCAGAATATTCAACTAGAGGGACAGGGACCTAATACTACAGACCGTGTACTGCCCCTTCGCTGAAATTTGAAAATTCTACAGTCACTTTCTTTCCGGACTAAACGGTGAAGGTCCAGAAAATGCGACGGTCCTTCCTGGAGGTGAAACGTGCCCTTCGAGAGAAAAATACGCTCTTCCCGGCAAAGTTATGGGTGGTTGCGGGAGGGAGATCATGGTTCTTTCTGACCCCGGAGGAGACCTGGGACTGGCTTGAGGGGTTGAAAACCCCAGGATCCCAAAGACCCAACTCGCAAAGACGTATGCAGGGGCCAGTAGGTCGACAAGATACCCGTGGACTCAAGGACAGCCTTCGAAAGTAACTGGTTCAAAATGGCGCACTCAAGTAGAGAATCAGTCTGCTGGACAATTAACAAATTGGGATTGGGCCATCTAGGCATTGATGAAGAATTTTTGATTGGTGATGAAGAAACCGAAGACTGTTAAGTATACTGAATATGGGGGATGGGGTCAAATATTAGAATTTGGGACCACTCGGCTCCTCGCTCCTAATACGGAGCTGGGATTGCAGTAAAGTTGCACATAGTGCACCTGGTACAAATTGCTCTGTTAAAAATTTAACATAAGGGCTTAATTGGAAGCGGACTTGGGGGAAAAGGACTCTTCGCAGGGTTTCGACTAGGCCACGTTCCCCTATGTAATGTTCGAATGGCAGGGGTATACAGGCACTCTGCATAGTTGGGGGGTGGGCAGTTTTAAGTCCACATTGCAGGGAGGCAGGGTGGGATGGGAAACTTATATGTGGGACTGTTACCAAAATGTTTAATGTTTAATGTGTTATATGGCGGAGTGTGCTGCAGTGCATGGGACATTCACAAACTGGTGGGTGGACTGCCAATTTCGTGACATTTTATAAAATGGAACGCTAAGCTGCTGGGCATTCAGCGGAGGGTGGAGATGCGGTTTAGTGCATACACTGTCTCTGGCCCCCTGAGGTATAATCCAAAACAACCGAATGAACGATGACCCTAATATGGCTCCACTGGTGGGGCCGCATAAAAATACTTTCATGGAACGTCAACGGGTTGGGGGATAGAATAAAACGGGGAATAGTATTGCAATATTTGAAAAGACAGGCCCCTGACGTGGTTTTATTGCAGGAAACCCATATACAAGGAACCTCCTATTGTGCGCTCAATGGATGGGGCTATAAGCTGGTCGCTCACGCTGGGTACACCAAAGGGTCAAGGGGGGTGGGTATTCTCATCCGCAGTTCATTCCCCTTGCAGATCCAAACTGTGTCACATGACGCACATGGTAGGTTTGTGACCGTGTCGGGGAACTGGGAGGGCAGGTTACTTAACATAACATCCCTCTATGTACCACCTAGACTACACTCCTCGACCTTGGCCGACTTGGGATCACACATACTTAATTTGCCTGAGGGTGATTTGTTGATAGGGGGGACTGTAATGCGGCCCTCAATGGAGACTTGGATAGGAAACCTGCAAAACCGGGAGAGGCGACCAAGAAAGCATTAGAGGATTTTCAGAGAGCAATGGGCCTGATGGATGTATGGAGGGTGTATAACCCCTCATCCCTCCAATATACTTATCATTCTGGGGCACACGGGAGCTTATCTCGTATAGGCTACATCTTTGGTAGGGCCGACCAGCTTCCCATGTTTGGTGACGTGGCACACCTCCCCCGGGGCATCTCCGACCACTCCCCGGTCGTGGCAAATTATGGAGGAAACCCCTTCGTTAAGAGGTTTGAGATAACATTTAATCCCTGGTATTTAAAAGTGCCAACCATACGAGATGGACTCATAGAGGCCACCACCAACTACTTCACAGAAAATAAAGGGTCGGTGGACACGGCCATTACGCTATGGGAAGCATACAAAATGGTGGTCAGAGGGCAGGGAGTTTCAGCAATAGTAGGACATAAGAAGGAAAAGAGGAAACAAATACAAGAAGTAGAAAGCAAACTCAGTCGACTAGAACACGATTTAATAAATTCAACCGCCCCAGATATTAAAAACAGACTATTACTAAAGCAAAAAGAGTATAAGGATATGACTGAGGATGCGACTAAAGCTCAATACGTGCTACTCAGCATCGTATATATGAGATTGGTGACAAGACAGGTAAACTACTAGCGTGGTTAGATGAGCGGGAAAAAGCCTCTAGATGGGTATTCGAGATTGAGGCGGAAGGTGGTACTCGACTTAAAGATAGGCGCAGCATAGCGGAGGCGTTTGCAGAACACTTTAAACAGGTTTACACATCTACAGGGGCCTCCACCTATCATGAAGCGCAGGAGTTGCTGGCCACTCTTAAACTTTCTACCCTTGAAAGTTCAGATATCGAGGAATTAGACGCAGCCCTAACTAAAGAAGAAGTGGTCAAGGCGATTGGGGCGCTACAATCCGGAAAAGCGATGGGCCCAAGTGGTTTGCCAATTGAATTATACAAAGCAAACGCATCCACAATAGCTCCATACCTGACAGAAATGTATGACAAAAGTGTGATAAACGGGATACTACCCGAAACTCAGATATTGGTTAATATTGTAGTGATCCACAAAAAGGGAAAAAACCCCGAACACTGTGGCTCATACCGACCTATTTACCTCCTAAACCCAGAGGTGAAAATACTAGCCAAAATCCTAGCCACGCGTTTGACACCACTGCTGCACAAACTGATTCACCCAGATCAATCCGGCTTTATGCCAAGCAGGAATACCGCACTAAACTTAAGGCATCTTAATGGCGTTCTGGGCAGAGCAGGGACTATAAGAGAGGTGGCGGTGATTATGTCCCTTGATGCCAAAATGGCATTCGATAGGATTGAATGGCCTTTCTTATTCGCGGTGCTCGAACGATACGGATTCTGAAAAAAAATTCCTGTCATGGATACGACTACTCTACACCGAGCCCCTGGTGCGTGTGACAGTAAACGGAGGCAGGTCCGCGATTTTTAAACTACAAAATGGGACGAGACAGGGGTATCCACTATCTCCGCTGATATTTGCACTGGTACTCAAACCTCTGACAATCTGGATTAGAGGAGACCCCCTGATAAGGGGACTAAACTGGACGGCGGAGTGGGAAGATAGAATCTTCCTTTATGCGGATGACATTCTGCTTTATTTGGCTAAACCATATTCCTCAATACATTGAATTTTACACATATTCACACTTTTCCCAAAATACTCCGGATACACTATCAACTGAGATAAGTCGCTTATCTATATTTTACATGGGGGAGTCCCAAACTGCCCGTCAACTGTGGAGCCAAGATTGTAACCGAAGGTTTCAGGTATTTAGGGATCTATGTCACGACAAACCTCACGGTATTCTATGATAATAACCTGGCCCCCCCACTTCGCTGTCTACAAAACGACGTGCAGCATTGGAAGACCCTGCCCCTCACGTTGCTAGGAAGAGCCTCTTTATACGAAATGATGGCACTACCTCGTTTCGTTTATGCCCTACAAAATATACCATACCTGGTCCCAGGCAGGTATTTTATTAAGATAAAGAGTCAGAAGTCCGGACACTTCTCTGGAATAATGGCATTCCACGCATAGCATTGACCAAACTTATGAAAAGTTGGTATGATGGAGGAATTGCCCATCCAGCAATCAAAAGTTATTACTGGACCTCTCAATTAGTCGTCACCAATCACTGCACACTCTGGCCTGGTACGGAGCCGGCCTACAGGATGGATAGATATCAGATGACCCCAGGGAGCTACTTAAGAGCAATTTACGGAGGGAGGAAAAATAGGCCGAAATATACGCCAACCTCGACCACCGTCGCGCTATGGCATACAGTAACAACGCCTCTGGGATGGAAAGACAAGATCACACTGGCCACCCCCCTATTAGAGACGGATCGACTGGGGCTATTGGCTAAATGTTCAGGGTTTGATAAATGGGATCTGATCGGTCTTTCGAAGGTTGGGGACGTATGGGCATGGGGGAAGATGGTCCCCTTTAGCGATCTCCAACGGGACTACGAATTAAATGCAAGGGAAACCTTTAGATACCTTCAAGTCCGAAATGCATTATATAAAGCAGTCCCTAGAGACTCGGATCTCCCGGCCCCGTCATCCTTGGAGGACAGACTCCTCGATGACTACCTCAAGGAGAAAGCGATTTCTCTGACTTATAGAAAGATACTTAATAACACACAGGACAAATTGGGGAAAATACGAGTAAAATGGGTGGAGGAGGTGGGTGAGATGAGCGATGAAGAGTGGCAGGAGGCGCTCGCTTCCCCCGAGAGGTGGCGATCCGGTCCAGATTTAAATTATTCCAACTCAAGATTATACACAGAGCGTATTACACCAGTGTAGTGTTGGCGAAGATGGGTGCTCTTGGTACTTCGTTATGCCCTAGGGGGTGCGGCCAGGTGGGGACTTACATACATCAGTGGTGGGACTGCCCTATCCTTCAGACATACTGGGAGAAAATAACAAAGAAAATGTTGGAGATCTGTGGGAAGACAATGGAGATCTCACCCCGATGGTGTCTCCTCAATGTATGGGATGCAACTGATCTGACGGCCAGAGAGAGTACCTGGGTCTCCCTCGGATGTGTGGTAGCGAAGCGCAATATAGCAAGAACTTGGAAAGGTGACACTGGGCTTAGATTTCGAGAGTGGGAGACAGACATGGATTGGCGCATGCAAGCGGAGAGTGTGATATATGAAGGGAGAGGATACCCACAAAAGTGGACCAAAATTTGGGGTGCCTGGAATAAAAGCAGAGGTATGATATGCACACCCTTTAACGACTCTTCCCCGCAGGATCGAGGAGAACCAAGCGCTTGACGTTCACAATACGATTGAAAATGTAATGAATGATATGAAGATGTTGGTCTATTGTAAGGATATAACTACAGATGTACACATGCACTGTGCCCGCTTGCTGTCAAAAGTTATTTGATTGTATTTATCACTTAATAAAAAAGAAGTAAAAAAAAAAAAAATAATCAGATGTCAATAACCAAGAGCTAATTAAAAAAAATACTTCTCTTCAGGAAGCGCCATTAAAAGGGAACCCGTTCCAAAGCTGTAGAATGTTGTTAGTAGTTTTGTTCTGTTGTTTGGTAGTCTGTTGCTTTGGGGAGAACACTGAAGAAGAGTGCACATAATCTGAGCCTTCAGTGCTCTCATTAAGTTTTCATCTGGTTTCCTGACAAGTCTTAACTTATTACTCTGAAAGCTCTTTCTCAGGTCCTTTTAAAGATAAAGCATCAAATCTGAACCTTCTTATCTGGTTGGCATTGTGTCCCTTCTCCATATATCCTGACACAGTTTTAAGTGCTGTGATAAGACCTTCACTTGCAGTTTATTTATTCCATTTGTAAGAATAGCACTGGTCTTTTCGTTCTCTTCAAGTAGACCTTCTAACCTTAGACAGAATGACTAGTTTCACGGTCAAGTCAGATGACCCTTTCATCTGTCCATTCAGCTATTGAGTACTTTTGGCATTTTTGCACGAAACCTCACATATATCGCCATTTCTCTAGTTCTCTTCTTTTGGCAGTAAATTCTATGTTTTGTAATCAATGCTCACATCCCCTTTGCATTTTGTTTTGATGATTTTCTGGTAAATACAATTGCAATCAAGAAGCATCAAAGCAATATCAAGGGGTAGGAGAAAGGAGCTTGCATAATTAACTCACTGTAGCTACTAGGAACACAAACATGGTGTAACTTATCTGCAAACCTGCATGTTATCTTGAATTTCGCCAATTGAAAAAGGAAGGCAGATTTTCACATGAGTAATGTCAGAACTGAGAAGAGCTGTCTCTGTTAAGTAACATATGCAGTTGAAGGTTTTTATTGTCAGGACCATAACTGGCAAGTTGGAGTTATACGCTTGGATTTGGAAATGAACAGTGGTGAACATGAGTAATAACGCTCTGGCATGGACTCCAGGGCCCGTATTACATAGAGGGAGCACTTTCCTTGTTCGCGCCATAGCGCACCTTTAAGCAGGTGCGCCAGGCGCAAACAGAGACAGTGCTCCTTATTACAGTGAGTTTGCGGCTGTCCTTGGGGCAGCTCCTTTAGTGAAATACGGAGTAGCTGTTTACAAGACACTTTGTGTTTCTCTGTGCAGGAAGCATGCCGCCTGCACTTTAAAGAAGAGAGTGAGATCCCCTTACCGGCAGGTGCAGTGTGTGACTGCACCCACCCGCAGGGGAATATCTGTGTGGTCTATGGGACCCCCCTTTCTCCCCTCCAGAGCCCTGCCCTCAGGGGATGCACTGACAGTGTGCTACCTTTTTGTCGCATACTGTCATTGCTCCTGCTAAGGGCATGTGTGCCTCTGCGCCTGTGTCCGTAATATGGTGCGGGTGCAGAGGCAAAGTTATTCCCTCATTTACATGGGCCCTCTCCCCTCATGCAAATGAGGGAATGCTCTCATTTGCGTGGGCCCTCCCCCATCATGCAAATGAGGGAATGCCCTCTGAAGATAGGGCTGGTGCTACATGTACACCAGCGTCATCAGTATTACAGCAAGGGCAACATAAACATCTGTGACCCCTTCAGTAATATCATAGTGCCCCAGGAGCGCACAAATCGGGCTCTCACCAGGGCTCGAAAAATCCACTCGCTATGGCGAGCCAGATTAAATCAGAATGAGCTATTTTTAGGGACTACTCGCCCGTTCATGGGAGCTGATAACAGGTGTTCTGCTTGCTCACAAAGTGAATGAGCAATAAATATGCCTTTAAATCTTGTTATATTGTCACATTTGCTCAGCTTTCAGAGACGGAAGTCAAAAGTCATTTTGTCTTTCTAAATTTACTTTTCTTTCTGTGCCTGAAGTTAGAGGATTTTGTAAAGTGAACTGTGTGATAATTGCGCTGTTCAAAGAAAGTGAAATGAAAGGCTGTAAGATTTCAGGCTTTTTTTCTAACACGACACTGAAATAGATAAGTGAACTGTTCAAAAATTTCAAATATATTTCACTAGTTATAAAGACACATTTTTTTAATTCTATGGTGCAAAAAAAGATTTTTACAGGATCAAAACAAATGAGAACACTTTATTTGGTGTTATGCACATTTTAAATATTTTTGCCGAAACCCAATTTCCAAACATTGTGTATGCACTATATCGTTTTATCAGTAAAACTACATGTTAGTGGGAAAGTTTTGTGCCAATTCAACGGAAAATGTGCTATCTGTAAATGACAGTGCACTACCACATCATACTTAAGTGATATATTTATGAAAAGTGAGTTTTTATGTTCAATCATTTTTATTAACGGAATAAGCAAGCGATGAACACAGCTTACTGCCTACAACTCAAAGCCGGCAGAGCGAAGCCCAATATACATTTCAATTCTTAACTTCACAACCCGGAGGCCGGGCATGACTATGTGCCGTGCGAAGGCAGTACTATAATTCCATTTTCAAAATTTTACTAAAAACCATCTATTTAACTAAACAAAAACCAAATAAAATACAAAACCAAAACAACAACCCCCTCCCTCCTCCCTGTTCCTCCACCCACCCACCCTCCTCCGCATCAGCTTCTGCTATGTAACACATATTAAGGCCTGAGAACCCTCATTCCTTTGTTGAGCCCAGTTACTGTATTCACGATGAGGTAGAGCCCGGGGGCTCCAGGGGGATCAATCGCAGGATCTGCAGGTATTTTGGACACGTCACTTCTCTGAGATCTTTGGTAAGTAAGCCTAGGAAGGGCCTCCACACTGTTGGGAACTCCCGCCCCGTCCCCTCCACTGTCATGGACATTCGTTCCATAGCTAGCAACTGCCAAAGTCTGTATACCCAAGCTCCCACCTCCGGCTGCTTAGTCGTGCCCCACGAAGCCAAGAGAACTTGTCTAGCTGCCAGAAGCGCCAGCGCTATCTGCCTGCCCTGCATAGTGCGCAGCGGGAAACTTTTCGCATGCGGGAGACCCAAAAGCGTATACTCTGGTGAGCGGGGTAGCGCAATCTGGAAAACTGCATCTATATCATTTAGGACTGCCGTCCAATATCGATGTAGTTTCGGGCAGTGCCATAAGAGGTGTGCTAGCGTCCCTGTCATTCCGCAGCCTCTCCAACACTGGTCTGTTTTGTTTTTGTTCCAGGCATGCACCCGAGCTGGAGTATAATACCAGTAGGAGGTCACCTTGAATGCTGCCTCCGTGCCCGTCGTGCTGCGAGCAGTGTGGTGCGCCCTATAGAGAATGTACTCCCACTCTTTGAAGGTTAGGGGCTTACCCAGTTCTGTCTCCCATCGCACCTGAGCTTTCGTTCTGTGCTCCCCAGGACGCTCCTGTAGCAGCGCATATAGCTCCGAGATCAGCCGCCGGTCGTCCGTCTTACCCACCACCCATCGCTCAAACGCCGAAAGGGGCCTTGACATGTGTGTACAGTTAGCAGGCTTAGTGACCCAGTGACAAACCTGCGCGTAAGCAAAGGCATCCTTCGCCGGGAGGTCATAATCTTCTCGCAGCTGTTTAAAGGGAATTACCCCTTCTAAGTCGAATAGAAACCCTACCCTTTTACATCCTGCTTCCCGCCATCTGTGGAACACCGTTGAGGCTTTTCCTGGGACAAAGTCCGGGTTATCTACAATGGGGGTCATAGGCGAGGGAAGGTCGTCCAGCCCTTTGCCACCGCCACTCTGTCCCAAACCCTGAGGGTAGGTGAGGTCACCGGAGAAGAATACAATCCCCATGCCCTGTGTTTCCGAGGCAGCCATAGCTCTCTCCAAATATTGATACCTGCCACTGTTTGATCCATAAAGTTCCAGTGCTTACTGGACTCCGGCCTGTTCCATTCAATGAGATACCGGAGACAGGACGCTTGATAGTAGCCTTCTATTAGTGGTAGTCCCAGGCCCCCTTTCGATTTCGGGCTAACCATCTGCTTCAGGGAGAGCCGGGGTTTCCGTCCCTCCCAGACGAACTTAGTAATGAGGGATTGTAATTTCTTAAGCGCCCCTTGTGGTGGTGTTAGCGGGAGCATTTGAAATAAGTACAGGATACGTGGCAGGATCGTCATCTTCACCGCCGCTATCCTCCCGAACCATGCCAGCCGCAGCCGTGACCAGGCGTCCAGCGCCTTGGCCGTGTGTTCTAGCAGCAGGGCATAGTTCAGCGCCACCGTCCGTGCGATGGTCGGGGCAAGCCGAAATCCCAAATAAGTGATGTCGGTCTGCGTCCATTGGAAGGGGAAGTCCCTCTGCAGGGTGTCCACGTCAGCCTCAGGGAGCGACAGATTGAGAATCATCGATTTGCTCAGATTTACTTTGAATCCGGAGGTTGCCCCAAAGGACGCAAGTTCTGTCATCAGAGCAGGGAACGACAGCCGGGCCCGTGTCAACGAGAGAATGACATCATCGGCATATAGACTGATCTTATGCTCGTCAGCTCCAAATTTTAGGCCCACTATGTGTTGATTAGCGCGAATGCGTTGCGCGAAGGGCTCCATATAGAGCGCAAATAACAGAGGGGACAGAGGGCATCCCTGCCGTGTCCCCCGTGCTATGGGAAAGAATGTCGACCTATCTCCGTTAACTCGCACAAATGCCTTCGGGGCTTGGTAGATGCACCCGATCCACTTCAGAAAGTTGTCCCCGAACCCAAATCTGCGTAATACTCCGAACAGGTAGCCCCACCCCACGCGGTCAAAGGCCTTCTCCGCGTCGATTGACAGCAGGAAGGCCGGTTTCCCGGAGCGCTGTATACTGTCAATGAGGTGTAGTAATCGCTTTGCATTATCCCCTCCTTGCCGTGTGGGGATGAACCCGGACTGGTCTGGGTCAATAATATCAGTCATAAGGGGGTTCAGGCGGGCTGCTAAAATTCCAGCAAAAAGTTTCGCATCAATGTTGAGGAGCGAAATCGGTCGGTACGAACCGCATTCCTTCGGTTCTTTTCCGGGTTTCAAAATCACCGAAATCGCTGCCTCCGCCATTGTCGGTGTCACCGCACCGGACTCGAGAAAAGAGTTAAACAATTTCGTTAAAAAGGGAGCCAGCTCCACACAGAACGCTTTATAAAATGCTGCCGGGAAGCCATCCGGGCCCGGGGCCTTCGCTACCTTCAATCTCGCTATAGCCGCGATGACCTCCTCTACACGGATCTCCGCATCTAGCTGTTCTGCCGCTACTCCAGAGATCGGAGTTATCTCGCTCATATCTAAGTACTCCTTTGGGTCTAGCGGCGGAGGGTCTTGTTCTGTGTATAGCTGCTGGTAGAAGTTTTGGAAAGCTTCCACTATGCGAGCATCCGTGGTGTGTTCCGTCCCCCTTGAGTCTCGTACCGCCTGAATGAGAGACTTGTGTGATTGCGCTCGCAGCCTATGCGCCAACATTCTCCCGCATTTGTCGCTACTAAGGAAAAATTTGTGTCGCAGCCGCAGCAGTGCATGCTCCGCTCTGTCTATATCTAGGTGCTTCAGCAGCCGTCTACGCTTCTCCAGCTCCCGCCACACTCTCTGTGCCCCTGTCCGCTTGTGTATTGTTTCTAGTTCCCCTACCTCCCTTTCCAACTCTGCACGCTTTGCCCTGCGCATTGCATTGTACCTGGCCGCTATCGCAATAAATTCTCCGCGCACCACTAACTTCAGGGCTTCCCAGACCGCCGCCAGTGGAGTGGAACCGATATCATTTTCTTGAAAATAATGCACTATCGCCTCCCTCACTCGTTGACACTGATCTTCGGAGTGCAGCAAGCTTTCTCTAAGTCTCCACCCTGGTGGCAACGTACGCCTATACTGCACTGGAAGCAGAACGGTAAGTGGGGCGTGATCGGACAGTGTGCGCGGTTCAATAGTAGCAGAGCCCAGGCTAGACATTAATTCTGTAGAGGCTAGAAAGTGATCTAACCTCGCGTAAGTTTTGTGGGCAGCTGAGTAATAAGTATAATCCCTCTCCAATGGATGTTGTGCGCGCCATACATCATGCAACCCATGTTCCTCAAGCCACCCTTTGCCTACTGGGGACAGGGCCCCTGACTGGTGCACTCTTAGGCCCGACCTGTCTAACCCCGCCTCCATCACAAGATTCAGATCTCCCCCCACCAAGATCGCTGCATCCTGCGAGGTGAGGACGTCCGACAATGCTGACAGAAGGAAAGACTCCTGTTTCTCGTTGGGGCCGTATATTGACCCTATAGTGAGATGCGTGTCGCCCCATTGTACTCTAAGGACCAGCAGCCTCCCCCTTATCTCAGCTACAGTCGAGATCACCTTGCATGGGCACTGGGCCCCAATTAAGATAGCCACCCCGTTTTTTTTTGACGGCCCTGTAGACCATACCTGTTGGGGAAATCGCCTGTCGCGCATGCGTGCAGTGTCCTTGCCCAGCAAATGAGTCTCCTGGAGGAGACAAATGTCACCTCCTATATTCTCAAGAAGGAGAGCACTGCTGCCCTTTTCACCGGGTTGTTCAGCCCCCGAACATTGAGGCTCACAATCTTAAGCTCCCTACCCATATCTTAGTCTTGAGTATGTTACTGCTATTCCTTTCATTAGGTCCCTATCTTGTCTCGTCCCCACACCACGATTCATGGTAACACCCCCGTATGGAGTATCTATAAGCAGGCTGATGCGGAGATCCCCCAAACCCTCAACAAAAAACCATTTCCCCTTATAACCTACCCTTATAAAAACAAAAACCACCCTCCAAGAAAAAACCCACATGACGAAAGTCTGTCACAGTTAAAGAAAGTCAGGGGTCGCAGCAGCTTCTCACGACCCTGGCTGGACGATCGTACCTCCAACAAGTCGCAGGAAACAGATGTGGAGATGGTGTAGCACACCAGTCCGTCCCCCGGCCCCTCTCTGTTCGCCCGTCCCGAGAGTATCAGCCATCAAAATATCCACGCATCTCAGGGGGTGACAGGCCTCGCTGATGTTTGAGAAAGGGTAGACAACACATCCTCCCTCTCCCTCTCTCTCATAGCTTGGTCAGGTTTCGTGGCCCACACCCCCTGCCCACCCTCTGCCAGTCTCCAGGTTGCTTCAGACGTTGTGACCTGGGCAAGTCCACTGCTTCTGACGCCACTGCCTGTTCGAGCCCCAGCACCTCCATAGCTTCCGCAACCGACCTTATCTGTAGTAATTTCCCATTGTGTTTGAAAATGAGGCGAAAAGGATGCCCCCAGGAGTATGGGATCTTGGACTCCCGCAGATGCATGGTCACCTCACGGAAGGCTCGCCGTTTGCTGAGCGTAGAGGCCGCCAGATCCTGAAAGAGAGCCGGCCGATGACCCCTAAAAAGAGTAGGCTGAGAGTCCCTGGCCTGGCGAAGGATTCGTTCCTTCAGTTGGAAGTCATGGATGCATACCAGGATGTCTGGTGGGGGCGCCTTCAGACCCCGGGGAAACCTACTCGGTGGACACGATCCATCTGGATGTCTGTCTCCTCACCTTCTCCCAGAAGCTGTTGGAACAGAGCCCGGACATAGGCCCGGAGGTCGTCCCCCTCCTCCTTCCACGGAACGCCTCGGATGCGGATGTTATTCCTCCGGGAGCGGTTCTCCAAATCCTCGGTGTGGGCCTGTAGGTCGAGGTTTTGCTCCCGGAGGCGCAGCATCTCTTGTTGTAGTTGGTGCACTTCTTCTGCCCTGCTGATGTCGTGCTCTTCCAACGTCGCAACTCGCTCCCCGACCTCATCCACGTCGCGCCGCACCTCTCTCAGGTCCGCCGCCAGCTGTGACTTGATTTCTTGGATGTCAGCCTTCATGGTTGCGAAAAGTTCAACCATGAAGGCTTTCGTAGCGGGGGTCTCATCGCCTTCCAGCTGGCCTGCTCCTGCCTCACCCGAGGTCCCAGGTTGCCCCATCGGCTTGGAGAGGGCATCCTTCAGCGCCTTATCCTTACGGCCCCGTGGCACTGCCATACCCCTCGTGCTCTGTTCCGCTGGGCTAATCCGCTCCAACGCCGTCGTCCAGGATGCGGGATAGTCCACCACCTCTACTCACCGCCGCACCCAGCCAGCCCTTGCGTTCTCTCTTGTGCCACTGCAGCTGGCCTCCTGTAGACCGGTCCGTAGATATCCCCTCCTCAGCCGAGCAGGGATGCGAGAGGCCTCACGTACACCACCGCTGCTCAGTATGCCTCCGTCTCCATCCACTCCGGCCGCCAGCCAGCAGTTATCCGCGGTCCCTGTCCGCCACCCTCACCTCCTTACTGGGTCGGCGGGCGCTCTGGCGCAGGCAGTCTCATCGGGGGGCACCTGCCCCAACTCTGGCTCTGATCTTTGCTGCGCCACAGGGCTTCGCGGTCACCGCCGGCACCTCCACAGCCCCTTTAGCCACCCGAGTGCTAGCTATCACACGCTGGGGCACCTTCCGCCCGGCTTGCCCTTGCTCTGCACAGTGCCCTGTGGGGCCCAGCCTGTAGTTGGCCCGGTCCTGCTTTGCCCAGCCGCAGCTCCTAGGGTTCCAGGCCGATGGTTCGCCAGGCCTGGTGATCTAGCACGGCAGCTCCTCTCTGTCTCCCGGTGGGTTCCGGTCGTGAGGGGCAGCCACTCTGGTACAGGCGCAACACCGCTGGGCGCCAAGCTCTCCTGCTCCCGCTCTTGTGCCCCCTTAGCTCTGCTCCAGCCCGGCCTCCAGGCACCCCGAGGCCTCTCGGAACGGTGCCTCAAAATGGCGGCGACCCATCCTCCGCAGCACCGTCTCAGGGGTCTCTCCAGCCTCGCAGCTCTCCTCCCACCGCAACCGGGGCCGTCCCTCACCTCCGGAGCAGCGTACAGTGCCCCGCGGGGGCCGGTTAGCGTTCCCTGGCCTCACCCTTCCATAGACGCCTCACCGCACCACATCCGAGCGTCGCAGCTTATCGGCCTCACAGGCTCCGTTCAGCCGGGCCCGCACCGCACCTCACTCGTGCCGATTTCGGACCCTGGGTCGCACCAGCATCACCCCCAGTCGATAGCGGGGACGTCCACCGCCACAGGCGGTCCGCTGATTCCCGGGACAGGCGCTATTACGAAGCTAAGTATCGGCGGTGCCGGAGGAACGCGATTCTGCGTCCTACCGCTCCGCCATCTTGGCCACGCCCCCGAAAAGTGAGTTTTTAAACATGAATTGGAAAATATTCCTTCTCCTGCCCAGATGACAATGCTATTAATGAACTACAAGGCGTTCCAGGGATCACGTGTACCCTATATGAGGGCTTGATTCCTAATATACATGGAGCAAATGTTTAGACTAGTAAATAAAGAGTTTTTTTTGTACAGCAGAAATAGTGAACTTGCTTATTTAAAGGCGCTCTCTAATATCATAATGAAGAAAGGCGGCTCCATAAGACAAAATATTTGCCTAGGATCACACAATTTTGGACCAGTTCATGGGTCAAGTACATTACAGTTAGGTCGAGTAGATTATTCAAGTTACTAGACCTGTAGGTCTGGTAACATTTTTATGATTTTTTGAGCCCTGGTCGAGCCCTTCTCATGCCTGTTGTGCCCCTGTGTGGCGCTATGTGTAATCTGGCCCCTAGTTTAAAAGTAATAGTCATTTGACCAATGACAGACAATACAGGGCATGCAGCAATAGTAGCCAGGGGCTGATATTGGCCTTTTTTATTCACCTTGAGGTGAATGTTAGGATATTATTGGTACCATAAACATAATATTTTCATAGCCCATCTTGATCAAAGCAACAGGCGCAACTTTCAAAGTTTGATGACAAAAACCAACACAGGTAGGAACTTGGTGAAAAACAAGTTTGAAAAACAGAACAAACAAAAGCATTCAAAAGCAGACTGAAAACACACATGCTCATTGAAAAGGAATTCATTTTTGTAACTACAGACTGACCTATTTCTCTCTAATTCAGTACCTATTATTTATCACAAATTCTCATTGAGCCCGTTGCACTGCGCTGTCCACCTCTCTAATATCCCTTCCCGATTAATAGAATATGACACTGATGTGTGGTATACCACCACTATAGAAAACTCCCCCAAAACAATTTGGGTTTCATCAGCTTCTCCAGCTATTGCCTGGCATTTTGTCAAATTGTAAAATGAATCTATTTTTCTCTAATGTATTCTATTTTATTTTCTTGATTATTCCATGATTGTCATGTTACTATATTTGAGAAAGTGGAATATTAGTTGGGGTGGATGCGCAGTACTAATGGCACTATCTTTTTAGGTCTAGTAAAGCTATGAAACAGAGCAGGAATATGCCTCTTTTTCCCGCATACCATTATCCCGCATGTTGTTACAACGCGGTCGTTACAACCACTGCGTTGTAACAACGCATACCATTACCCTGCAAGTTGTAACAACGACTTGCGGAGGGGGGGGCGCTGGATGTTGGAATAGTAAAATTTTCTATTCCAACTCCAGTCTGTGCGGACTGTAGGGAAGGTGTTGGATTTTAAATCCAACACCTTCTCCCCCCTCCGCAAGTCGTTGTAACGACTTGCGGGGTAATGGTATGCGTTGTCACAACGCAGTCGTTGTTATGACCGCGTTGTAACAGCATGCGGGGTTCGGATACGGGGTGACGGTTGTTTACCACAGAGCAGACATGCTTAATTTAAGAACACTAGTAAAACATTTAGAAACACCACAACAGTTAAAAAGTAAAAAAACACAAGAAAAGTCCCTCTCTGATTTATTGAAAAAAAAAATAGAGACTCATTTAACGACATCTAAATGACAAAAATAGAATGAGAGCAACTGGGAATTTGAATTTTTAAAGGTTTAAATACAAGTAGCGCCAAATAGTGCTAAGTGTCAACTGTGGTCATTTGGTTGTGTTACACCGGGACCTAGACATGATTTAAGGCCAAGGGGTTCATCCCGGTTGGAAGGTTTACCTGCGAGCTTAGTCTCTAAAATGGAAGTAAAAAATCCTTAGCGGAGCAAGGCAGCGGGCTGTGACTGAGATGGGCTCCACGAGGCCAGGTAGCCATTGCACGAGGTCTCAATGAAGCAGTAGACTTGTGGTGAGAAAGCTCAGTGAGAGAAATTCAAATTTTGTGCCCAGGAAGGTCCCTCACTGGCTGAAGACTTATGGCCCCTTCACTGAGTGAAGATTTCTATGTTCACACTTAGTCAATTTTATGGAGCTCAGATTTCTCCAATGGGGCAAGGCTACAAGCTGAGGCTGAACTGGGCTCCAGGAGGCCAGATACCATCTCTGCGACATCCTGCTGAAACAGATTTGCTGCTGCTGAAAAACTCTGAGCAGGATCAACCTGAATCTTTGGCCCAGCGGCAACACACTTTCATCTGATTGACTTGTCAGGTTTGTTCTGGTCCTTCTGAGGTCTTTGGAGGCAAAAGGTCCCACGTTTTTCGGGATATTAGGAGTACGCTTTGACTTAGTCAAGAAGTCCCAGGATCCCAGAAACAACACTTGGGGGTCAAGAATCACAGCAGGGTCCAGGGCAGGTCCAGCTGAAACTGGTCACCAGGGCTCTTCAGGAAAAAGGGCTTCTTGCGGCTTGTTGTGTCACTGGTGCTTAACAGGAGGTTAGCCAACTTCTTTGTCCTGGGTAAAAGTTGGGAGTACGTCTAGACTTTAAGGTCCCATCACAGTTCCCAACAGCAGGTGCAGTCCATGTTCTTTCATCCACAGGTCCAGCAGTGTTCTGAAGAGGGTGCCCCGGGGTGCCACATTTATGCCTGGTATTCATTCGCCTGTAGGTGGGGGGGGGTGACTTCTGTCTCCTACATAACCCGTAGGGTCATCGTTCCCACTGGTAACCATATTCCCTTTTGCAGCAGTTTCTGTGTGCCCTATTGCAGACAATACCACAGTGCCACTCTGCCCAAATGCAAGATGGCGAAGCCCTTTTTCCCTTGTGCAAAGCCTGTGCTCTCACCCCAGAGGTTGGGCCAGGGAAATGAGAAACCTCTCCTCTGTGGTCACTTCAAACCAATTCTGGGGGCAGCTTCTCTCCCTCTGGAATTGGTGCCTGACTAAAGGAATGAAGAACAGCCTTGTCCAGGTGTCAGCTAACATTTGTCTGTGTCTTTGAAGTCAAGCAAGCTCCTGGGCACATCCCAGATGCTTATCAAGCCAGAGGAACAAACACCTAACACCTCCCAGTACCCAAGCTATTGTCATGCTCTGTGAAACGTTTTCTCACCTCATCAAGGGGGCTATTCAGCTGTCAGGTGATAGTTGGAGCTCTTGCAAATGGGCATCCAGGCATATTACAGACCTGACTTCACCAATTAATTGGACCAGTAATGAATATTTTAAAAGACTAAGAATGATATTTGTACCTGTTTCCTAGCCGGAGATAACATTATTATATTTGATATCATATCCTGATGCATTCCAATAGAACAACCAACCCAGCAACAGTGAAAATAGCTCTTGAGGACTTTTCACTATAAGTGTAACATTAACCTTTTACATATCCTAAATTTAAATACTTTGCACCTAGCCTTTTGGGTATTATGCCCTACTTAGGAGTGACCTAATAATATTTCATATTAATGATTAGGCCTGTGAAAAGTGGTTATTTTGGCAGATCGAATTTGTTCTTTTAAAATTGTTCGGCCAGGCTACAAAGGCAGTCCTGCAGTCATGTTTGCACTCTCTTTGTAGTGGGTGCCACAATGGGTGCTGCAGTCCACTAGTGACATTTAACTTAAAGACCCTGGGAACACTTTGTGCCATAGACTAGAGACTTATAGGTAAGTTAAATTTGCCAATTTGGAGTGTAGCCAGTTTCAACCTGTTTAGGGTTTAGAGCATATGCACTGGCACCTGGTTTGCAGAGTCACAGTGCACAGTCAAAAAAACAGCAACATTGGTTCAAAAAAACAAAACAAATCTGTGATCATGCATAAAGAGGCATTTTCCTACATTATACAACCACGATAAAGCACCCTGCCCTTATTTGGGATCTAGTCTGCAATACAGAACACAAATTTAAAAATAATGTAGAGCATTTAAGGACACCACGTTGTTTTACAAGTGGTACTTTCTGTTGAGATCATTAATGTGATAGACAAATTTGTAGGTTTGCACCAATGGCTACAATCTCCAACTTTGTATGTATAATTAATTAAGGTTAAACCTGCATTAAGAAATAGATGACGCATAAACGGGTTTAAATAAACTTAGAATGCATGCTCTGTCCTTTTAACAAGCAGAATAAAATGTGATTCACCATAGAAGCATTCAAGTAACACACACAGCATCAAAAGCCTAATGAGACTGACAGACTGACCACTTAGTAAGTTAAAAAGCATTCCAGAATAAAGTTCCTGCAAGTCCATGCATGACAAGTGGAATCCTTTAGTTTGCTATTTATTTGCGTTCGAAGTTTCCTTGCAGACCTGTAATGTCTAAAAAGATTCAACCTTACAAATGTCATCAGTAATCTATTGTACATGGTGACATCCCACATAACATTCAAAAAGAAAGCTCTGCATGCCATGTCGACAAAAATAAACTTGAATGTTGTTCACTTGGAAAGGTTGCATGGGGACAAGGTTCCTTATTCCCATTTAGGAGGATGCCCTCTTGTATTGCAGCCTCAGTGAGATTGCTGTTCATTTTGCCTTTTGGTTTGTGACACTTTTCCTCAAGTGTAAACTACCCCGGGAACATGGGCCAGGGCAGAAGTTTCAATGCACATGTTATGGTTTTCTGCTTGTGTGGATAGCCTGGCTGTTGTACAGAATAACTGCAATTTCTGCCTTTGCAGCAATCCCTTATGTAGGACACGTCACCCAGCTGCTGTTCATTTTGGTTGCATTGAATGTCATTACACACACCCATGATCCATGCCCAAGGGGCAAGGGACTGCACACACAAGGTATTAATATTGCTGAAAATGTTGTGTGGTAATTACTTTCAGTTCAGTATCTGGAATATGCAATACTGTGGTGTGTGCACTTGCACATTGTGTTTGGGCCATTGTGCTTGAGCCATTGTGCTTTGTTTGCAGATTCAGGTGATCTGATACCAGATCATCTTCAAATCTGCTCTGATACGCTACCACCAAATGATCCGGACCACCAAATGTGCTGTTCTGGTAGACACATCAATGCCAGCACCAACACGAGCAAAGAAATCTTCACCATTGTGAAAGATTTCACCTCATCATCGGCCGCCTCCAACTCAATCAACTCTCGCAGGACACAGCAACAATCTTTCTCAATTATGTCAGCAACAAAATCTCAGCCATTTACAGCAACTGCAGCCCCCAACCAAACCCGACAGACCTCACCAAATGCCTCCTGATCTTATCCGAAGACCCAGTGCTAACCATATGGCTCATCACCTCAGAAGAAACTGCTGCCACCATGAAGTCCTTAGGGGCCCATCGGACTCCTGTCCCCACCACACCTATTCCTGTGGACTGCAACCCATCAGTGCCATGCTCACACCCTTTCTGAATGCCTCCACCTCTTCTGTACCCTTCCCAGATGCTAGGAAATAAGCAACTGTCTGCCCATTGCTGAAGAAACCCTCTGTGCACCCTACTGTTCCCGCCAACTACAGACCTAACTCTTTGCTGCCATTCCTGGCCAAGGTCATCAAGAAAATCATCAACAGGCACCCCACAGAATACCTCAATGACCAACAACTACTTGACCCCACTCAGTCTGGTTTCAAACCCAACCACAGCACAGAAACTGCCCTCATCTCTGCCACGGACCACATCCGCATGACTCTGAATCGAGGAGACATGGCGACCCTTGTCCTCCTACAACTCCCCACAGCATTTGACAGTCTCCCACCCCAGCCTCATCCAATGCCTACACAAAATCGAAATCCAAGGACATGCACTCTGATGGATCTTCTCCTTCCTGACATGAAGGACCAATTCAGTCAGCCTGGTACCGTACAGCATGAATGCCTGTGACCTCATCTGCAGAGTTCTGCAAGGATCTTTACTGAGCCTGACCTCTTCAATGCATACATGATTCCTCTAGCCAGCATCATACACTCTCACAATATCAATGCCCCCTCTTACTCTAATGACATGCAACTCATTCTCTCCCTCACAGACAAGTCCTCCAGTACCTGGATCAAGTTAAATGCGTGCATGAACTTGCCCACTGGATGAAAGCCAACTGTCTAAAGCTGACCACTGACAAGACCAAAATCATGATCTTCAGGAAGAACACATCACTGTGGAATTCCACCTGGAGGCCAACAGAGCTAGGACCGGCCCACGCCCCCCACCTCCCACGCCAAGAACCTCAGGATCATCATCAACAGAAAACCCGACATGACCGCCAAGTGAATGCTGTCACCACCTCATGCTTCCATACCCTGAAGATGCTGTGGAAGATTTTCAAACGGCTGCCAATCTGCATCCAGAAAACCATCACGCACGCTCTGGTCAAAAGCAAGTTGGACTATGGGAACACCCTCTATGTTGGAATCAACATAAACTCATGAGAAGACTGCAGACCGCTGACAAATTTGCAGCCAGAATCACTATCAAATTCCTATGCTGAACTCACTGAACACCACACCTGAAGGAGCTCCATTGGCTCCCCATTCCCAAACAAGCACAATTCAAACTTCTCACCCACACTTTCAAGGCACTACATAACACTGACTCAGCATACCTCAGCAATTGCATCTGCTTTCACAAACCTTTCAGAAACCTCCGCTTGGCCAGATTCCTACTTGCACAAATCCCATGCATACAGAAAACCAGTACTGGCAGTCGATCCTCCTTCTACATTTGCCCCTAAAGAATTGAACGACCTGCAGCTGCATTAAGAGCCTCCTCCTCACTTCTTGAGTTCTGCAAGAAACTGAAGAGACAGCTTTTCGGTAGTCCCACTAGGTCTTAGTTGTGTCTAGACTTGCACATACTCAGAGCCAGGATACCCTCCCGTCTGATAGTCCACTCTACAAATCTGCATAACATAACAGCTAGATGTTACCCTACCAATGCCCCTACCTAGTGTTGCATAGATGGGCAAGCCTTCAGTAATACATTTATGGTGTGCTTGTGATTTGCTTTTCATCCTTAATCACAGCAACACTTTTGCACAAACTCTGTTTGTCTATACTTCACATAGGGTTTGTGATGTTGATCTTTGCTCAGATGGCGCAGCCAGATGACTGGTTTGTGTTTTATGGTGGCTAAATTCACTTGTCCAATTGTACCTTGTTCTTCTAGGCAATTTTACAAATTACTTGGCCAGGCACTTATTTTTCAGTTTCTTAGTAATGAAAAGAGGATAATTTTAAGACTGTGGCATATCATGTGCAATATAAAAGAGTATGGTTGTTCAGTGCAAATGATACAATTGGCCTGTTTGAAAGCTATGCACCTCCAAAAGCAAGCTGGAGAACAATTCTTAAAAAATCTGGTGAGGAAAGTTTTTCGTTGCTATGATTATTCTATGAATACAGCGTGGGCCTTGAGATTCCTTCTGGGACAAACTCTTTATTTCCTCTGGGTGAAACTGGGCTTTTACATGCAAATCTAGTAATTGAAGATGCTGTTCTTTGTGAGATTTGCCTGCTGTGCCTCAAAACATTAAGTTTGAAGCATAGTCTGTAGCAAGAGAAAATGACATGTAACGTTTTTGTTGCGGGCACAGAGGAACACTTTGAGTGCAATGTAGTTCATGCAGCATATATCAGGTTTCACTGTTCATGTGACATTTCTATTCCAACCAAATCTTGTAACGAAATTGTGTCGCCAAATCCATCTCTTACCACAGAATGTTAGTGGTGGAATGCAGCTTACATAAGAAGCATCCATTTTCAGTGTGTCAGCAAAATATTTATACTCCATCCCAATATAATCTGCCAAAGTATGTGGGTGGCATAAGAAGAGTAGGAAATTGCACTACATAGGGTAACCCTATAATTGGGATTTGGACAAGGCCACAACTGCAAAGTAAAAATTGCATACTCATACAGTTATACACTCTTACCTCTGTAATGAATGACTCCCTCGTAGTATTGGATGTGAATGGTAAATGAGTTGTACATCTCCTTTTTTTAATTTCTCACTTATACAACTTATTTATCTAGGTTTGTTGTAAACTGTCAATAGTGAAAAAGAACAGCAAACGTAATTTGGTTTTCCAAGTTAGCTCCTTGATATCTTCATTTTTATCAATTATTCTACCCCATCTTCTAACTGGACAAACTACTAAGCTTTAGCAAAGTTCAACATTATTAATGACCTTGCTTAAAAATGGTTCTTGGCCAGCTTTAATTTAAGATTCTAGTCCTATCACAGAAATTGCAAGAGAAACTGAAAAATCACTCTATAATGTTTAAAAGAAAGAATTCAGGCCTTCTTGTAAATCGTTAATTAAGAAATTTCCTTTTTTAAATATGCAATTCTAAATTTGTATTCTTTCCAAAGCTGAGACATTGACTTGTGTGTGTGTGTTCCAAAATGAATATGAATTGTCTTGCTTCTCCTGACTAGGTTTGCTTAATTCAATATTGAAGTTGTTAGATGCTATTTTGACAATTGTCATATCAACATAGTTTAGTGTGGACAATTAGAGTTAAATATACATTTGATATTTACATTTAAACATATTGCATGCTTTTTTTTTTTTTAACCAAAGTACCTTTGAAATGGTATCGATATAATTGATACCTTAACACATTTGGGAAAACTAAAGCTATTTAATAAGAAATGTGTATGTGTGGTTGTTGTAACTAATCTGAGAACCACAATAACAGCTTAGAGAGATCATCATTGGCTGTATGATGATATAATGAGAGTTTATTATGTTATTGTACACAGCAGTTCTGTTGATTTCACCACTGTTATGCTGTTATGCTGATGATCATTATGTCTATCCACTTCCAGTTGCTCAAAGTTGCAGTTTTGAGGCAAGAGACAATAGCATGTCCACCTGAGGAAACTATGCAATAAATCTGCCTGAGCTAGGATGTCACCTTATCTAGTGGTATTAGCAGTTTTATAGATTTGCTAAAAGCAGTTTAAGTGTTTTACGGATGCCCATATCTTTGTTGTAATAATAGAGTGGTTTGACCACAATAGTTAAACGTAACCTGGCTGACTTATCAACATTGTAGTTTGGTATGTGGGTGCAGAGCACACTCCTAATTTCTCTTCAGTTACATGAAAAGTAACTATTTTATATCACCACATTTGACTAATCAATGAATCCCTCTCCACTAGGTTCATGTACATAATGCTTAAGGTAATGATTTGTTGTTAAATATTTAACATAGTTAATCCTCATATAAGATAAAGCATTTCAAGAAACAAATCCAAGTACTTTGTCAAGTTCTTTTTACCAAAAAAAAACAATTTGCTACAAATTATATTGTCTTTCAATCTTATCGGTTGCATTTAAGAAATCCTTTTCTCATTCCAGAATATATATTATAAACAACCTTAATTATAAGTAGCACATTGGCTTAGTAGAAAACTCTCAAAGACCTTCAACACAAACTGAATTCCATGTTAGCAAAACATTTGTCACACCTACTGAATGTATGTAGAGCTCTAGTAATCAGGGAACCGTGGTCAGCCTGTAAACAAATTGAATAACAAAATATACCCGTATTTGGTCTGTTACTCCAGTACACAATGTGCTGGGATCTATTTCAAAATAAATTAATTGCCATTCTCAATGTACATTGCAGCTTGGATTCAGCCGGTTTATGTGGAGTTATGCTAAATTCATTTAAGTGTATGGTTGCACCTGTGCGGCTTGCTACTCCTTATACAAATACTTGTAATGTCCGTTTATGGTTGTGTACAGCTTGGGTATGCGCTACTTTAACGTACCATCCATATTCAAGCTTTTTATTGCAAGTTATTTATACACACTTGTTACAAACATTTTAAAATTAAAAACTTGAATCAATATTAGTAGTTTTTTGCCTTGATCTTCTTTAGTAAATCACGATTTTCAATATATATTTCAATAAGATAAATTTCCTATTATTAATTCAACCATATGATCATAATGGTCGCCATGTTGGGTTTTGGCATTTACATTGTAGATTCTTCTAAACTATCTAATGTACGGAGATGATGACCAATTCATATATTTAGCTAACATTAGAAGTCATGAGTGCATATATTTAAAATGCCTGGTCATTCCGTCAACCAGCCATCTCAATACAATTTCTTTTCTCTGTCTTCCCTGAGGTTCAGAGTACATGTTCCCCTATCTAAATTTTGAACTGGGGAAAATTGACATGCCAGGGCAAAATTCCAAGTTACAGATATTTTTTGTATCTGGATATTGGAACAGTATTCAGTACATCTTTGATTATCTTGTCAAAACGGTTGGCCCACATACTATAGGCCCCAAGCCATCATACTGTACAGATCGCAAGTTCAACAGGATTTGGGTGCTCCTGCAGGACAAGAATGTGGACTCATTATTGCAATCTTCAACCCCCCTCAATTCATTAGAAAGAGATGTGAAATTCTTCTTGTGTATTTTTAATGCTTTGGATAACTATGGCTGTAGGTTCCCAGTGCTGGCTGAAATTTAAAGGCGGTGGGTAGGGGGGAAGGGGGCGGCTAGAGGAGGGGAAAAAAATAAAAAATAAACACTTACCCGTCTGCTGCCGCCTCCTCTCGGTCCTCTTCGTCCCCTTCCAGGGCAGGAAGCAGTAAGCACCTGGCTCCCAGCCTCCCGATAGCCAATCACAACGCTGCAAAGCAGCGTTGTGATTGGTCTGAGCGCCGTGGTTCGGCTCAGCCAGAGAATGGGAGGCTGGGCATGTTCTCCATGCAGGCTGTAATGCAGCCTGCATGGAGAACATGCACAGTGAGCATGATGGTTTGACCGGCCTGAGACGGCAAGCCAAAGCGTCCTGCGCACTAGGAGTTGGCAAACCACTCCTTCCCTGCTCTGTGAGCAGAGCAGCTCCGCCCCTACCCAGCTGAGCAACGGGAAAAATAAAAAGATAATAACAATGAGTTATTATCATTTTATTTTTTCCTTTTTCAACCTGCTCAGTGGGGCGACGCTCCTCCGCCGAGGAACCGCCACTGTAGATGCCACTATTCCTCTCAAGCACCTAACAGTCATGGGAATATGCCTTTGCCCCTTTGGTTCTACACTGAAGTAGGCAAGGCAAAAGGTAGTGTAAAACATGTGAAAAATGCAAACACGCTTCTTATCCTCTTCAGTAGAGGCCAAGGTATCTTGTGATCTCCAGATCTATAAGAAGTTTATCCCACAGTAAAAAAGTAGAAAATAGCTTTTTATTAAACACACATCAAGAATGCATCTAATTCTATTATAGAACTTATTTCTATTTTTAACAGTATCCTGTCTTGCTTTACACTCCCAAATAAGAGAAATTCAGCACTCCCAAGATGAGGCACTCGGTAAAGCAGGAAAAAACACCTGGAAAGGAGGCTCAGCACTCACAAAATGAGGCATATCAAAAGGCAGTTTCAAAATAAAGCGTGGGATTTCATTTGTACAACACTCTTTAACAGAAAGACACCCAGATGTCAAATGAAACAGGTAAAACAACATGCAAATGTATTTAGATATACATGTGCACAAGCAAGTTATAAGAAAACACTCACAAGTAATCAAATGCATGAGATAAAACATAAGCAGATAATAGTAGTAAAACACACACTAATAATAATGGATGTCCACTGCAAGAAACAAACACTGTCAAATGCCTGGAATAGGCACTGTCAAATGAAAGAAATATAAAGAGCATGTTCACACATGAAAACATCACAGAGCAATGAAACGTATAGTATATACAAAGCCCATTTGAGTTGCACACAACATTCTGGTCAGCTTGACTGGGAAGCCCTTTTAGTCATCCAGAAGTCTCAATGGGACAGAAAAACGTTCCCTGTGAAGGTGCGTCCACCCCACGAGTGAGCTTCTGTATGAGCGCCACAACTTCCTGTCTTTAAAACCTTTTACTAACATGGAGAGAGACTTCTAGAAATTCCCCTCCCTTCATCCATTACAAAACCAAGGCTGGCCATACCAATCTGTTTCAAGGTCAAGACGGAAGCTGGCCAGCCCTCCATGTTTTGACTCAGAGACAGAGAAATGTATTCCTCTCTCACGCTTTCAAACGCCCATCCCACAGGTTCTGTTCTAAGCAAGGCTATTTTGCTCTGTGCTGAGAAGAAAGAAAACATCCCACTCTGAAGCTGCAAGAAGGCACAAAAATGATGTTGTACATTCAAAATAGTCAGTTAAAACACATTGAGTCAAAAGTCACCACAATCTCACAATGCAGACATGTATGTAGCATTACATATCCCCAATTCTGTTGCTTGTAAATCTATTATTCAGTCTCTCAGAAGCTGTGTACTCATTAAAAACTGCCCCCTCCCTACTTACTTTCAGAAAAGCCTTAAAGACCTGGCTGGTCCCGCAGGAGTAGAAGGCGCCTGGCCACCGGCTAAACTCGCTTCTGACATCTACTGTAGCTATTTATCTTTCCTACAGCGCCAAGACGCCTATGGGCATTAGTTGTGCTTTACAAAGTATATAAATAAAATACATAAATAAGAGTCAAACTCATCATACGTAAGCCAGAGAAATGTTGAATTTTGCAAAGGCCGAGAACATATAGTCCCATCCTAACGTGTCAAATGCATATTGCAAGGCTCGGGAGAGGCAGCCTGCTGCAGGGTAGTGATCGCGGGCCACATCCGTAACTTGGTACAGGCTCCTGATATTCAAAGAGGTGCTGCACTGGGGAACAAAGCCATATTGATGGCCTGAAGCTGCTGAGGAAGCAGGGAAGCAATCTTCCTGCCAACACTTTACTCAATATTTTATATTCTGTGTTTAGGAGAGATAAAGGACTGTAAGAGAACAGGTCCTCCAGGTTGTGGCGAGGTTTAGTTAGGATTTAACCAAAGCTTGCTGTGTGGTGGGCAGCAGGGAGCCTGATTCTATGGACGCGTTATAGAGCCGCTTCATTGTGGAATCAGACAAGAAGCAAATGTGGCATAGAATTCCATGAACAGCCCATCTAGTCCGGGGGTTTTATTACACACCAGCTTGTTAATAGCATGGCAGATTTCTCCTGGTGACAGAGGGAATCCCAATCCCTCCCTATTTATAGCAGATATGTGAGGCAATTGTAAATCTTTAAGAAAGAAATAAATGCTGCCAGGGGGTCGGGGCAGGTGGCATACACTCACTGTAGTACCAGGGAAAGGTGTAATTGATCTCTAATTCTGTGGTGCAGCGAGTATTTGTGGGTGTGAGCACCAATAGTATAGGTGTAGATGGTGGTCTCGGTCTGATCATGCATGCCAAAAGCGCACTTGCTTTGTCTCCCTCTGCGTGTAGTTTCTGTCTGTATGCAGCATAATCTATAACCCGGAGGTGCTCAAGGAGTTCTGCATATTTAATTCTGGCTTCTTGTAAACTGTCTGCACGTAGATCGTCCAGTATGGCCTCCGGTCATGGAGCCCAAGTTGGGTCTCTGTATCGCTTAGGCCTTGGGTCACAGTCCTCCGTACGCTTATAATGGTATTGATAAATACCCCTCTTATCACCACTTTAAAAACTTCACATTCTATCAATGGGGATGATGCAGCGTTAGCATTTTCTATAAAATGCGTCAATTATTTTAGCTAAGGTGTACTCAAAAACAATGTCCTCTAATAAGTGTGGCTGCAGGCGTCATGTCAGGATAAAGATTGGGACACATCCCCAGACCATGGTCAATTCGAGCGGATTGTGGCTTGGTAGTGTTCTACCCAGGTAAGTTGGATTTGTGATGTGTGGTGATAGTAAAGCAGGGCAAATGATGCGGTCTAATCGGGCAGGAGGTTTATGGGGGTATAGGGAGTACTCATGCATCCCTTCGTTTGGAACGCACCAAGCGTCAATCAAAGACCAACCTGCCACACACTCCCTCAGGGCCTTGGCTTGTCTAACCGAGTTTGCGTTTGGCAGCGGAACATGAGAACAGTTTAGGTTGACGCCGCAGAATCACAGCGCGATAAATCTTCCCTGCGCTGTAGGATTTGATCCTAGGAGCCTCCGAGCACCGGGTCACCGACAGTGGAGACCTATAACAAACAAGGTTAAATGAAGTGCCACATTTAAGGCACACCAACAGATCTGGTAGTTACTGTGCTCTTATTGAACAAAGGATTGTTTATGACGACACACATCCGTACAGATCTGTGCATCATCTTAGGAGACTGTCCTCCAAGATTAACACTTAAGCCAAAAGGACTGTAAGCACCCTAGGATTAGGGAAGTCCACAAAATAATTTAATAAATTCTTCTTATCATACCCATTTATGGAAATGATTCAGAACATTGTTGTTTGGTCTTGAAGAAGGTGACAGGCACATTATATGCCCACACCGAAACGTGCATTACCTCTGTTGGATAACAGATCCCAGCTCACAACACCACAGTGTATAACAACTATTCTTGTATTACTGCTGAGGCGCATTCCTATGTGTAGATAACTGGGACTGGTGTATGAATGCTGAGTACGTTAGTGTTGTAGTGTGGATGGTAGTCAGAATGACAGTGTTGGGTATGATTATAGGGGTCTCACCTAGGGTGACACCACTGTATTTTTAACAAAAACAAAGAAACTAATGTTTAAAAATGTCACAATACATAGAAATGAATCCTGAAATGTGTTGGTAGACATTTGTTAACAATGAAATGACTTTTGCGACAACTGTGATGGAATAATAGAAAAAGTTGGAAAAAATACCTGTGCAAATAAACACAATAAAATTGATCTTAAAATAATCTTTCCATATGAGAATGTTTGACTAGAAGTGGGTCAGTACCAACTGCATGTATCAGCGAAATTGAAGTAATACAGGCCGGTGGGTGCTCTTCACTTTCCTTGTAGTATTTTTCCCCTGCACCCAGACCTAGAATTATTTGTTTCAGGGGGCTACCTTCCTACATTTGTAGGCTGATGTCCATGACCGCATTAAAGTCTCCACCAAGCATCCATGGGAAGTGGGTCCAATAAGCCAAAATAGGGGAAAGGTGTGTCAAAATATATCTTGCTCTACATTAGGGGCATAAACACTACCCAGTACTAACAGCTAATGTGCTGCAGACAAAGACCTAGCGACCATTTTCAACTATTCTAGTGTCAGAGGCATCAAATGGTACTCCTGCTGTTACCCGAAATGGCCGCTCCACGGGCGAAGGCAGAGTACGTTGTAGCAAATAATTGTCCTCTCCATTTTGTGTGTAATTTATTAGTCTTAGTGGTGAAGAGGTGGGTCTCCTGCAAACAAACAATATTTGCCTTATGGCGGTTGAGCTCTGAGAGGATTCTGTGCCTTTTATGGATGAACCCCCATGCCCCTGACATTCCAAGTTAGCAATTTATAATCATATTGAACAACCAACATTTTAGCAAATAGTATAGGTTATACCAATACAAAACACGTAGCAGACATCCCATGCAAAATAAGGCACTTAAAAGCAGAGAACAACAAAAAACAAAATTCCCCCAATACTAGGTCCAGCTAAGAACGATTGTTTGACCAGAACTGTAAAACCATTTTAACAGGTGATTGTCATGTGCAATCACAATAGGGAGTAGGCCAACAAGGACTTTTAATTGGTACAGAGGCCTAAGAGCCAATTGTGTACAATGTCAGACAGTGCATTTGAGGAGGAGGGTGCTCCAATAGACATCTGATTTACAATCAGACACCTCCGTTCCCCGCCACCACTCAGTTCATACAAACCATCCTTGTTCTTCCAATGCCGGTGCTTCTCATTAGATATGGTCTTGAGGGGGGAAGGAGGCTCCTCAAGCCGGCACCCAGTGGGTGTTCTAACAGGGCAATGTAGTAAGTAAGTAGAGTGCAACCATTCTCAGAGTATGTCGTCTACTGCCTGTGGTGTCACTGAGGGGAACAGGGCCACATTGGCATTAGAGTGTGATTCTGAAGTAGTCTCCCGGGGAGCTTGAGTGAGGTGATGTTAGTTGTGTTCTAATGGAAGACACCGTTGCAATCACTGATCGTCTGTTCTCCAGAGCCTGCTGTGGGGACAGCTCTGATTTGGCAGCTTCACGCCGACGCCGTCGGGGAGGCCAACCAGTCTTGTGAGATGACATCCCAGCTGTAGGTGGTCGTTGGGTGTGGGGATATTGTTTTTCTAGCCAGTCTCACACAGTCTCTGGAGTATCGAAGAAAAGAGCATGTTGGTTGTGGACAACTTTCAACCTTTCTGGAAACATAAGTGCGTGGGTGAGGCCTTCCGATCATAGCTGGTTTTTGGTGACTTGAATAGATGAGCGCCGACGCTGGGCCACAAAAGTGTAGTCAGGAAAGAGAGACACTGTTGCGTTGCCCACAGTGATAGACGAGTTCTCCTTGGCTTTTGTAGCACCACATCATGGTCTCTGAAATTGAGGATCCTGGCCACTATTGGTCTCGGTGGTGCACCGGGGATGGTCGAAGTGCCGGTAACCAATGGGCCTGCTCCGCCATGATCAGTGCGGACAGACCCTATAGGGCCACCTTGGTTTTTAGCCAATTCTCCACAAATAATGTTGCATTGGGTCCTTCCGTATTCTCAGGCATGCCAATGATGCGCACATTATTCTGGCGTTCTTTGCTCCTCTGCATCCTGTGCCCTGTCAAGGTGATGAGTTGTTTTCAGAGGTGCTCCATAGTGACAGTGTGTCATGCCTGTTGGGAAGTCAGCATTGATAAGGTCGTCTCAACAGCCATGACCGTGTCTGATAGATGGTCGTCCTTCAGCAGGCCCACGTCCATTGCAAATGTGTTGATGTAGTGCTCAATAGCTGCCCTAGAATCTTGGATTTCTTGCAGTATGATATCTAGTTTCCCTGGGGCAGGGTCGAGTCTCATGGGCGGGATGAGTCCTCCGCCGTTTGAGTTGAGGAGCCATCCGACTCTGTGTTTCCTAAAATGTTTTGTGGCTCGGAGGCAGCATCGGCCTGGTAGTTTTAGTGTGGCCCAGGTTATGCAGCCGGCCCATCAGGGCAGTACTCAGAGTTCACTGTAATCAGTTAGTAGTGGTGGGACTAGAGTTAGGCAGTACTGTTCTGGCAAAGAGCTGAGTGTAAGAATTTCACATGGTACTGAGTCAGATCCTTTCATTCAGGGCAAACCCATAGTAGACAGAGTATATGGCACAAGTGATGTAGTAATGGTGCGTCATAACTAGCAGGGTAGGCCAGCGGCTCATGATTGGCTTTATAAGCAGACGGGCAGGGCCCTGGGGATTCAACACGCAACCCAAATGTTTTGAGAAAGCATTGATATTTGTATCCACTATGCCTCAGCTGGGGGGGTGAGCTTCCCTCTGTGCAGTAGGGGTACTATTATGGTATCAGTAGGCGCAGGGCCACTCATACGGGTTGTCAGTCTGTTAGTAAGTGGTCACGATGATGATGCATGGGACCGCCCGCGCTATTTTTGCAAAAGCCCACCCAGATCATTCATAGTATTGGAGCCGTCATCTCATGTAGGAGGCCCAATTCATGTAACCATGCAAGTGGGCGGGAAGCACACAGCAGCCCCACCCCACTCTGCCACACCCAGCCCCAACCCGAAACACCCAGCCCCGGCGGAGCTCACGCCCAGCTCGCCCTCAATCATGCTCTCTATGGGACAAGTCTCTGTGGGCCAGGCCTAGCAGGTCTCCACTGCCAGCAATCGTCGCCATTATCCGGCCTCAGTCTTCAGCTCTGTTCTCCATAGGCCGCGCTCACTTACTCACTCTCTAGGTGCCCATCACGGGCCAGCACTGATGCAAACCAGTCCAAGTGGAGGGGGGGCCCTTTGCATGCCGCAACATCCATCCTAGTCTCCCCAAGGCCAGGATATCAACAGGGAGAGGGGGTGCAGACTAGACCTCTACAGCCAGGTGCCCGTGCTGACATCCACAAGGCTTTCCCGTCAGTTACTGGCGCGCTGGTCTCTCCAGAGGGTTAATTCAGGAAGGGGCACCTCCCCGGGGGTGCGGGAAGAACTACCTCTCATAGAGATGGTGACATTACCCCTCGTTAGTCACAGGTGATGGTGGATAAATAGTTGCTTCTGGGCTATTTGGAGGAGCGTTAGGGAGGTGCATGTGCCATCTTTGGCGGTTAGCCACGCCCCCCCCATGAGGATGACACTGTTTTGCTTAAAAATGTGCTGAAGAATTTTGTGGACATGTTTGTGGATTTTATGGCCAAGTTGAATCTTGAAACTAACCTCTCTACCACCTTTGTTATGGCATTTGGACCGAACATTCTAAAGTGCCGCAGCCTGCTATACAGGGTAAACCAATAGTCAGAATACACAAATATATCTATTTAGGTGTCAAGTTGGATTCGCAAGGAACCTTTTCTCCATGTTTATTGAAACAGGCCCTGAGATTCTCAAATGTTGTTGGGTTTTTATTCAATTTGGCATCTTCTACTGACATAAAACCCATAGGTCCACTCTTAGAGATCTACAAAAGAAAGTGCCTACCTGTTCTAACTTATGGCTCTGGAATATAAGAATGTGGGAGCCCTGCAAACGTATGTAAATAGGATCTGCAGACACATCCTGGAACTACCAGCTACTTGCCCCACTTATGCCATTCAAGAGGAGCTGGGGCTCCCATATGTGGAGAATTCGATCAATCTAGCCCCGTTCAGTTTCGGCCGGCATGGCTCGTGGGTGGGGGCGGGTGTGGGGGGGCATGGTGGGGGGTGGATGTAGTGAGCAAAAAAAAAAAGAATAAAATAAAAAACACTTACCTTGCCGTCGCCGGGTCCCATGTCTCTGCTCCTGCTCTCCTGCTTCCGACTTCAGGAACAGGAAGCAGGCAGCCAGGCTTCCTCCCATAAGCCTTGTGATTGGGCTGAGCGCCGTGACACGGTGCTTAGCCACCAGGGGCTGGAGGGGTGGGCATGTTCTCCATGCAGGCTGTAATGCAGCCTGCATGGAAAAGGGGAAAGTGCACATGACTGATTTGGGAGGCCCGAGAGGGCTGACTAAACAGTCATTGCGCACTTAGGTGTGGGCAAACTACTCTTCCCCTGCCCTGCTCTGTTAGCAGAGCAGCCACGCCCACCCGCCTGCCTGCCCGCAAAGGAAACATTAAATGGTAATAACTGAAAGTTATTACCTTTTTATGTTTTTGCTTCTTGCACTGCGAGAAAGCAGTGGGGCGATGCTCCTCCGCCATAGCGGAAGGGCCACCCCTGGCCCCGTTCTTGCTATGGTGTTTGGTCTGATGTAATCCACAGGCTGCATTCAACAGGGAGATCATTGAAGTCTGTCTTGTGATTTAGGGTCCCATTTACCACGGTCAGTGATCCTTATCGTTCAGCGTCCACGCATAAATCCTTACGCGTGGACGCTGAATGATAAGGATCACTGACGAGGTTGTCGTGTACGGGCATGATGATGCAGTGGGAATTCCCACTTCATCCGGCGCAATAAGCTGGGGAAACTACACTAGAATATCAAGGCTAAAGGAATTAGATATTACTGTTATTTAAGCCCTGATGAAGTTCCTACTGTTGGAACAAAACGCGTTGGCTGAGCTGTATGTGCTATTGAAAAAAAGAAAAGAATAAGTACAATTAAAGGTTTTGAAACTACAAGAGTGTTTGGACTTCATTACCTGGCGCACCCCCACTTGCTTCATCATTTAGGTGGCCCCTCGCTTTATGTTTGCTAAAAGCATGTAATTCAGTTTCTGCATTTTTAATACATTACCATTTTTGTTTCCAGGCATGAATACATTACCAATGGAGACATACATTTATTCAGTAGTGGATCAAACAAGAATCAAATTATAAGTCACCAAACCACATTTGTACAGTCACAGTAAATTATTCAAGATGGTGATCAAGACGTCATAAGGGCCTGTTTACAAAACAATAACACTTTAGTAAACTAGAACATGGGGGAAGGAGGCCTGCTATTGAGCATCTCTGTATTATAAGGACCAGTCCAACAAAGACAAGGAAGTTGATATACATAACAGCATCTTAATAACATAAGCAGCAGCATATGAGACAGCATAGGAGGTAAAAAATGTGTTCATGGATGCAAGAGAGAGAGGATAGGACACAGTTTTCGTCAACATTGCGGGGACATTCTGAGGAGGGGAGAAAATGGCTGAGATGGAGTGTCTGCTCAACGAGGAAGATCATTATTAGGAAATGGGGTTTTATGGTCCAGGACTAGGGTGTCTGAAAGTTCAGTAATTGGGGTATGACAGAGGGCACGCTTTCCCTCCCTGTGCAGAGGTGCTTTCGGCCTGCTCCAAGTTTTGTAGGTCAACAGGGGGGAGGGGCAGAGGCGTTCCAGCATCTGTTAATAGCTCTCCTCATGAGCCGAAGGACAAGGTCCGGGGGTCTAGTTGTCAGTTTGGCCTTCTCAGGCCGAGGGTCTTATATACTGAGGATGGCGACTCGGGCGGAGTCCAGGACTGGCCTTTCTATAAGTTCAGTGATTGTGAAAAGAACCCCATTCCAAAAAGATCACAACTTTGTAAAACCCCAAAGCATATGAGTCAGATGAGCTAATGTGACTTGGCACCAGGAACGTTCTGCGGAGGCCGAAGGGAAAGGTTTCTGGATTTTCAATGGAGTGAGATATGCTCTGTGTGGTAAGCAGGTTCATATAAGTTTAAACCGGGAATTCCGTGAAATTTTAGAGGGATATATTTATGGGTATATTTCCGAATTACTTGGCACTTCTCATCATTGAAGACAGTGTGCAACCCTGTTTTCCAGGAAAGCTTAATGGGCAGCAGAGATACTCCAGCATGATCCCAAATTTTCTTATATACCAGAGCATGATCCCAAATTTATATATATATATATGTATATATATATATATATATATAACACAAAAGTACAATAAGGCGATCACTCAGAGGTCTGCAAACACCAGTAGTTGATTTATTCCAGGTTACGCGTTTCGCTTGCACAGCAAGTTTGGTCACACAGTGATTCATGGGAAAGGACAGTCAATACATACGAAATGTGAAAATCAAAGAAGGACCAAAAGGTAGATTCCTTACTACAACCAAAGTGGCATCCATTTTGTAATGTGTTGTTACTACACATAACTGTAAACCAAAATGAGTTTAAAAGGTGTATTCCGGCATACATACAATTCCAAAGTGGATCATAGGTCCTGCCCGTGCGTTAAAGTTAAATCACATTATCAACAAAAAGACTAGGTGCGATACATGTTCAAATGTTCATGTTACAATAGAGACCCAAAATGATGCGGCAGCCATATTGTAACGTTATTTTTCAAATCATAGTGCATACAGTTAAGCATTGATATACTGCAATTGCAATATTCTCTGTATTAATTCTACTTTATACCACACACAACGGCAATAATGACGTATATTTACAGTCCTAGTGATGTCCCTAATTTGAAAAATGAATTCAATAGTGAATTCCAAATGCTTTCACTCGGCAAAGTGCCTGAGGGACACTCTAATAACAGAGATTCTGCTCTGTTAAATAGAGCCGTACTGTTTGGTAGGGTGCTAAGTTGTGTTCTTACCAATAATACAGGGTCCGAAAAAGACAATACCTGAGGTAAACTGTTCTGGCAAAAGTATCCATATGAACTATCCACCGACACCTAGCCTTTGCATTTCACCATGTATTTCGCCTTCCCCAGTACATCAACACTACACCCAGTAGTCCACCAAGAAACAATTAAAAAGTATGTGTATGTGAAAATACAAATATTTTATATTTTGTAACTAAAGCATAGACATACGACTGAAGAGAGATAAAGGATATACAGGTCTCTTATCTGTCTAGTCGAGCCCTCCACCATAGCGATAGAAGAAAAGGGTAGGGGTGGATTTCAGTAAAGGTGGTTCTCAGATTCTGCCCTTCCTTTTCTCCTGTGTAAAAAAGAGAAGAAAAACATTAAAATCCATGAGTGGTCTCATACTATGGATTAAAAACTTCTTTCAAAAGCAAAATTGCCAGGTGTACAGTATTCACAATAAAGACATATACTACAACAGGAAGAATTTTACTATTCGTTATTCATGTAGATGAATACTCATTTCTTCATCTTGATTAAGCCCTTCCGGGTTTTTAGTTTGGAGGTTAATTATATGCCGGGATTCTTTTTTGCGCAGTTGAAGGACTCTGTTGCCCCCTCTCTGTGTGTGTTCGATCTGTTCTATAGCAAAGAACGTAAGAAGGGAACTGTTTGAGAGATGGTACTCAGTAAAGTGTCTGGCCACTGGGTAATGGGGGTCCTTGTTCGTAATTGCCCTCATGTGTTCCAACACCCTTTTCTTTGTGGCTAAGGTGGTACTGCCTACATATCTTTTCTTACATGGGCATTCAAGGATATAGATGGTGAATATGGTGCCGCAAGTGAGAAATTGTTTTATAGTTCTTTCTCCTGTCGGGGTAGGGTAACTTTTCCTCATGGAACTATTTCTACAAGCCTTACAGTGGCCACAGGGAAAAAAGCCTTGAAGATTGATCTGTGTGTTCCTGCTAGTGTTGGTAATGTCCCCTTTCACTAAGAAATCTTTGAGATTCCTCCCTTTCCTGTAAGTAATCTGTGGTCTCTCCTGTATGGTGTTGCCTATGATAGGGTCACTGGTTAAAATATTCCAATTTTGGGTCAGTATTTTGGATATTGCCTTGGACTCCTTATTATACGTGAGGATCACTCTGGTTGTGGTGTCTTCCTCGGTGTTGGTTTTGTCTCTCAGTGTGTCCTCCCTTTCAATCTTGTCAATTTTGTTTTTCGCTCTATTCAAGACCCAAACCGGATACCCTCTTTCTCTGAATCTTGTCATCATGTTCTCCTGTTCGTTTAAGAAACTTTCTTGTGTACTACAGTTCCTTCCCGCTCTCAGCAGTTCACCAAATGGAATACTCCATTTAAGTGTTTCAGATGATCATATTTATGTGAGTAGGTTAATATACGGCCACTCTCGTAATCTATGCAGTCGCGATGGAGTTTGCGCAGCTTACTTGCTTTAATATCCTCTTCGTAAGTTTTCAATCTCAATTTGAGGTCATCTACAAATTTCTTTATTAAATCTTGTTCTTTGTGATTCTTAAGTTCTTCTTCCAATGTTTTCAATTCTTGTAGGAGTGAGGCCCTGTCCTCCCAAGCATACTTAACCAGGATGGTTACCCTACCCCGACAGGAGAAAGAACTATAAAACAATTTCTCACTTGTGGCACAATATTCACCATCTATATCCTTGAATGCCCATGTAAGAAAAGATATGTAGGCAGTACCACCTTAGCCACAAAGAAAAGGGTGTTGGAACACATGAGGGCAATTACGAACAAGGACCCCCATTACCCAGTGGCCAGACACTTTACTGAGTACCATCTCTCAAACAGTTCCCTTCTTACGTTCTTCGCTATAGAACAGATCGAACACACACAGAGAGGGGGCAACAGAGTCCTTCAACTGCGCAAAAAAGAATCCCGGCATATAATTAACCTCCAAACTAAAAACCCGGAAGGGCTTAATCAAGATGAAGAAATGAGTATTCATCTGCATGAATAACGAATAGTAACATTCTTCCTGTTGTAGTATATGTCTTTATTGTGAATACTGTACACCTGGCAATTTTGCTTTTGAAATAAGTTTTTAATCCATAGTATGAGACCACTCATGGATTTTAATGTTTTTTCTTCTCTTTTTTTACACAGGAGAAAAGGAAGGGGCAGAATCTGAGAACCACCTTTACTGAAATCCACCCCTACCCTTTTCTTCTATCGCTATGGTGGAGGGCTCGACTAGACAGATAAGAGACCTGTATATCCTTTATCTCTCTTCAGTCGTATGTCTATGCTTTAGTTACAAAACATTTGTATTTTCACAGACACATACTTTTAATTGTTTCTTGGTGGACTACTGGGTGTAGTGTTGATGTACTGGGGAAGGCGAAATACATGGTGAAATGCAAAGGCTAGGTGTCGGTGGATAGTTCATATGGATACTTTTTGCCAGAACAGTTTACCTCAGGTATTGTCTTTTTCGGACCCTGTATTATTGGTAAGAACACAACTTAGCACCCTACCAAACAGTACGGCTCTATTTAACAGAGCAGAATCTCTGTTATTAGAGGGTCCCTCAGGCACTTTGCCGAGTGAAAGCATTTGGAATTCACTATTGAATTCATTTTTCAAATTAGGGACATCACTAGGACTGTAAATATACGTCATTATTGCCGTTGAGTGTGGTATAAAGTAGAATTAATACAGAGAATATTGCAATTGCAGTATATCAATGCTTAACTGTATGCACTATGATTTGAAAAATAACGTTACAATATGGCTGCCGCATCATTTTGGGTCTCTATTGTAACATGAACATTTGAACATGTATCGCACCTAGTCTTTTTGTTGATAATGTGATTTAACTTTAACGCACAGGCAGGACCTATGATCCACTTTGGAATTGTATGTATGCCGGAATACACCTTTTAAACTCATTTTGATTTACAGTTATGTGTAGTAACAACACATTACAAAATGGATGCCACTTTGGTTGTAGTAAGGAATCTACCTTTTGGTCCTTCTTTGATTTTCACATTTCGTATGTATTGACTGTCCTTTCCCATGAATCACTGTGTGACCAAGCTTGCTGTGCAAGCGAAACGCGTAACCTGGAATAAATCAACTACTGGTGTTTGCAGACCTCTGAGTGATCGCCTTATTGTACTTTTGTGTAATTTCGATGTTTGGCGTGCTCCGCCAACTTTCGGCGATCCTCTGCAGAGGGCGGGGGAAGGCAGAAGGAGCCCTAACCCAGAAACATATATATATATATATATATATATATATATATATATATATATACACACATACACACACCAAGTCAACAATTTGCTACAGTTCCCTATTGTGTGGAGTGTTTGCAATACAATATGTGTAAGGGGCTCTGCACATTGAGTCTGCCATGTCAGCTGCATCGCGTAGTATATTCACCCATATGTAAGGAATTTGTGTTACATTACCATAGTTCTTTAGCTAACAGCTGAAAATGTTTTCTTAATAGACTTTCATCTAGTTTTTCAGGTTTAGCACCAGGCACCCGTTCCCAGAGTATTTGTACATTATATAAAACAATTTTTAATTAATTTACTACGCTTGGAATGTATATGTTGTTTTTTTTTTAGTCTGAATATTGGCTATAGCACAACATTTTCCATTGGGTGGATCACAGGGCATTTGACATGAGGTCGGAAGAGGATTTAGACTATATTCAGAAGTACACAGTCAGCCAGATCAATACCTGTTCTGTTAAGTTAGTTGGTTAAAACATTTTGTTTTGCAGTTGTATGTATTATGTGGTAAATCTGAGGGTTGACATTTTGCTAGAAAATGGTAAATGTATGTGAACCTCTAATGACAATCAGTTCATAGATCTTGAGAATGCCACTATGTTGTCAAATTTTATTCCAACACTAATGGAGAAAATAACACCATAGAGTAGCAATTGTTGTGGTAGGAACGAACAGTTTGATTTCCCAGCTAGAATGGTATTTTCCCACCCTGTGTTTGAGATTGTGTAAAGCGCTTTGAAATGGTTTGAGGGAGTAGATTTTTTTGTTTTAAGCGGAAGTGACATAGCAATATCGGCCTTGTATCTTTGGCACTGTGGTATGAGGTTACTGCCTAGAGGCCAAGGGAAACCAAAGGCATGTAATGACTCGACTCAAGTAGTAGGATTTTGTTGTTTGCTATGATAACAACCAGGAATGGATATAATTGTCCATCCCTCCTGGGTGAAAGAGCAGGCACTATGTCTAAATAAGGTTGAATTTAAGGCTGGCTGCAGCTGTACATACCTCAGTCACTGAAGGCGGTTACTCATTTGTAAGACAACGGCCAATACCCTGAGATGTGGCTGGCTGCCATCAGTCTTTTGCAAAGTAGAGACACGTCAAGTAGCACCTAGATACCATAGTTGCTTCCTGTACCTGTTGAGAACAACGAGGAGAAAGGGATCCTGGAAGGAAAATGCGCAAATCTAGACACAATAGATAAACTGGAAAGAAATGTGGAGAGATTTTCAAGAGACCTGCTCCTAGGTCCATCTGAAAGAACAGGATGAGAAGGGGTGCGTGCACCCAGAGTGCACCATTTCCAAGGCACAGAGAGATTCAATACCACAGATCGGCAGGCTTTCCCGTGTTCAGTCAATCAGGCAATGTTAGAAACCTGCAGTGTGGCAATCTTCACACTGTAAACTGACCTGAAGGTTGATGAGTAGGCTGGTGCAGTTTATGCCTGTCATTCTGGTGCTATAGCTGACATACAGCGGTGTTCTCATTTACCTTGCTGTGTAGGGCAGTCTGGTGGGGGTTCAGAGATGATCAGTGATCGAACTGTCTAGGTAGTGTTGTTTTAGCAGCAGGGACATGATTTGCGCCTTCTGTTTGGTCGTAAAGATAAAGATCATTAACCTTGCTTTTTATGACTCATCATAGAGACAAAACATGATGTCTAACATGCAAATTATAGTTGACTCCCTTATTTTCAACACAATTGGTACATATTCTTAATTATTTTCCAACGTATACATCAAAGATCTGATTGGTCTTCTGAAGTTGAGGTGGATCTGGAAGAAAGACCATGTTTTCAGAGCCTTCTCAATGTCGCGCTTTGCTCTAGAATCACAACACACACACAATGCATTTCAAATTTTGTGACAATCAAAAGTCACCACTTCATTAACTCAAAGCCTTCGACTGCTAAGGAGTTATGTGAATGCTCGGGAGAGTCTATCAAGGACTTATGGTTTTATCCATTGATCATGTGATGATGGATGCACTTCCATATTTTCTTATTTCATGTATTTATTTCCCTTGGAAGCAATAATAGGTGGTGTTAGAAATGGGATCTCTAGTTGGCAAGGGCTTGCACCTTTGTCCAAGTAGGGACCCTTCTTCCTAGTCAGGGTAAGGGTTGTTACACTCGTGAAGTAACCCCTGCTCACCCTCGTGGTAGCTTGGCACGAGCAGTCAGGCTTAATTCAGAGGCAGTGTGTAAAGCATTTGCACATAACCAACAGTAATACAGTGTAAGCACTACAAACGGACACCACACCAGTTTAGAAAAATAACCAATATTTTATATACTCCAGACAAGACCAATTACGACAAAAATCCACAATACGATACTTTACGAATGAATACTTGATAAGGTAACTTCTTCTTTGCAGGAATAGCACAAAAGCAAAGTTCGTACGAGTCGGTAGCTCCGTCCGAGCCTACCGCGATGCTGAAAACCACAGAGTCTAACAGTTCCAGCCGACCGCGTCGATACGGGCCAGCAGAGTCGTGAACAGACTCGGTTACAGTACCTTTCTCGTTGTGGCTGGTACGGAGTGTACGAGCCGGTCGGCGTTCGTCGCGGTTGCGGTGCAAGACGGAGCGATGCAAGGTGCGGTGTCCCTCGATGCGGTGCAGGCAGCGGCTCGATGAGCGTCGTGCAGACGGAATCGGTGAGTCCAAGGCGTGCGATGCAGGGTGAGACGATGCTCGAGGCGGTGCTGACAGGTTGCGATGCAGGCGACCTAGCCGGAGTGCGGGAGCTGGCGTCGGACAGCGGTGCGAGTCGGAGCGGTGCATCGCAGACGTGCGAGCGGTGCCCCAAATGCGGTGCGGTCACGACTCTTGAGCCTGTTGCAGCGACCTCGTCGGTCGGGTCCGGTTGGTTCAGTGAAGCGATGCGATGCGAACTGCGGTGCCCACAGGTCACGGTGCAAGCAGCGGCTCGATGTTGGCGGCGTTGGACGTCGCCCACGGTGAGACCAGGGTTGCGATGCGGGGCGATGCGGTCTGCGGTGCAAACAGGTCACCGGCCAGGGATGGATTCGGTTGCAGTTCCCTTCCTCTGTGGCAACTGAAACAGCGTTCCAGAAGCGGTACCCAGAGGCTTGTGAAGTCTTTGTAGTCCCTGAGACTTCTTAACAGGAGGCCAGCTCGGTTTCAGGCCCTTGGAGATACTCAGCACAAGTTTGTAGAAAGTTCAGTCCAGTCCTTTCACTGCCCAAGGCAGAAGCAGCAGCTGCAGGCCAACCCAACAAAGCAACAACACAGCAAAGGGGCAGTACGCCTCCTGGCAGCTCTTCCAGCTCTTCGTCTTGGCAGGTTCCTTGATTCCAGCGAGATCTAAATTCATGGGGTCAGGGCCCCAATATTTATATCCCAAATTCCTTTGTTCTCTGAAGGCAGAGAGGCCTTTGCCTAGTCCAAACCAGTTCTGGAGCACTTTGTTGACAAGTCTCCGTCCCTTCTTTCAGTGAGCAGGCCAGGGACATCAGACGCACCACAGGAGGTGGAGCCAGCATTGTGGAGGGAAGGCACTGTCCTATTCAGGGCCCAGGTGCGACCCCTCCCACCCATCTACATGTAGATCTTGCTATTCAGCCCTGTGCTGACTCACCCTGTCTCCTGGCATCCCCCAGCCCCTGTCACTCACACTCCAGACAAGGAATACACAACCTCGCAGAGGCAGGCTTGGATGGTTAGACAAGAAAATACCCACTTTCTAAAAGTGGTATTTTCAAACACAGAATGTTAAAACCAACTTTACTAAAAGCTGCATTTTATCATTCTGAGTCCAGGCATACTAAACTCGAATTTCTACCATGTTCCCGGGGTCAGTTAGGATTATAAGCTGTAATAATCAAAACTGCCCGTTCTGGCCTAGGGGGAACAGGTAGCCTTGCAATAGTGAAAACGAACTAGGCTGTAATTCACTATCAGGACATGCCGCACACACCCGGGCATGTCCTACCTTTCGCATACACCGCACCCTGCCCACAGGGGTACCTTGGGCCTACCTTAGGGGTGACTAACATGTAGCAAAGGGAAGGTTTAGGGACTTGCAAGCGTGTGCACTTGCCAAGTCGACATGGCAGCCCCAGGCTGCGCACAGGCTCTGCGTTGGCAGGCCCGAGTTACACTTTACGGGCTGTTTGCGTGGGTGGCACAATCCAGTGCTGCAGCCCACCAACAGCATTTGGTCTATAGGCCCTGGCACTCGCAGTGCACTTTACAAGGGACTGACAGATAAACCAAATAGGCCAATCATGGAAACACCAATCCATAACACATTTTATACAGGAGCACTTGCACTTTCCCACTGGACCGCAGTGAGGAAAGTGCGCAGAATCATTACACCAGCAAAAACAGAGTCAAAACCGGGAGGTCAGAAAGCAAAAGTCAGGGGACACACGCCAAAAGATGCCAAGTCTAACACATGTCCCCTCCAGCTGAAAGTAGGGAGAACTACCCAACCCCATTGGAGTTCTCCTCACTAAGGCGGAAGAACCTGGACAGACCATCTGCGTTGGCGTGTTCTGTACCAGGACGGTGCTCCACCGTAAAGTCCATTCCCTGTAGGGAGAGGGACCACCTCAGCAGTTTTGGATTCTCACCCCTCATTTGCATCAACCATCTGAGGGGCCTGTGGTCTGTCTGAACCCGGAAGTGAGTCCCAAACAGGTATGGTCTCAACTTCTTCAGCGCCCAGACCACAGCAAAAGCTTCCCTTTCTATGGCACTCCACCTCTGTTCCCTGGGAAGTAGTCTCCTGCTAAGGAAGACTACAGGCTGATCCTGGCCCTCTTCGTTCAGCTGTGAGCGCTCCGCTCCCACACCATGCTCTGAAGCGTCAGTCTGCACGACGAATTCCTTGGAGAAGTCAGGTACCTTGAGCACGGGCGCCGTGCACATGGCTGCCTTCAGGGCATCAAAAGCTTTCTGGCAGGACTCAGTCCAGATCACTTTCCTGGGCTGCCTCTTAGAGGTCAGCTCTGTTAAGGTGGCAACGATGGTGCCATAGCCCTTAACAAATCTCCTATAGTAACCGGTGAGACCTAAGAAGGCTCTCACCTCTGTCTGGGTCTTGGGGGTTCCCAAGCCAGAATGGTGTCAATCTTGGGTTGTAGGGGCGCCACCTGGCCGCTTCCTACCTGGTGTCCCAAGTACACCACAGAACCCTGCCCGATCTGGCACTTACTGGCCTTGATCGTGAGGCCTGCACCTTGCAGAGCCCTCAACACTTTCTCAAGGTGCTGTAAATGTTCTTCCCAGCTGGAACTGAACACAGCAATGTCATCCAGGTAGGCGGCACTGAAATCCTCCAGCCCAGCCAACACCTGATTGACCAACCTCTGAAAGGTGGCAGGGGCATTCTTCAACCCAAAGGGCATCACCCGGAATTGGTAATGACCTTCTGGGGTTGAGAATGCTGATCTCTCCTTCGCCCCATCGGTTAAGGCAATCTGCCAGTACCCAGACGTCAAATCAAACATGCTGAGGAACCGGGCAGCTCCCAACCGATCAATGAGCTCATCAGCTCTGGGGATGGGGTGCGCGTCAGTCCTGGTGACGGCATTGAGCCCACGGTAGTCCACACAAGACCGGAGTTCTGGAGTGGCACCGGGCGCCGCAGCCTTTGGGACCAAGACCACTGGGCTGGCCCAAGGACTGTGGGAGGGCTCAATCACCCCTAACGCCAACATCTTAGAGACCTCCTCCTTGATGCTGGCTCTGACCCGGTCAGTCAACCTGTAAATCTTGTGCTTTACAGGAGGGCTGTCACCAGTGTCCACGTCATGGGTACACCAGTGAGTAACACCGGGGGTCAGAGAGAACAGTGGGGCGAACTGTCCCAACAACTGGCGACAGTCCCCCTGCTGCTCCTGAGTCAGAGTAGGGGAGAGGATCACACCCTCTACTGACCCATCATGCTCCTTGGTAGACAGGAGGTCAGGGAGAGGCTCACTCTCCTCTTCCACCCCATCATCTGTCGCCAAGAGCATACTCACTTCGGACCACTCGAAGTGGGGCTTGAGGCGGTTCACGTGAAGGACCCTCAAAGGGTTCCTTGGAGCCTGCAAATCCACCAGGTAGGTGACGTCACTTTGCGCTCCTTTACCTCATATGGCCCAGTCCACTTGTCCTGCAAGGCACAAGGTGCTACTGGGGCCATGACCCACACTTTTTGCCCAGGTTGAAATTCGACCAGAGTGGCATTCTGGTCATACCATCTCTTCATTTCTTCCTGGCTTGCTTCTAGGTTCGCCTGAGCGAGTTTCCTGAAGCGGGCAGTTTGGTTTCTAAAGGCCAGCATGTAGCTAAATACATCCTGGGGAGTTTTCCTGGGAGCTGCCTCCCAGCCTTCCTTTACCAAACTCAGAGGTCCTCTGACAGGGTGGCCATACAGGAGCTCAAAGGGGCTGTACCCAAGAGACTTCTGAGGCACCTCCCTGTACGCAAAGAGTAGGCATGGCAAGAGGACGTCCCACTTACGCCTCATGGGTTCTGTTAGACCCTTGATCATGCCTTTCAAGGTCTGGTTGAATCTCTCCACCAGACCGTTTCCTTGTGGGTGGTAAGGAGTGGTGAACTTGTAGGTTACACCACACTCCTTCCACAGGGATGTCATATACTTCGATATGAAATTGGTCCCCTTATCAGAAACCACCTCTCTGGGGAATCCCACACGGGAAAAGATCCCCATTAACGCCCGGCCCACCACTGGCGCCGTCGTTGTCCTGAGAGGGATTGCCTCCGGGTACCGGGTGGCATGGTCCACCAAGACCAGGATATACCTGTTGCCCATGGCTGTCTTGGGATCCAGTGGCTCCACAATATCCATCCCTACCCTTTCAAAGGGTGTTCCAACAACAGGAAAAGGTTGGAGAGGAGCTTTGACCTTCCTCCCACTCTTACCACTTGCCTGGCAAGTTTGGCAAGACCTACAGTGTGCATCCGACTGCCTTCGCATTTGGGGCCAAAAGAAGTGGGTGACAAGCCTGTCAAAGGTCTTGTCCTGCCCCAAATGTCCTGCCAAAGGCACGTCATGAGCCAGACCCAGTAGGAAGGTCCTGAAGCGCTGGGGTACCACCAGCACACGGGCTGACCCAGGCTCAGCAACCTTAGGCTCACTGTATAGGAGACCACTCTCCCAATAGATCAGATGTGACCCGGACTGATTACCAGCTGCCTGGTCTGCAGCCTGCCGCCGCAGACCCTCCAGAGTAGGGCACTCGTTCTGCTCCCTGCAGAACTCCTCCCTGGTGGGACCCCCTTCTTGCTGCCAATGGGTCAGCTCAGAGATGTCTCCCAGTTCGGCTACCTGCTCCCCTGTAGGCACCGGGGCGTCCCCCTCGAGGTCCGCCTCCTCCCGGTCCGTGGGAACTTCGGGGGCCGGTTTCCCGCGCCCCTGCCCTTTCTCTTGGCAGGGACTTGGGCCACTGTTTCAGGCTCCAAGTCCTCTTGATCACCCTTTCTGGCTGCCATTGACCGAGTAGACACGCATGCCCACTCTGGCAACCCAAGCATCTCCAAGTGAGACCTGAGCTCAACCTCCTTCCATGAGGACTGCTCCAGGTCGTTTCCTAGCAGACAATCTACAGGCATGGTAGGGCTCACAACCACCCTCAAGGGACCTGAGACCCCCCCATTCAAAGGGAACCTGCACCACCATACATTGGCGCTCTGAGTTGTCTACAGCAACTACTTGGTGGAATGCTCCTGGGACTACTTGCTTCTCAGACACCAGGTGACACCGGACTGAGGTCACACTGGCTCCAGTATCTCTGAGAGCCTCTACCCTGTTCCCATTAATGGTCACCCAGGTGCTATATTTCTTTGTGTTAGGGGGCACCTGGTTTCCGGGGACCATCTCACTGTCCCCTAGTGAGACAAGGGTCATTTCTGCGGGATCCCCACCCTCCTGTGGGCACCCCTCCTCCCCAAGCGCTACACTAGCCAACACTTTGGATTGTCCACCGGTGGGTGGCTGTGTCCCCTTCGGGCACTTGGGGTCCCCCTTAAAGTGACCTACCTGGTCACATGCATAACACTTGCGGTGGCCGGTCTCAACAGGCTTCCCTGTAGAGACCCCTTTCTTCTTATCACCGGGGGCTGGGAACCTTTACCCTGGGTACTAGTTTGGGGCCCTTTAGAGAACTCCTGTGCTTTACCCTTGTCCCCCCCACCTTTCTGCTGGGGACCCTGCCCACCTTTGGCTGAGTCTCCCCAAACGCTTTCTTGTGGACCCTGGTACTCACCCAGCGGTCCGCTTCCATAGCAAGCTTCCTGGGGTCAGTTAGCTTACTATCAACTAGGTGCTGGCGCAGATCTGCAAAACATAGACTAGACAAGTGCTCCCATGCAATCAAGTTGTAGAGCCCCTGAAAATCTGTTACACTACTGCCCTTTACCCAACCATCCAGAGACCTGCAGAACACATCCACACATTCCAACCAAGTGTTGGCATCAGACTTCTTACTGGACCTGAACTGATCCCTGTACTTTTCAGGAGTAAGACCATACTTCGTGAGAAGGGCATCCTTCATGTCAGCATAGGTGAGGTGATACCCCTTACCCAAAGCTATCAGAGCATCCCTTGCTTCTTCAGGGAAAAGTGGCCACAATCCTGCTCCCCAATTCTCCTCAGGGACCCCATTCATGTGTATGGCTGCCTCATAACCCTGAAACCACCTTTGTATGTCATCCCCCTTCTTGAACTCCTTGCCTACGTTCTTGGGAATGTGCACAATCCTGTCTGCCTTTCTGGACGAATTGCTGCCACCATCTGAGCCTGACTTACTCCTAAGTTCTAGCTCCTTCAGTTCTCTCTCATGCTCTAAGAGCATCTTCCTCTCCTCTATGGCCAATCTCTTCTCCTCCCGTTCACTCTCCAGCCTGAGCTTCTGCAGCTCAAACTGCCTTGCCTCCCGCCTGTCCTCCAGCTCCTCTGGGGACAGACTGCTGCTGCCTGACCTGGCGGGTTCCCCCTACCCAAAAGCACATCCACCCTGGAAATAGGCTCCTCCACCTCCTCACTGAGATCACCAGGCTGCCCATTGGCATGTCTGGCTGCTACCCAGGCCCTCAGCGCCTTCTGTAGCTCCTCCTTCCTTGTGAGGCCTTTAATTTGGACTTTCAGGTTTTTACAAATCGCTCGTAGCTCCTTTACGGCGTAGGATTCCAACCTATCCTCCTCAAAGATAATTTCCAGAGATGCAACGGATGATGCAATTGATTCAGGCATGACAAATGTAGTGAGTTGAAAACTGGCAAGATCAAAAATAGGCCAAAAGAAAAAGAACCAGTATGTGGTACGTAATGGTCTGCAATATGGTAGTAGTGCACACCAATCACTGTGAGTCAAGTGCAAACACAAGTCCTATCCTCACCGCTGACAACCAATGTTAGAAATGGGATCTCTAGTTGGCAAGGGCTTGCACCTTTGTCCAAGTAGGGACCCTTCTTCCTAGTCAGGGTAAGGGTTGTTACACTCGTGAAGTAACCCCTGCTCACCCTCGTGGTAGCTTGGCACGAGAAGTCAGGCTTAATTCAGAGGCAGTGTGTAAAGCATTTGCACATAACCTACAGTAATACAGTGTAAGCACTACAAACGGACACCACACCAGTTTAGAAAAATAACCAATATTTTATATACTCCAGACAAGACCAATTACGACAAAAATCCACAATACGATACTTTACGAATGAATACTTGATGAGGTAACTTCTTCTTTGCAGGAATAGCACAAAAGCAAAGTTCGTACGAGTCGGTAGCTCCGTCCGAGCCTACCGCGATGCTGAAAACCACAGAGTCTAACAGTTCCAGCCGACCGCGTCGATACGGGCCAGCAGAGTCGTGAACAGACTCGGTTACAGTACCTTTCTTGTTGTGGCTGGTACGGAGTGTACGAGCCGGTCGGCGTTCGTCGCGGTTGCGGTGCAAGATGGAGCGATGCAAGGTGCGGTGTCCCTCGATGCGGTGCAGGCAGCGGCTCGATGAGCGTCGTGCAGACGGAGTCGGTGAGTCCAAGGCGTGCGATGCAGGGTGAGACGATGCTCGAGGCGGTGCTGACAGGTTGCGATGCAGGCGACCTAGCCGGAGTGCGGGAGCTGGCGTCGGACAGCGGTGCGAGTCGGAGCGGTGCGTCGCAGACGTGCGAGCGGTGCCCCAAATGCGGTGCGGTCACGACTCTTGAGCCAGTTGCAGCGACCTCGTCGGTCGGGTCCGGTTGGTTCAGTGAAGCGATGCGATGCGAACTGCGGTGCCCACAGGTCACGGTGCAAGCAGCGGCTCGATGTTGGCGGCGTTGGACGTCGCCCACGGTGAGACCAGGGTTGCGATGCGAAGCGGGGCGATGCGGTCTGCGGTGCAAACAGGTCACCGGCCAGGGATGGATTCGGTTGATGGAGTCGGTTGCAGTTCCCTTCCTCTGTGGCAACTGAAACAGCGTTCCAGAAGCGGTACCCAGAGGCTTGTGAAGTCTTTGTAGTCCCTGAGACTTCTTAACAGGAGGCCAGCTCGGTTTCAGGCCCTTGGAGATACTCAGCACAAGTTTGTAGAAAGTTCAGTCCAGTCCTTTCACTGCCCAAGGCAGAAGCAGCAGCTGCAGGCCAACCCAACAAAGCAACAACTCAGCAAAGGGGCAGTACTCCTCCTGGCAGCTCTTCCAGCTCTTCGTCTTGGCAGGTTCCTTGATTCCAGCGAGATCTAAATTCATGGGGTCAGGGCCCCAATATTTATATCCCAAATTCCTTTGTTCTCTGAAGGCAGAGAGGCCTTTGCCTAGTCCAAACCAGTTCTGGAGCACTTTGTTGACAAGTCTCCGTCCCTTCTTTCAGTGAGCAGGCCAGGGACATCAGACGCACCACAGGAGGTGGAGCCAGCATTGTGGAGGGAAGGCACTGTCCTATTCAGGGCCCAGGTGCGACCCCTCCCACCCATCTACATGTAGATCTTGCTATTCAGCCCTGTGCTGACTCACCCTGTCTCCTGGCATCCCCCAGCCCCTGTCACTCACACTCCAGACAAGGAATACACAACCTAGCAGAGGCAGGATTGGATGGTTAGACAAGAAAATACCCACTTTCTAAAAGTGGTATTTTCAAACACAGAATGTTAAAACCAACTTTACTAAAAGCTGCATTTTATCATTCTGAGTCCAGGCATACTAAACTCGAATTTCTACCATGTTCCCGGGGTCAGTTAGGATTATAAGCTGTAATAATCAAAACTGCCCGTTCTGGCCTAGGGGGAACAGGTAGCCTTGCAATAGTGAAAAACGAACTAGGCTGTAATTCACTATCAGGACATGCCGCACACACCCGGGCATGTCCTACCTTTCGCATACACCGCACCCTGCCCACAGGGGTACCTTGGGCCTACCTTAGGGGTGACTAACATGTAGCAAAGGGAAGGTTTAGGGACTTGCAAGCGTGTGCACTTGCCAAGTCGACATGGCAGCCCCAGGCTGCGCACAGGCTCTGTGTTGGCAGGCCCGAGTTACACTTTACGGGCTGTTTGCCTGGGTGGCACAATCCAGTGCTGCAGCCCACCAACAGCATTTGGTCTATAGGCCCTGGCACTCGCAGTGCACTTTACAAGGGACTGACAGATAAACCAAATAGGCCAATCATGGAAACACCAATCCATAACACATTTTATACAGGAGCACTTGCACTTTCCCACTGGACCGCAGTGAGGAAAGTGCGCAGAATCATTACACCAGCAAAAACAGAGTCAAAACCGGGAGGTCAGAAAGCAAAAAGTCAGGGGAAACACGCCAAAAGATGCCAAGTCTAACAGGTGGGGTCAGTTTTTACTACCATATTTTCTGGTACACTCAGAAGATTGAAAGGCTGATGGCCCTCACGCTCTTAGTAGCATGGAATGAAGTTTGGTGAGAGCAACTGTCCATTGATTTTTGGCATCCAACACTAAATTGAATATACTGCCATGTATTTTTGCTTTTGCAACGCTTGTTTTAAACATTGTGCTGAAGCTGTAAAAGTTTCATTTAAACAAAAATCACTTTTCATTTATTACTACATTGCGCCTGTCTCCTCTCCTGAATGATAGATGAGAAAACTAATGGGAAAAGATTAAGGTCACATTTTCAAGATGCTCAATAATTCTTGAGCAATGCATCTGTGGTTCAACCTAATTTTTTATTACAACTCTGTAAAGTGGGACATGTTTCCCAAGCATCAGTTACACTACTCGGGTGGAGGAGTGACAAACTATCCTTTTATTGTCTCAGTACCGGCCTTGTACCTTACAATGAGTAATGAGGTTGCATTAATCAAGGTAGTCAACATTCCGCATGGAGCAAAAACGCTTTCAGATTTTCTGTCGTGTTTCTCACCCCATTGCCACTTTTTCAAACGTGTGCATCAACAAACCGTGCTGAACTGCCACTAATTTGACATCTGAGGTTTTGATAGGTTCATAAAATCACAGTGAGAAACACGAGATGTTGGGTGATGTTTCACCTTGGAAAATGGAACTGCTCTGCAGTGTGATCACAGGCAGCAGTTTTAAGAAGTTTTATTATCTAATTACTTTCTTGTTAAACTCTGCATTAAAATCAAAGTACACGCATTAAAGCTTGCAACATAAACGTTATTTTGTAAGCATGCTTTCTGGATTTTCTTAAAAACAAAATGGCTACAATTTGTGTTTTGATTGATTGGCAAGCTTTTTTTTACATTTAATTTTTTTTTATTGATTTTCCTCAGGACACCATTTTTTATTGCCAATGTCCAGTTATTGTTTTTTCAACATTTTATCTTTGACCTCGACTAGGGACTGCATGGTGGACAAACCTGTTACTTAGTACAACTAAGGGTGGAAACATTGAGGGTGACCTACTGCAAGTCAGGCTATTAGTATGCACGCGGAGATGGTCTTTTTTTTAATCGAGTACGCATAGAAAAACATTCCCTGTGCTTGCTGGCAGGAGGGCATGCAAACTATTGTCCCTTTTAATAGCAGCCCTGGACAGTGTGTCTGTTAACCATCATTTGCAGGTTAAAGTGCAGTGCTTAATTTGTAAACAAATAAGTGCCGGGGCCTTCGTGATGAGGCCACCGCAGTTTGCACCACACATTGCCAGTGCCAGCTCTGCCAATAACAGAACTTACACAACTACTAACCATCACACTGCTACAAGTGTGAAAATTCAGACTGTTCAAGGACCCCAAGCTTTAAAAATGGTTTGGGTGGCTGGTATTAGTTGTTTTAGACATGTATTGAATTATTAAATTATGTAAAACACCCTTCTCCTCACAACATCTATTTAGACTATTCATATTAAAACCCAACATTCTTAATCATTCTTCGACTTAAACATATATGTCAATTAATAAATGAACCCCAAAAACAATTTTCAAAACATTCAACCACACAGATATGGCTATTTTATATAAAAATAATTTTTATTAATGTTCATTAAGAATATTCGTTAAAACAGGATTTTATATTAAAAGTTTCAATACAGTACAATATCACAAATGTAGCCATGCAAGATAATATCACAAATTTAACAATGTACAAAAACGGTTTCTATATTTGGATAGACAAAAACCATGTGAAACATTAAAACATCATAAAAATGGTTATCCCAATTGGAATCAATCGATCGCGAAAAAGGATGTCCACTATTCAGTAGTTAAGTAGGACCCTAAAAGTTCCTAGGGTATAACTTTCAACCAACAGGGCGTCGACGCGTTTCGGTGGTATTTAACCAGTTTATATAACCACCTTCTTCAGGACAATTAATAAATAGTCTCTCTCACAGTTGTCATCAATTCAATTAACCTAATTAAAAGAGATTTAGGATCACCAAATCTTCGTAGAGCTTCAGAAAAAATATATTTCATAGGCAGGACTACAATGTTTCCATATATGCAGTCACGGAGTCTTCAGTAAAAATTCGGAGCTCCACTGTGTTTAAGGTTCCCAACTCTTCAATTAGGACTCCCTCCGAATTTTTGGTGATCCTAAATCTCTTTTAATTTGTCTCTCCAAATATAAAAACCGTTTTTGTACATTGTTAAATTTGTGATATTATCTTGCATGGCTACATTTGTGATATTGTACTGTATTGAAACTTTTAATATAAAATCCTGTTTTAACGAATATTCTTAATGAACATTAATAAAAATTATTTTTACATAAAATAGCCATATCTGTGTGGTTGAATGTTTTGACAATTGTTTTTGGGGTTCATTTATTAATTGACATATATGTTTTAGTCGAAGAATGAGTAAGAATGTTGGGTGTATATGAATAGTCTAAATAGATGTTGTGAGGAGAAGGGTGTTTTACATAATAGGTGCCCCAAGAGAATTTCTGCTTTATTTACCTTTGGTACCCTGTCTCTTGGCTAGTGGGGTCACTCCCTTTTATTTTCCATTGAATTATTAAATAACTGTTTTCCTGCTCATCTTTAAATGAGCAGCTGTTCCAAGTGCCGGTGCCGGCAATTAAGTGCAGGTGCCGAGCACCGGAAAGCACCAGCTCAAATTAAGCACTGTTAAAGTGTATTTTAGCATTTGCCTGTTGGTTGCGTTTATATGTAAAAACATTCAAAGATATATGCCACTGTTTCTGAAATGACGCTCATAAATGCATTAGTTCGGTGGAATTATGTGCCTAACTATTGATTTATTACTGTATTTGGGAGGCAGAGGCGAACCTAAACCATGGTGCCATGGTGATATCGCTGCAGCCCTCTGGTGTGTAGCCGAAACTCATTTGTATGTTAGGTACATTTTCTTCCTGTGAACACCCAGATGACTGCTTTTTCTACTCCTCATGTTTGACTCCCACCAACAGCTGCATTTATGCTACATCGATGATGGACTAACTCCTCAATCAGAACTAAAATTGATCACGTGTGGGACGTAACAGCTCAGACTATTGGTGTGAACATAAGGATACTATTTTTGATAATAGTGCACGTGGGGAGAACGTCTAAGTCACAGGGTTAGTTGGGCTAGACCAGCCCAAAAAAGTTGTGTGCTCTCATGCAACATAACCAACACTATGTGAGAAATTTCTCATCACTGTCCAAATGGGTGTTTGTACTGCCTCTGCAGAACAGATGAAACCATATACAATGTTTGTTGGAAATGGGGGTGTCTAGTTGGCAATGGTTTGCACCTTTGTCCAAATAGGGACCCTTCCTTCCAGTCAGGATAAGGGGGATACACTACTGAAATAACCCCTGCTCACCCCCTTGTTAGCTTGGCACGAGCAGTCAGGCTTATCTCAGAGGCAGTGTGTGAAGCATTTGGTTTAACAAGGTTTTAACAATGTATTGCTATTATCTCTCTAAATGCAGATCTCAAATGGATCCTTGGCTTGTTTTATGTTTATCATGGCCACACAAAACTTTTTCCTTTTGACCCCATTGCACTTAATTTGACAAGATACCAATAGAAGAACCTTGGATGCATGTAGAAGTAGGAAAAAGCGACCAAAGGGAAGGGGCAGGAATCATACCAGAGGAGTTTGTTGGTTAAGGAGTGTGGACCTCATGCCTACTTCTATTGGGCCCTCCTTCGGGGATAGGTGCTAATTTGTCCAGGGGTGTAACATTCTTTTCAGAGGGGTGAGGTCAGATGATTGATTGCAAATGTAGGGTTACCTCCTCCTCCTGTAACGGATTATTTTTCTTTGGTATAGCTGGAGAGGAAAACAAAGACAATAGATAGTGACATAAAGGAATGAATATGCCATTTTGGAAATGGATGCAAAAACAGCGGGCCTTTGGCTATGGTGGAACAAATCTCAGAAATTGGACGAGACACTTTCTAATAAAATGGAATCCAAGGCAGTTTAATATGATTTTAGGAATGCTGCCTTGAAGACTTAAAAATCTGCAGTAATATCATTAGGGTTTCCCTTATAATATGCCAAGCTGGGCCTGCTGACTCTTGTAGCAATATTGGCTTCTTAAGAAGTAGTTCTTCTACTAACAAAGAGTGCTTTTCTGTTCTGGACTCGCAATTCCTACCAGAGCAGGGGAAACCGCTACCTGGATCAAGGATAGAGGGGTGCTTTGCATTCCGACTTGCAGTAGGAGCTCCAAGTGCCACGACATGTACTGGTCTACTAGTTGCTGAGTCCAGGAATTGCAGTGGATTAAGAGGGTTCCAGAAGAAGCTCCTTAAAACTAAGCTCATGCCTTCTCTAAGCCCTGTTGCTGTCTTTGCTTGAGAGAAGTTAGGGCCAATGAAAGCTACTAGTATGTTTGCATGCAGGGGTCTGGAGTCCTTTCTGATTCATAGGATTCAAAATCGTCAGCCTAGAAACGGATTCCTGTGAAATATATTTAAATTGTATCTGATTTCATCAGCAATAGACTTTCTAGCCATTAAATTAGAGAAACTCATCAGAGGACCACACACAACTCAACATTGCAAGCTCAAATTGCCAATTTCATCCTGTGAAGCCCTAGACTGATGAAAACTTGAAGGCAGGCATTGCTGAGAGGAGTGTGCTTCATTACATTGTCTAAGGCCTAAGGAAAGTCTGTTCACCACAGCAGCCCCGCAACCCAGTTCAATAATGGGCATTCACAATATAGCCTGATTTTAATACCAGGCCCGCTAAATGGCCCATAGTTAAATTGTTCTCATTTGTATAACTTTTTCAGCATCTCCCTTTAGACATCATTGAATTCTGTAAATGTCCCTGTTAATAGGCTTTGACATTGAATTTCACTTAAATTGTTCAAGCCGGTGAGTACAAAAGGCCATTTCCTTCTGAGCTCTGCAACCCGAGCCCCCAGAACAAATTCATTCAGCTGCATCCTGACAACTGATCCACCATGAAACTGCTGCGCTGTCTGCCTGATGTCTCTCTACCACTCCCTAAATCCCCCTGATGGCTTCACATAAAAATGACTCACTCAAAGGAGGAAAGCAGGAGGCCTTTGGAGCCTGCGTGTACCTCTGCCCCTGCTGCGGAACAGTCCATTTATGCCTAAGCTGATGAACTCCCTGCTACTTCGAGAACTACCACCATCCCCCCGATTCACTGGTGAACATCTCTAGCCCTAGAAAAGACCTAGAAATCTGCTCACCTGAGGATGGTATCTGTGAAAATCTTAGCACATCTCTCTTGTGTTCTCTGTAAACTGACCCTGATGGACTAGTGTGCTTTTATGGTTTAAGGGCACCCTTTTACTACATCCCATGCATTACTAGTTTCTGGTGAGCATCCCACCGAATGGGGAGCATAAAGTTACTAACTACAACTGGGAGTTTGAGTAATCTATAAACTATCTGCTGGGCTGTGGGGTAGAACACTTGATCATGCTGCTTCAAACTGTATTCTTAAATCCACCATTTTGGAGCCAGGTGACATATCCAAGTGGGAACATTTTGTAAACTACACCACAGACGTTTATCATCTCAGCTATGATTAATTATGACAATTCTAAAAACTTCCCTTGATCCACTGAAAACCTACCAGTGGTCACCCACCCACTTCTCACCTCATTGCTCCTCAAGGTGGTATTCTCACTGTTCACATCGGCTAACAATAGGCTTGCTGCAACACTCCAGCAGTGATAATGGCACCCTACCAGCAGCAGAGCTCTCCTATCCTTCATGTGGAAAGAGAAACCTGTCATGCTGCTGTGCATGTGAACCTCCTATGTGGATTGAAAGCTACTCCCTGTCTGGAAGTCTCTGCTGCCTGTGAGACCTTCTCTGGGTTCAGCTTGCGGGTATGGTTCCAGCTCTTAGGTCAGAATCCTTATGGAAGCCAAGCCCAATCTGAACCCCTCTACTGGCCTTGGAGACTGTGACTAGGAGGTAGTTGAATCTGTTCAAGATTCAGCCCCTTAAACCAGCTCATCCTTGTACTTCATCATGCTCTCCAGTGTTGTGGTGTTAGGACTCAACAACACCAGTTCTGGAACCTGCTTCTCTATTCTTTCAGTACCTACTGAAAGATCAAGATCTATGTAAAGTTACTTAGGCAGTCAGTTTCTGACTTTTGTTGTTTCTCAGAGTGGGGGACAACAGCCCTGGGTGTTAGGCTACCACCCGTGGACTGGTGGGAAGGAGAGTGTGAGAAGGGTGCCTTAGACTGGCCACTCACTCAAGCGGCTGTACCCTGAGGCTGAACAGGGGTCGGGGTAAACTGTTCATCCCCTTGCCTCTCCATTAGGGCTTCTTTCCGCTCAGTTTGGGAGTGGTACTCCCAGACACCTGAGCTCTCTGGGCATCCTGAGCAGTCAACCCTCCCAGCTCTTCCAATACCAATGACAACTCATTCCCCAGAATGCAATCAATGGCATCTGGGGACTAACTATGATCCTCCTCCGAGTCACCTCCCCACACCACTCCAGGTATACCAGAGCCATAGGGTGAAATAAGTCCTGCCCATGGGCCTGAGTTACCCTATACACCTGACCGGTTTAATGCTCTGGAGAAACTTAGCCTTTACACTGCCATGGCCTGGCACCCTGGTGTCCATTAGCATAGTGACTGGGACCCCATTCACTTGCACCTGCTGGAAGTGACAACTCCTACCCTCCAGGATTACCAACTCACCCTGTGAGTCCAATTCCCTGCTAAAGGAGATCATGGCATGTTCTTTGACCTGCCCCTGGACTACTCACCCCTAAGGCCGCACTGGATACCCCTGTAGAGTTGCCACCAGTGGATGATTTGCTAAGACAGAGTACCCTGCCTGTGTCCTAGCTGAGAACAATCAAGGCAGTAGGGCAGGAAATGGGGCGCCCTGGTCCACTGCCCATCAGAACCTCATCCCTGACTCTCAGAAGGGGCATGGGAGCTCTTCCACCTACCTTATTCTGAGACTTGTCTCCATATCTCTGAACCTGCCCCTCACTCTGCTGGGGGAGACTGAACCACTCTTCCTGGGGTCACTTCTTAAAACCTCTGGTACTAATCCAGAGGTCTACCTTCTTTGCAGGCTCCCTGGGGACAGTAAGCTTACTATCAACTAGGTGTTGGCACAACTCAGTAAAACAGGTACTGAGCATGTTCTCTCTGTTTTACAGGCCATTAAAATTACTCACTTTACTGCCCCTTACCCAATCACTCGGTCCCTTGCTGGAGTCATCCAAGATATCTGCCCAAGACAGGTTTAGCAATTTCTGGCTGTTCATGAACATGACATGGTATTCCTTAGGGGTTAGCCCAAACTTGGTGAGTAAAATGGCTTTCATAGGAGCATACTTCATCGGATTCTCAACCTCTAGTGTCAGAAGGTTGCTCTTCCCCACTGTGGGCATGTGTTTACACAATCTTGCTCTCCAATCCTCCTCTGGACCCAATCCTTTCTATGGGCTACCTCTTATGCAGACCACCATTTATCTATATTATCTCCCACCGCATAGCTGGCACCAGGTCTTCTGGTATGCAGATTCTCACCTCTTCAGTGGACACTGAATACAAACTGCCACCATTGCTGTTGGATTCTGCTGATTGCTTAGCTTTAAGGTCCAGCTCCATGAGACTCACTTCATGAGCCAATACCAGTTTTCTTTCAGCCCAGCTTTCTCCTTCTCCAGGGTCAGCGTTTTTCCCTCCAGGGTTTGTCAGCCTCAGCCTTTTCCTTTCTGAAGGCTTTTTCTGCCTCAGCCTTTTCGTCTGCAAGCCTCCCTTCCAGGGCCAATCTCCTCTTCTCCAAGACCCTCTTTGCTGCAGCCTCCAACATTTTCAATATGGCCATCTTCAGCCTGAACTCCCTTTCTACTTTCCTCTCCTCTGGCTTCTCTAGGACCACAATCAGGTTGTTGTCATCCTCTCCTTATATTTCCTTCTCCTGCTGCTCCTCAACGTCCACCGCATCATCCTCCTGTGCTGTTAGCTGTAGCTGTTGGACCTCCTCTCAGGCACTGAGGCTCTTCTGGATCTCCTGTTTCTGGGGATTCTTGTTTGCTCGAAGTGCCTTCTCCCTACAGACTCCTTTGAGCTCAGTCACAGTGTAGCTCTCCAGGTTGTTGATCTCAAATTCCATGCTTGCAGCAGAGTCACAGGTGCACAAAGCTGGGTAGAATGGATGTGCATTTGGAAAAAGCAAAAGAAGCCAATCAAAGAGAATGGAAAAGAGGTTGCATCTGGTACCAAGTTAGTTATATGGGATTTTAGTGTTATACAAAGTCACTGAGTGGCACTGTACAAACACAGGTACTAGATCCCACCACTGAGCACCAATGTGAGGAATTGGGGTTTTGGTTGAGAGGGGGTGAAACCCCTTTTCAAGCAACAACCCCACAATCCTTGTCAGGCTGAACCACAAGAGTCTATAAATTAACTTGTACTTAACTCTCTTGGCACAAAAGCAGGTAGGCTTAATCTAGAGGCACTGCTAAGAATTTATTTATGCAGCACACAAGCAGTGATAAAGTGAAGACACAACCGAAGAAAATCCCACACCAATTTTGAAAAATAGAGTAGAATGTAAACAGTAAAATGAGACCGAAATTACAAAATACCAATCAGTAGAAATGGAGATAGGCAGTTTTAAAGGTTTAAGAAAATAGGGGTCTATTACGATGGCGGGCGGACAAAGTCCGCCCGCCACCGTAACGGTGAACGGGACCGACCGCCAGAGGTGCGGCGGTCCCGCTGTGGCCATTAGGATGCGACCGCCACCGTGGCGGTCGCATCCCGCATATTTAACATTGTGGCGGGCGGTGCTTTGTGCAGCACCCGCCACAATGCCAAACATGCATGTTGTGCGTGACAGGCACCGCGCGGTGCCTGCCACCTTGTGCATGCCAATGGTACCCCCCAAGTGCACCCCCCACCCCCCCAACACCAAGGGGGCCCGCAACAGGCCCCCAAAGGCAAACACCGCATGCCTTTCCATGGCGGCATCGCCACCATGGAAAGGCCAAACTCCGCTGACATCTTAATATGGAGGGCGGTGCCTGCTAGGCACCGCCACCATATTATTGCCCAGGACCACACGGCAGGCAATCGTAACGATTGCCTGCCTGTGGTAAAGCGGCGGATGGTCTTTCCGTCCACCGCTGGGCCCCCCGCCATCGTAATAGGGCGGGGGTAAATGGCGGGCGGGGAAAGATGTCGGGCGGATCGCCACCGCCGGTCGGGCGGTGGCGATCCGCCCGACATCATAATGGACCCCATAGTGCCAATGAGCCAAAAGCGCTAACTGTGGGTATCTGGTCATGCTAGACCAGGACATAGTCACAAGTTCAGGCCAACCGCAATGAAGTGCAGGCTGGATACAGGGACCAGGTTAGTCCCACTGAAAAAGTTACTTTCTCAAAGTCAGGTGCGCAATGTTAAAAACTTCAGGATTTCACAGGAGTGCTCAACAGATGCCACTCAAGGGTCCAGGAACTGGGGAGCCACCTCTTAGGGATCAGGTATTGACTCCACCAGAGTCCAGCAGGGTTCAGGCAGGCCCAGTTGAGCAGGTCAGCTGGGTAGTTGCAGGGAGGCTTCTGGAGCTTGTGTCCCTGTAGCTCAGAACAGGTCAGTCAACTGACCCTTGGAGTCACTCAGGTAGTCCTAGATTCAAGTACATGGCCCTCTCACCTTCAAGTAGCAGGGCAGTCCGCTGAAGAACAAGGCAGGTCTCAAGTAACAGGGTAGTCCTCTGAGTACAAGGCTGTCTTTCTGAAGTCTTTCACGGATCCAGGAGTGTACTGAAGAGTTGTTCCGGGCTCCACTATTTAGAATTGGTGCCAACTTTGACAAAGAAGAAACTTCTGGAGTTTTCTCCCCACAGATGTTTCTGGAATTTCCTTCCTCCCTGCCCAGGTCCCCAAATGTCTGGGGTGACAAAAGCCTGGTATCAAGTTCTTTGAAAGTGTGCTGCGGCAGCTCCATTGAAATGTAAGTTGTGGAGGGAATAGCCCTGCCCCTCCCATTCTGAGATGATGGCCCTCTCCCAGCTACACTCAGGCCTGATTGTTCACTGTCTGGGCCCAATACTCATTCCTGATGGGGGGGCAATTAACCAGGCCCAGGCAGCTGGAAACTCCTAGAAGACCCCAGAATGTTTAGGAAAGAAAAATGCCAACTTTCTAAAAGTGGCATTTTCAAAATTGTAATCTAAAATCGGACTTTATCATTAAAGAGGATTTTACATTACAATTCATTTGAGTGCAAACACATTTCAACTTGCTCCCAATCAAAAGGTAGCACTTATTAAATGTAATTAGGTAACCCAATGGTATCCTATGTGATATGCAGGTCGCATAATAGTGAAAAATTAATTTAGTAGTTTTTCACTTCCAAGACACGTAAAACATAACAGTACATGTCCAACTCTTTAAATACAATGCACTCTACGTGATGGGCTGTTTAGGGCCCACCCAAGGGGAACTGTATGTATTGAAAAGGGGAGGTGTAGGCCTGGCAAAAGGTTTTCTGCCAGGTTGAATTGGCAGTTTAAAACTTCACACAGGCTGCAATGGCACGCCTGAGACATAAGTTAAAGGACTATGATTTTGGACAGCTGTGATGTGTTGCCACACCCAGTTGTTACACAAAAAATAAATGATATGACTATTATACTTTCCCAGGTTAACCGTGCCAAAAAAAACCCAAACCAAAACAGATGCAAGAAGATTATTTTTACATGGTTTCTGTCATATATCATGGTATTTTACCTTAGTGGTGATATGCCTTTAAAGAATGATATTTTAAAGTTGTATCATGTGACAAATTTTATGATAAAAAGTATTTTCAAACTAGGTTTGTAATTTTGTTGTTCTATGACCGCCCTGAAGAAGTCCTATTGGTTTATTGGGCCAAAACGCTTTGGCTATATCTTTTATCTCATTGCAAATATGAAATAAAGGATATCTTTAGAAAAATACTGAGCGTGATGGACTTGTGATACTTCAGGACAATGTTGGCAGATCTTAAGAATTGATCTTATTAATTTGTTATTGAACATGTGTGCCCTTACCATTAGTTTTGTTTGCTTTAAAGGGCTATTTCAATGGGTGGCACAATAAGAGCTGCAGGCCTACTTGTAGAATTTAAATTTCAGGCCCTGGGTACCTGTAGTACCACTGTATTAGGGACTTATAAGCAAATTAAATGTGCCAATTGGGTGTAAGTGAATTTTACCACATTTGTAGGAGTGAGCACAAGCATTTTAGCAGTGGTAAAGTGCACAGAGTTCTAAAAGCCAACAAAAACAGAAAGCAGGAGAGGTGAAGGCAAATATTTTGGGGGTGGCATTGAAGAGAGGGCCAAGTCCAACAAATATATACAGTAGTGATAAGTAAAAGCAAAATAAACAAGTCCTATAAGGTATTTGTGAAATGTAATTGTTTCCTTAGTCACCCACCTGCAGGATGTAAAATAAATTGGAGACATGCAGCATTGATGATATTTCTGAACTCCATAATTAATTTCTCCTACCCACATCTACACCAACCATGTGCTACTACAGACTAGATTGTTTGGTGGTTTTGACAGAAGTAGTGGGGAAAACACATCTCTCTCATAAGTCCATATTTAAGAATATTGCTTCGTCCTGACAGAGTCACAAAAGATTTGAAATGTCTCAATATCAGCATTATGAGATTGAAGATCACTTTAATATTACCCCAGAAGAGGGCCAAGAAAAGTGAAATCTTCACTTGAAAAAAATGCTGAGCCGGCAGACTGCAGGTGATATGACAATATACACTTTTTAGCATTTCTGAGTAGAGTGAAAGACACTGCGATTATCTTGCTACTCAACTATATCCCTAAATTGATGAATGTGCCCATTCCTCCAGGGATGGAACAGCAGAGAACTCCAAATGTGCTCCCGAAATGGAGAAAAAAGGTATTCCATGAAGGTTAACACCTTAGTAATGCATCATCAGCAAGCACATCTTCCTCACAGAGATTTGACTGATCCCCGCCGGACATCGCCATCGCCACCCCGAAGGCTACAACACCGGGACCGAGCGAACAAACATGGAGGTGGAATTGCCATCATTTACAAGGACACCATCTGCTGTATGACCTCAGATGGAAGAAGCACCATCAGAGGCACCCTCGCCTACAGACTACCAAGACCACACCCCAGCTTCTGCAATGCCATCACTGACTTCATCACCCTGATCGCCATTGACTCAGAACACATCATCTTCCTAGGGGATCTTAACTTCCGCCTCGACAACCCCAGCAACACCAACAAAACTGACCTCCTGGAAAGCATAAGCAACATCGGACTCAAGCAGCTTGTCACCTACCATACCCACATCACAGGATACTCGCTCAACCACATTTTCACGTCCGACAGTCAAGTACAACCACATCTCACAACTTACCTGGACTGACCACTACAGAGTCTACTTCACCATCCCAGGACTTACCAACACTGGCACCATGCACCCCAGCTCCATGCGCAGAAACTGGAAAAAGATATCAGAAGACCAGTGGAACAGCGTTCTCAACTCCCACCTCCCAGACACAACATCCAACCCAGATCGGCCTGCAAAGAACTTTTCTCAGTGGATCACGGAATGCGCAGACACAAGCACCCTAACCAAGCCAGCCAAATCCAAAGGACCTGCCAGAAGAGCCAGCTGGTTCACAGCGGAGCTGAAATACACCAAATGCAACTGCAGCAACTAGAAAGGAAGTGGCGCCCCAGCAAAGAGAAAGGAGAACATACCACCTTCAAGACAGCACTCAACCAGTACCACCGCCTCCTGAAAAAAACAAAGAACACCCTAGCAGACAGCATAGAAGCCAGCAGAAAACAACAGCAAGGAGCTCTTCACCATCCTGAAGGAGTTCTCCAACCTTGCAGCGGCCGAGAACTCTCTCCCATGAACTGTGACACATTCTGGCAGACTGCTTTCATGACAAGATCGCAGTAATCTATGAAAACTTCAAACCCCAATCACCTGTCGCAGACAGCATCAGCCTGCTCATACCCATGAACACAAACCCCAACAAACACCTGCTCACCCACTGGGAACCTCTCCCAACTCACACCACAATCACCATCATGAACTCAGGAGCACCCACGGACCCCTGTCACCACCACATCTTCAACCTCAGGAGCAGGACGATTGGTGATGAGATCAAGAAAGTCCTGAACACCTCCATCACCTCGGCCTTCATCCCTGAGGACTGGAAACACGCTGAATTGAGGACCCTCCTGAAGAAATCTTCCACCGACTCAGCAGTACTTAACTACTTCTGGCCCATCTCCTTGCTCTCCTTTCCAGCAAAGGTTCTCGAGAAGGCAACCAACCAGCAACTCACCTCTCACCTGGAACAAAACAACCTCCTTGCCCCCTCTAAATGCGGATTCCGAGCCAACCACAGCACTGAAAAAGTACTAATCGCAGCCATCAAGGACATCAGGGCCCTCTTGGACGGCCTTCAATACCGTCTCCTATAACATCTTGACCAACAGACTCCACCACATCAGAGACAGGGAGATGCTCTCAAATGGATAGCCTCATACCTTACCAGAAGAACCCAGAGAATCAGTCTGCCACCATTCAACTCAGAACTCAAGAAGATCTGCGGCGTCCCCCAAGGTTCGTCCCGAAGCCCCACCCTTTTCAAAATTTACATGAACCTCCTGGCCAACACAGTCAGATTGCATGAACTCAACATCATCTCCTACACAGACAGCACCCAGCTCATCCCCTCGCTGTCAGAAGACCCCTCCACAACCAGAGCCAACTTCCACAGATGTATAATGAACTTAGCTGACTGGATCACGGACAACTGTCTCAAGCTCAACACGGACAAGATGGAAGTCCGCATCTTTGGAAACAAGACCTTGCCGTGGAATGACGCATGGTGGCCTGCTGAACTTGTCCCATCCCCTGCCCTGACATACCACGCCTGCAACCTCAGCATCATCTTGGACAGGAAGCTATCTATGAAGGAACAGGTAAATGCAATCTCATCTGCATACTTCCACACACTACACATGCTCCGCAAGATCTTCTGGTGGCTCCCAGTCAACACCAGGAAGACCATCACGCAGGCCCTCGTCACCAGCAGGCTGGACTACAGGAACACACACTACTTTGGAGTCACTGCACACCTTCTGAAGAGACTACAGACAGTACAAAACTCAGTGGCAAGACAACCTCGACCTTCCTAGACGGACCCACATCATACCCCACCTCAAGAAGCTACACTGGCTCCCAATCCAGAAGAGATGTCAGTTTAAGATGTTGATCCACACATACAAAGCCCTGCTCAACAAAGGACCAGCATACCTCAGTAAACGCATGACCTTCCACCAACCAACCAGACACCCACCATCCATCTCCTCCTTCCTCGCAGACACCCCCGGATCCGCCGAGGCAACAGCGAAGGACGCTCCTTCCAAAGCCTGGAACAACCTTCCCCTTCACCTCATGACTGCCCCATCACTCTGACAATTCAGGAAAGGACTCAAGACCTGACCGTTCAAATGAACAGATCACCACGAAGCAGTTGGCAACTCCAGTGCCTTGAGACCCTCACGGGTGATTTGCTGCGCTTTAGAAATCCTTGATTGATTGCTTGATTGGGCACATCATGCCTGAACTACCACAACTGCTTTAAGTTTGTGCCTTAGTTTCCACACCAGCAGACCTGTTAGTTGAAACTATCAAGAGAAGGAAAATGTTTCTAGCACTTTCTATGAACAGTGCTTTTGAAATCTCATGAATCCTTTGGCTACTGGAACCTGGAAATATGACAAGCATGGTAGCTAGCAAGACTACTGAGCATAATGATCCTAAAGTACTGGATAAATTACGAGAATTATGTTCGACCTGGCATCTTTTAGCGTGTTTCCCCAGTCTTTTTGCTTTCTGACCTCCTGGTTTTGACTCTGTTTTTGCTGGTTTAGTGCCTTTGCGCACTTTCTCACTGCTGTTCAGTGTTAAATTGCAAGTGATCCTGTTGTAAATTGTGTTATGGATTGGTGTTTCCATGATTGGCATATTTGATTTACTGATAAGTCCCGAATACAGTGCCTGTGCCACCCACAGAAGTAGCCTGGTAAATGTAACTCAGACCTGCCACTGCAGAGTCTGCACGCAGTTTGTAAACTGCCATGTCGACCTGGCAAGTGCACCCACTTGCCAGGCCCTAATCTTCCCTTTTCTTACATGTAAGACACCCCTAAACTAAAGTAGGCCTAAGGGAGTTTTCACTAGCACCTGAATAGGCCTGGTCTGCATTTAGAGTGGTGGGAGGAGATTTCCCTTGCACCTGAATAGGCCCTGTCTGCCTTGGACATTGTTGTCTCCACCTCCTGCCGGGAAGCTGGGACAGAGAGGACCAAACTGGTTTGGACTAAGCACTGACACTCTCTGCCTGAGAGAACAAAGGAATTTTGAGTATAAATATTGGGGCCCAGATCCCAGGACTTTAGAACTCTTTTGGAACCAAGAAGACTGCCAAGAAGAAGAGCTGGAGAAGCTGTGAGGAGGGACTACCACTTTGCTGTGTGCTTTGCTGTTTCGGCCTGCAGTGGCTGCTTCTGTCTTGGGGAGTGAAAGGACAGGACTGGACTGAACTTTCTGCAACTTCTTTGTGTGAGTTTCTCCAAGGGCTTGAGTTAGAGCTTGCCCCCTGTTCAAGAAGTCTCAGGAACAGCAAACACTTCAAGTTCATCCGCTACCAGCACTGGGGACTGTGTGTTTTGTGCTGCAACAGAAGAAAAAGCAACCCGACGCCGTCAACAATGCCGCTGCCGGCACCATAGAGGGCACCGCCGCACCTCACACCGCAACCCTGGTCTCACTGACTACGACACCTGACGCCGCCACCGAGCCGCTGCTTGCACCGTGACCTGTGGGCACCGCACTCCGCACCGCCTCGTTTCACGCCACCACCCTGGTATCACCGACGCCGCCACTCCATGCCAACATCGACACCGCTACTTCACCATGGTTCGAGGGCACCACTCGTAAGTTACACGACGCACCGTCCTCATTCCGCACCGCAGCCTTGGCCTACCGACGCCAGTGCCATCGACTCCAGTTCGTCAATCGGTGACAGCGCTTCAGCAACGACGACGCAGCTGCTTGCACCGTGACCTGCCAGCACCGCATCACTTTGCACCACAGCCCTGGTCTCACCGGTGCCGCTGGACGACCATCACCGAGCTGCTGCCTGCACCGCGACCTGAGGGCACCGCATGCCGCACCGCTGCACTTTGCACTGCAGCCTCGACACCTGCCGGCGCTCCCGACTTCAACCGCGAGGAGTTCGATCTGCAACGCGTGTGACTTCAAGTGCCCGACGACTCCTGCACCGACCTCCGGAACCGACACCTGCGGACGCTGGCTCTTCGAGGCTCATCGAGAGGGCGCCGATGCCCTGCATTTCTAAAAGGTACTCTTTTGCGGGTCTTCCCGACACCGTAGCTGGCCAACGACACCACAGTAGGCCAGAACTGTTAGGATTTGTTGTTCACAACGCCGTGATGGCCCCGGACGGAGCTGTCGACTTCAAGGAACTGTATTTTAAGTCTATTTTTGATTATTGAGATTTCTGAGAACTGTATGGTGGATTTTTATGGTTTTTGGTCGTGTTTTGGATATATAAAAATATTGGATATTTTTCTAAACTGGTGTGGTGTCCTTTTGTAGTGTTTTCACTGTATTACTGTTGGTTATGTGCAAATGCTTTACACACTGCCTCTGAGATAAGCCTGACGGCTCATGCCAAGGTACCAAGGGGGTGAGCAGGGGTTATTTTAGGAGTGTAACTCCCTTACCCTGAATAGGGAGAAGGGTCCATACTTGGACAAAGGTGCAAACCCTTGTCAACTAGAGACCCCCATTTCTAACAAATTGTTAGAAGCATTTGTAATGCACAGGCAATGTGGACCATCCAATGACATCAGTGAGATTTCTTGCACAGAATGAGGAAGAAGGAGAGGAAATAGAGAGAAACATACTGATAACTCCACAATAGACAACTCCAGAAGATACCGCCTGACAGAGTACAGGAGGTCCCATAACACTTTACATACATTGAAAGCATACTCCCAGTACGTGATCAGTGGCATGATTCTGAGGAAACCAGGAGATAGTACCGATGACCCACAGGTAGGTGAATACGACTTAGTAAAGTTTCAAGCATATTCCTATACAAAAGTGATTTTTTCCCCCGAATAACTGAAGAGATAGGCTATCATTGGAAGCAATTCGAGAGAATTAAGAGGTGTCTACAGGGGCCTTAGATATAATTATGTTGTAATGAGTACAAGAAGATAGAGTAGTCTCCTTTATTTTTGTCCTGCCGAAGACCCGAATACATAATTAAACTATGGACAAACTGGTAACTGGTCAAAATGTCAGCAGAAACACATTTGACATGCACTGTAAGACTGTATTTGGGAAATAAGAGGATGGATTTACTCATCTGCCCAGCTTCAGATTTGTGTTTAGAGATATTACAACTGGGCCCAAGAATTGACCATAAAGAAGAAATTCTATTACTCTTATTACTTCTATAATCTAATCATATGCACTTTCACACGGCATGAGCACTTTTGTCTCACAAGCGCATGGTGCATCTTGCTTGAGTTCTATTGTTGATGACATAATATGAAATTGCTGCGTTAACAGCATATACTCTGTATTCTTAAAACTTGTATGTTTGTAATCCCTGTATATGAGGGAGGATTCGATATCTTATTGAATTGAAAAAATGCCAGTATATCTATTCTGACAGAACCACGAATGAATGAATGAATACTTTATTGTGAGATTATTTAAAATCATTGCGATTTTCCACCAATAAAATCATAGAATAACTTATCACAACAGATGTCTGTCAGTCAGTAATTCATTTCTTCTAAACAATATGTATTTTAAAAAACAACCATGGCTACCCTTTTTGCCAAAAAGTTTTTGTCCAAGAGGCTGCATAAAATGCAGACTCTCCCTGACAATTTATCCATGTCCCGTTGATTAAAACATGTGCAAAAGCACAATATACACTGCTACGTTTTCCATGTAGATTGAGCACAGCAAACTGGCAACAAATTATACAAGATATACCCCGGCACTCCAAACATTTAGCGCTATTTTAGTGCTATATTGTTTCAGCAGATTTGCTGGACATATTTTGTTACTTTTTCACCGGTAACACAGATACTAGGAGAAATCACTCATGGTCAATGATTTATTAATCTCATTGACAAAATTATCAATTACAATTTTTTAAACAAAACTTTTTATACAAGGACTGAACACTTTAAATGGTGGCAGAGCAGTACATCAATTTTCAGTAAAAAGACAGCAGCCAATTTTTGGTGAAAAAACAACAGCCGACACATGTTTTGTCACTACCGTGACTTTTTCAAGGCTGTGTGAATAGTAATAAAAAAACATCTGTTAGATTAACATTTCTTGAATAATGTGTGACTTAAATACCCAACCTACACCAGAAGTGTTCGCAAAGTGCTGGAAGTTAGAGATTTGAAAAAGGTGGTTTGTGGCGGTGAATATAAACAAAATAGTATCAAGAGTAAAGGAAAAGATTCGGCAAGTAGATGGTAGCCCAGCAAATCGTAGTCAATTAAAAATAATGTGAACGACATGCAGATATAGTGATTCAAAAAAGGCCAATAGTTTTACATGTTTAGCTGAGAGATACAGATCAAAGGTATGAGAGGAGGAAGAAAGAGAAGACCGGCAGCGAAGAAAACACCTTCCGTGCTAAGTCTTAATATTGTGTTACTGTTAGAAGGTGGTTCTGACCATCTGAGCCGCCCGGATTTTTCGCTTTTTGAACACCTATTTGTTGAGCTTTTACTGTGGGAGAGCCTCATAAGTTGGGACTCACCCACAGTGAACTCATGATGAAAGGGACTGCATGTGTATTTTACCGGTGTCCCCTGGCGTGAGTAGGCTGCTGCGCTGCAGCCAGAGTAAGGGGCACTGAGCTGGTTACATGCAGACATGTGTGTTCATGCGTGAGCACAAGTGTAAGGGCTGCGCAGAGGAGATTCCTGGCGTGTGCAGTCCAGGAGCAGCTACAAAGTGAATGGTGTGGCAGGACTTGTGCAGAACTGGGTGGTGACATGGAATAGGCTTTATACAATGGGAAGAAACATTTGAGGGAAAGTCAGTGTGCTTTACTGTTTTCACTCTATTACTCTCCCATGAGGATGGGGAGCACATGGGCTAGTTTCACTTTCCTAGGGCCTACAAATTCCAGACACGCACTAAAGTCCACTGTAACTTATGTGAGAAGAAGGATTCTGCAGAGTCCAAAGTCATATTTGTACTGCTTTTGGGTCATCCAGAAATGTCATATTTCTCTGAGTCAGCTCATAACCAGGGCCTGGCTGGGGCTGACCCTGCCAGGCTGAATTAATGACCTTCCTCCCCAAGCTGTAGCATCAGAGGCCCAGCCCTGCACAACAAGCATTCCAAGGGCGAAGGCCTCCACTCCAAGAAGAGAAGATGGGTGGAGCTACAGGTTCATCCATCAGCAGCTGACACCTGGTGCCAGGCACCAAGCTGCTCTGGAGAGAAGGCAGCAAGGGGGGAAGGGGCTCTCAGAGACCATGTGGCATGAGACCCCTGGACGACGCCATTTTGAACAAACCCAGAGGCCTGGGCAGGAAGGAGGGAGCAGGGGCAGAGAGGTGATGTGTTGCTGTGTGATAGGGCAAACAGAGACTTCCTGCCAGCCCCCTCCCCATTCTTTAAAAAGAGTCTGCACAGGAAGAGGAGCTCTCTCTGGGGTGTGGTCTGCTGAGGAAGACTGCTGCTGGAGCCTGGCGCCATGGGCAGCTGGAAGGAAGAACCTCCAGACCGGCCCAGAACCCTGACTTGCACCAAAAGGGGAGACCAGGACAACTGACCAGAAGCCTGGGCCTCTGCGCAAGGAGAAGAGAGGCCCAGGAAGAGAGCCAGGCGAAAGGCTGGCGCAGAGAGCCAGTGAAGACCGCTCCCTGCTGAAACCCCCCTCCGTGAGACCAGGAGGGTGAAGGAAAGTGCTCCCAGTGGCTGGGGTGCGCCGCCAGAAGCAAGAAGAGGCCAGAATCGTGAAGTTCGGTCCCCTGGGGACTGAGATATGCCCCCCAGAAGGTAGGCGACCTTTGACCTCTGGCCGACCGACGACGGAGCGCGTGGGGCTCCGCCGCTGGTCCAGGATATGCCCCCGGGTGAGTCAGGTCCCGGGGGCTGCCCCCAGCAGAAGATAAGTTGGGGAGCGCCGTCGCGATCACCATGAAGAATGCCCCGTGGGGTGCCAGGAGCCCACCCTGGCCCCCGCCGAAACGGGAGACAGGGGAACGCCGTTGCGCCCCCCTGGGCATGGCATGAGGGGCCCAGGATCCCAACTCCAGGCCCCGAAGATGGTAGCAGAGAGGAGGGGGGCGTGCTGCCGCGGAACCCCCCTCACGAGGAAGCCCAAAGCCGGGGAGCGCCGTCGCGCTCCCCGTGAAGATTGCCCCAGGCCTGGGACCCCATCCCCGGGCCCCCGACGTGAGGGAAGAGGATGGGGGAGTGCCGCCGCACTCCCCCGTGGCCAGAGGAAGGCGGGGGGAGTGCCGCCGCACTCCCCCGAAGAACTGCCTGTCAAGCGGCAGCCGCCGGGTCTGCCCGCCGGAGCGGGCAGACCAAAGAGCAGCGCTGGCTCCCGCGGTCGCACACGAGGGTGCGGGCCGGGAGCCAGCCGGAGCAGCCGGGGGTGGGCTCCCCGGGCTGCCCTCACCTCCCCCTTATGGGGAAACGCAGCACGGGGTGCCCGGGTGAGGCCGGGCCCCTGAGATGTGGCAGAGGCAGCCGGGGGTGGGCTCCCCGAGCTGTCAGCAATTCACCTGGCAGTATGGGGTCCGGGTGGGACCGGGCCCCCAACACAAGGAAACGCAGAGTGAGGCAACCCACGAGGGCGGCGCGGCTCTCCCCGAGCAGCGGGGGAGCCGCTGCCCTAATATTCATGGAGCTGGGAAGAAGCGCCCCAGAATGCTTTGCAACGCCTGGACAGGCCTGCATGAAACCATGCCATGTTCCACGTGTGGTGGCTCCAGGAGAACGAGGTCACCACCAAGTGAGTGCCAGGGTGCAGGGGGAGCTGCAGGAGCAACGCAGTCTCCCCCAGTACAAAGGAAGAAAGTCCCTCCCTAAGTCTCTGGGGACTTGTAAAGAATAACCCCTCAAGGGCTCAACCAGCAATCCAAGCATTCTGAGGCTGGAACTTTTGTTCTGCAGCTGGGGGTGCGTTATGGACTGCACCAAGGTATGAAGGTCTGAGTTGGGGATGTCTGGAAAACGGCATCCCCTGGAGGTGAACAGGAGTAATTGCAACAGAAATGCATTTACCCATGCTATTTCTTTTTAGAGGGACTGGAAGCCACAGGTGTTATGTGAAGTACCTGTGTAAGGTGGAGTCATAAGCAAAGTGGGGTTATGTTGCCAGACATTCCTGCTATGGTGTCTGGCTGTAAGTGCTTAATCCTGTGATTTTACCTGTGATGCCTTTTAGAGGCTGTGATTGCAATGCATTACAACTGTTATCAGCTATGAAAAGTACCTCATTTAAAGTGATGCCCAAACATGCATTCTTGCTACTGCGTTATGGGAGGAACAACCCAGACTGTTGGCTACAAAAATGTAGCGGTGCATACTGTATTGTCAGTATAAAATGCTCAGGCAGGGTTATGTGTCCCCAGGGCAGGATTACCTATTTTTAATGCCTGTTGAGATGATGGGGTGGGTCGCCACTGGGATGGTGCCAGTTGGCAAGGCCCTCGCTCCAGGTTGTGTCAACCCACTGCATTAGGGGGCAAGATGATGTGCATACATGGGAGTGGTGGTACTAGACCCCACCCCTCTGCGGGAGGGGTGGAGATGTTATGCAATGTCACAAAAGTAATTCCAACAGCTTATGTATATTTGTAAATTGGTGCATAGTATTAAGTAGTGTGTGTGTTTAATAAATGTACTCTTACTTTTATTATTTATTTTTATTAAATATCTTTATTGCATTTTTTGAAGTTTTTAACATTTTGAGGTCGTTCAAAACAGTATACATACAGTACAAACAAGCGCCGTGAGAGAGGACATGCAGCTGAGGTTCATAGCATAAGTACATTTACAGAACATGCATGTAAACATCTCTATTTTCGTACTAGTAAAATGTACAGTTGCATACTACTTCTTTCCTGTTCTGTGTCACTTCTTTCCTTTGTGTACACATGGAGGCGTCTGTGAGATATGCAGTCGCACCGGACATGGTTGCATTCAATTGTCACGTGGGATGTACAATAATTTAACACTTGGAAGCTATGCATACATGATCACCTCCGTAGGAAACTTATAAGTCTGCGAGGTATGCTAATAAGATACATATATTGTTTAATCCGCTAAACTAATAACTTGCTACACAAACTGCCATCAAGAACGTATCGCAGCCGGGCTTGGATATGTACATCTTACACACGCATATTTATGGTAGCTCGCCAGGGTGGCACTTTGACTCATCAGGTGGCCGGTTGGGGACTCAGGTAAATTCACGGCAGTGGGTTCAGGCCATAAGCGTGTTGCGTTATAGGTCACAGCTTAGAGATTAAGTGGCGTGCGCCCATTGACTTGGGACTTCGGTGGTTGTATTAGCTGCCTTCAGGAGGGGCGCTTCCGCCGTCGTTATTGTTTCCGTGTGTGAATGCCGTAAGGATGGTGTCCCAGTGTTGCGCTATCGGGTACTTGCGGAGCCCTGCGGTTTCTTCCCTGTGTAGTGTTGTACTTTCCGCCCGCGCCCATACCGTAAGTGATTTTTCCCAGCTGACTATTTCCGGGGCGGCATTGTGTTTCCACCTCTTTGTGATGAGTCGCTTCGCCACTATCAGTCCCAGGTCTCTAAACCGGGAGGTGACTTTATTCTTTTTAGATCTGGCATATAGATCCAGTATACAGACCTCCCACGTGTGCGGCAGGGGCGCGGCAGTGCAGTTTGCAAGTGCTACTGTTACTGCGTGCCAGTAGATTTGGAGGGAGGAGCAGGACCAGAGCATGTGTAAAAGGTTTGCGTTTATCTGCTGCCATGCGGAAGTGGCTATGTTAAAATATTTATTTATGTTATCGGGCGAGAGGTATGCTCTCTGTATTATGTATGTTTGTATTAGTTTAAATTTTGAGCTTCTCGGTATGAATGAGGAGCCCGCAAGGACAGCGCCCCACTCCCTCTCTGTCCACGGTCGTCCTCTGTCCGTTTCCCATCGTGTACGAAGACTCAGCATGGGCTTCAGTGTATGTGTAAGTAGAGCTTCCACCAACCAGTGTACTATGTGTGAATCCGCACCCATTACGTGTAAGTACTGCAGCAGCAGGTGTGTTGCCGGTTCGGTCGTTATGTCCCCCCATGCTGCCGACAGAGATCTTGTAATAGAAGTGTGTAGAAGAAATTGCCCTGGCGGTAAGGCATGATCCTCAGCTAGCGCCTCAAATGAGAGCAGGGAGCCGTCTGTATAGAGGTCGCCCAGGGTGTCTACGCCCGCTGTATGCCAGTGTGTAAGAATCCCTTCGGAGGTGCCCGCCCTTCCTCTAGGTGTCCCTGTGAGAGGCAGTATCTGGGCGTAGGGGGTTACTGCACGGGTGAGGTATAGGCTTCTTTTGTAGCACTTATGCGCCAGCTCCAGATGGGTCTGGGATGGGCGTGGATGTTTAGCAATGGGATGGAACAGGTGGTAAATCTGAGATTGTGTCCATGGCTGTTGCAAGGTTGCTGTATCTTCTAATCCCCTGCCACTTAACCACCTCGTCACCCATTGTAACTGGGTCGCTAAATAGTACAACTCCATGTTTGGGACTGCCAGTCCTCCTTGGCTGGTGGGGGCGTATAGTTTCCACAATGCAACCCGGGGCCTGCCTTTGTTCCAGATTAAGTTGCGGAACATACGTTCCAGTTCACGGAAGATTTTAGTTGGGACATAGATCGGGAGGTTTGAAAAATAGTATAATAATTTTGGTAGTATTATCATCTTTATCAAAGTGATGCGGCTCATGACATTCAGTGGGAGTGACTTACAAAATTGCACTTGGGCCCTAACAGCTGAGATAGCTCTGGTTAGGTTTCCTTCCAGTATGTCGGCGGGTGAGCGATATACGAAGATGCCACGGTAACGGAACGTAGCGGGGTACCACGCGAGAGTGGAGCCATTGATGTGCACATCCGTCTCCACCGTATTTTCGCTAAAGGGGTAGACTCCCGATTTTGCCCAGTTCACCCGAAGCCCAGACACTTTATCAAACTCCCTGAGCGTGTCTGCTATAGTCGTGGGAATATCATGTAGATCACGCACATACAGTAGCAGATCGTCCGCATACAAAGAAACAGCATGCATCCCATCACCTAGTTGTATGCCCCACATGTCTCCATCTCTGCAAAGTAGCATCGCAAGTGGTTCCATAGCTAGGGAGAAGAGTAGCGGGGACAGGGGGCATCCCTGACGTGTGCCTCTTCTCACCTGGATGGGGTCCGAAATGAGCCGACCAGTCCTAACTCGAACAATAGGCCGTTGGTAAAGCAGTTGGACCATGCTCATGTAATGGTCCCCTAGTTCGTATTTGTGTAATACTGCCGCTAAATAGGGCCATTCCAGGGAGTCGAAGGCCTTCTCCAGATCCAGCACTAGGCAGCCTGAGCGCGGCCATCTGTACAGTGCATATTTCTGTATCCTGAATGTTCTCTTACTTTTATAAAGCAAAGTACAGACTGGACAATCAATTATTGAGTGTTATTTCTGCGTACTTGTAATGGCGATTACTAGCCCACACCACCTCCCTTGAGTAAGCCTTAGACTGCTCTGCAACGCTACCCTCTGAGAGTCAAGCGCTACAAATAGGGTGTTTGGTTCCCAGTGAAGGACAAGTGTGACATGTTATTTGTGCAGGCCTCACAGATTCTGCCTCGTTTTCCAACATTGGTGTCTAGCGGCGGGAAACATAGTATCCCATTCTGGTACGCATTTATAGCATTTGATAAGTCCAGTTTTGCCACACATTACCTATGCAGTAATGAGCAAATGGAAGAGCACAAGGCTCTGAGAAGGGTTCAAAGTTTTGGTTATGTGAACTAAAAGTATGGGAAAGGAAAGCCCGCGCACATATATGTCATGTGAAGATATTATGGTTTAAATGTAAACTGTATTGATATGACTGAGTTATGTTGATTATCATGTGTTAGCGGGATGGTGCTTTCCAGGAAATGATGCATACAAATGTTCTAAGCCATATTGTACACCTTTGAACCCTAACACTACACGCACTACACCTGCATGAGGAGTGTGTCTCCTCAAGAGATAGGGACAGCAACTGATACCTACATCACACATGGGGGTGTAGGGGTGGATTGACCTTTGTGGGGGACAGGAGAGGTAGAGGTTCCTGGGAGATTCCCGCGCTTTTTAAGGGCAGGGAGGGTTTCCACAGAAGGGGCCCCAGATATCCTTCCCCCGCTGAACGTTTTCTTGCCATTGGCGCCGGCCTAAACCACTGGAAGGGTGGGGCAGGAGGCTTCTTTAACCCGGGTAGTAACACCCCAGGGGTTCCCATGGTGGGGGACCCCAAGAAACTTTTCCCACGGTGGGAGGAGGGTGTGGTAGAGTTGTGTGTCCGGCAGGCCCCCCAGGTTAACTGGTGGGGAAGGTGAGCAACCCAGGGGTAGCCCCTGGTAGTGGGTGGCCCCAAAGGAGGGTAGTTCTCGAGCAGGATGTGTAGTGGTAGCCCCTAGGTACACTAGGTGGGCTAGGTAACTGACCCAGTGGAGATCTGGTGGGGGTGATGTGCTCCCTAGATTCCAGGTGAAGGTTAGTGGTGTACCCTGAGGTGTCAAGGTCGGGTAGGTGGTTACCCTAGGAAGCAACAGGATGTCATTCTGGAGCTGGTGTTGTGAACCTGAAGTGGTGGCTGGGGCGATGCCTAGCCGGTGACCAGTCAGGTAGGTCGTGTGGGGGTTGGACCCCAGGACCAGGAGCATGGGGGTGTTCCCCTAGCTCGAGGCAGGAGGTGGACTTCTGCAAGGTAGTACCACCCTGAACACAGGTGGGGCCCATCCTAAGTGAAGGGACCCTGTGCTTCCCAAAAGGGTGGTGCAGGCCTAGCCGGGATCTTTGGGGTCCCTGGCTGAGTGTGGTAGTACTACCCTGAAGGCAGGTGGGGCCTATCTTAAGTGAAGGGACCCTGCTCTTCAGAAGGGGTGGTGCAGGCCATCCAGGGATCGTGAGGGTCCCTGGACGGTCTCCCAAGGCGCTGCAGGGAGACCGGGGAGAGCCATGAGAGGTGGGCCTGGGTGTAGCTGACTCGGGCCCACAGGCTCTCTAAGGGTACTCCCGGAGGAGAGCGCGCCTCTCGGAGGGAAGGGTGCATATGCCCTGTTCTCGCAGTGGAGAACAAGGAAGGGGTCTAGGTTCCCGGGGTAGTTTCCGTGTGGAGCTACTGATGGGGGGAATGAGCTGTAGGTCGTCTGACGAGGCACCCTCAGTGTTCCTCCCTGGCACTGCCAGTGTGGTAGTGAGGCCGGTCTGAGGTCCTATCAGGGAGCCAGGCCAGTGGCGCTTTTCTGAGTGGGGAAAGTACGAATGGCTGTGCTTTCTTTAGGGAAGACAGTCATCCCGAAAGGGTGGTGGCAGCTGAATGACCCCAGCGGCAGGCTGAGGGTGAGGGTCCAGAGAGGTTGCATCTTTGGGGTGCAAGGACCAAAAGGAGAGAGGGTACTGGTTGGAACAAACTCCGGAGGGGAGACCAGCTAGTGACCCAGGGGATGGGATGTAGACCTATCCCAGAAGACCGCATCTGTGCTGAGGCACTGTACCCTTGTCCAGAGAAGTGGTAGGCATAGTGTTGCGTGACCAAGGGCAAAGGTGGGCCTAGTTAGGCTGAGTCCATGTAGACCGTGAGTGACCGAGAGGTATCTAACCTAGAGCCCGGAGGGTTCTTAGGGTAGTCTGGGATCCCTGTCATGGGTGGAGGTCTCATGGATGGGAGGAGTAGGTGGTCTGAGCGGATAACTGGTGAGTAAGGGGGGGTCTGGTCAGAACTCCTTATAACTAGTTATTGCTGACTACGGGAAGAGTACCCATGTAGAGTGGCTATTTCTTCACTGTAGGAATCAGCTGGGCGTGGCATGCGTTAGAAGGTGGTTCTGACGATCTGAGCTGCCCAGATTTTTCGCTTTTTGAACACCTATTTGTTGAGCTTTTACTGTGGGAGAGCCTCATAAGTTGGGACTCACCCACAGTGAACTCATGATGAAAGGGACTGCATGTGTATTTTACCGGTGTCCCCCTGGCGCGAGTAGGCCGCTGCGCTGCAGCCAGAGTAAGGGGCACTGGGCTGGTTACATGCAGACACGTGTGTACATGCGTGTGCACAAGTGTAAGGGCTGCGCAGGGGAGATTCCTGGCGTGCGTAGCCCAGGAGCAGCTACAAAGTAAATGGTGTGGCAGGACTTATGCAGAACTGGGTGGTGACATGGAATAGGCTTTATACAATGGGAAGAAACATTTGAGAGAAAGTCAGTGTGCTTTACTGTTTTCATTCCATTACTCTCCTATGAGGATGGGGAGCACATGGGCTAGTTTCACTTTCCTAGGGCCTACAAATTCCAGACACGCACTAAAGTCCACTGTAACTTATGTGAGAAGAAGGATTCTGCAGAGTCCAAAGTCATATTTGTACTGCTTTTGGGTCATCCAGAAATGTCATATTTCTCTGAGTCAGCTCATAACCAGGGCCTGGCTGGGGCTGACCCTGCCAGGCTGAATTAATGACCTTCCTCCCCAAGCTATAGCATCAGAGGCCCAGCCCTGCACAACAAGCATTCCAAGGGCGAAGGCCTCCACTCCAAGAAGAGAAGATGGGTGGAGCTACAGGTTCATCCATCAGCAGCTGACACCTGGTGCCAGGCACCAAGCTGCTCTGGAGAGAAGGCAGCAAGGGGGGAAGGGGCTCTCAGAGACCATGTGGCATGAGACCCCTGGACGACGCCATTTTGAACAAAACCAGAGGCCTGGGCAGGAAGGAGGGAGCAGGGGCAGAGAGGTGATGTGTCGTTGCGTGATAGGGCAAACAGAGACTTCCTGCCAGCCCCCTCCCCATTCTTTAAAAAGAGTCTGCACAGGAAGAGGAGCTCTCTCTGGGGTGTGGTCTGCTGAGGAAGACTGGTGCTGGAGCCTGGCGCCATGGGCAGCTGGAAGGAAGAACCTCCAGACTGGCCCAGAACCCTGACTTGCGCCAAAAGGGGAGACCAGGACAACTGACCAGAAGCCTGGGCCTCTGTGCAAGGAGAAGAGAGGCCCAGGAAGAGAGCCAGGCGAAAGGCTGGCGCAGAGAGCCAGTGAAGACCGCTCCCTGCTGAAACCCCCCTCCGTGAGACCAGGAGGGCGAAGGAAAGTGCTCCCAGTGGCTGGGGTGCGCCGCCAGAAGCAAGAAGAGGCCAGAATCGTGAAGATCGGTCCCCTGGGGACTGAGATATGCCCCCCAGAAGGAAGGCGACCTTTGACCTCTGGCCGACCGACGACGAAGCGCGTGGGGCTCCGCCGTTGGTCCAGGATATGCCCCCGGGTGAGTCAGGTCCCGGGGGCTGCCCCCAGCAGAAGATAAGTTGGGGAGCGCCGTCGCGCTCACCGTGAAGAATGCCCCGTGGGGTGCCAGGAGCCCACCCTGGCCCCCGCCAAAACGGGAGACAGGGGCGCGCCATTGCGCCCCCCTGGGCATGGCGTGAGGGGCCCGAGATCCCAACTCCGGGCCCCGAAGATGGTAGCAGAGAGGAGGGGGCGTGCCGCCGCGCAACCCCCCTCGCGAGGAAGCCCAAAGCCGGGGAGCACCTTTGCACTCCCCGTGAAGATTGCCCCGGGCCCGGGACCCCACCCCCGGGCCCCCGACGTGAGGGAAGAGGAGCGGGGAGTGCCGCCGCACTCCCCCGTGGCTGGAGGAAGGCGGGGGAGTGCCATCGCACTCCCCCGAAGAACTGCCTGTCAAGCGGCAGCCGCCGGGTCTGCCCGCCGGAGCGGGCAGACCAGAAGAGCAGCGCTGGCTCCCGCGGCCGCACACGAGGGTGCCGGCCGGACCGGGAGCCAGCCGGAGCAGCCGGGGGTGGGCTTCCCGAGCTGCCAGCAACTCACCTGGCAGTACGGGGTCCGGGTGGGACCGGGCCCCCAACACAAGGAAACGCGGAGTGAGGCAACCCACGAGGGCGGCGCGGCTCTCCCCGAGCAGCGGGGGAGCCGCTGCTCTAATATTCATGGAGCCGGGAAGAAGCGCCCCAGAATGCTTTGCAGCGCCTGGACAGGCCTGCATGAAACCATGCCGTGTTCCACGTGTGGTGGCTCCAGGAGAACGGGGTCACCACCAAGTGAGTGCCAGGGTGCAGGGGGAGCTGCAGGAGCAACGCAGTCTCCCCCAGTACAAAGGAAGAAAGTCCCTCCCTAAGTCTCTGGGGACTTGTAAAGAATAACCCCTCAAGGGCTCAACCAGCAATCCAAGCATTCTGAGGCTGGAACTTTTGTTCTGCAGCTGGGGGTGCGTTACGGACTGCACCAAGGTATGAAGGTCTGAGTTGGGGATGTCTGGAAAAGGGCATCCCCTGGAGGTGAAGAGGAGTAATTGCACCAGAAATGCATTTACCCATGTTATTTCTTTTTAGAGGGACTGGAAGTCACAGGTGTTATGTGAAGAACCTGTGTAAGGTGGAGTCATAAGCAAAGTGGGGTTATGTTGCCAGACATTCCTGCTAGGGTGTCTGGCTGTAAGTGCTTAATCCTGTGATTTTACCTGGGATGCCTTTTAGAGGCTGTGATTGCAATGCATTACAACTGTTATCGGCTATGAAAAGTACCTAATTTAAAGTGATGCCCAAACATGTATTCTTGCTACTGCGTTAGGAGAGGAACAACCCAGACTGTTAGCTACTAAAATGTAGAGGTGCATACTGTATGGTCAGTATAAAATGCTCAGTCAGGGTAATGTGTCCCCAGGGCAGGATTGCCTATTTTTAATGCCTGTTGAGATGATGGGGTGGGTCGCCACTGGGATGGTGCCAGTTGGCAAGGCCCTCGCTCCAGGTTGTGTCAACCCACTGCATTAGGGGGCAAGATGATGTGCATACATGGGAGTGGTGGTACTAGACCCCACCCCCCCTGCGGGAGGGGTGGAGATGTTATGCAATGTCACAAAAGTAATTCCAACAGCTTATGTATATTTGTAAATTGGTGCATAGTATTAAGTAGTGTGTGTGTTTAATAAATGTACTCTTACTTTTATAAAGCAAAGTACAGACTGGACAATCAATTATTGAGTGTTATTTCTGCGTACTTGTAATGGCGATTACTAGCCCACACCACCTCCCTTGAGTAAGCCTTAGACTGCTCTGCAACGCTACCGTCTGAGAGTCAAGCGCTACAATAGGGTGTTTGGTTCCCAGTGAAGGACAAATGTGACATGTTATTTGTGCAGGCCTCACAGATACTGCCTCGTTTTCCAACAGTTACTGATTATGAGGCTAACCTTTATCATATTCATAAAGGTGAGTCAGGTAATGTATAAAGTATGAAACGCGATGCTATAAAAGCTCGTCTGGAGAGCCTCTGGATGTCAGATCTTGCTGCTATATATTTATGGAAAATATAAGTAATAAGTATATTATAATGGGGAGTCTCTTAAGAGAATTGATGTACTGCTCTGGACTTGGAAACGCCACCATTTAAAGTGTTCAGTCCTTGTATAAAACGTTTTGTTTAAAAAATTGAAATTGATAATTTTGTCAATGAGATTAATAAATCATTGAACATGAGTGATTTATCCTAGTATCTGTGTTCCCTGTGAAAAAGTAACAAAATATGTCCAGCACATCTGCTTAAACAATATATCACTAAAATAGCCCTAAATGTTTGGAGTGCCGGGGTATAGCTTGTATAATATGTTATAGCACGAGGACAATGTTCATCGTGTACTCACACCTAAGGTAGTGGGGTGTGTTATTACCCTGAGTGGCACCATGATTGTTTATAGTTGTTTTGACTTGTGTATTGGCATTACACTGCCCACGAAATTTGTCTGCATTACGAGGTGCGACTTTCCTTTCCACCACTACCCTTCAGTTGTTTTGTAAAACTGGCAACGAAGCTGGCAGCCACATTGCTGCCTGGAAATAGTCAAATGGGTGCCAGAAGTTCCATGACAGTTCATCCATATACTAAGGATCGAAACGTGTGCAAGGAAATGAAGTGAAGTGCCTAGTCTTCGAAGGAGATTGATCCTGGTTGGAGCATTTTGTGAACACTTGTTCTTGACTGGGGAGTGAGTTCTCCAAGGCGATCTTGAGTATGTTTCTGGTCGTAATCATTATTGAGTCTTTGTAAAATGACTTCTTTCTAAGAGGTTCTGACCAGCAGCATGAATTTACCAAATTTGGCCAAATCTGAAGGTATGGCACTGGTAAAAATGGCTGTTGACGCTTCTACACAGGTCTGTGACCCCTTGAGAAATAAAGATTGGTTTTAGTAGTTTCCCCCGGCTCTCTTGCAGAGTTCAGCAACAGCATATGTGATGCAGTAATGTCTCTTTTCTGTAGTTGCATAGTCTGCATCCTGTGCTGTAGGATAGAGATTTCCAAGCTGTTTTTAGTTCTTTTATTGGGAGCGGCAGCAGCCAAGCCAACAGGATCTCTTTCAGACAGTTCTTTCCCAGGGTTTGATTCAGGTATGGCTGTGTTTTATGATTCTCATAAGATGTTATGAGTGCTGTGTACCCTGAGTCTGGCGATGCCAGTTTCCCGTGAGCTGGTGTACTTGTTTTTTTTTTAGGCTTTTAGCCATGTGTAACTTGTACCCTCAGTGCTCCAATTCTCAATGGCCAGGTTTAGGGTCCCCTCTGCTGTATTTAAATAAATGCTCCAGGGGTTGTTCTTTGCGGTGTATATTGGCTTTAATACTTCCTTCATGGAACCCACTGGAGCATTCATAATCCGATAGTACTTTGCATGAGTGCCCATGGATTCGTATTTTTGCTGGACATGGCCAAACTTCAATCGTACCAAATTGTTACGTGTCTGTGGCAGTAACTGGAAGATCAGCTAATATCCCTGACACTGGCTTTTCCTAAGCTGAACCTCACACTGCCCTGGAAATGCCTGTTGTGCATAGCCAGCTATAGACGGCAGTTTTGCCTTTATAACCCTCCTGAAAGCCGTGAAAGTTGGGCTAAATAGTTTTGCCTTGAGTTTACACAGGGCATATATGGTTGCCTGGACTTTCGTCTTCATCTTTTGCTGCTGTACTGTCGCTTTTCCAGTTTCGCAAAACCATACCCCAAGATAATTGTAATTTCTTGAACTTTCTATTATCTGGGGGCCCAGTCTAAATCTTTGCGATTTCTTCCTTCACAATTCCAAAATATGAGCACTTTAGCCTTATTTGGGTTGGCAGTCAGGTCATTACGTTTGTTGTAGATGTATAGTGTGTTTAGGTCTTTCTGCAGACATTTTTTTGTGTGGTCTAATAAGAGTATGTCATCCGCATACAACATTAAGTACACTTTCTTCTGACCTATTTTCGGGGTGGATACATTGGCTTTTTGCAGCGCCTTGCCCAAATCCACCATGTATAGGTTAAAAAGTGTTGGAGCAAGGATGCATCCTTGTTTTAAGCCCCGATCTGTATGGAGTTTTGAGGAGACCATGTCCCCTGCAAGTTTTACTAGGACCCAGGTCCCACTATAGAGAGAGAAATTGGCATTCAGAAGACTGTCCGGAATGTTCCAGTTTTAGAACTTCCTCCAGAAACAGACTACCCCATCAAACTTGGCGGGGTAGTCTACAAAATAAGCAAACACTGACATGTTGTTTTTGCCGGAGACCGGCTGTACGATGTAGGATAGGGCAACAATGTTGTCAATAGTTGAACCTCCCTTACACAAGCCAGTTTAATGAAAGGGCAGTATTTCTTCTTCTTCAATCCACTTTGTTAGTTCTTGCAGTAATAGTTTCACATTCTGCCTTCCCCTCGATGTCCAGGAGGGCGATTAGTCTGTAATTTTTCAGGTCAGTATTGTCGTCTTTCTTGAATATTGGGTGGAGCAACAACCCACGCCATGAATTGGGGACATCTGCATTAATTCTGCATGCTGAAAACAGTGGGGAGAGGACCCCAGCCCAAAAGGTCAGGTCCTCCCTAAGGATCTTTTATTATCGTTTTTAATATTTCTGTTGCTGACTGCTTGTCTGCCAATATGGCATCATTCGTTGTAGACTGCTGGTCGTCCTTAATGTCCCTTGTTAAGGATGTTTTTTGGTGCTTTTCCTGGCTACTCTGTGTACATGTTTGCCACATGAGTTAGCCATGCTGCCGCAGCCACCGAGTTATGCCTGTCAGTTTTCTCGTTGTCCAGCTTGTTTATATATTCCCAGAATTGATGCTGTTTATTTCTTCTCAGTAGATCAAAAAATGTGATCCATTCAGCTTCACAGTGTTTTTTTAGGATCCAAATAAGGTTTTTACATTCAGATTTGGCATTGAGTCTTATTTGTGTGGAATATCGGATAGAGGTTATTATTTGATTTGTCTTTGTTTTTACGGTTTTGGCGGACCTGTTCGTTCTAGTGTATCTTGACAAGGATGTCCTCTGCTCCTTCTCACTTAAGTGTTTTTTGAGTTTTTGCTGTTTCTTTCATCATTTGTTTGCACGCATCGTTAATGGTTTGATTACCAAATTTGCTACCCCATTCTCGCTTTCTGTGGTGTTTTCAGATTCTTCCTGTATCAACTTAATTTGGTTTTCCATGCTGTGAGCTGTTTTTATGGAGTTCTCATGCTTTCTCTATTTCTGTTCCCCTTTTTTCGATCTTTGGTGGAGATTGTGGGGTTACTTTTGGATTTCGATGCAGACTTTCTCTGCCCCGTTGGCCCCAGTTGCTTCTGCCCAGCTGAAGGTTTTTTGTTATCATTGTTGTGAGCACTTCCTGTAGGGTGGATAGTTTCTCCACAATTTCTGAACAGTGGCATTCATTAGATGTAACCGTTTTATCAATGTTATCTAATTTCTTGGCGGTGTTTACAATGCTAAGGGCTTTTGTTTGTGTTGTGTCTATTTGAATTTCAAGTTTGTGACTGCGTTTATCGCAGCAGTCAAGATGGAATTTATGGAAGTAAGTACTTTCTCCTGGTTATTGTAAGATCGCAATTCAACAAGTAGATACTGTCATGCAGATTTTCATATTGCACGTCATTTATTTGTCCCGTTTTAGATTGTACTTGGTCATGGCCTTACACCCTCTTTAGGGCCCTCTTTTGCAGTAGCCTTCCCAGTATTCTTTCTTGTTGACAAACTGTTTCTGCTAATTGTTTTTCTATTACCCTTTGCCCTAAATTCTCCCTATCCACTTGCACAATTGTCAACCCCTCCTTTAGCCCGGGGGGGGGGGGGGGGAGGGATCCTGCTATGTGCATGAAAGTGTCTGTCTCGGGCCCTTCTTGGTTCTGTTTCTGATGATCTACATATCCTGTACACTCCACTTAGGTTGAGGAAAGCTCAATGATTGTAGTTACTCCCCATATTTTTGGGCATGATTGAGTCCGCCTTCTCTTATCCCAAGTTGGGGGAGTGATTCGAGAGCTGATTAGGTTGGTTACATTAGGTGTTTCCGTTATTAAAAGGATGGGTGAGCTTGATGCCAATTCAGTGCTGTCCGTGGGTTGATTTCCCCTTGCTACTCTGGGGAAATACTTGCTCATGATTTTGCTTCCCTCTTTACTCCCCTGTCAGAACCATTTGAATTGTACAGATAACACCACAAGATGCAGACAGCTCAGAAGGTGAACAGCATGTATTGGAGAGAGTTAAAGTGAATAAAGATAGACATGGGAAGAATGACCTTTATAGTTGGACAAGTAGACTTTTTCATAACGATAGTCTCAGTATTATCCAACAGTATGGGCTGGTCTGTCCTGCAATGTGGTATCTCAGCTTATCCTCTTATTAAGCTGGCATTATATTTGAATGTTAGGCCACCCATCCACAAATAGAAAATGAGCACTTTCCATTACAAGGATACTGAGGGAAAGACAAGGCCATAAATATGCATTTTATCAAACATGAGCCTATTCTGGTTCTCCCTTCTCCAATAAATAACTGGATTTAATATTACATTGGCTTATTGTTCAGCTGTGTTGGGGCAATGTGTTTTTGTTAAAAATGAATGTCTAGACGCATAGGGATGCGGTAAAGAGTCAATTCTATGTGGCATTCTCCTCACACTTGTTAGTTGCTACCACTCCTTCAGTAACATCTCTTGAACTAGACTCACATAGTCAAAAGGGAATAAAGAACTATCAAAATCCAAAATATCTCGCACATAACTGCAGATCCATGCCAATAGGCAAACCTCCACTGCAAACCACCATGAAGAGACCATGTGGTACACACTCAACATTCATATGGGTTACACTGGCAGATTGTAAGATTTGATCAACCTCTACAGAACACCTTAGTGTTGATAACCTTCAACTCTAAAGTAACTATGTACTTCAGAACTGAATCTCTCCCACCTCCTTGGAGAAGACTTGCTGGAAGAATCATCACAGCCATGTTAGATTGATAAGGGGTCATGAAATTAGTGAATACGAACCTAAACAAATAACATACCTTAATATTGTGGAAAAGGGACTTCTGTAGACCTGATGCCAAGACATTAGTGAAATATCATCTTTTCCATTGTGCAGAGGAATCTGTTCAAGAATTCCATATCTAGGGAGATACTAAAGATAATGGTTTGTGCTGCTCAGATGTTTCTTACAGTAGTGGTGGCAGCAGTGGTATATTGACAATGATCACACAGCCTCAAGTACACGCAAGCAATTCAAATAACAGTTCAATATTAAATCTTGAAACATCAGATGTTCTTTTCGTTATTTATTTTCGGCCTCTTGGCCAATCTCTGTTAGACAACACGTTTCGTCACATGGTGCATCAAGCCTACGACTTCATCAGGGCTAAAATTAAACAGAAAATATCTTGGTTATAAAATAGATTAAAGTACACAAATATTGTTCCACCGCCAGATCACATGTTCAAATGTGTGCACTTGAATCTCAGACCTATATTGTGGCATATAAGTGGAAACCCCTGCATATTGGTTTCAGAATAATTGAACAGTTTGTGTCACAAAGTATATTGCCAAACAAAAGAATGTAGTTATTCACATATCAGTTAAACTGCCACATGTTAAATCCTACTGTACAAGTAATGCATATCAAGAAATCGATAAATCAAAAAAGAAAATAAGAAAACATGAGTATGATCCATGTGTCATAAGCAATTAAACCTCTCATCATCTATATAGACGACCTGTGATAATCAAGCCTGTTTGAAAAACCCCAATAATTCCATTTTGAGTCGTGGCAACCTGAAGAACCATGTAGTGCATTCCTAAATTATAGCATGCATGTAACACCCTAAGTATCATTCTCAATTTTAGCGCAAACGATGCCTGTAGATTGTCCAGGGAAGATCATCCAGTCCTGCATAAAATAAATCATTCTGTAAGTCTTAACCTCTTGGGAAAACTGTAACCCATGAATTACTACTCTACTAATCATTTCCTACCTTATATCTGATTAAGTTACCTGAATGGAGTATACTTTCCCATGGTGGCACCAAACCAATCAAATCTAAGTACACAAGATATAGATATCAGACTCCATTATCTTTGTCACCTACCCTTATTATCGCAAACAACTATAACATGCATTATCGCAAACAACTATAGCATGCATTCTAAACAAATCACTCACCAAAAATGTATTCACTTCCAATTCTGCAGTGTGAAAAAGTCATAGTTTGTAGATTTATATAGCGCGGTGTACCACCCGTGAGGGTATCCAGGTGCTGTCCACGGGCACGGGGAGATTAAGTGATTTGCCCAGAATCACAGGATGTTGCGCTGATGCCGCGACTCGAACCTGGATCCCCAGCTCCTCAGTAGGCAGCTCTGGTTGCTGTGCCACATCCGCACCCCTCTCAACTGTCTTACAAATGCAGTATTTCCAACTAGTGTATTCTTATAAATAGATGGGAACATCCTCCCTGTAACAACATAAGTGTAACATGTATAACACCTTCATATGTATCAAAACTTCATACGTAGATGAAGTACGTAATTTAGAGACCTTTCAACTCACCTCTCAATACTGTGCTCCATATGAATACATTCTGAAAAGCAAGTACGCATGAACCGTGGCATTCAGCGTCAGTGCCATTTTGGAGCGAGGATTTATGTCTGAAAACATCAATAACGGACTACAATGCCCAATCCACCACCACAATCAAGGAGACGGAATACTTTCCTGTTTGTGGCTGCCATTTCAACGTGATGGGCATGAATATCAAAATACATCTAAGCTGTCCTAGTCTGGGCAAACTAGTGGTCATCACTATCATACTACCAGTCTAACTCTGGTGTTAGTCATACTGTGTGCTCAGAGTCTCATAAGAAGGCACCGGGAATTGACAGCACTGGAATCACTGCACAACCGCCCAGTGATGTCCCAAGCCACAATCATGCTCTGAGTTTCTCCCGAGATATGTAGTGTAACAAAATCTGCTACAGCTTGGCAATGTTTACAAATTGAAGAACATTACGGTCACCCACATGTATGAAGATAGGGACACAAAGCTCACCCATTAAGGTCAAGTAGGGTCACATCCTCACGCTCACCACGTGTATAATAGCCACCTAACTAGTATGAACCTGTATCGTTTCTGTAACCTCTCATATCTTTAGGTAATCAGGTCTCACCAAGCCATAAAACACTAATTATTTTATGTTATCCCATTATTATGTAGGGGATTGTAAATGCAGTAATGTAAAAATCTTATATATATTGAAATTGCACCAAATTCACCAAAGCATATAAGTTTAACCAAAGGGTCTCACATCAATCTTGAAATATAAATGATGAAGACATAAATCGCACCTGTCACATCCTAAGCAAATATGGTATCCATCAATCGCCCAGAAAATATTGTAACTCTTGATCAATACTTAAACCTTCCTCGAGCGCTCTTAAGCGCATGATCCACATTGCCTCTCTTCTTCTCAAATGCAGTTCTCTGTTTCCCCCACAGAGGTCTCTGAACACTTGATCAATTCCATAGTATATTGACAACGGATTTAAGGTTAGTTATCTTCATGGGTGTGAAAACACCTGCAGCTGCTGTAGGTGCTGGCTGCTGTATAGTCCTGAACAGAATCAAATTAATTAAAAAAAAATAGCGAGGCAAATGCAAATAAATCCAATTAATATAGGAAAATAACAAAAAGTAGATGTCAATTGAGAATTAAAGTATCAGAAAAACGAAGTAAAAATATAGTTTAGAATTAAAGCTAGCCATTATGTTTTGTTATGATCTATTGTATAGCCCACAATATACCTTATAGCCTGGCTGTTGCATGGGTGCCACCCATATCATTTAAATGTTTCCAATGTAGATAGGATTCTGAAAATTCCTGTGATTATATGTTTAAAGTGTTAGGATCCACATGCATGAGTGTGCGGTGTGGTTATCTTACCAAGAGGTTGCTAGAGGCTTGTTAGGTTAATCTCACTTTACAGCGGAAGTGCATTTTTTTCATTTTGCTAATAACTTTGCTGCCGTTTGATGACCCCGCACTGTACCTTGCAAACAAAAAATATATTTTTTTTATCCAATCTTGAAACTTAAATGCTGATCACTGGCGGCAAAGTTATATGAGTGTTCCCAAACGTGATTTTGTTCTTAATCACGTGTCACGACATAAGCAATAGCAGCCAAGGCAATTGACAACAATGTTGGTATGTAGAAGAGTCTGGTGGCTCAGTGGACTAATGCATCCCATTCTGGTGCAAAGGGATGTCTAAATAAATAGGGAAGCTGTGGAAAGAATGTTCTAAGTAGCATTCTCCTCACCCCTGTCTGTTACCTCTCACTCAGTAAAATCTCTTGATCTAGGCTCACATAGTCATAAGGGGAATAAAACACCTTCAGAATCCAACATGTCTGGCAGATAACTGCTGACATGTCAGTAGCCAAAAGCGCCACTGCAAACCACCATGAAGAGACAACCTGCTGCACACTCAAGTGGGTTAGGCTGGCGGGTTGTAAGATCTGACACGACCCCGCAGGACAATTTTTGTATGTGGTAGAGTCTGGTTGCTCAGTGCACTGATGCATCCCGCCCAGGAGTCTGTATTTGACTGTACAGCCACAGGCTTGAATCCCGTGGGCCACTTAGGCTTTCATCCTGCCTGGGCCACAAAAATGAATACCATTAAGTTGGGTAACAATTAAACACCTCTCATTTGTCAATGTTGTGAACAGGTCCACTGTGCGTTATCGGGTGATCTACAAATACTTCCTGCTATGCTCACAGAACCAGTTTTTTTGTGTTTACAAATCTTGCGAAAACCCTTCTGTAGTTTTTATGTAGTCATCATCATCAGTAACTTTATTTCGGCCATTGCGACCATAAAAGTGCCGTATGCATACGAATCAAAAATACAGAATAAAAGGAGCAAGATATACAAAAACAATTTTCCAAGGGCAAGCCAGATAGTGTTTAAAATGGTAATGAGGCAACCCCCACAGGGCCGTAGAAACATGGTGGGGTGGTCAGTTACTTTATGATATATACAAACAGACATCATAAATATATAATAAAAGCATAAAAGAGCAAGAAAGTGCAAATGCATACAGTACAAGTGATTCCTACCTCACCAGTTAAAAACCACTATCCGGGAAAGGGAATAAGGAAAAAAGGTTAAAATCTACAATGAAGGACAAGCTTGTTTAGTTGTGTGAGGGCCATCAAATTATTAGTGCCTAGGGAGCAAATGAGGCTGTGGGGTATACGGGTAGCTAAAACAGCTAATTCATCAGTTGCCCGCAAAAGTTAATGCAGAATGTTTAAGGGGATTAGAAGAGAGAAAGCCAATAAGAACTGTGCCAGCAAAGATCTTTGCGGTCCATATTGGACGGCATGACCCGCCATGCGGGCACAGATCTAAAGGTGGCTCTCAACTAATCATAAATGCCTACATATATAGACACCATTCTTAGAAGGGGTAATGAGGGAGTTAAGTCTGTTACCTAATCATTGCGTGCCTCCTACAAATCCACATTTTGCCCAGGAATTTGGCAACTGCGCATACTATTAGAGTGCTTGAGTCTGACCTTAGAATGCGCAGGGCCTTTTTGTGGCAACGGGTTCCAAACATTCAACAAACAGGGGCTATCCACCTAGATCTCAAGCGACTATATCTGGGGCATACAAAAAGGATGTGGCTGATTGTCTCATCAGCAATATCACAGCTCGGACAGAGCTGTGTGGCGTGAGGGGACTGGCGCCAGGAGGCGGTAAAAGAGTGCACAGGGAGGGTTCCAAATCTAAACTGCATATACAGCTTCCGGTCATGTGGATTTGTGATAACCTCAAGATAATGCTCAAAAGCTCCTTCTAATTTGAACTCCATGAAGTCGAGGGTCAAACGACCCCAAGATGGATAAGAGATGGCAGATTGCGTTCCCATCCCTAGTATTGTTTCTTGATCAATGATTTGCTGGGTAAGGATTCTATGTTTTTAGTGTCCCACAGATCTTCCAGCCCCACAGAGGTCATCAAAGCCTCCATCTTGGTCAGCCAGCCAATTTTCTTAAAATGGTCGAGCGCACAGACCTCGTCCAGAGCCTCAGCGTAAGGGAGTAGCTCGGGGGTAGTTTTCAAGCGATGCCAAAAAAGTAGGGGGTGTAGCTGTGCTTTTTCTATGATCGAAGCTCTGCCCATATCCAGACGCAACGGGTGCAGGGGGGTGCTCTGGGGGAGTGAACAAATTGATCTTAAAAATGTGTTTTTGGATGCAAGTAACTCATCTAATTTCCCAAACCCCCAGAGCTCTGCCCCATATAAAGCTGCTCCCACCGCTTTATGGTCGTATATGCGGAGAGGGGCAGCTATTGGTTTGCTTCCTGAAGTCTTGTGCTCTTTAATCAAGGCCCCCGTAAAGCGCCTGAGTTGAAGATTCCGCTTCTTAACGTGGTATTTCCAGGACAGGTCATCCGAGAGAGTAACTCCCAAATAATCAAAGGTGTTTACTCTCTCAAGGGGAATTCCATCTAGGATTAGCTTTCCCTTAAAGGATTTGTGTGGATTCAACAATAGAAGTTTGGTCTTTGTGGTGTTAACTTCTAGGCGTCTAAGTGTGCAAAAGGATTCGAAGCGATTTAAGAGATGTTGCAAACCGCTTGGGGTCTTAGAGACTAACAAGGTGTCGTCGGCAAAAAGTAAAGTTGTTACCTTGACCCCCCCCAGAGTTGGCGCATCAGCTGGGCTCTCTGCGAGGTACTGCACAACTCCATTAATGAAGAGTGAGAAAAGAGTGGGGGCAGAACACAGCCCTGACGAACTCCCCTGTTGACTCTGATCAGGTCGGTCAGTTGGCCCTGACTGCCCCATCGAACCCTTGCATAGTTGTTCTCGTGGAGTTGTACTAACAATGCTAGTATCTCGCCTGGGAGGCCCATTTCCTTCAAGACCCGCCAAAGTTTATGTCTGGGGATCAGGTCAAAAGCAGATCTTAATTCAATAAAAGCTACATATAGGCTGCCTTGACCGATGGACACCGTCTTCCACGCTAAAATTAGGAAGCGAAAAACCTGATTGACTGTGCTAATTTTCTGTCTAAACCCTGCCTGGAAGGGAGAGAGGATGTTATTTTCAACCATCCAGGTTTGGATTTTCGTAAGAAGAGCACGGGCAAAGACTTTTTGGACACTGTCGATCAGGCTAATTGGTCTATAATTCGAAGGCAGCGAGCGGTCACCCTACTTGAAAAGCGGGATTACCTCAGCTCCCCTCCAGGTAGACGAAATAGGGGAGCCAGCTGCAATTCCGTTTGCCAAGGCTAAGATATATGTAGACCAATTTTCTATGTTGCCAAGGAATAAGTCGCCGGGGATGGCGTCAGGGCCTGGAGCTTTGGCCCTTACAATTAAACTAATGCTCAAACTTATTTCCGCTAAAGTGAAGAACCCATCAGGGTGGATACTGATATAATCGTCTCCAGGGGTTTCTCCAGCAAGATTAGGCTCTTCAGTATATAGTGAGGAAAAATGCTGGTACCAAGCTTCAATGGCAATATTATTATTTGGGGTGGGTGATCTTTCACCATCCCCCCTTGCTACCAATAGCCAGAAGCGTTGGGTGTCATTCTTAAGACAAGCATCACTAATCAGCTCCCAGCTCTCAATTTCCCATTCTTTCTTGGCTGAGGTTAGCGCTCTCTTATAGGCCCTCCTAGTTTTCCTCACTGCAGTCACATCTTTTGATCGAATTGCGGTAGCCAATTTAGTTCTGAGCATCCTGCACTCACGATTGAACCAAGCAAACTGTGTCTTTGGACCCTCCCTGATACGTAGTGGAATTTGGAAATAGGAGGCTAGCTGATTGAAAAAGATTGTATGGCAATCAGCAATTTTAGACAAGTCCCCCTGAGGTTCTAGCAGACTGAGCATCTGGCTTGTACTGGACTCCAGGAAGGACTGATCTCCTTGGTTGTATAGATGGTATTTGGGGGATTTGAACGATTGACCCTTGGTGAGATCAAGGTAAGCTCGAGCGGGTTGTTGTTGCTATCTATGGTGGTCCCAACAGCCATATCAATTACTTTCGGCCATAGTCTGAGATCTAATAAAAAATAGTCCAAACGACTCAAGTTTGTTGTCCGATTAAAGGTGTTTGCACCTGCCTTGTCTGACTTGGTACGACCATTTGTGGCCCTCACTCCAAATTCAAGGGTTAGTGCATTTAGTTGCAATGCCATTTGGGACCATTTTTTAATAGGGGGAAGGTCTAAGGGGGGGATATGCCACAGCTCCTCCTCCGACCTGCTCTCACACAAGTCCTCCTGCCCTAGGGGCTCAAAAGTAACATTAAAGTCGCCAGCAAGTATTAAGGTGGACTTGGTATCCCTCGCATCAAGGAAACTTTCTAGTTCCAAGAGAGTGGGTGATATAACACCCACTTTTGTACCTCTAGCATAGATGTTAAAAAGATCCACCCCAACCCCTTTGACACCCCTTGTTTGGACCGCTAGTATGTCCGGACTGTTGGTCTTAAGCTCCACAACGGAGCAATGAAGCTCTATTTTGATCAAAATCAATAAACCCCCGAAAGGACGGCCTAACCTGTTTTTGATTGCGGTTCGATAGAAAGTAACAAACCCAGGAAAAAAAGTAGGGGTGGGGGTCCATGTTTCTTGGAAAATACAAATGTCATATGTTTCCACATATTATACCCAGTGTGCAAGTGTAACTTATAGATCTGTGCTTGCCAATGCGTCGGAGGACTTCACAGTTTTAAAAATGTATAGAATCTGTTGGAGCTGAACATTTTGCTCCATCCACCATTAGATGGTGTAGCAATGTGTCTGTTGACCGCTGTTAAGTAGGCAGACGTTGTTCTGGAAACAAATGTTATCGGGAGCACATGGGGCACTAAGGGGCAGAGGCAAACCTCTGGGAAGTGATGGGAGATTCCTAAAGAAAAGGTAAATACTCTTAGCCCTCAAACAAATGTGTTTATTTAGCCTACAATCTAAGGAAAATCCACACATATGTTCTTTGAAAGCAAACGTAAGGCATTAATGTGGCTGTCTACCCTTTAACCCTATCCCCAGACCTAAATCTTCCCCCAAACGTATAGAGTCTAGATTAGTACCAGAATGTTAGGTTCTCAAGATTGTGCCTTTTTCCAAAAATACCAGTTGATACTGGTACATACTGGCATCATGTGCTGCCGTAGAAATAATGTTTTTTAAATTGCCTGTAACTTTCACCATGTGTGGCGAAAGTGCATGAAAAGGCCTCAGCGTGTACCCAGTTCCTGCTGGGCACAGGCAAAGCCTCTGCCCATTGGATATTGAGGTTGTGATGGAGAACTCGGGGCATCCCTGACCGAAATGGGTACTGGGGTCGGGATACTGAGTTCCCAAGCCTGCTGGGAAAGCCCAAAGCCAGTTTGATGTGGGCACCAGAGGTTGTGGTCCTGCTCACTGTGGTGTCATGAGAAGGGAACTGGGACCTTAAGCTGGACGCCCGCCCTGGTACTGGACACCACTTCCTGTGGAAAAGAGTGAAGAGGAAGGGAAAGACATTAATAGGAAATCTTGCCACGTGCAGGGGTGAGGGGGGTGACCTGGAACAGCCAAGTGATGAGCTTTTAACAACATATGTTATTTCGGGGGTGTGGAAACCACCACAAGCTTACTCAGTGAAAATATATTTTTGAACATTTTACAGAAAATAAGTAGGTTGTTCGCGAGAATGATCAAACTGACAGGTGACACCCTCCCCTCGTAAATGGGTCTTGCTGAGGCTGTGATCACGGGCACATTAATTGATTGCATCCCAGACAATCACAAGTCAGCAGATGTGCGCTCCCAAGTGGTTAGGAAGCTGCAGGAAGACAGCACATTAATATCAATTACTGTCCACAAATAACAGAAAGGAAATGCAAGACAATTTAACCCAGACATCTGTAGATTTATTGAGAGTGCAAGAGCGTATTGGAACCACTGACGAAGATTTTAACACGGGGTGGGTGCCTGGGTAATGAAAGACTTATTCCCAACATGTCCTTCACTCAAATACATGACCAGGAACAGTTAGAGAATGCTTGGACAAGGTTTGCGGCTCACTTCGATAACAAAAAAACGAATTATCGAGGATTTCTCTTGAGACAGAAATAAAAAAAAATACTTAGGGCCAGATGTAGGTGGCCAAATAGCGAGCGCTAACGCTGAAATTCGCTATTTGGCAGCGAGCAATGTAGGTAAGTTGAAACCTACTAGCAAAATAAGGAATCGCAAAATTGCGATTCCTTATTTTGCTCTTGCATTTAAGGAATCGCAAATTGCGATTCCTTAAATGCAATGTAAGTAGCACAAAAGAAAGTGCACTTTAGCCTTAAGGAATCGCTAATTACCACCAACTTCAAGTTGGTGGTAATTAGCGATTTCCTTTAAAAAAGCACTTTTTTGCTTTTTTTTAAGTGCCATGTGGCACACATTCATGCCCTTAGGGCATGTATGTGCGCCACATGTGCACACATGCACATTTCAGGGGTGCAACAGGGTGTCCTTTTGGAACCCTGGCACCCTTGAAATTGCGCCCGCAATTTGCGAGTGCCTCTTGGTGACTCGCAAATTGCGGGAGCAATTCCTATTAATTCCTATGGGCCTCTTGGCCCATAGGAATGAATGGGAAGGTATTCCTTAATTGCGAATCGCAATTTGCGATTCACAATTAAGGAATATTAAGGAATCGCTAAAAATATTGCGATTCCTACCTACATGGCATTTTGCGATTCCTTAATAGCGATTCCCTAAAAATCGCTAATAAGGAATCGCAAACATGCATTTACCTACATCTGGCCCTATGTCATTTATGATGTACAGCTTGAGATGTTTGTGTCCCACGGAGTCCGTGTTAGTCAACAAATAAGGAACAAAAGACTAAAACGGGTTGACTACTATTATACATTTTTCCATATATCTTTACAAATTACTCTGGTAGACGTACAAACAGAATAAACTGCATGATATTCTCGTTGGACGCCTGCCATTGGTTGGTTATCAAATTTATTTTAAATTATATTTCACATTATATACTATTTGAACTGATCAATTATATCCCTATTTCTACATTTTAGCAAACTTTGATTTGGATGCAAGTGGCGTTCATTTGCTAAAATATGCTCTCACATTTTTCACCAGGAGTAATAGTAATTTAATTATCAAACAATATTATTCTTTTATTTTACAACAAACCTGGTATAAAACTGACAAACCTCCAAATCCCCTGCCTATGAAGTATAAGGTTATATTTATTCCCCCAAGTAGCCTCAAAATAACTAAAATACATCAGCAACGATTATTTCTGTTTCTAGTATCCAGTTAAGTATGCTAACTTTCTAGACAACATGGTTCCATTAGAGGTACCCACAGTCCCAGCTCAACCACTACTTTAAAAACTTTCCTGTAAAGAATGCTATCTTCCAGAATTGACTGTAAATTGAAGCCTTGTTAGGTTTCAACCTTATTCGGTGCCCTTACTTTAAGAATGGTGTGAGCAGAAGTCATCACAAGAAGAGTAAAAACAGATGTATTACTTTGTATTCATCACAGATACAAATAACAACGAGTAAAGGCGATCTATCGTAACTATATATGGACAATTAATGAAGGCCAAAAGGAAGGCAAATCGCGCCAGTGTGTTCTTGGTTCACCACTTCATCCGGGGCACACAGCCTTTTTGCCAATTTTAGACAATCTGTTTAAGGCACAACTTTTCTGCCCTTAGTAACAGAAGCCATACTTATTGTTGGCAATGCTTCTTTGTCATTGGAAGATGCTAAAACATGAAAGCCCGTCTTTATTTTTTATGTATTTAGTTTTTGATTTAGCATGAGTTGTTATTCCGCAATGTAAATGTACAGTGCAATGAGGAAGAAATTCAAAGCAAATAAGGGAAAATATGGTGCAAATTGATAATGGGAAAAGAAACAAATATTGGCAAAGCCAATAGGTCCACTTTTAATTTTGAGTCCTGAATAAATATTGTAAGAAAATCCTGCTGCAGTAGAAAAAAACGATTTCTTTCTGGAAACAATGCATTTGAGATATAGAATTTAAAGTGCAATGATCCAGTGTTCTTTTGAGATGTAAAGTAGTCATTCGACTGTTACAGTGCAAGCACTTTAATTGATGCCGAATTATACAGCAAACAGCCAACAGCATTAAGTGTTACAGAGGGTATTTTCTTCCGGGCGGAGGTAAAGCCCACTCGGGGTATTTTTTTGAGTATTGGTCACAATAGGTCTTGCAGATAGTTGTAATGTCACCCAGACTAAACATAGCTCAAAGAAATTATATTAAAAAAAAAAAAAAAGTAAAAGGTCAAATTGTTTTCAGAACATAAAAATATAGAAGTTACATAGGGGGATTTTATAGAAAGTAGTTTCTGGAGGAATGTGAAAATGGAAAAATAAAATTAGGATTCCATAAGTTTATTCAGCCAATTTTTTTAGATTCTCTGTGAAGGTATTAACATATGTAGCAAGCTTAATGTTGGCCATGAGAGTATTTCAGGTTTCGGTGCCTTAACTAAAAATGAGTGGTTTCTTTCTGAAGGAGGTTCAAGACTAAAAAGTGATTCATTTTTCACTACCTATATCCACCAGAAATGTTTAGCTTTTGTGCCAGATAGCATGCTTGTGGGTGATGCCATCAGATTCTTTGGTGGCTCCACCTCAGGATGAGATAACACAGATCTGCATATAGGCACCATCCCTGCATGCTGATGTCAGTTCTTTTTTCTGCACCCTTTGATGCAAATCTGGAGCTCAGTTCCCAACTTTTATGGGGGTATTTTACCTATTATTTCACATTAATTTTGTAGCCACTGTGGAGGCATGTATCCCCCCCTAACAATGAAGGATTTAACCAGTGCCGCATCTGCAGGAAGCAGATGTTGGCGATGGACCCAAGCAATGGTGCCTTTGCTCCAAACATGATTTGAATCCTTGAGACAAATGCTCCCTCATGCATTTTAAGGACAAAGAGTGCAAAGCCAAGTTTGAGCACAAGAAAAAGGGCTGTTCGCATTCAAGGTCTTGTGCAGTTACCAGTCCTGTTCCCAGTAGCGTTCCTCTTGTAAGTCTAATATGAAGTTGAGAGAAGTCTCGTACAAACAGAAGTAGGCCAAGCAGGATTCAAGTTGGTCCTGGCCCATTCCAGGAAGGAGTCACATGGTCAGCATTCAAAATGACTGACTACGGTATCGTCAACTGACACGGGAAAGTTCTGCGGTTGAAGTCGATGTGCCCCGAATTTCCTGAGCCATCATCTAATCCACAGCAGATTGAGGCCATTCAAAGAGACTAGGTTGCAGGTGTTTTGGATGGTTCAAGTTCCCTCTGGCTTGCCTTTGGGCACTATGGGTCCATCGGAGGCCCCAGTTGTATGTTCACCAGTAAACCCATCCACAGAACCAACTGACTCCATCTGGCCTCACCCCTGCCCTCCCTCCGGCACCAGGCCAAGCCTCAACTCCTTTGATGCAGGTCCACGTTGTGTCTAGTCATGTGCCTGCCACTTTCCTGACTCTGGTGTTGGATCCAGTGCTGACTTTGGCTAAATCTTGACCTATGTCATGCAATGTTCCCTCTAATTTTTTCCTCCGTGTGCGGCAGAGTAAGGTCTCTGTGCACTGCAGCCAAGGCTATGTGTGCCAAGAACCAGACCGCACATGTAGACCAGGGCTTTAAGTGGGATGAAAAAACTAGGGGGGTCTCTCAAAGGGGCGTGACCGATGCAATTAAGGGCATGGCTTAAAAGCAATTAAGCTAAAAATCTGTGCTTAGCATAGTGTGCCACCTGACTGATATTTTGCTTCTTCTGTCATTGTATCCAGATATATAATACAAGTAACAATACACCTACAAGAAGCCAGGACTATTGGCTTTGTCAATGGTTGTTTGTTGCATAAAGTTGTATATAATATTGAAAATGCTTCCACTCTTATGGTAGAGGTTGTGGCTTATTGCTCGAGCTGCCGACTTAGGAGATGGGTTTTGAGTCTCGGGTCAGATTAACATCCTGTGATTCTCAGCAAATCAATTAATCACCCCATGCATACAAAAATAAATAAATAAATCATTTAAATCGCTCCAATACTTTTGGGTTGAGTTCGCACTATATAAAATATGCTGCATTTCTTTTCTAAATGTGGGGCTGATGGTTTGCCTTTTGAAAGAATTTATGTTAAATGCAGCCCATGACTGACGCTGTGATCAGGGGAGCAACTAGGCCTGAACTTCGGGGGGCTAACACCCCCAGCCAGGACTGGCCCTGCACTGGTCGCACATTGTGCAACAGTCTTTTTTGGCACCCCTCCCCCATTTCCTCCTTCTCCATGAATTCCCTCACTACCACTCACCAACAATGCACCTCATCTCTCTATAGCACCTTTCTGACAAACATTTCATTTTTTAATAACACTGCTCCTAGTTTACTCACACTCAGATCTGTGATCTGCATGGTACACGTTCTTTGTAGCAGGCACATTAACCCTCTGCGCAGTGTGGGTGGCAGGCTTGCCCATGTGAATGCACGGTGAGTGTTGCGACAGTGTAAGAGTAGGTAGGGTAAGAGGAGTGACTGCAGGGTGAGTGAGGTGACCATATGAATTTGGGTGCGGATGTAAGTACAGAGTGGGATGAATGAATGCATGGTTAGTGATGGGCTTGTTTGAGTGAGATTGCAGATTGAGCAGTGAGGGGGACAGGTGAGTGAAGTATCACATGAGTGCAGGGTGAGTAGTGTGCTCGTGTGACTGCAGGGTGAGGTACGCGGCGCCGGGAGAGACCAAATGTGTTGGCCACAGCTCACCTTGATGTAAGTGTGACTATAGGGAGCTGTCCTCGCTCCCCCGCCAGTTCAAGTCTAGATTTTAAATGAACTTGGTTCCTCGTGGAGAGCAAGGGGCTCTCCCACATTTAACCTGAGCAGTTACTCAGAAGGGTGGCTATCCTTCACCCCTGGATCGTAAGGAGGTAGGGTTAACACCCAGGGGATCATATTGGTGTGAGTCCTGATGAAAGCCGGGGTAGTGCATTTGGCAGGCTGAAACATGTCGACGGTTTTGCAGAGTGGAGGGACTGGTGTCTCATTATAAGCTCCCCAGTCCATCATCCACTGGTCCTGTTGTGACCATATTTTAGCTGGACAGGGTACCCAGTATTAAAATTATAATAGGGACTCCTTGGAACCAGTTTTAAAGCACGTTTTTCTGCACATTTCTCACCTGTGATCCCACATTATTGTCTATTTTGTGTTGTATTGTCTTCCCCCTCCCTATTGCTCCACCTCCAGCGTTGGTCTGCGCGGAGGTGTGTTAGCAGCCCTATGATGAAGCATGACACAGCTTGCTGTGTGTGAGGGCAGGTTTAATACACGTATGTGTTTTTCTTCCCCCACGTGCACTCACAGCTCTCAGATTTTTAAGTCCCTCTTTTAGGTTGTGTTTCAGATACGTGAGTAGGAGGTCGGAGTGGGACTATTTCCTCTTACCCCTCAAATTCGTTTGTGTGTCCAGTTGAGGTACAGGTTGTACAGCACAAGTGTATTGTGAGTGCAGAGTGATCACAGTGAGTGCAGGGTGAGCGGGTGAATGGTGATCAGTGTGAGTGCATTGTGATCACTGTGAGTGCAGGGTGAGCGGGAAAGTGAAGGGCGAGAATGAGGAGTGAGTTGTCTGAATGCAGGGTGCATTCCCAGACACAAACAGTATATGACCTGAAGGTGTGTGTATGTGGTGCAAGACTGTAGGAGAAGGTGAGTGAAAATGTGTGAGAGAACGTTTGTCAGTGTCTATACATTCAATGGAATTATAGTAATAGCACATTGTGTACTGTACAAAAGCTGAACAAAAATACCCAGGGCCCCTGAAAAGCACCAAATTATGCAGCAGTGTTGGCTAAATTATGGAACAAGAATAGGCAAATTATGTGAGATAATACAGCACATGCTTTCATAGTGTTACTTCATTCTTTTATAATTTTTTTATACATGGTAATCTTGCCTGCGCAAATATTTCACCTCCTTAGGACCGGATTAGAACCAAATACAGACGTAAGCATCTGAAAGATGCCCAGCCAACCTTTGCGAAGCGCCTTCCATGCACACAAACCTATGTCTCAACTTTTTTTAGTAACTTTTGATCTTTTGATTTGTTTAAGCTTGAAACTATTTTTATTTGGTTTAAATCTACAGATTTCTGTTTCAGATGATGGATTATGTGGCAAATCCATAATTATGCAAATATAAAGCATAATTCCAGTGGCCCTGGTAATACCTTATACTTGTGATGCTGCAATGTGCCATGTGCTTAGGAACAAGCAGACCTTCTAGTCTGTGGTGACGTAATGTATCACAACATGGTTTCCCATAAAAAGAATGAAAGAGTATGGGAAAATATGTATGCTACCCTGAAAACTATGGTAAGAGCTATTCCTTCTGCTGCAAATGGTGGTGGGTTATGTAACGCAGGGACTACTGGATGAGGCTGAAAAACAGGTAGGCTTTAGCGCTGCTGGCGCCCAGTGTGACAATCGTTTTGTCAGCCCCCAACTGACGACCTTCTCCATGAATTCCCTTACTACCATCCTCATACAGTACCCTTCACATCTCCAAAGCTTCTCTCTGGCATACATTTATTTTTTTATAGGTCTACTCCTTGTTCACTCACACTCAGTTCTGTGATCATGGTACATGTCAGTCACACGTTCTTTGCAGCAGGCACATGAACCCATTGAGGGTTCCAGAAGGAGCATTAATCACTGTCATTATCTTGACATTTTTAATGTTGCCTCAAGACTGAGAGCCACCCAAGGAAACTAGCAGCACCTGCTTTCAAACTCAAAAGTTATTGTAAAAACACAGTGACCCCACCCCACACACCTCACACAAGGTCAGTGCCAGGTGCGACTGCACTAACGTCCTAAAGCTGGCCCTGATTGAACACACACACAGCAACGGCATTAATCCATCCTGTGTTATGTGAAACAAAGAAAACGTTAAAAAATCAGTCGTGAGCTTTTGAATAATAGCACTATTCACCAACGTCTTCGTGCTGGTCAGTACATGGAACCGGCTCCCAGTCCGATGGGAAAACATAACAATTTAATTATTTTATTTTTAGCAGCATCGACCAGAGAGAGGCATTTGTACAGCACACTTACAAAAATTTAAGTGAAAAGCTGCCCCGATCCTACATTGTGAACAGGTCCGCAACGCCCATGGGGCTCAAAGGGCTTCAGCCCCCCGTCCCCCCCGCACCCCCCACCCGTCCCCCCTGCACCCTCCCACCCGTCCCCCCTGCACCCTCCCACCCATCGTGTGTGTCAGCCCAGGCTGAGACAGCTTCCCGGGCACACACAGACAGTTCTTGAGCTGCCAGCTGCACCCGAGTACTTCACAGGTCTTTAAGAGGCCATTCACGTGTTAATGAGGCTTTGTTGTTTTTTCACCCCTTCTTAGAGCCCCTGCATCTCCACTCTGCCTATTGCTGGAAGAATTAGCCACCCCCCGAAATTTTTATCAGCCCCCCACCCCCCCGAAATTTGCCTCTAGTTGCGCCTCTGATTGTGAACATGGGCATGTTAAAATCAGTGCAGACTCACTGAAATGTCAGGTAAATATTTCTTGTGAACCAGGGCACCACTGACACGTAAAGCGAAAATGGCATGTATAACTGCCGCCTACTCCGGGCTGTGTTAAGGCATTCCACAGGCCCATGGCAAAAGTAACCTGAAAGTCGTGCCTGTGTCGTAATACCACTGCGCTTCAAAGTTAAGAAAAGACCACACCTTTCACGGCGCTCGAATTTAAAGGCCATGGCTGGTGCACGTTAATCAACTACATGCGCTTTGCAAGAGCCTGTGCGCGCTGGTGAAATGCACTGTGCGCGCGCGCAGGTTACAGGGAACGATGATGTCAGGCTATAAGATTAACATGCAACCTATGATTTGACAAGATGCCCTTTTTGTTCCATTGCCTTCATGCCAGTTTCAGAGGCTGGTGGCCATTTTCTGCTTTGTCTCCATCCCATTCCAAGGGCTTGAACATATCCCCCACAACAAAGACAACAATGAGAAGGCAGATAGTTTACTCCCCTCCTCATTATATTGATGATGGCATATACCTTAACCTTAGGAACGCAGTGGGGGGGGCGTGGCCAAGATGGCGGCTAGAGCGGATGCAGAGCTTTGAGCTCCGCTCTGTGCCCGCCGGCAATATCCTGTACTCCCCTTGCCTGGCCCAACATCCTCCACTGATATCGGTGCGGGAGGAAACCGGCGCCCGACCCTGCAAATTTCAAAGTCCTTTGAGGCTCCGTGGGACCGCATCGAGCTCCGGTCTCTGGCTGCATGATTGGGTGTGCTCCGGAGGCCCGGAACTTTCCGACGTGACGGAGGCGGCTCGGCGCGGGCCGTACCCCAGCCACGCGGTGTGCGAGCCTGCCTCCCTCCATAATTGGGGACTTGGCAGCCTGTGCCCCGGATTCCAGTTCGAGGTGCCCGCGGTCCCCGGCCCGAGGTGAGCTACGAGACCGGGGACGCCATTTTCCACCGGGCGGCCTGCGACAGCCGGGCCTATCATAGAGGAGTGTGTACCTGCGGGAGGATCACAAAAAACTGAAGGGACGCGTAGACGAAACCGAATCCGCATTGGCGTCAATAAGGCCCACGGTGAACACGACGACTACCCAACCTCAAACCCTCCAACAGGAGGTGGACTATCTTAAAGCGCGCATGGAGGACCAGAAAGGGTGCTCGTGCCGAAATAATGTATGTATCGTGGGTCTCCCTGAATAGGCGGAGGGTCCCAGTATGGAGCTTTTTCTTGAAGACTGGTTCTCACGAGATGTACTACAGGGCAAGATGTCGAAGTTCTTCTCAATTGAGCGAGCACACAGGGCCCCAGGTGGCCCTCCCCGCCCGGGTGCTTTTCCTAGACAGGTGGTGGCCAGATTCTTCAACTATCGCGACAGGTACCATGTGCTACAGATCGCCAGGGCCAGGGGCCCTTGGCAGGTTGACAACGCCACAGTCCACATCTACCCGGACTACACCCTGGCTGTGCAGCGCCGCCGCTCTTCGTACTTGGAGGTCAAGAAGTGTTTGAGGGACCATGATATCCAATATTCCCTACAATATCCAGCACAACTTCGTATTCGCCACAAGGAGGGCACAGTCTTCTGTAATACACCCGAAGAAGCATGGACCTGGGTTGATCAACAGGTTCTGGCACATGATCTCCCCACATTATCGACGGGCTCTCCACAATCATGGACATTAGTAGCAGCACGTAGGAGCCGGGGCAAGGATCAGCTACGCCGCCCAACGAAAGTACAAGCGGCCCAGGAATGGGCGCAGGCCACCAAGACGGCAGAACATTTGGGCTCCCCTGATTCTTCTCCTAGACAGGATTCGGACTCTGATGCCCTTATGGACCGCACGTTGCAGCTCACGACCTCGCAGATCGAGGCGTTGACGGGGGCGGCCCGGCCCTCACCCCACAAACAGCAGAGGCATTGGGCTGATGACACCGAACTCATAATTGTTCTCCGTTGTAATGGCCGGTCAGCCTACACACGCCTGCTGAGTGCCAGACTGAGTCACGGGAGGCGGCAAGGGCACAGTACACAAACTCTGCAATACCCTCCCCAACGAGTGATAAGTAGCTGATATAGCAACTCATTTGTTTTCCTTTGGTTTATGTTATAATTGATGTATTATTAGACCCCCCAGTCCCCACATATTGGGGAGGCGATTTTAATGGGGTATGGAATCTTGATTTAGATCGTTCCCGCCCTCCTCTTGTTGGGGCACAATCCATTAAACTAGCACACCATATGTCGGAATGGGCGTCTAACACACAGGTCCATGATGTATGGCGCAGGTTACATCCGCAGATACGCATTTACTCCCATTACTCTGCACTACATGATTTATACACACGGATAGACGTAGTGTTTTGCTCGGATAACGCTCTTCAAAGTGTAGTACATGCTGCTTATTTGGCGCGTGCGCTCTCCGATCATGCCACGCTACAACTGAACCTGACTTGGGGCATTAAGCGTCCCGAGATCTCGACTTGGCGCCTGCCCGGGGAATCGCTTGCCGATTCATCCTACTGGGCCACCCTCCTAGAGTCCATCACATCTTACTTTATGGAGAACGAGGGGACTGCCTCTTCATCAGGAGTAGAATGGGACGCCTTCAAGTCTGTCCTCAGAAGGCACGCCATTAAGACCACGTATGGTGCACGCAAAACACTGACTGACGCGCTTACAACGCACGAGTTAGCGATCCAGAGTTGCGAGCAGCGTATCCCCACTGATCCCCAGATTGGCCCCTCACTCGCCCAGGCTCACTTAGCATATAGGAGCGCAATGGATGACTTATGTGCCTTAGATTATAGAATGTATTTGGCGCTGTTGGACTTGGCCCTTTTTGCAGGGTCATCCCTAAACTTTTTGCCTTCCTCCTATATTTTTTCTGACCTGTTGTTGGCTGTTTTATGACTCTGGGCACTTTACCACTGCTGATCAGTGCTAAAGTGCATATGCTCTCCCCATTATAAATTGTGTGATGGATTAGTGACTCCATGATTGGATGATTGGTTTACTTGTCAGTCCCTAGTACAGTGCACTGAGTGTGCCCAGGGCTTGTAAATCCAATGCCGCTGGTGGGCTTGCAGCACTGGTTGTGCCACCCACAGAAGCGGCTTGTAAAATGTGTCTCAGGCCTGCCATCGCAGAGCCTGTGTGCAGCCTAGGGCTGCCATGTCGACTTGGTGAGTACACCCACTTACCAGTCCCTAAACCTTCCCTTTACTGCATGTTGGTCACCCCTAAAGTAGGCCCTAGGGCAGGGTGCATTGTAAGTATAAGGTAGGACATGCCCTGGTGTGTGTGGCATGTCCTAATAGTGAATTACAGCCATTTTCGTTTTTCACTATTGCAAGGCTACCTGCTCCCCATAGGCCAGAATGGGCAGACTGACTATTACACTTTATAGTCAGAACTGACCCAGGGAACATGGTAGAAAAACGAATTTAGTATGCCTGAACTCAGAATGATAAAATACATCTTTTAGTGAAGTTGGTTTTAACATTCTGTGTTTGAAAATACCACTTTTAGAAAGTGGGTATTTTCTTGCCTAAACTTCCAAGCCTGCCTCTGCTAGGTTGTGTATTCCTTGTCTGGAGATTGAGTGACAGGGGCTGGGGGTGGCTACAGGAGACAGGGTGAGTCAGCGCAGGGCTGAATAGAAAGATCTGCATCCAGAGTGGAGGGAGGAGTTGCACCTGGGTCTGAATAGGGCTGTGCCTGCCTTCCACAATGCTGGCTCCACCTCCTGCCGGGCGGCTGAGCACCCTGCCCCACATTCTGAAAGGAAAGAAGGAGTCAGAAAAACAAAGTGCTCCAGGACTGACCAGAACTGGTTTTGGACTAGGCAGAGGCCTCTCTGCCTTCAGAGAACAAAGGAAAACTGTGTATAAAAAGGGGACCCAGACCCCTAGGAAATTAGATCACTTTGGGAAAACAAGAAGAAACCTTTGCTGAGGAGCGGAACCAAGAAGGAACTGAGGAGAAGACTATCCCTAAGCTAGAGGGATCTGCCTGCAGTGGTTGCCTGACTGCCAAAGGAAGGAGAAAGGACTTTGTGTGCACTTTTATTCAACTTGTAAAGTATCTCCAAGGGCTTGAGAAAAGAGCTTGCCTCCTGCTGAAGTCTCAGGGACAACAGACTTCAACCACCAGCTCCCCAAGAATCCTTTGGAAGTGCCTGCTGCTGTTTTGGGCCTTCTGAAGGGACTGCGTGTCGCAAGGAGCTGGAAGCGCGACTCAAGAGGAAGAAGCGTGTCGCCGTCGCTGCTGCTGCCGTCGCAACTCCGAAGGAGGGTGTCGCCGCTGTAGCTGTCGTATTGCACCGCATCGAGAGAAGCGTCCCGCAACGAAGAGGAAGCGTGTCGCCGTCGCTGCTGCTGCCGTCGCAACTCCGAAGGAGGGTGTCGCCGCTGTAGCTGTCGCATTGCACCGCATCAAGAGAAGAGTCTCGCATCGAGGAAGAAGCGTGTCGCCGTCGCAGCCGCTGCCGTCGCAACTCCGAAGGAGGGTGTCGCCGCTGTAGCTGTCGCATTGCACCGCATCAAGAGAAGCGCCTCGCATCCACGGAGAAGCGTGCCGCCGTCGGAGCTGCTGCCGTCGCATCACGAAACAAGGGTGTCGCCGCTGCAGTTGTCGCATCGAGCGGAAGCGTCTCGCCACGTCGGAGAAGAGGGTCGCCGCCAAAGCCGCTGTCGTCGCATCGCTGAACAAGGGTGTCGCCGCTGTAGCTGACGCATCGAGTCGAGACTTCTCGCAACCTCGGAGAAGCGTGCCGCATCAGGAAGAACTTGACGTCTTTATTTCTTTGCACCAGAACTTTGTCGCATTTCCATCGCTGCAACATTGCTTGTTGTGGAAGCGTCCCGCATCGTAAGGTACATTGACTTAAAGTGTCGCATCGTAAGAACTGAACTGAACTAAGCTAAAACTACCATTTTTAAGTACAGTATTGTGGATTTTTGTCGTTATGGTCTTGTGTTAAAACTATATAAAGAATACTTATTTTTGATATAAACCTTGTGTGGTGTCCATCTGTAGTGTGTCCCTAGATTACTGTATGTGTTCACAAATGCTTTACACACTGCCTCTGAGATAAGCCTGTCTGCTCGTGCCAAGCTACCAAGGGGGTGAGCAGGGGTTATTTTAGGAGTGTACCCCTTTACCCTGACTAGAGGCGAGGGTCCCTATTTGTCACAAGTACCTACCTGTGCCAACTAGAGACCCCCAATTCTAACATTGGTGGTCAGCGGTGAGGATTCTGGACTTGCATTTGTGACTCATGTACAGTGATTGGTGAACACTACTAGTGAGTGCAGACCAAACGCAACCACATACTGTTTTTCTGTTTTATGGTGTCCTCCTGGAGGTATTTTTGATACTATGACTCTGGTTAGTTGTTGCAAAATGGAACTCGACTTCTGGCACATGTTTGTCTACACAATGAAGGAACTACGTGTGTTTTGCAAGGAAAGGGGGCTGCCTGTGAAAAGAAAGTCCAGGGAGGATCTAGAGGCATCCCTATTTCAGTATGAGTTACCCAGCTGGAAGGCAACACTACCAGTTGAGTCTGAGAAGGAGGAATTCCCTAGAAGTGGGGGAGAAACAGAAAAAGATAGCTGGCTTCTGGCTCATGAGCAGAAGCTGAAAGAGATTGATGAAGAGCTGAGAGAGATTGATGAGGCTCAGAGGGCCTTAGCCCAAGAAGAGGAAATTTGGGCAGCTCAGGAAGTGAGCTTTGCTGAGTTGGAGGTGGAGTCCAGCTCAGATGGTGGCAGCAAAATTAAGTTATTCAGTGCTGAGAGAGTAGTGCACACACCCAGAGAGGTGGCACCTGACTTGGAGGGGTTAACATACACCAGGAGGTTCAAGGACATGAGGTAGCTCCAGTAGTGCGCAGTGTCCCTGAGAGGAATAGGGAAACTGACGCAGGGATTCATGGTCCTAGTGGTGGGAGGGACACTCTACTGACTCTAGATGAGAGGTGCAGGGAGAGGGGTTCCCCCATGGTTGAAGTCCTGGTATGTGAGTGTGAAGACCGCCCAGAAGAGTGTGGGTTGAATGACAGAGACAGTCAGTTACTGTCTTGCCAATCTCAGGAGAGTGGTGTGGAGTACGTGTGCGAGGCACTGGTTGGTGAGGTGAAGGATAGTTTGGTTAACCCCTGTAGGGGGCTGTGTGATCCAATTGTGGGAGAGCATATTGTAAGTCCCTGTTTTCCAGAGCTATGCCAACACCTGTTGGAGAGTGAGTTCTCTGACCCCAGGGAGCTCACATTGGAGGCAGACCTTTTGGTGGATTCCAGAGGGTCTGAAGAGGCATTGGGGAGTGACCCTAAGAGGAGTGGCTCAGGTGTCTTCCAACCCAGAGTGGTGGGAGAGGTTCAGTGTAGCCCAGCTAGGTCCCGTGGTAATGGGAGGGGTGCAGGGACTCACGTCCTGTCTCAGTGGAGAAGGAGTGAGTGTGGGGCTGCGTGTCCCAAGGTGCCCGAAACCCAGTCTCAGAGCCTGGATGGTTCTTTAAGGGAACACCAGGTAGGGAGCCTAGGCTGTCCTGATGGGCCGCCTGTTGAGGAGGATCTCCTAGTGTCTAGAGAACCTGGAGCGTCTGTAAATGGAGCTCCAGTGTTTCTGGTGTCTGGCAGTGCCGCTCCAGTTGGGAGGGTGCAGAAGTCCAGAGTGAGGGGTGAGAGGGGGAGAGAGTCCCCAGTGGAAGAACCAGTGGGTCAGGGACCAGCCAGAAGGGCTGAGTCACCAGTGAATGACCATGGTAACACCACTTCTGTCCTGGGGGATCTCCCCGCGCTGTCAGATGGACAGGCGTCGGGAGATCTGCGCCAGGCGGACTGTCACACAACACATGAGAGATGTGTTACCCTCTGGGGGGCATGCGTGCTCCCCAGGAAGTCCTGGTGCGCCAGGCAGATTATTACACAACTCTAAAGGAGTGTGTTTCCCTTGGGGGGGTTGGTGTACCCTCCCGGAAGTCCTGGGTTGCCAGGCACAGGTCCAGCCTAAGGGTACAGACCCTGGGTTGGAGGGCCAGGTTCAGGGTGTCCCCCTGACCTGGAGGAAGGGGCAGCTGCTAACAGTGCCCCTACCAGTTTGTCTTCTGGGGGCACCGCTCCAGGTGGGAGGGTGCAGGACCCCAGTAAGGGGGCGGGGAGAGGACAGCCTCACCCCTGGCCTCTGCCCAGTCTAAGGGTACAGACCCTATGCTGGAATCCCAGTTGCAGGATAGAACCCCTGAACTGGTGGGCGAGCTGTGCAGGACACCTGCCACAGGTGCCCTGACAATTCTGGTAGGGGGTACCGCTCCTGATGGGAGGGGGCAGTACTCTGGAAGGGGTTGCAGAGGGAGGGAGTCCTCGCCTCTGACCCCGGTTCAACTGGAGGGTTTAGACCCTAGATTGGAGGACCAGGTTCAGGGTGTCCCCCTGACCTGGACGCCCAGTTGCAGGATAGAACCCCTGAACTGGTGGGCGAATTGTGCAGGACACCTGCCGCAGGTGCCCTGACAATTCTGGAAGGGGGTACCGCTCCAGGTGGGAGGGTACAGAGCCCCAAGGAGGAGGACCGGGTGTGGGAAAGCCCACCCCAGTCTCCAGTCCAGCCGCCGGGTATAGGCCCGGGGCTGGTGGGTCAGCGCCAGGATGTCATACCTGACCTGACAGGAGGGAGAGTGGACAAAGGGTGCCAAGCACCTGGGGCTACTGCCCCCCGCTCTCTGACGCCACAGAGGTTTGAGAGCCCTGAGAGGCATAAGGCCTGGGTCTCATCCCTGACCCCTGTCAGTGGCCACTGTGGCTTGCTGTCTGTCTGTTGGGACACACCTGTGAGCCAGTTAAGGTTAGGTGCTGCACAGGTGGGGTCCACAGGTGAGGAGAAGGGTTCCCCATGGATTAGCTTGGTGGGCCCTGAGAGTATGGACAGAGGGATTCCAATAGGTTCAGATTGGCGTAGAACTGGAGTATGCCCCTGCTGTTGCGGGCCAGGTCCAGGTTCTATCGCCCAAAGCAGGGAAGCCCATCAAGGTAGTGATTGGTCTACCCTGCGTTTTGGCTGGAAGGGGGTTGTGTTGGACTTGGCCCTTTTTGCAGGGTCATCCCTAAACTTTTTGCCTTCCTCCTATATTTTTTCTGACCTGTTGTTGGCTGTTTTATGACTCTGGGCACTTTACCACTGCTGATCAGTGCTAAAGTGCATATGCTCTCCCCATTATAAATTGTGTGATGGATTAGTGACTCCATGATTGGATGATTGGTTTACTTGTCAGTCCCTAGTACAGTGCACTGAGTGTGCCCAGGGCTTGTAAATCCAATGCCGCTGGTGGGCTTGCAGCACTGGTTGTGCCACCCACAGAAGCGGCTTGTAAAATGTGTCTCAGGCCTGCCATCGCAGAGCCTGTGTGCAGCCTAGGGCTGCCATGTCGACTTGGTGAGTACACCCACTTACCAGTCCCTAAACCTTCCCTTTACTGCATGTTGGTCACCCCTAAAGTAGGCCCTAGGGCAGGGTGCATTGTAAGTATAAGGTAGGACATGCCCTGGTGTGTGTGGCATGTCCTAATAGTGAATTACAGCCATTTTCGTTTTTCACTATTGCAAGGCTACCTGCTCCCCATAGGCCAGAATGGGCAGACTGACTATTACACTTTATAGTCAGAACTGACCCAGGGAACATGGTAGAAAAACGAATTTAGTATGCCTGAACTCAGAATGATAAAATACATCTTTTAGTGAAGTTGGTTTTAACATTCTGTGTTTGAAAATACCACTTTTAGAAAGTGGGTATTTTCTTGCCTAAACTTCCAAGCCTGCCTCTGCTAGGTTGTGTATTCCTTGTCTGGAGATTGAGTGACAGGGGCTGGGGGTGGCTACAGGAGATAGGGTGAGTCAGCGCAGGGCTGAATAGAAAGATCTGCATCCAGAGTGGAGGGAGGAGTTGCACCTGGGTCTGAATAGGGCTGTGCCTGCCTTCCACAATGCTGGCTCCACCTCCTGCCGGGCGGCTGAGCACCCTGCCCCACATTCTGAAAGGAAAGAAGGAGTCAGAAAAACAAAGTGCTCCAGGACTGACCAGAACTGGTTTTGGACTAGGCAGAGGCCTCTCTGCCTTCAGAGAACAAAGGAAAACTGTGTATAAAAAGGGGACCCAGACCCCTAGGAAATTAGATCACTTTGGGAAAACAAGAAGAAACCTTTGCTGAGGAGCGGAACCAAGAAGGAACTGAGGAGAAGACTATCCCTAAGCTAGAGGGATCTGCCTGCAGTGGTTGCCTGACTGCCAAAGGAAGGAGAAAGGACTTTGTGTGCACTTTTATTCAACTTGTAAAGTATCTCCAAGGGCTTGAGAAAAGAGCTTGCCTCCTGCTGAAGTCTCAGGGACAACAGACTTCAACCACCAGCTCCCCAAGAATCCTTTGGAAGTGCCTGCTGCTGTTTTGGGCCTTCTGAAGGGACTGCGTGTCGCAAGGAGCTGAAAGCGCGACTCAAGAGGAAGAAGCGTGTCGCCGTCGCTGCTGCTGCCGTCGCAACTCCGAAGGAGGGTGTCGCCGCTGTAGCTGTCGTATTGCACCGCATCGAGAGAAGCGTCCCGCAACGAAGAGGAAGCGTGTCGCCGTCGCTGCTGCTGCCGTCGCAACTCCGAAGGAGGGTGTCGCCGCTGTAGCTGTCGCATTGCACCGCATCAAGAGAAGAGTCTCGCATCGAGGAAGAAGCGTGTCGCCGTCGCAGCCGCTGCCGTCGCAACTCCGAAGGAGGGTGTCGCCGCTGTAGCTGTCGCATTGCACCGCATCAAGAGAAGCGCCTCGCATCCACGGAGAAGCGTGCCGCCGTCGGAGCTGCTGCCGTCGCATCACGAAACAAGGGTGTCGCCGCTGCAGTTGTCGCATCGAGCGGAAGCGTCTCGCCACGTCGGAGAAGAGGGTCGCCGCCAAAGCCGCTGTCGTCGCATCGCTGAACAAGGGTGTCGCCGCTGTAGCTGACGCATCGAGTCGAGACTTCTCGCAACCTCGGAGAAGCGTGCCGCATCAGGAAGAACTTGACGTCTTTATTTCTTTGCACCAGAACTTTGTCGCATTTCCATCGCTGCAACATTGCTTGTTGTGGAAGCGTCCCGCATCGTAAGGTACATTGACTTAAAGTGTCGCATCGTAAGAACTGAACTGAACTAAGCTAAAACTACCATTTTTAAGTACAGTATTGTGGATTTTTGTCGTTATGGTCTTGTGTTAAAACTATATAAAGAATACTTATTTTTGATATAAACCTTGTGTGGTGTCCATCTGTAGTGTGTCCCTAGATTACTGTATGTGTTCACAAATGCTTTACACACTGCCTCTGAGATAAGCCTGTCTGCTCGTGCCAAGCTACCAAGGGGGTGAGCAGGGGTTATTTTAGGAGTGTACCCCTTTACCCTGACTAGAGGCGAGGGTCCCTATTTGTCACAAGTACCTACCTGTGCCAACTAGAGACCCCCAATTCTAACAGGCGCGTAGACATAGGGAGGGAGATAAGGCAGGGAGGCTCCTGGCGTGGCTACTACGATCTGACACTGCCCAGCCCCCTATTACTGCCATATACACGAATGATGGTATCCTAGTGAACACACAGGCTGCCATTAATCAATCATTTTATGAATATTATACAATGTTGTACACAGCTCTGGCCGCACAAGACCCTGCCTCCATTCAGGAATTTCTAGCGGGAATTTAGCTCCCACAGGTCACCCCAGCTCACTATGATGTATTAGAGGATCCCATTGCGCTTGACGAGATCACAGATGCAATTAGACAGTTGGCAAAGGGCAAGACACCAGGGACGGATGGGTGGCCAGTGGAATTTTATTCCACCTTCTCTGCGCAGTTAGCGCCTAGGCTGGCCAAGGGATACACTGAGGCCTTTGAGGCAGGTGAGTTACCCCCACTATGAGGGAGGCAACGCTGGTGATTCTACCTAAATCGGGTCGAGATCCCCTCCAAATGGCCTCATATCGACCCCTATCGATGCTGAATGTAGATTATAAAGTCCTGGGGAAATTATTTGCAAATAGGTTAATTATCACTGTTCCCCTGCTGGTCCATGAGGACTAAAATGGCTTCATTCCAGACCGCAACACAGGGCTGAATCTACGGCGGCTATTTACACTACTGGATTGGGCGCGAAGTGAGGAGGAGCAACCTTGGGTCGCCTCTCTAGACATAGAAAAGGCATTTGATACCTTAAGTTGGACATACCTTGAGACGACACTGGCGGGGTTTGGCATTGGCCCTAATTTCTTAAAATGGATTAGGCTGCTGTACACTAGGCCACATGCTAGGGTGAATACAGGTCGCTCCTTCTCACCGCTTTTATCAATAGCGAGGGGATTGCGCCAGGGCTGCCCCTTGTCGCCGATCCTTTTGCCCTGGCCATGGAGCCATTGGCATGCAAATTACGGCAACAGGTTAGAGACTGGGGCCTATGGGTAGATCAACGATGGCACATCGTATCATTATACGCGGACGTCGCGTTAATATACTTACGCGGCAAAGTCGAGATACTGCAATCAATTATGGCCCTCTTAAATACACACGCAAACATCTCCGGACTGCAGGTTAATTGGACTAAGTCGGTGGTGTTTCCAATGACACCAATGACACCAACAGAAAGACAAATGGCACCAACTACTCCATTGAAGCGGGCATTCGACACTTTTAAATACCTGGGAGTCCAGATTTACCACCTAGGGTCAGATACGGTTGATGGGAACCTCGGCTGGGCTATAACGCATGCCCGATCGACCCTCCCGTTCTGAATGGGTCTTCCTCTGTCTCCGATGGGCCGGGTAGCCATATCCAAGATGTTAGTCCTCCCCGTCTCATGTATTTTTTCTGCACACTCCCATACCGCCTACCTCGGAGAATCTTCCGGTACCTGGAGTCCCTATTAGTATCTCTGATATGGGGAAACTCACGGGCCAGAGTGGCGCTCCATAAATTATATCTGCCATTGTCGGAGGGTGGCCTGGGCGCTCCAAACTATGAACGATATTATGCTGCAGCTCAACTGCAATGGCCGATGCGGTGGCTCGCCAAAAGCAACCTCGCTGAGATGACCACTGGAGCCGTGTCCTGGGACTCCCCGACACTCCTGGAGTGGATGTCGGGAACGACTACCCCGACCCAGAAGCGGCGAGGCAACTTATTAATGACAGCAGCCAGACGGCACTGGACTAGGTATGTGAAGCCCAGGAATCGCCCTACGCCTTACGCTCCCAGCCTGCCTTTGGAACTTCTCCCAGACACGTACTCCTGTCATGGACGCCCAGAACTCGGGGGCGTGGAAGGAGAGTGGACTGGACACATGTGGGGACATGTATGCAGACTCACAACTACAAACATTTGAGAAATTAGTAGATACATATGGAGTGCCACAGGGCTCCTTTCTACTGCATGCCTTGCTGACACAGCGATACAAAAGGGGATGATGGACCGAACGTTTGAGCCAATCAAACACTCACCCCCAGTCAACTGATCTGGGTTTAATCCATCATCATTCTTTAGCTCACTCCACCACCCCAGTTCAGACATGGCCATATGCAAATCAGTCTGACCCTGTGCCTCATGGGAACAGTCCAGCCCGAACTGCCAAGCCATGTCTTCCCTGGACCGGAAACAAGCATCCTAGGACCGGTTTCTGGCATTCCAGCCGTCATCAGCCAGGCTTGCTTGAATCCAGTGGCAAAGTGAGCAAGGGACCCACGTCTGGGCATACCCCCGCCAACTTAGGGCGAACAAAGCGATACAAAAGGGGATGATGGACGGAACGTTTGAGCCAATCAAACACTCACCCCCAGTCAACTGATCTGGGTTTAATCCATCATCATTCTTTAGCTCACTCCACCACCCCAGTTCAGACATGGCCATATGCAAATCAGTCTGACCCTGTGCCTCATGGGAACAGTCCAGCCCGAACTGCCAAGCCATGTCTTCCCTGGACCGGAAACAAGCATCCTAGGACCGGTTTCTGGCATTCCAGCCGTCATCAGCCAGGCTTGCTTGAATCCAGTGGCAAAGTGAGCAAGGGACCCACGTCTGGGCATACCCCCGCCAACTTAGGGCGAACAAAGCGATACAAAAGGGGATGATGGACGGAACGTTTGAGCCAATCAAACACTCACCCCCAGTCAACTGATCTGGGTTTAATCCATCATCATTCTTTAGCTCACTCCACCACCCCAGTTCAGACATGGCCATATGCAAATCAGTCTGACCCTGTGCCTCATGTTTTTGCATTTGTCACCCCGAGTGGAACGGGTATGCCCAGACGTGGGTCCCGTACTCTCCATGCCACTGGAATCAAGCTATCCTGGCTGAAGAGGGGTGAAACCGCGAAACCGGTCCTAGGATGCTTGTTTCCAGTCCAGGGAGGCCCTGGCTTGGCAGTTCGGTCTGGACTGTTCCCATGAGGCACAGGGTCAAGACTGATTTGCATATGGCTGGGTTCAAACTGGAATGGCATGGTGAGCAAAAAAACGATGGATTTAGGCCCAGAACTCTGTACTGGGGTGAATGTATGACATTGTTCTGCATTCTGTCCATCAACTTGTTTTTGCATTTGCCTTGCTGACACGCCAATCCTTGCAAGCATGGAACACTGATCGGGTAGAGCCTATCACTTCACACCTACTTCACACACTTCTCACACATGGCCACGGCCGACGAGTCATAACAGCCATATACACTTCCATCAGATTGGATGATCCTCCTGCATTGGCGACGCTGCGTGCGTACTGGGATAGCGAACCGTCCACTACCCTGACTGACAAGCAGTGGCTGCAATGTCTTAACCACCCCAAAATTATTTCGGCCAACGCTAGGGTAAAATATACTCAATTTAATTATCTTCACCACACGTACCTCACTCCCCACAGACTGGCACGCATGTACACTACTGCCATGGACATATGCCCCAGATGTCAAGATCAGGGAGCCACTTTTACACATATGGTATGGACTTGCGCTACCATTCGGCGTCCCGGGCGGATTGATCGCGCCTGACCCGTTTTTGTACAGCTCCAGCATTGATTGCCCATTGACTGCACTGGAAACAATAGCCAGTATCTTACCTTTCATTTATGGATGGGGACGCACACTATGCCTAAACCAACAGGAGGTTCCCCTATCCAGCGAGGACCAGCGGGTGTATAACTAAGACATTACACCGACACACAGGTTGCCCCCACCGTCCTGAGGAAGACCCGCAGGCCGAGGCCCCCAATTATCCCTTGAGCCCCAAGACGGGTCGAAACGTCGACGCCCATATACATCTAACCTGGACCACCAGTCTCTGACCTTAACGTGCCTCACAAGAATTGTATTGTGTATTTCGAAATTAAATGGAAATTGGTTTGAAATTATAAAATGTGGCCAGGTAGAACAAAGACTGAGAATTATCCATCAGTCCAATGAATGAACTATTTTAACCCATTCTTTCACCGCATCATCTGAATTTTATTCACCCTTCGCACAGCTTGAGCACTTTTCTATTCCTGCACGTTCCCCTGGAGCAACCTTTCCCCTGTCTCTTAGTATCACGTTCAGTAAAGTATATACTGTTGCATTAACTATGATGGAATAAAACGCTTGCAAAAGAAACTAAGTTTGTGGTTGTTGCACTTTAGTAAATTGTTTGTAATTAATTACTGTGAGCCAATAGGAATTGGGCTCAGCAAATAATTTGTTATATTATTATTGTAGGTTGTGATTCAATTCTTTTTTGAAAATTAGGTCTAGGACCATTGTTTTTTGTATTACATTAAACCCAGGTCCATGGCCACTGGGTCACCCCATTTTTATAATGGATGCATAACAGTGGCAGTGTAAGCTTTGAAGTTCACCGCCTTATTGTGCTACCTCACTAGCCATCCTGTCAGGGAGGGAGGTGTCAGCTCATTCCCGGCCAGGCCTTCATTTCTGACTCCTGGGAGTGTTCACACCTGCCTAGCAGGGGATAAGATTCCTGTCTTGGCAGCAGCCACTGAAGTCTGTCAGCCAGGGCACAGGCAAGGCTGGGACAACCTCTAAGTTAGCCACCTGGGTTCATGTCACTTCAAACCAGAAATGGAAATCATGTCAGGGGTGATGATACAAGTTGTTTGATACCAAACATGAGTATTTTCAGTCAGACAATAATGGAGCTGGCAACCTCAGGGGTGCCCGGTTGTCAGCTCATGTTATCCTATGGCCCCCTGAACACTTATAATAGTCCTTAATGGAAAATGGTGACTATAGGGACAAGTAAGCCTGCACTTATATGTTCACACCTTTTATATAATGCACCATGCCTCCTAGGCTCAGGAGGCCTACCTTTAAGGGTGATTGACATATATTAAAAATAGTGCTGTGTCCTTGCCACTCATGGGGAGGGCAAAGTTGAGTTTGAGTAGGTTGCACTGCTCATGCAGTCTGCAATGGCAGGACTGCTGTAATCCATTTACCTGGGTCAGTCAGGGTGGCACAATCATTGCTTCAGGCCCTGTTGACCTCTTTAGCGCCCATGCCCTGGGTACCCGAGGTACCACTTACCAGGGCATTATAAGGGGGCTAAAGTCCTTGCCAATTGGGGTTGCCAGCTCACACGCTTCATATTTAGGGAGAGAGCACTGCAGCCTGGTTTGCAGGCTTCAGTGCACTTTCAGAGATGAAAACCAGCATCTAGTATTCCAAATGGGTCTAAAATTGGGGGAGAGGAATCTGCAAAAAGCCTATTTTCTTACAGCACTTATTTGTAGTTGACAGCCCATGGCTGCTTTACTTTTCCTAAATGATGAAAAAGCATTGAACTGGGTATGTTGGCCATTCTTGAGGACAATTCTATAAAGATACAGCTTCTTATCTTACACACTTTTAAAAGTGATATGGTGAATCAGTGAACAAATGTAAATAACACTGTGAGCCAAGATTTTCCTTCTGAAGGGGCACCTTTGTCCTCCATTGTCTACCATCTTTGCTCTATATTTGGAGACTTACCTACAGCTGTTACGCCGATCATTGGAACCTAGGGCTTACAAGCCCTTGCACCGCTGGTGTGTCACTTTTTATGATGCTCTGGCGGCGCAAGTCGCTGCATTGCCTTACACCGCATCAGGGAGGCGATCCATGGGCGTTAAGGTGGATGTTCCCAGGCAACACCCATGGGTGTTGACGCATTACCAGATTTACAAGGATCTGTAAATCTGGGAATGCTTCAAAACTGTACACCTCCCCAGGGCAGGCATAACGAGGAGAAATATGTTTATTTATCATCATGCTTTCTTCTTTCTATGTGTGCTGCATTCTGCAACACACATAGAAAGACGAAAACGCTTCCATGGATTATTTTTGTGCAGGAAGAAGTCCCTTCCTGTGCAAAAAACAATCCTGCCAACAGCGCAGATAACCTTGCCACATGGTGCAAGAAGGCCTGCGTTGGCGGTAGGCACCATATTGTGCGCCGGCTGAAAGGACAGGAATGCGCCACATCTCGTAAATACGGTGCATTCCTGCCCTTTTTGATTTGGCATAGGGCAGCGCAGCAAAAACACTTGCGGTGCTGCCCTACGCCAAATCATTGTAAAAGAAGGCCCCTAGTGTTTAGAAGATAGAACCATTCATTTATCCATTCAGTTGTAGCTTATGATAAAGGTATTTTTTCAGTTAAAAAAGAAAACTTTGGCTGGATATTTTCAACTGCTGCCTAATCTGAATTCTGGATATATATTTAACACCATTAAAACTAAAATCATTGTCAGTAATTTGGAGAACGAGTCTCCATCTCATTTGGTTGATAAATCGGGATACCTGGATATTAAGATTAGTGGGAGTTCTAGCTCCTCCTTGTAGATTAACCATTTAACCATTATGAATGACCTGGAAAGGAATCTCAAAAATGGTCTAACTTACATCTGTCTAGTATGGGAACAATTTTTGTAAATAAAATGTCAATATTCCCTCGTTTCTTGCATATAGCTGTAGCCTTTTATGCTGCTTCGCATTGTTTGCTTAATCAGCTACAAAGCTTATTTTCTAAAATCACATGGGTTTTGAAGGGAGTTCGGAGGGGCGTTAAATGATGACGTCCTCCATTTTCAGAGGGCGGGATAAGGATTCCTGATTTTTGTTGTTGTTATTGGTCTACAATGGGAGAACAGATGAAGGAATCAGTGGATTCAGGATATCCTTAGTCTGAACTTCTCTTGTACTCTTTAGTTATATCCAAGAGACAATGCACTCACCTCTTTTTAAAAGTATTTATTACAGGTTCTAGAAAAAATAACATTAAATATATTGCACCCACTAGCTCAGGTCTGGTACAACGTTTTGAGATTTATCTCTCGGGTATCGATCTACTCACAACTTTTGGGGTATTTATTTTATTCAGATACCACATAATAAATATCATATGGATAGAAAAGCAATGTAACATTTTCTTTATGATGCAAATCATATATTTGTTGGTAATGAGTTTTCTGCTTTTCAGTTATGAGTAAGGAATTGGTGTAGAATACTTCTAAACAACATATCACACGTCTAATGGGGCATTATACCCAATTCATATTGTTAGAGGTGTGGCATATATATATATATATAACATGTTCACTACCTGCTGTGTTTTACATCTATGATGGGTGGGTATATTATAAAACTCTCAGAAATATGCGGTGTTAAGGCTATGAGATCATTCTAATTTATCTTGGTTTAGGAGGGTCCGTTCAGAAGGAAGTGAACATTTCTATATAATAACATGGTTGTTGCAAGATTACGCTGGCATGCTATTGGTCTGAAGGTCTCTCGTCTAGTCTCATCGTGGGACTTGCTTATAGAATGTTTTGTTAATGGAAAATCTATTGCTAAGAGAAGTTGGCATTGGAGGTTTAGCATCACGTGGATGCTGGTAGACACATTTGTGGAACCTTTGCAAATCATTTGTACTGCAAAATGTTCAGCAATGATTCAGGAGCTTTTGCTTGAAAAAAAATATTTATTACTCTATTGGTATTTAGATATTTTCTACTTCAAATATTTCCCTTTATTTTACATTCTTTGCGATATTTTACATCCGTTTCATAACTTTTAATTTGTTATCTTCATTTTGTATGTTAACTTGTTTTGGAAACTTGAATTAAATAACTCTGCTACCAAGTAAAGGGAGTAGCAATAGAAAATGTTTCACACCCAGCCTACAAAATACTTTCATGGCCCACTTTGAGAGGTGTCACTTACTTTCAAGCACAAGCCTGTTCAAGGACAAAATACTGTTGTGACTTGGATACATTTCTTTTACTCAATTGGATCAACAGGCTGTATAAAGACAAACACATGATCATTGTCAACTCAACTGGCAATCTTTAAAACATGTTCTTAGAACCCAGCAAAAAGGGATGATTCTGAACTGTGCACCACACCTTTATAGAAAGGCTCAACAGACTCCTGACCTATTCAAGTCAACATCCACATAGTTAACGTGATAATTTAGCCTACGAACAGCGTCTACGATTGCATAGACACTTTAATTTCAATGAAGATTATAGTTGTGAATCAGATCATTTGATAGACCTTTGATAGAGAAGGTCTGGGACACCTAATAGCACAGGCAGTGAAGAGGACATTTGTCAATGTGGAGAGGTTTACCTCCCAAAGATGGGAGAATACTAACCAAACCAGCCAAATATGGTTTCTTACTTTCAACCTAGCAAGTAACAAATATTCAACTTCAAGAAAGGCAATAATCAGCCGCGGCTCCTCCGCAATGGCGGAGGAACGTCGCCCCACTGGCTCAGAGCCAGAAGCTAAAAAATAAAATGATATATTACTATTGTTTTATTTCTTAGCAGCTGACTCTGAGCCAGCGTGTGCAGGGAGGGGCGAGGCCAGGGCATGGGAGGGGGAGGAGGAGTGCTAAGTGCACTCTCTATGTATGCATGTGTGTTTGGTTGGCCGTCTTAGGCCGGCCAAACACACATGTGCACTTAGGTTTCTCCAGCCCAGCTGCAGAAACCCCCACAGACTCCCTGGTCTGAGTAGAGTGTCTTTTCAGCCCACTCAGGCCAATCCCAGTGCTGCAGTCATGCTTGCGAGCAGCACAGTGTGATGCTTTCTCAGGGAGTCCTGGGACAGGAACTGCAGAAGAGGAGCGCGAAGCGGCCGGCAGCACCAGGTAAGTGGTTTATTTTTTAAAAATATGTTTTTAGCATTAACCCCCCCCCCACCGTGCACCCCCGCGTGCTTCCCGCTGCCCCCTCCCCCCCTTGCCCTCCACCCGAACCACTGGTATTTCCTAGGGCCGCTACTGGCAATGATATCCGGGATCACATTATCAAGGCACATAGAGTTATAACATAACTGTCCTCACTTTGATCCCATCTAGACCTTCTCCCTGTTACTGTTCCCTTATATCCTTTAAGTGCTGAGATTCTAAACCCCTGCCCCTCCAGGACTGAGCCCTTTTTTGCAATCTCACTACGGATAGCTTTTGCTGTCTGTCTCAGGCAACATTGTATCCAATTCTTTCTTATGTACTTTAGTCTTTCACTGGATTGATTTATTATCTTAATCAATGCTCTGCGTTGCTTGCTGTCCTTTTTTGAATGGTTTTCTCCCCCTTCATCCCCTTTGCTGCTTTTCTCCCTTTTTTGTGTTTGTCTGGCCCCTGGAGCATAGCATTCTCTCCATGCTTTTAGATTAGACGTGTTGTAGCCTTATTTAGTTCACTTCAGGAGACTATTTTTTCTCATGGAGGTTTACTTGTCTTTTAGTGCTACATGGCATATGTCCTCCTCTTCTAACTAGTTTTTCCTTTTTCTATCTCCAATCTGATTGCTCCTGATCCTTGCTCATTCTTTTCTTTCTTACAGTTTCTGCTGATCTCTGTTCACTCTTTTGACTTCTGAATGCTTTTCTCTTCCAAAACCCATCTTGTTTTTTTCCCTATTGCTCAAGATCACCACTTGCTGTCCTGTTTTGAACAGGTTTCTCTCCCTTCATCCCCTTTTTGTCCCATGGTGGTAGTAGTTATAGGGTTTGCTGATGCTGAAGTTTTTCAAAATCTGCCTGCTTTGGCAAAGCCAGTAGCAGTTGACCGCCCATGTTAAAGCATAGGCCAAGGGACTGAGATCTGGGTTTGTTCATGCTGAAGCCTTTTGAACATTTTTCTTTAAAATATATCCAGGCTAAGACCGTCATCTTTCTAGCTTTCAGCAACAGGCTTAGTTAAAAAGAAAAGAAAAGAAATTTCGCCACAGTTTTAGAAATTTGCTAAGTGGTGGTCAATATTTCCTATAGTTGCCATTCCTACCAACATGCAGTTTGTCATAGAAAGAGGTGGGAACCCTTGGGTGATCCTGGAAAGCTATACACTTCTGAAAAGTAGACTGAATACAGCAAATTATCATTTGTGTAGATCTCTCATGTTTTCCCCAAAAAACAATTGTTAAAATAAAAATATTGTGAAAGGAAGTAGGGAAAAAATAGAACTATGTGACATTATTTTCATCTGTCAAACTCATTGGGTTGCAGAGATATGCATTGTTTATCTGTTGTCCAAAAACATTGTTACCTAGAATGTCCTGCAGACATCATCTTTGGGTAAAACTGCTGATTTGTTTAATATTTCTGTGAGGGAATGTTCCAGAATGTGCTAGTTCACAAATGTTTTACCACTCAGCATTTCCACACTTTTTCCGACAAAATGGGTACCCCACTTGCATTGGTGGGCCTATTGCCTGCTTCAGGAAAAGTCCCAGAATGCAAGGTGGAAACATCAAGGTTTTTTCATTTGTATTTCACTCATTCTGAGGAAGTTCGTAAATGTGGTATATGGGCCCTGGGGTCAGCTGACACCCAGGCAAACACTTCCAACCACAAACTTTTCTGAAAGCCAGGCACCTTGGTGAGTCTAGAAAGGCGTGGCCATACTTTTCTTACCCAGAATGCCGTGTAAACATGATTACTGTTTAAAGGTACCCAAATTCTTATCTTTGGATGGATGGCTTTAGTTTTCAGGCAGGCCCACATATGACCAGCACTCTGTAGATACTCCGAACCCTGATCTTGTATGAAAATTACAGACCCAGGAGATTCCAGTCATGTGGAATATGTGAATCCCAGTGAATTATTTTTGACCCCGAATGCTCTGTAAATGTGCTAACTATGTTTAAAAAAAAAATCTATTTTACTCACATTTGAGGGATAACTGAGTTATTGGTCCAGTGAGTGGCTGGTACCCAGGAAGCCTACCAGCCTCAGACATTTAAAAAAATGAGACACCGTTTGTGGTTTACGTGGAATCTTCCACTCTTTTTAACAAGAATGCCTACAAATGTTCCTGGGTGCCGGCTGACCCAGAGTCCATGTACTTAAACATTCACCCATGGAAAGTGAGAGGTAACTTTGTTTAAGTATAGTTTTGGTATTTACAGGGCAATCTCAGTAAGATAATGTGGGGATGCTTGGAAGTCTGGATTTCCCTGGACCTCTGGTTTTCAGAAATGCTTTGAGTTGGTAGGACTCCAGAGAAAGTAGGTCGCTAATTTGGGACGAGGAACCTTTATCAACTTAATAAACATCCCCATTTAAAGTTTTTTATAAAAGTTTCAGAAATTCTCTGCTTGATGCCTGGTAGATATAGCACAAGCAACAGCAGCCAATTCCCCAGAGAAATATGGGATAAGATAGACTGGAATGAGTTTTCACTTGCAAGTGGATGCTGAATGACCTGATGCAGTACGCTGACAGTTGCCAGTTGTTACTGCTTGTTGGTTGCGTTGTGGACAGAAATGGCCCTAGATTGGGAACAGAGATTTGACTCAAGAAGCAGAATGGATCACATAACCTGGATTAACCACGGTGGCACTGTTTGTACACTGGAATGCATCTATATAAGAAGGCTAGGGTTACTACTCTTACAGGTGAAGTCTTCATTTGAGAAAAATGTCTCCCCTTTGGTAGGTTTAGCAACTAGGGCAGAACTTGAGATGGACAAACCTGTTTTTTCCTTTTCTGAGTCCTATTTTTTGTTGCTATTAGGGCTCTGTATCCTACAACAGTGCTACTCAGAGTGCCTGAGTGAGATCTCTGGCCCTAAAATGGTATTGGTAAAACTGATTTCACCTAGTTTCTTGATTTAACTTTCAAATAAGCTGATGAGAAATGGTGCAGAAAATACTCCCTTGATCTGGAAGGTGTCATGCTGTCACGATTTGCTCCCTGTGCTCTCGTACCCACCACCAGGGGGCCGCATAGTGGGACTTTCCAGTCTTCTATTAAGCTTCCAGACCCTCCCCTGCATGCATATCCTGACTTCCAGCCATTTGGACACTTATTGGGAATTGACATCCATTCCCAATCCATGCCGGGTTTTGTGAAAGCCAGCCTGCTTATATTTGAAGCCAGCCTACTCATGCCTGAAACTCCATTACCCAGAATTCCCTGCTCACTGCTTTGTCTCCACCCCTGCAGGCCAAGGATGGGTGGAGGAATTCAGCTCACCTGTGGCTGGCTGCTGCTAGCCTGCTCACACCTGATGCATGTGATTACTGAGAGCTCTTTTAAGCCCCAGCTCCCTTCAGCCCAGTGTTGGTCATTGTAGCTGTTTACCGGTGAGACCGATCCTTGTTTCCAGTGCTCCCTGAGCTTTTGTTTCCAGTGTTTCCTGAGCTTTAGTTATGCCTTGTTCCTGACCTGCTGCTGTTTTCCTTGTTCCTGAATTAGCACTGCCTGCAGTGCTACCCTGAGCCTTAGTATTCCTTGTTCCTGAACTGCAGCAGTTTCCCTTCTCCTGAATTAGCACTGCTTGCAGTGCTACCTTGTTTCCTGAATTCCTGAGCTATAGCTATTCCTTGTACCTGAATTAGCACTGCCTGCAGTGCTCTTGTTTCCTGAGTTCCTGAGCTAGTTATTCTTTGCTCCTGTTCCTGGTCCTGGGCTTCAGCTATTTCTTGTTCCTGATTTGCATTGCTTGCAGTGCTCTCTTGACTCCTTGTTTCCTGAGCTGTAGCTAATTCCCTGCTCCTGAACCAGCACTGCCTGCAGGGCTACCTAGACTCCTGAGCTTTAGCTCAGTTCTTGTTCCTGCCCCAGCTCTGCCTTCTATGCTACTTTGTTTTCTTGTTTTCTTAACCTGCACTATTCTAGTATACCCTTGTAGCTTCCCCTTCTGTATATCCCTTTCCAGTCCCTGCCTTTCTTCCCAATTCATTGGTTCCAGTTCCTAGTTTGCTGTCTTTCTATTTCTGCTGTCTTGCTTCTGTTACCTTGTATGTTTGTTACCTGCTTTCTGCCAAGTGTGCCCAGTGATTTCCATCCTTTCCTGTTAAGCACTCCTCCTTGCTAGCTCCTTGTCTATTGTGCTTGTGTTTAGTTCTACCTCCTTGCTGTTACTGCCTTGCGTGTTCCTGTTTGATCGCCAGGATCCGTGGGCACAGCTGACTACCTAGGTGGTGTTTCTTGTTCACTGTGAGTATTGTCTTTGAGTTACATTTATAACATCACCATAGGTATAAGCTCCACAGACCCTGCCTTTGCATGCATATCCTACATGTGGGTATTTGCAGTCAGTATCTGTAACAGTAATTGTGGGTAAGAAACTTACTGAGCTTCAATCTTACCGTGTGGAGCTCCTGAGTGCTTTACCCCACACTCCCCTTTATTGTTAATGTTGTTTCATATATATGTCTTGCACATTCGTCCTGGGTGTAGTTTTTCTGAAAGCTAAATTGCCTCATGCGTGCCCTTCCTTTCTGAGACTTACCCATCTTGTTCACTTCTACAGGCTTCCCCTTTGGATCCCTTTTTCTCCTCTGACTCCCTGTATGATCCTGGGCAGCGCTGTACTCCTCTTTATGTGTACGTTTTCTACCCAGTTCCCAGTCCTTGCCCAAGTCCCTGACTGTGTTCCCGACATAGTCCCGGACAGTCCCTGACACATGCATTCACCTGGTCCCAACCGCCAAGACGATACTGGAGCCGATGCTGGACCTCCTATCCCTCCCAAGGACAGCACATGTCAAGGAAAAGGAACCTTAGATCACACATGTCCCCCGATTTGGGATAACATTAAAAAAATAGACTTGTGATACTGGATCTGCTCAGAAGCTGTGGAATACTGTGTAACAGAATTTGTCGCTCCAGAGACCTTCTGTGACTGAGAGGTAGATATGCACTGAAATAACAAGAGGAGGCTGTTACCATCAGTGCACTAACAGGCCTCTACATACAATGACCATGCATTGACTTCAGTGACATACATTTACAGGGTTCACAGCAGCACGACAAGAGAGCAGAATAACCAAAATTACAGATTCGAGTGTGGGACACTATTTAGAATTAAACTGGGAACACCGATTTCTGTACAAGTTTCATACATATATCAAGCGCTCTGAAGTGCTTTCTCTTAGCACTACTGTTTATCAGAGAAACACAGAGCTAAAGTCTTTAGTCCTTGTGCATTCACAGTTCTAGCGCCAAGGTTACAAGAGGTGCTGGAGAAGATCACGAGAGGGTAGGGAGGAAAAGTCTATAATCTTTGAAGACTCTGATACTCGGTCCTGCTTACCACTATTGAAGGATTAGTATGCACTGACCTGATATCAAGTACTTTGCCTAGTTCTTTCAATTGACTAAAGTTCAAAGAAGATCTTGAGGCTTTGACGCTGGGAGTCATGGCGAGTCTGGAGTAGCTGTGTAGGAGGGAGAGAGGAGGATGATGTCAAGGGAACTGGAGCCACGGGAACCATGGGAACCACTTGTTCACTTAGACTTGAAGGAGACGGGAGCGCTTTTGGTTTTGACAGGATTGTTCAGGTGAGTGGGAAGGGGGAAGCTTGTTCCACAGGGAGCTAGGCCAAGCAATGATCGGGGCTTAAACACCTTCTGAAGACTCAACGGATGTAGCTCGATTACGTGTGGCACGTGGGGCACATGGCTGACTGGAAGGTTTGCAAACCCTTGAAGAAAACACGTGTTAGTACACTCGCTTTGACCTTACAGGATGGGCAGTTGCAACTTGATGATCGGAACCAAATAACAGGAAACAAATGTTTATAATGAAAAATAACACCAAGGCCTCAGTAACAGCGGGAGCAAGGCTTGCCATTGGCTCACGGTATTCTGGGGGAAACTGCAGGGACTCAAGCGCAATAGAATCACGGGTTTTGGGGAACATCAGTCATGGCATTATAGCGTGTCATAAAGAGCCACCGGGTATTACAACATGAGCCCTGCCTGCTAAGCCCACTACAGAGAGGGCGCATGAGGGGGTTGTGACAGAAGGTAACTGTCATATGTGGGTTGCGGTGCACATTTAGACCAACCATATAAAGACAGAAATATATAGCTGGTAGGCACACCACTGTTTTCTGGCTGGGCTGAAGTAGCATATGGCAAAGAAAGTGTCTTTGGCATGTAAGAAAAACTATTTTATATATTAATTTAACGCTAAGGTGTGGTTTGCAATGCCACAGGGCAGCATGTCTATTACATAAAAAGCGGCACACTGTTTACTTGAAATAGTTGTCTTTACAGTGACTGAATGCCTAAAAGCTGTTTCTACCGTGTAGGTTAAGCTATATTTTTCGTAAGATATGCCTAAGTATATTTAAAATGTTGACCTTACATCTTCACCAGAGAAAATGCTAGAAACATAGTTCAAAGTAATTTTCTACTTAGTTTTACAAAACTAATACAATAGTGAACTCAAATTTTTAATAACTTCAATAGAAAAGTAACTTTGTAAAAGTGATTTTTCTGCAGTTCTCTTGGTGTTGGCTGACCCAGAGCCCAAATATTGGAGCAATTTTCCCATGTCAAATGAATTTGATGACAGTAGAGAATTCTGGGTAACAAAAATAAGTACTGGGATCCCTGCTGGCTACACTACCTGGGATTTCCCTGGGTTTGTAGATTTCATAAAGGCCCAGGGATTTTAGGGTTCCCTGGGTGGCAGCCGACTCGGATCCGGAATATGGCAGCCATTCCCAGTAACAAATGCTATGAAATTGAGTTTTCTTTAAGTGTAGTTTTATCATATGGTTTGGCATAGAGAGGGTGCTAGGGATGCGTGCACTGTGGAGGTATCTAACGTGCCTGCTTTCTGATGGATACTTCTAACCACCGATCCCTCACCTTAGAATACTCCCTAGGTGCCAGATTGGACCCAGAAAACATTTCCCATAGTAGTAGTCCTACATGCCGCTAAGTGGCACCATGCTGCTCCGCACGGATGCCACACCACCCCGGCAGTGACATAGCAAAGCACACATATAAGCGACACCCTTGCACACTGAAGTCAGTTCTTTCCTTCCGCACCTTCCAACATAGATCTGGAGCACCGTTCCCAAACTTTGTTGTTTTTTTTTGACAACTTCTAAACCAATTTCACCAGTGTGCTAGGGAATTATGTCCACATCCATCTTAACAGGTTTCAAGCCAGGCTACGACTGCAGGAAGCAGATGTCTGTCAAGGACCTGCACAAGATATTTTTGGTGTCTAGACTTGAGCCATGACTCTAAGTCGCACGATTAATGTGCCTGAAGGTGATCTGAGACCTGGAGATGAAGCTGTATGTCACTGAACACAAGATGATCCAGGTCGCAGACTTGCGCTCAGTCCCAGTTCCAAGGCTGTTACTCTGACTCCTCAACGTTGTGCTTGAAAACCTCCAGTAAGTCGAAGTGCAAACCCAAACGTTAGCATAAGAATTCGGACTCCACCCCATCCTTCCAATCTGACTCCAAAGAGAAGGCATGAGGGCATCAGCATGTCCGTCTCACCCCTTTGAGGCCTCCAGCCACAAGACCGAATCCTCAGCTTGTCCCAACACACCCAGAATTTCCCAGGCTGTCGTTGATCCCACAACAGATAGAGGCCTTTCAAGAGGGCCATTCTGCAAATTGTTAGTATGCTTCTGACTCCCTGTGGTGCTCCTTCGGCCTCCATTTTACGGTATACTCCTTCCGTTGGGTTACCACTGGCAGGTCAGTCCTAGTGCAATCTGTTACAGGGCTTGTATCAATGCCAGTACAGACTTCTACTCCATCCTGAGATCCATGGCGGTTCCGGCTACACCAACACCCATAACGAGTGCTTCTATAATGTCAAAGGTACCAGCAAAGGCTCTTTTATCTGTTTGGATTTGATGCTGTGACTGAGAATCTAGAACTCCAGGATGTTGATGATGGTGATTAGGGTTGCTTGCACACCTGTCACTATAATTATGATGCCTTATATACTGATTTACTGAATGCAGTTTAGCATTGTGTTGAAACTGAAAAGTTCTCTGCATGGTAACGGGCGTGAACCTCTGCCCTGAGGGCCCAACTGCTGTTTTTTGTTGTCATAGGCAAACACGGATCATGTGTGTGCACCATGGCATAGGCCTGTCTCACAGATTGTGGTCTTGTTGGACCGAGATGGGCACCCAAAGTACTACCCTCATAGTGGTGGAAAGCTACTGCCTTTACCAGGAGTTAAGCAGCACAAGTGCTGTGGTCGCAGCATACCTGTAGCGATCAGTAGGAGTGAACTGGTCCTTTTTAATCTTTCTCACTGGAGCGAGGCCTACAGGATCACTCACTTTTAAAGTTCTACTGCTGTGTGCTCAACTCACCTTTGGTCTTCTTCAGATTGGTATGAAGTGCTGTGCAGTGCGGAAGTGGTGTATCTGCCCTGGGTGTATGAATGCCTGGGAAGGATACACCACAGGGATAGTGCTGTAATGAACAGTGCGTGCATGGTAAAAGCATGTGCTGGATGTACATGTGCCTTTGAGCGGTATAGCATCTGAAGGATGCAGTGCTGTGCAGTGCGTACAGGACAAATGCATGTGATGGGTGTATATGTACCTGGGAGTGGTACAATGCAAGAAGGGTCCAGTGCGTGCATGTTAAATGCATATGCTGGATGTATGCGTGCCTTAGTGGTACAATACATAAAGGATACCGTGCTAGGCAGTGCATGCTAGTTAAATTCAGGTGCCAGATGTATGTGTGCCTATGAGTGGTACAGCACATTGAGGGTTCAATACTGTGCAGTGTGTGTATGCTGTATACAGCCACTGTGTGGTATATGTGTGCCTGTAGATGGTACAATTCATTGAGGACCCTGGATTCCATTTTGGGAGACCCTGCATGGTGAAAAATGGAAAGAAGGTAGAGAGATCCCTGCCCAGACAGATTTATGTATTGCTGCATTCCTGTAAGCTGGATGGGACACACACTGGGCAGGGGAAACTGAGGCTTGCCCTGTACACTTCAAAGGGTGCTCTTTGGTTCAGTGAGAGGTCACACAGAAGGGGCCTGGCCACATGTCAAGAAGGAGATGGGGCTGATAAGGAAATCATAAAGAGTACGGCTGGGAGCCCTGGGCTAACCTGTTGAGGCTCATATCACTATGGTGGACATCCAAGTGTGAACTCTGGTCACTCCTGTGGCCTGTGTTGTGTGACTATCAACTTTGTAGACACTCCTGCTGTGACAGACTGCTTTTCAAGAGAAAGAGAGAGCAGAGGAGTGGTCATTTCAAAAGAAGCAGAACCCAGACATAAAACATCAGGCTGAGACCCTAAATACTATTTGATGTCTGGAAAAGGACTATAAGAAGGGGAGTTTGAGACCCTGAATTCTCATCTGCCAAGAAGCCAGATGGGCTGTTTTGAGGAGGGGAAGCTCTGCAGGATTTCTGCTTGTGACAAGGATTGGGGCCCAAGGCCTGCTAGTCTCCCTGCTGGATGAGGGGATATCACTCAGGGATTCCAAGACCAGTGTGCCCCGTGAGAAAGAGGAGAGCACTGGAGGTAGTGAGGTCCAGTGGGGATCCCTGTTGAGTGGAATGTCTGTGTGAGGGTTGAGGAAATGGCTGATGTATGATCGGGTCATTGCCCATGTGCAGGACAGAGTCGCTGACCCCTGTATGCCAGGACAGGGCCACCATGAATTTAACAGTGGGTCATGCTACGCAGTTTGGGCTGGACCCTGCATACTAGCCTGGCGATGACACCGTATGCCAAGATGGGCCACCATGGAAAAGACTCCTGTGCGGTGAGGGGTGTAGCCTTGTGCAGTAGCGAGGTGAGGACTCTGTATGCCAGGAGGGGCCGCCGTGGAGATTGTCACTGTGCTAAACGGTCCAATGTCTGTGGACTGTGAACTGCGATTACCCCATTTGTCAGAGGTAGGTAACCGTGAGCACCAAGGACTTCGACTTGCTCTGCACCTGCCAGAGAATTGAGAACAATGTGGAAGCACCTGCTCAAAATAACGCAGGTGAGGGACCACAGGAAGGATCATCATACCCAATGCTCATCAGGAGACCAACCGAACACTTAACCTGCAGAAGGAGATTCAGAGAACATATTGTCTGTTCAGGAGCACAACCGTGAGCAATAGGCCCACCTGCTGAGTGCTGTTGCCAGGGTCGCGTACAGCTGACTCACCTGAACTCAGCTGCAGCAAGTGGCCGGGGACAGGGCACACTAAGGGACTCCAAATGCTTTACACCTGACTGTGTGAGTAGGACTGGTTTTGGGCCTGTCTGCCCGGGTGAACTTGTTGCTAAATTAGCACAGTGCATTGGAACACTATTGATTTACAGTTAGTCTCAAATTGGACTCTTGAGAGCCTGATTACTAGTGGGGCATACCCTGGATGTTACCAGTAGTGAATGGGGAATAACCATGATCACTAACGTGAGGAGTGAGTAGGACCGGGAACCACCAAAGAAACACTAGAGTTCTGACCTCAGGGGAGAACTGTGTAGTTGTTCATAGATGTGGTGTTTTTCTTCTGTGTGGATTGCAGTAGAAAATAAAATACCTATTTTTTCATAAAAGTGAGTATTTGGCTGCACAGTGATTTATTGCTGCTCTGCACACATGTTGAGTTGTGAGACTGTGCTCACTATCCTGTATCCACTTTCCCCCAAGGGAGCCTTCGACTGCTCGTACCACACTATCCTGAGAGTCAAATGCAGAAGGGGCTCAGGTGAGTCAGGCTCAGTTGCTCAGAATTCATAGTATGCTGGTCCCTGGGACATCAGGAGTAAAAGGCCTCAACCCCTACGGTTGGGCCCAGTCACCCTTACACACTCTGTGGGTCTCTAAAAGGGGGTTTGACATATTGCAATCCGCAAATTCTGTTTGATTTCTGGGTCATAGTTACACACATGCCCTGTGTGGCATGGCCAGTGAGATCTTACCGACAGTCCTGGAAGAACCTAGGCTCTCTTGTGCCAGATGGTTCATGATGGACAGGGCACGGCTAAGTGTGTTATCTGAACAGGTCTGGAGACTACATATTGCCTCGGAAGGGCAGTTAGTACTAGCGCTGTACTTTGTTGACGTGCGTGGATGCGTTCCACAGGATTAACCAGCAGTGTACAGGCCTCCCTCGTGTAAATGCCCTTTGATGGGCCCTGTTTGTTATTGAGAAGGTACCCTTTGTGTTAGTGTGCTTTATGGACAGTAGAGCTTCCAAGTGCTCTTTGCGACTGTTAACCCCTGCTAAACAGTTCCTGCATCGATTAAGAAAGTTTAGAGGCTTTTCCAGGGGGTTGGCATTTAGACTGAGACAGCCATCCCAACCAGTACAGCAGGCACCCTAGTCTTTTAGAAGCTGTGTATATGGCAGGTAGTTTGTGGGCCAGCATAGGCATCAGTCCTCCAAATCCTCCTCTTGATGCTGCAATTGCTATTCAGCCACTTTTATTTGCCCTAAGTGGCCCATGCCCAACCAGCGGGGGTCAGGATTCAACATTACTTCACAGGTTAGCGATCGATCATGCCAGACAGATGAGTCTTAAAAATAGTTCAGCATGGCTATGGCCTACTTTATTGTTCTGCCCCGCCCACTATTCCTCCCACATCAAAGTGGATTTCAAAGAAGCACCATTCTGTTACAGGTGGTGTGTCTGTTGATGTCCAAGAGTGCCATTGAGAAGGTTCCAGACTCGAAAAAAAAGAGGGTGATGTTACTGTCGCTATTTGCTCATTCCAATCAAGGATAGGGACCTTGGGCCTACTTCGGACCTCCAAACTTTGAATACATTCCAGCAGAAGGGCTAATTTGGAATGCTCATGATGGCCCAGATACTATCTGCTGTGGAGCCAGGCAGCTAAAAGGTGCCCTTGGACCTGCAGGATTAGTATTTTCATAGACCCATTCTGCAGTCCTACAGATGTCTGTGGTTAAAGGCAGACCAGAAGCATTTTCAGTTTGTGGTGCTCCCTCTTGGCCTCATTAGTTGCCCTCAGATGTTAACAAAAGTGAACACCCAGTTGTAATGGTTACGGCCCATCTTCGGAGTTTATTATCCCCGTACCTCGATGACTGGCTGTTGAACTTTGGCTTGCCACATTCAGTCACAGACCACCTCCTGATGACGGCGAACCTCTTGACATCATTGTTGTTCACTATCAATGAGCCAAAGCACCACCTGTCTCCTTCACAAATGCTTCCATTCATTGGAGCAATTCTGACAAAGTAGAGTTTAGGGCTTTCCTTCTGCTGCAATGAGACTAGGATATTTGAGATCTGATCCCAATGTTTCAGGCTTGATTCTGAATGTAGTGAGAGAAGCTCTGAGGCTTCTTGACCTCTTAGCCTCCTTCATGTTCCTCATCAGCAATGTCAGTTATGCTGGGTGACATAAGCATGGGCTCTGTGATGAAATTTGAAGTTCCAATGGGAGCTGCACCAAGGCAATCTGACTGATGCCATGTAGGCCTCAGAAGAGACAGCTTGTGACCTCCAGTGGTAGCTCTTCAAACGCATTTGGTCCAGTTGCATCTCCCTCTCCCTTTCCCATTCAGAGCTGCTGATGGCAACAGACACATCCCTGATGTGCTAAGGAAGAGATTTGAAGGAGGTGGAGATCAGGGGGCTCTGGTCTCCAGGAGAGGTCTGGCTCCACATCACTCTGTTTGGAGGTGTGTACCATTGGTCTTGTTCTAACGGCCTTCCTGCTATCAATCAAGGGAAGGCTGGTGCAGATTCTCATGGGAAACATCAACGGCTTGTGGTACTTCAACAAGCAGGGCAGAGTGGGGACCTGTGTGAGGTGTCTCTGTGCCTCTGGAGGTGGTTGAAGCTCCAGGTTATTCTCCTGAGCGTGAACCTCCCAGCATGGTCCTTAAAGGCCAGAATGGATGAACTAAGCAGGCGGCATCTGGCAGATCGCAAATGGTGCCTAAATCCTGAGGTGGTGCAGGGCGTATTCCAACAGTGGGGAGAATTCTAAATCTAGATCTGAATCTTTTCAACCTTATTGAAAATGTGCAGCGTCGAGAGTTTTGCATGTTGGAGTTTCTTCAAGAACACTCAGTAGGCTGGCATGGAACAAGGAACTCTTGTACACCTTCTCACCCCTGCCTTTCCTTCCCCAATTGCTGAAAAAGAATAAGAGCAATCGTGCCCAAGTGACCTTGGAGGCTCGGGATTTGGTGTGGCAGAGTGTGGTACCTGGAGCTTACAGCCATTACTGTCATCCACTGATCAGGCTGCCACTTTGTGAGGACCTCCTGAGAGCACATGGTCCGAATCTGCGCTGTTTACACCTACATACATGGATATTGAGCGGCAGCAGCTGATTGCTTTTGATCTGCCACTTGAAGTGATGTGAGTCATTCTTGCTGCCATGTACTCCTCCCCGAAATCCATTTACGCCAGGTGCCTGGGTCAAATTTGTGACTTGGTGTGGAGTTCACAAGACTGACCTTTTATAAGTAAAGCTTCTTTTGTTTGTTTTATCTTTGGCTCAGCAAGGTTTTACAGTTGGCACTAATAAAGGTTTTTGGCCCTTTTGGCCTTTCTGCATTTGCAGGATCAACCATCCTAGTTTAAATCACCTGTTCTTTTGATATTTATTTAAGGTTGGATGCACTTGTTACCTCCCAAATGGTGTGTGATGCCAATGTTGGACCTTAACTTGTTCTTAATGTTTCTCATGTGTATACCCTTTGAATTGATACATAGCTGCTCGTCCCATTTTCTGTCAAAAAGGCTGTCTTCCTCATTGAAATTGTCAGCTTGTTTAGTGAGAGAGCTTCAGGTACTTTTGGTGCACCCACCAAACACCACCTTTTCCACAGACAAGAGGGTGCTGAGTACTCTGCAGCCATTATTGTAAAGGTGCGACTCCCTTCCATGATGGATAATACATCACTTGATATGCAGAGATTGTGATGAAAATACAACTTGAAGAACATTTCTTTGACCAAAAAACTCAAAGTACATTTAAAGAAACATTGTTTTGACAAAATTAAAAATGATGAAAACAACTGCATAGACCTCAGATCACATTCCAGGTCTGGACCTCAGCTTTTGTATCGAAGAACTGAAGAGTTGTTCTGAGTCACACAAAGGTAAGTATTCATCACAATTACATGTAGACAAAGCTGAGGTCTGGCTATTTAAAATACTAACCATGGAGTATTCGACTAGGAAAAAAAATTGGCAATGCTATTGCAGCACACACATGGTATTTTCTCTCTGCCTCCTGATGCGTAACCTGTTGTGCACGTGGATGCTGCTGTGCTCATGCCTGGCCACTACAGTCGAATTGAGAGCCTAGCAGAATGCAAGCAGATGCTTTGCTAGCAGAACGACGGTCGCTGGCACCATCCAAATCGCCTTATATGCTTTCACCCGTTTGGACATGTTTCCTTGCTCACCCCAGCAGTTCCCTCCATCCAGCTTCCAATTTCTGCTACACCCTGGTGTAGAGTGGAAGGGGAGGGGGTGGCCTAAAAGGTGTAGAGTAAAACCATACACCAAAGACTGAAACATGATTTACCAGTCCCCTAGGGGCCTAATGTGCCGCTACTGTGCCTGCTCAACTCGGGAGCCGAGAGGAGCATGGCGTGAGGCAGAGCAAACACGACACCCATGAGGGGCAAAGTTTGGCAGCTGGTTTCAACCTTTTTTTTGTCCGAGTTTGGAGGGAGCAAATCAAAGCCTTGAGTGCCGAGGAAAACTGGCTTAATAGGAGGATTACCAGTGAACAAGAGTCCTGGAGAAGTGAATGGGTGGAGGTGGCGGCAGCTACACAGTGTATCAGGAGAGCAGATGTAAGTGCAAGAGACATCTGTGGGAATCCAGGGATAAGAGGAGCATCTAACATATCCCCCCCTAGTGTGGGCAACCTTGGGACATTAACCAAGGTGTGATAAAACTGTCAGGGAACAAGGTCTATTGGCCTCACAATCTCCAAGCAAGCCAGCCATATAAACAACTCAGTAAAGGAGGGTCTCAAGAACAGTACCAGTAAGAATGACCCCAGTTAGAAGTATAATTCACCAAGGAACTAACAACAGAAGGGAGAAATAAGTGTGTCAGGAAATGATACCCTAGTAGGGTATCAGATGGAGCAAAAGGCTGAAGTAAGGAATATCTCACAAAGAGGCTCAAGGAAGAATAACCCCTAAAAAAGCCCTATTGAGCGAGAATGGTGGGTTGTCAATAACAAAATCAATCAAGGACTTTGTGGGTAAACATTTCAAAAAAGGCATGCACATATTGATGCACCAGACTCAAGAGAGAGGGATACTAGGGGCATGGGGAACGCACATTTCCGGTTGCTGTATCTGAGCCTACCATCTATAAACAATCCAGATCTGATGGAATGTAATCAGTTCCCACTTGAACCTAGACTGTCCTCTTCCCCTCAGTTTCTCTATTACATAATAGGGGGGTGCAAGAAGGGGGGAATAGAATACATGAAGGATGAAGGGCAAATATAGGGACTGCAAAGGAAAATAGCGAGGAATTTGGCAACATGCAAAAGCAGAAAATGTGGACGACAAATAAGGAACCAGGTGTATCTGCACAAAATTCCACTTTAAATCCTGAGGTCTCAGCTACACTGCCTGCAATGCTGGGCATAATGTTAATCTTGTAAAAACCTTTGCAAGGAATATTGGAGGGTGACTGTGCTGCACAATCACATTCTAAAATCGCAGAAGTCACAACTACAGACCATCACAGGGGAACTAAAACACACAAATGACCATATGCCGACCTTAGTAAGGCTTGTAGAAGAAAATAAAAAAAACACAGACAATGAAGATCAAAGGGAGGCAGAAGGGGTACATCTAAAATGGAAGGTGTTACAACTGTATAAGTCTCCAAATACCCACTGTTGATGAAATGGGGAGAGCCCCCAGGTCCACGCAGGTAGGTTAACTTTAAGGTGATTTATTCAAGCAGGTAACAAGTAGTATAGCAAGTAGATAAGTTATGAAGGAGAGCCCCACCAGGAGCAGCCTGTGTGCTGCTCAGCCCATGACCAACTGTCACTTCACCTCTCTGAGTCCCAACATTCCGAGGCTAGGAAAGACTCCAACATTCTATTGGGCATAGAGCACAGGCACTGGGCTGAGCAGGAGGAGAATAATACTTAACCTTACAAATGCAGGATACTACATATCCCCTTTACTTCCAACAGAAGAACAAATGCAATATATGATAAAGTAAAACGAGAGTGAACAAAGGACAGATAGTAAGGAAGGAACAACGGAGTGACAGAAAGAACATAAAGGAAAAGAGCAAGCAAAGCAGAGCGAGGAGAAAGATGGGAGAAGACAAGGAGGTGAAGGTAAGGTGTAAGTAAGAAAATGGAAAACCCATCCACAACAACAACGAAATAGAAAGAAGGAGACAGTGAGACGAAAGAGAGGAAATACGAAATAGAGAGAGACAGACGTGCCAAAGGCAACCCCCAAACATACCCACTGGCCAGGCAGGCAAGAAAGGAAGGAAGAATAAGGCATGACGCAAACCGGACACCAGCCTACACACAGATACAAAGAGGAGGGAATAACGGATCTCCTCCTGAACAGGGAAGAAATAGAATAAAAAATACGAAAGAGGGAAGGCTGGAGACAGAGGATAACAAACAAGAAATGTAACTCCAGAAACCAAGGATGAAAATAAGTAGAACATCACTAGGAAAGCTGGACATATTGGAAAACAGAGAAGAGGCAAAGTAGATACATACAGTATAACTAATACTTCCCCCATTTTCAATTAGACAATAACAATACGATATAAGTGTAACATTGCGTTATACAAAACAGCAAAGTAACTGAATGTAGAAAGACCATATCAGCCAATGGGATTGAAACCCATGACCGTCCTCTACTCCTATGCAAGAGTGTGAGGAGCAGTGTGAATGGGACTGTGACCCATAATGTGAAAGCCCGTGAAAGGACAACCCCGCGTAGAGGTACAATGCAGTGCAGAGTAGGGTCTAAAACCCATAAGATGCACCCTGTGTGAGGGTGACTGTGTAAATGGGACTGTGACCCATGAAACGGTGCCCTGTGTAAGGGTTAAAACCGTATGTGACCCATGTAGGCAAATTTGTGTGTGGAAATGGGGCTAAATCCATTCCCATCCCTGTGTAGGGAAGATTAAAGTGTGAAACGTAAACATGAAAATAGAACCATGAACCCAAAGAAGGTAAGTACCCAGAGTCCATACGTGCATGCTGTAGCCCATGTAGGCAATGGTGTAGATAACAAAGTGGGAGTAGTACCCATTGCCATCCCTGTGTAGGAAATAACTAAATGTAATGTGAACACATGTACAATGATCCCCTAGAAGGTGTTTACCCCGAGTCAGTGAACAGTAAGACCCACCATACGATCCCCTGTACAATAAGGGTGGAGATAGACATTTCCTTATGTTATGTACCACTAGCAAAAACAAGTAAGCATATGGTAAAGTCACAGCCACGCTTATGAAAGGCTACAAAAAACGAAGCACATAAGCATTTAATTTAAAGACTGAGAGTTTAGGGTGTGCGTGTCACCGTTGGCTCGTGACACCCACCACTGTATGCAAGTAAACCAGCCTAGCAGGGGTAGTAGACTGCTAACATCGTCATTTAGTTCCCTCGTGGACTGGCACTTCATAATAAATGCAAATGCAGAACTTAATGAAGAAACCACAGTCACAGAATGTACTAAAAAGTACACCACGAGCCAGGAAAAGCAAGCTTGTAAATGTTCCTCGGGTGTACCAGAGTTCCAAAGGTGAAATGCGGATAAAGTCCTACCTTAAACCCAGGTTTGCATTGTACACAAGGCTGCTGACGATTCCGGAAAACATTGCTCACGATATAGACAAATGAGCAAGACAGCCAGCAATCGGAGTGTGATGGAAACGAAAACGGAGCAAAGGAAAACAGCTGCAATGCTCGGGTACTGGCAGAACAAGATCCGAAGCAGGCAAGAACCAACTACATACTTCAAAGCCCCTGAGCTCGGCTGATTAGGACAAAATTCAAGATGGCGGCACGAATTGACGCCCGCGCCGGGTGGCTCCAGGCCCGTACAAGCGCCAAACTGTGTAAATGCCAGTTCTGCCGCGGAGGAATGCCTGACGTCACCGATGATCCTGAAAGGAGGCGCGCGGTATACAATCTGAGGTGAGTTACGCGCGCATGTAAACTGACACAAAGCAGCGGTTAAACGGCCAAAGACTCCGTGACTGAGGTGTAGGAAAATGGAACAAAGAAATGACAGACTCCCCGGCAATGTCTCGTACAGTAGAAACTGACGAAATGAAGGCAGGATGCTAAATGCCACCAGTTTGAAGGGGTGTTGAAGAAAAGTCACACAACACAGTGAGAATGGTGATAAATTAGATTCTCACGAACCACTCTATGAACATCTTCACAGACAGTTGTAGGCAGTCCTTTATAGTGAAAGTCATGAACAGAGTCTAAAGAGTAGATTACCTCAAACGTCCTCTCAGAGTGTACCGCAGATATGCGTCTCCCAAGCACAAGAACACAGTAGGTGAAGGTTGTTGCCAGCGCGATGCATGGGGTGAATTATTTGAATTGTAGGAGTTGCTACCTCAGCACTACGACGTGAAAATACACAGCAACACCAACTCAGCAAGATGTGCACAGGATCACACAACGTAGATAGCAACATGACTCCATTACATGGCACATTGTAGTTGTAAATCCACAAGGTCGTAGAGTGTGAGCCTGGGACTGGACCAGTGACTGAGATGATTTGTCTGCCTGTAGAGTTGATGTGCTTGACAGGACAAGCAGTAGATGTTACCAGAGTAAAGTACGTAATGTAGATGAGCACAGAACGCCAGGGCTAGGGCTGTCCGGTGGTGAGGACACTGGTGGGGCTGAACGGCGTAGTGCTTCATCTTACTTGTGTTGATGTCTTCTTTTGTTTTAAAGTTGATGGTAGTTTCTCACTTGTTGTCGTCATTCTTGTTAATTGTAGAACACGCTTGTTTCATGTAGTCACCTTTACGTTTCCTTTGGATACCTCCGCTTTTGTACATTGTGGTAGTAGCCACTGTAGTTTCTGTAGATTGCGCCATCTCCAGGTCCACCTGTGTTCGCCAGGTACCTTAGATCCGCTTGTTCCACGTAGGTACGTCACCATCTCGTCACCAAATTATGTAGTAACGAAGGTCCACGCAGGTAGGTTAACTTTAAGGTGATTTATTCAAGCAGGTAACAAGTAGTATAGCAAGTAGATAAGTTATGAAGGAGAGCCCCACCAGGAGCAGCCTGTGTGCTGCTCAGCCCATGACCAACTGTCACTTCACCTCTCTGAGTCCCAACATTCCGAGGCTAGGAAAGACTCCAACATTCTATTGGGCATAGAGCACAGGCACTGGGCTGAGCAGGAGGAGAATAATACTTAACCTTACAAATGCAGGATACTACACCCCCACAATGTACAGACAGTATATACCACGTATAAAGAGAATAAGAAAAGGACAAGAGAGGGATACAGTGAAAGGGAAAAAGGTGAAAGAGTGCATAAATGCAACTCGAATCAGAAAACAACAAGTTAATTGTCTAAAAAAGAAACCACAAAGGACTACACAAAAGGGATCTAGCAAATTTTGTATGGAAAAAGTAGTAGGAAGGGGAGGCCTGAGGAGTGATAACTGGATTAATTACCTACCCTTGGGAATGTTAAAAAAAAAAAAGGGTAGTAAGAGCATGAAATAGAGGAACTGTTAAACCTAAGTGGCTAAGCATAGTAAGTGATGATAACGTGAATGGTGATACAAGTATGAAAGGCGATAACAATAGAACAGCAGCAAAGAACATGGGTATATTTAGAGCCCATAAAAAGGGAAAAAAGAAAGGAAGTTATTCCCACTGGATCGCTCTGTTATTATTTTCCCTCTCAAAATGCCCCAGTCTGAAAGCCATTGCGTCAACGAATCTCAGATAAATAGGGCTCACGGACAACAAAAATGGGAATAAAGGTACAAAAGTACTATGGCACTCAGAAATTGTCAAGGCAGCACTTGAAAAGGCAGAAGCTGAGGTGTTAAGCAAAGGCATTAAATTAGTTCCGGAAACAAAAATACCATAAGCAGGATTTACCAACAAACCCTTTTTGAGGTATTTTGCTGGGTTGGGTACAAGATAAGTTACATTAAGTGAACAAGGGAACACGAATAGAAGACAAAAAGACGACAGTAAGAAGGGAGATCTAAAGATAGCGGTCCCATACCTTAGCCTGGAAGAAAACATGAGGGTCCGTAGAAGAGAGAATCGATATGCGGTTCTGTCTTCACCAGCCATTAATAAGTCCATTTGCCTGAGTAATATAGATTAGGATAAAGAGTGTTCACACAGCCTAAGGATCCTATCATGGAACATCAGTGGGTTTGTGAAAATATCACGCTGAGAAAGGTTTAAAGAGATAACAGAACAATATGAGATTATATGCCTACAGGAAACCTGGCTGTGCAATGAAACACCTACAATCAACGGATTTGTGCAGGTATATAGAACAGCTAAGAAGAGGCAACTGGGGCGAATGTCCTGGAGGTTCATAACACTTAAATCCACTAAGGTAGCAAAAAGTTATCACTGATAAAAGTAAAATGTAACTGGATTGTGGGTTGTAGAGTACACTTGCACAAAGCAGACAATAGGTAATGATGATGTAATAATTAATGTAAACATTCAAGTGGGAAGTGCGTAAGAGTATGGGTCTGAACTAAGAAGATTTAAGGAAGACGTGGAATGAATTTGTACAAAACTTCTATAAAGATATGATCTTGTTGTTGGGCGATCTTAATCTTAGACTGGAACCGAGAAAGACTGATCCCTTGTTTAAGGAGATACTGTCATCATATAACATTAACAATGCTAGCTTCCCTGCAAGTACATTAGCTACACTTGATATTGTACTACGAAAGTTTCTGGGCTCGAAGGGAATGTTTAGTGTACTTGGGCACACGAATTTGGATCGTCCTGCACGCCAGACATTTAAAAATGGGATGCAACTATGCCCGATCGATTATATTTTCATGCATGCCTGGTTTGTGACAAAATTGGAAGTTTCCAGGTAACGCAAACAGAAGAAAGTGACTACTACCCCATACACCTGGAAATAACTAAGGGAGTCTATAGGATTAGAGAAATGGTACTTCCCCTACAGGTAGAATACCCTAAGCGTCTCTATACTAGGATTACAGAGAAACATCTGGCAGAACTGGATAATTACCAACAAAGCCAAGATATGACACAAGTTCTAGCTAACCACATACAATGGTATGATAAAACAGTTAACCAAGTATTTAATTGCTTAAAAGTGGACTTAAACACTAACAGTAGGAAGCAGAGAAGGGCCCAGGCTGAAACTAGAAAAGAAAATACTTGGTTTGACAGGGGCTGTAGAGAACTAAAACGTCAGATTAGGAAAGGGGAGAAAAACCTAAAAATAAAGTATGATCATGAGACCTATACCAACCTCCAGAGTCATGAGGGAAAATATAAAAGAAATAATTAAAGATCAGAAAAGAGCTTACAAAGAGAGCTGCTGAAAAAATATGCTAGAAGCTATTGAAACAAAAAATGTGAAAAGGTTTTGGAAGCTTGCACAGCTGGGCTCTGGAAAAGAGATGGGGTTTAATGAAATGAGTGGTGGAAGAGGAATCATGGGTAGAACATTTAAAAGAAATATATACGGTGGGGGATAGGAAGCAGAGCGAATAAAAATAACAGATTAGAATGGAGTGGATGGGGAAATTAGAACCCACTTTTGTAGCCGCCCTTCATATCTTTTGTTTCTTTATTTGGGAGTTTAGCCCCCCGACATTCCATGAGAGTATCTGTACCATTTAAGTCCAAGAAATGTGCTGCATGGCCAATACCTTTGTCTAGCTTCCCCCAAGACAACCAAGACTCAACTTATTGGAACCCTGAAGAACACTTCCAGGAAATGCCCTCTCCCCATATCTGACCTCCCCACAAATAAAGAATGACCAACCAGTATGATATACCCAGACACTTCCTAACTACAACCCTCTGTTCCCCTAACAACCACACCATAATAATCACACATATTCCTATGATTTCATTTGTTACACCCTTGCTAATGAAAGACAAGTAACATGACGAGGATCAACCTTCAAGGATCACCCCACAGCTCAAACTACTAAAGACGCAGTCAAACCAAGCAGTGCCAACTAGCCACCAAGAACAAATGTCCCTTTTAATCTTTAACATTCTTTCTCCTGGACTCGCATGCCCTCTGATCTTCTGTGGTGTGTTATGCTTTTTCTGTGTCATTGAGGTAGGATCCTTCTCGTTTACTCCCAGAGCCTCCTTACCCTCTTCCAAGGTGTGTCTCCCATAAGTATTAGAGTCCACTTGCAACAAAAATGCAAATTTAACACCCAGATCCTCTGCTCCTTGGTAGTCTGTATTAGGGCCTGTTGTTTACTTAGTGTGTTCTGGGAGAGATCATGCTACAGCTGGATTTATCTGTCTCTAAAAGAATTCATGTCCATTTTCTTGGATTCCCTCAAAATCCTAAATTTCAAAAGTGAGGAGTTTAGCTTTGCTGCAATGTCTCGGTATCCTACTCTGAGTGTCCTCACAATGCTTATGGGGAAAGTCTTGTTTTCTTTCAGGATGTGTAAAAGGATCCCCACAGAAGCCCTCTGTATCAGTCCATTCCGAGGATTCTCTCACATTTCAGAGCCTAATGTTATTTCCGTCGGGCCTGTGCTCCATATCATAATACCTATCCTTCTGGGCTCTCCCTTCATCTTCCAGTCGACTGACAGTAGATTGTGCTTTTCCCAGGGTTGGCCTCCAGGATAATATATTATCCTTACTGGAAGCCACCCGGTCTCCCACAGCCTGCTTTACTTTAGCTAAATCAGCAATCACCAGCTTAATTTCTGATTTAATATTTTGCAAGTCTAAGATTAATGTATTGGTTACTTTACCCTTGTAGGTCTAAGAGGCATAATAGGAACTCTTCCTTGATCAGTGTTGATGGATTGTCATTCTTCTAGGCAGAGGATGATCTTTAGGGGTGTCTGTGCCCTGAGCAACTGGGCCCCTGTTTGCTGTCTCCTATCAGGGGTGCAGATCCCCTGTGGTTTCTGGAAAAATGTATATTTAATCTTTGCCCACCAACCAGTAAGCCGTATGGATCAGGACATAATTGCTCCTCAGAACTTCAATCTTGCTTCCCATCTTCTCTATTGTCGCTGCGTTCAAAACAAAATTATGACAACTATCCTCACAACAGTGTACCACAACAGTATCCCCGAACATAACAAACTATACTTCTCATGGCATAGAGATGAAGTTGTCATTATACATGTGTCATTGTACATTGAACTATGCCTCCTGTTATAAGCAGACACATTTATATAAGGGGAAAATTGTATTTACACCACAAAATGCATGTGTATATAAGACAATGTCATAATTGCTGCTTCTATGTACTTGTAGCTGCATAGGAGTTTATGCCTGCTACTAAACCTTTAAGAATTGTCACAAAAGAAATTGCATACTTCAGCACATATAAATGTGCACATCCGACTATGTAAATATTGCAGCTTCTATGCACATAAGGGTATTTATATAGAGGGGATTTCAACAGCCAATAAAACCTTACCAAGTATGATTGCATATAAGTCTGTATAAGACCATTTCAGTTTTTTGCTATTACAAAAAAAATCCTCCTTTCAACCTCTTGACACATCCTTCCTGTCTGATTCATCCCAAACTCTTCTGACTCCAATGAACCCCCAAACATCCTTTCAAACTTTCACCCCTTACTACTTCCCCTTTCAAAACGTTTCCCATTATCCAAATCCCTGCTCTAAATTCTGCTAAACACACAAGAATTCCAAGAACAGAAAACTAACACAACCAATACAAAACAACTACTTGTACTTATCTACTAACTATTAACCTCTAATCTTGAGTCCCGGAGTAGCGTGCTACTCGCTATAAAGTGCTTAAACGCTTCGTCAGGGGCCGTAAGTGCTATATAAATGTATTTTACAATTAAATAGCAGGACCAGCTCCCTCACACCACCCAGTGGCAATTACTTACACAGACTGCGGTCTGCCCTCTGTTGCCATGTTCACTGAAAATTACTTCTGCAGTCTTCTTTCATAGGTTTGCCCATCAGCATGCTGTCCAGACTTGATCTCAGCGCACAAAAGATTTTCTCTGCCCTCACCATCCTTCCCAGGTTCAAATCATGTACTCCTCCCCAGCGTCTTGTCTACTCTTGATTGGAAGGTCTTCTTTGCCCCAAGTGTCTGCAGTATCGCTCCCCGGCTCCATGTCACCCCCTGCCCGAGCACTTCATCATGTGAGTGCTGCCTTGATTTAATTGTACCTTCTCTGTGTAGTCCCAAGATTGTCACTGCAATCCGTCTCTTTGGGCTCCTTCACTGCTCCCAGCTAAAATGCATTCCAGTGCAGGTTCCTGCTGGCTATTCGAATATACCTTGTTATGGGAAGCAGATATACACTAAAGACAGGAGCTTCACTGGCCAGCTCTTCACCCAAGCACCATCTCCATTCGAGTATTGGCCACTCTCGACCCCCCCCTGCCCCCAAATACACTTTCTCAAAAGTGCTTTCAAGAATGAATTCGGATTTTGTAATTTAAGTGAAGAATTGATTTTCATCATCACTCGCTTGTTCCCATTCAGTGATATGAAATGGTGATTTTATTCATAGCTAGGCCTGTTCATGGATATGCATCTTCACTTACACAGTAAAAACATCTTTTGGGTAATTGTTTCCCGTGAGGGATTACTAGTCCCAATGTGTAGCATGCAACATTTTTATTTATTAAGCACCCAGGAGTGAGTCTACAGGCATATTTTAGGGGTAAGTTAGTGAATACATGAAAACAGATTTTCCACATGGCAGCTTTTCATTGCCATGTATTACTGAAATGCCTTTAAACTGCAGTCCAGAGGGACAACAGTGGTGCTCCCTGAAGCCTTAAGTTTTTGTGATGTGCGGGTGACGGATGTAGCCACTGAGACGCACATATAGCATTTCATGTACACGTCATGAGTTTATTGCTTGCACCCTTTACTATGATCTTACAGGAAGGTTAAACCACTTAGTTGAAACCAATGCACAATGTTTTAGGTGGAAAGTGCATCTTGCCACTTTATAGCACAAGCCTAGTGCAGAGTCTTTAGGCAGCAGTCAGCAAGGAATGGTTAGACACGAGCAACAATCTCCTTTCTTACATATCCCCTTTTGCATAGGAGTACAAATGCGAGGTTGAATGGCTCAGTTTCATTCTTCTGGATGCAGAGTTAAAGCAATAGTTAGTCTTAATCTTATTGCCATAAGCAGCAGTGCAGCAGCAACCAGAGACTTTTTAAGGCCTGGGCAAAGAGGGCCCTTACCCAGGGCCCCAGACTTTCAGGGGGGGCCCTAATAAAGCCTGCTCTGCTCCGCAGAGAGTCTTGTCCTGATGAACTTAAATAATTCTTAAATAAATAGTTTTAAATACCATTTTCCTTTAATTTATTTTTAGCGTGAGTGAAGTATGGGAGTCTATTACTGACATTTTGCAGAGAAAGGTTTGTTTTTCAGAACCATGCAACATCTATTTAAAAAAAGCTCCTTTTAGATCAAAACACGGCCTCACGTTTGAGAAAAGGGAGGGGGTCACAATGAATATTTGCAATATTATTAGTGATCTGTTGCTGCATTGTAATATCGAAAAAACATGGCACTATACCTGAATATTAAATGTAAACAGAATTATAATTTGGACCATTGTGCCTGTACAGTGGGCAAAGAGGGCATGAAAGAGCTGAATCTGGATTATAAATTCAAAGCTGGTTCGAACAGGGGCCCCCAAAATATGTTTGGCCCAGGGCCCCCGAAATCCTTAAGATGTACCTGACAGCAACTAGCATACTTACCAGAACATATTCAATTAGACAAGTTGATTTTCATGTGCAAAAAGCAATCGTAATGTTAAATGTTGTCATAAGCAGCTCCACCAAAAAGCTAATTTTGTTTCAGATGTAATGCAAATTAATACCCTAGTTACATAAATGTTCATTTATCTGGCATTTCATTCATTAATTCTTTTATCTGTTTTCTTTTATATTGGATTCCCTAGAAAGATGAACCGGATCTATTTGTATTGTTTTAAAGCATATATTACCTTGCCTTGTGGTGGTGCTGTTATCAAGTGCAGTGCAAGCTGGTAAAATACTATAGTAACCGCTGCTTTTAATTCATGTAATCTATTGATAAGAGATATGCAGCATAATTAGAAATAGGCACTTGACGTACATTGTGTTTCTCGATTCTGCCGATCAGTTGGTTTTATTCTGCTTAATGCACATTTGTTTTCGTGGTAAGAGGTTTATATATCTTAGTATTTCATAATGTGGTTGTATTGTACACATTTGTTTTTGCATATGTTTAAAGGTATACTCCAATAAAACAATTGCTGATTTTCAGCATTTATCACAAGCTTAATAAATTCTGATAAGATGTCACAGCTTGTTATTAATGTGTCGGTCTTATTCACAAAATGAAAAGTACATCTTTTATGTGAGGGTTATTAAATGGAACCAAGATTTTTATAGACATTCGTATTAACTCCGTGCAGTATTATTTTTTTTATAAATGTTTTTATTTTTGTTTTGAAAATTGAACAAAACGTCAAACAAAGCATGAATACACAGTAAATGTCAGTCCATAACATTCTTGTAGGGCAAATATAATAGCGCTATTTCTTCTGAAGGTGAGTCTGTAGATGGGCTCTAATGACATATGCGTACAAGTATAGAGGGTCACATTTATGTTATTCGCAGTTATCAACAGTAGGGTCAAACATTACAGTATTCAAGGCTCTTCCCCCGATCCTCCCGGTAGCAGTCCCCTTCCCTCCTCTCCCCCCCCTACTTCCAATCCATAGTATTTTATCCACGGAGCCCATATCTTCCGGAATTTCCAAGGGCAACCCCTAGCCTTGTATGTCACTTGTTCAGCAACCATATATAAATCAAGACTTGTCCTCCATTCATTGAGTGTAGGAAGCTGTTGGGCACCCCAGTATTTGGCTATATCCCGCTTGGCTACCACCAACCCTAAGTTAGCTAATGCGAGTTTGCGTCTTGGGATGTCCACTTCCGTAGGGATTCCCAGGAGGAGAAACTTAGGTTCCAACTCAAGTTGGACTTCCAGTATATTATTGAGCTCTCTCACAATCTTTCCCCAGTAGGTCTGAATACTGATGCACTCCCAGAGGGTGTGTATGAATGTTCCGCACTCCCTGCGACATCTGAGACAATCCGGGTTTGCAGCTTTTCCTATTTTATGTAACCTTGCTCTATCAAAGTAAGTCCGATGTAAAATTTTATATTGAATGAGACGCAACCTTAGTTTAATTGCCACTTCACGTGGGTGCATGAGAGCGGCCTACCAGTCAATGTCGTCCATTACACCAGTGGTTCTCTCCCATCTAGCTCGGAGCGGACCCAATTTGTTGGGCATGTTATTGAGTAATGTTTTATAGGTAAACGAAATGGCTTTGGCTGGAATCTCCTCCTTCAGGAGTCGACCTTCTAGCGGGGCATATTCCGGTATTGTCTCCCTATCAAATCCCTCCGCTACCCATGCATGCTTCAATCGGAGTTATGCATATGCTTGAGTATCGTGAAGCTGATACGTGGCTTGGAGTGTGTTGAATGAGGCCAATGCGCCTTTCTCTAAGACATCTCCTATTTTAGAAATGCCTATTAAGTCCCACTGCCTAAAGCCTCTCAGTTTTCCAATCTCGACTAATCTAGTTCCCTCCGATAGTGGGGTCTCTCTGGTAGGTTTTTTGTCCCATTTCATTTGCTGCTCAGCACTTTTCCACACCTCCAATGCCCTTTGGGTAGCTTGTAACAGCCGGCTACTTCCCTTGCCACCATAGATATAGTGTAGGTGTGTGCGCTCTCTAAATTGCAGTCTTTCCGGCCTATACGTCGGGTGATCCCCAGGTGTATGGATCCACTCATTGATTACAATGAGATGGGACGCTCTATAGTACGCCCTAATATCTGGGAGGGCCAAACCCCCATTATAAGGGTTTCTTTGTAGTGTTTGAAGTGGAATGCATGGATGGGCCCCATCCCAGAGAAGCAGGCGTAATTCACTGTCTATACTTCTAAACACCGTTTCTGGTATCTTACTGTAAGTGTTTTGCAACACGTAAAGCAACTGGGGGAGTGTAATCATTTTATATATAGCGGTCAGTGGGAGCTTTCTCCATCTCTTAACATCTTCCTGGAAGTTTAAAAGGACCCGTCTGATGTTGCGTGCTAAGCCAGCAGCCACGTCCGTGGTGATGTAAAGGCCAAGGTAGGTAAACCCCTCTGTCAACCATCGCAAACAGCTCGGGTAAGTCTGGAGCTCCACCACCCCTCCCACCGGGTACAGGGTGGATTTACTCCAATTGATCCTATATCCCGCATGACGCCCATAGTCTTCAAAAATTTGTAGGATTTTGGGGAGTGTTTCAGTTGGGTTCGTAACATATAGTAGGATGTCGTCCGCATATAAAGATATGCGTTCTTCGTCCAGAAGTCGGGATTCGTCTACAAAACCACCCAGTCCAGGGTAGGCTCTGATAACACAGGCCAAGGGTTCTAATATAAGGGCAAAAAGTAAGGGGGAAAGGGTGCATCCCTGCCTAGTCCCCCTTTGAATCGGCCAGGTCATCGAGATAGCTCCATTGACCCGAACCTTAGCTTCGGGCCCAGTGTATAGAAGCGCCACCCAGTCCCTAAACCCCGGGCCAAATCCGAATTTCTCCAGAGTGCATATCATAAAAGGCCAGTGGATGGTATTGAACGCCTTCTCAGCGTCAAGGGAAAGGAGCAGATAGGCCTCCTCCCGGTCTCGAACCGCATCCATCCAATTAGCCACGCGTCGCAGGTTATAGCGCGCGGCTCGCTTTGGCATAAAGCCAGACTGGTCTCCATGTATCAAAGGGGTAATAACCGTTAAGAGACGTGTCGCAAGGATAGTGGCCAGGTTCTTTGTTTCTATATTTAGTAACGAGATGGGGCGATAGGACCCACAATCGTCTGGGGGTTTCCCCGCTTTGTGTATTACCACCACCGTTGCCGTTCTAAGGTCTGCAGAGAGAGTCCCATTGTCTTTGGACGCCTGAAACATCTTAAGTAAATGTGGGGCCAGTGGGTTACTATGTACTTTAAAAAATTCCCCCGGAAGCCCATTCGGGCCTGGGGTTTCCCCCGACTTCAGTCGACCAATAGGCCATTGTTACCTCTTCCAGGGTGATGTCTTCCTCAAGCCTATCCCTCTCCTCCTGGGAGAGATGAGGAAGCTCGATCTCGTCAAGGTAATTGGTTATTTGTGTCTCATTCGTTTGTGATCGGGCTACGTAGAGTGCTGTGTAATACTGGGCAAAAGCCCCCGCTATGTCTTGGGGTGTGGTGTAAGTATGGCCTTGTTCCCTAATGGACATGACCCACCTCGACTCCATTTCCTTCCTGGCTAACCAAGCCAGGAGCTTACCCGCCCTGTCCCCTGTCTCATATAGTCTATGCTGGACTGCGAGCGGGTGGGCCTGTGCCTCTTGGGTGACCAGCGCCTGGTATTCCTTTTTAGTAATATCAATTTGGCGAAGGGTATGTTCACACAACTTGGAAGTGCCACTGCCTTCGAGATCTACCAGCCTGCGTTCCATAGCCACAATCTCTTGAGTTTCCCGCCGTTTTTTATAGGCAATAATATTTTGGGCTCTATCACGTAGCACCACCTTGAAGGCTTCCCATAAAATAACTGCCGACTGTACTGAGCCGTCGTTTTCCTTGAAGTAGAGCTCAGTTTACACCCTGAATTCTTTGGCAACCGTTTCATCTTTCAAGGCCCATGCATTCAGTCTCCAAGTTGCTCCTTGACCTCCCCTTCTCCCTCCCACCCTTAATAAGAGCGGTGAGTGGTCTGAGATACCCCTAGCCAAATATTCCATCTCCTCTACATGTTCAATCTCGCCTGCTGGGGCAAAGAGGTAATCCAGCCTCGAAAACACCCTGTGAGCCCCAGAAAAGAATGAGTATGCATGTGTGGATGGGTGATGCCGTCTCCATAGGTCAGTTATCCCAAGGGCCGCCTGGAACTTCGCCAGTGCTGTGGTTTCATGCGACCCGGGTCGTGTCTGCGTACGATCCAGAGAGGGATCACTCACATCATTAAAGTCACCCCTGATGATATGTGTTGCGGGGCCAGACTGTAAGAGGAGTTCCGTCAATTTATCCAGCATGCGCTGCTGGAGATGTGGGGGAGCATAGACGCTAATAAGTACCCATGTTTTGTGATTCCAGATGCCCTGGACTGCTACATATGTGCCATCTGGGTCCACCCATTGTCGAGTAACCCGGAAAGGGGGTGATTTTTTGATGAGGATTGCCACTCCCCTCGAACCTCGGGTGAATCCTGCGTGTGCCAAGGTAGTGTAATGTCCCCTACCCAAGAACGAACAGTGCTGACCCATGAGATGCGTCTCCTGTAAAAATATTATATCTGGTTTGAGCCTTTTAAGGTAATTAGATACCAAACCACGTTTGATTTTGTTCCCTAACCCATTGACATTCCATGTCATTACTGTGTACCCACCCTCATCCATTGTGAAGAAACTATTGAAGCATCCCACGCCCACCCCACTCTCAGAGCAGCATCCAGATATTGCCTTCTCATCTCAGTGTCGGTATTCATATAAACTGATTGAACAAAACTTCCCCCCCCTTCCCATTGAACATAGTCCGGAACATTTGACAGTGTCCAGTACACCCCCTCCCCACGCTCTGCAGGCACCCCCAAATTCGTCAACATTGCAACACTGGTGCGGGTAAACCACAGAGAGGTCTGTAACCCTCCCCCCCTCCCCAATTCACTCAATTATGCGATAATACAATAACAAAAACACACTGTATACTTCCCGTTGTCAGGCCAAAGGTCCCAAATGTCCGCCAGGCCCCGGGAATCTCGTAGTGTCTCTAGGCGGCCTTCTGGCCCCAGTTCCTCATTCCTCTTCGCCATTGCTGGGAGGTTGCAGTAGTTCTGTGTTTTCACCCGGAAGGCTCAGGCCCGGAGCCTCCAGCCGCTGAATGCTCTCCAGAAGAGGGTGTTTACTGTCCGCATCCATTGAATCCTCTCTCTCCGACTGGTCAGAGTCCCCATTGTCGCTTGATCTCCGAGGAGTTCGTGACATGCGTTCCTGGGCAGTGTCGTCATCTGAGTCCGATATGGTGGCCTTCTGTTCTCTAAGCCTCAGGGACTTCCCCGGTGTTCCCAAGGTAGCAAGCCGGTGTTTTAGCACTCTTCTCCGATGCTTTCCCTTAGGTCGTTCCTGACTGGAGCTCCGTCTCCTGTCGACAGGCAGGGCAGCGGCTTGGGTCGACCCACGCCTCAACCGAGGCCGTTCTTCAATCCAGGACCACGCCTCCTCCGGAGTCTGGAAGAACTGCGTCGTGCCTTGAAAGACAACTTTAAGTTTGGCAGGGAACAACAACATGTATGGGATCCCGAGGGCTCTAAGTTTCACTTTAATGGGGTCAAAGGTGCGCCGTAGCTTCAGTACATCTCGCGAATAGTCCGGAAACACCATCACTCTTGTGTTTTCGTATTTTATCTCCCCCTTTCTTTCGTATCTCCCTGAGTATTAGATCCCTGTCCTGAAAATTCAAGAAACGGGCTATCAATGGCCAAGGGGGAGCCCCTGGAGGTGGTCGGACATTGGGCATCCTGTGCGCCCTCTCTATGACAAAACAGGTCAAAAACTGTACCTCCGGGAGAGCTTCCTTGAGAAATGTCAGAAGAAAATGTCCCGGGTCAGAGCGTTCCACATTTTCCGGAAAGCCTATGAATCTCAGATTGTACCTACGGGCCCTATTTTTGGCATCATCGACTCTCCAGACCACCTCCTTCACTGTAGCCAAGAGTCCCGCCACTTCCTTACATGTAGTGCGTTAGTGTCTTCTAGTTCTGAGACGCGTTGTTCTACCTCGGTAACTCTCTCGGAGACTTTCCGCAGGTCCTGGCGCAGAAACGTGACCTCGGACCGTATCTCTGCCATCTTACCTTCCAGGCTTTCTCTGGATGCATGAATCGCCTGTAGTATCGTTGCAGTATCTGGAAGGGGAGCGGGACCTCCCTCTGCTCCCCCGGGCGCAAGGAGTACTTTGGTAAATCGGTCCAACTTCCCCTGTTTTGATGTTTTAGGTTCCTTGTCCCTCGCCATCTTAGCCAATCTGTTGGCGGGATGCAGCCAGGCACTTCTCCCCAGTCTCGTGGCCACCGCTGCCACTGTAGATGGGCTCCCTGCGTCTCTCCCTCCAGGCTGCGACGGGGCTCTCGGCACAACAGTGTCTGTGCAGGCCAGACTGCGGAAGGCCGTGTATGTGTATCCTCCCTGGTCTTGCAGATTTTGGCAGGCGAGGAGGCACCCCGGCACTCTCCTCCCCTATGACATCTCCTCCAATGTTCAGGCCAAATACCTTGTACTGCCCTCGCAGACTGGAAGGACCAGTTACGCGCTCCAGCCCACCGGGCTCTCTGCAGGGCGATTCCTGGGCCTTCTCTCGCACAGTCGCAGCGTTAGTAGGGCCTGCGTAGCTCCCAGCCACCATCGCAGTCACCCCCTGAACTGTGGCAACCAACCCAGAGTAGGCGGCAACTTCACACTTCACTGTGCTGGGCCCCGGGTTATATATGACTGCCACTGGCGATCCTCAGCTTAGAACATGGTGCCCAGGATCCGCGGCTCGACAGCCCTCCAGAACACAGCCGGGAAGGTCGCAGTCATGGAGGTGAACGTCTCAGGGGGAAAGGAAACGGGTCCACCAGCCAGATCGCTGGGGTCGTCACAGCTGCGGGGCCAGGCCCACGATAGTGGAGGACCTCTGGCCTAGTCGCCCAACGCTGCCTTATTCGCTACCCCATAGAAATGGCTCCAGGATCACACAGCCTCAGGCAAGCCGCCGCGCCCGACCTGCTGCACCTCGGCAATGATCCAGCAGGCGGGGGATAGTAGAAGTGCTGGCTGCCCCTTCCCCCGAGTCTCCTACCAGTCTCCAATTGAAGAATACGGGCTTCGCTCGTACTCGCTCCGGGCGTCAGGGATCTCTCCGCCTCCGGCGGGGGCTCCCCTTTCTCGCTCCCCTTACTTTTGTTTTCAGCGCTGCCGATCCAACGTTGGGGCCCCTCGAGGCGAGCTACGGCCTCACGTCTCTGTGGCTGCGGTGGAGGGTGTTGATGTGCGGCGGTGCCCAGCAGAGCCGCATCAGCTCTCCCACTGCTAGACTCACTGCTACCGCGCCGGGCGAGGGTGCCTCCGGGCCTGCAAACACCACAGGTTACTCCCGGCTGGCCGCCATCTTTCAGAGTCGCGCGCCTGGTGCGGTGCTGGAAAGTCACGGATCACGGCAAAATTCAACCGGACGACCCTTGCCGGGCATGCCTCAGTCTGCACACGCCTTCCGGTCAGTGTCTAGATGTTTTTTTTGGCGTCGAGGGTCAGGACTTTACTCAGGGCCAGCGGAGCTCGCGAAGAACGCAGCTACCCGGCCATGTTGTTGGCCACGCCCCCTCCGTGCCGTATTATTATATGAGAAAGCATTATCCTGTAACCTTATTCATACCCGAGTTACCTTATTCTATAAGAATCTCACAGAGCATTTACTCCTTGTCCCTTACAGAACTATGCATTGTGCAGATGACGTTGCCTTTTTTTTGTCTGCTCTTTATGGACCAAGTTGACTTAATAATTTGATTTTATGTGGTCTTGTCTTTTCATTTTGAAGTTCATTCTGACATCCTGGTTGTATATTCTCTGCTATATTTGGGTGAGATTTTGAAGTGACACATTCACGTTATTTTGCAGCAGTCAAGTCTTACCTTGATTCTGTAACTGTCGTTCATCCATTGGTGGATATCACATAGAGTTTAAATTAAGAGAAAATGGGCATTATTCTGTATTGTCAGGATTAGGAAAACCTGCAGACAGCGAGTGCACCATAAGTTGGTAAAAGAGTGGAAATTTGGAGGACAGATAGTTGGAGACTGCATGTCCCTAACAACTAGACCGCATACTTCGTTTCAGTATAGAGCCTCACTTCCTGATTATGGTGCATTACTCGTAGGGTATGAGCAGTAGCGCCAGTATTTAAAACCATTCCTACAGAGAGTGCGTGGCAATATGCTGCTTTGCTGCTGAGGTTCTTCCTCTTTTGCTTGAGTTCGCTTCTGTGTTGATCCCTACACCTTTGTCTTTTTTCCTCTCTTATTGGTTTCCCCCAGTTTAGGCTTCGGGATCCCTCTGCCTTTTAATCCTTATGTTCCTTGCCCTTTGTTGTTCCTTTAATTGTGCTTTTTTATCATTGATTACCTTCGTTTGCTCTGGTGTCCAGGGATCTTTTGTCTAACTCCTGGTCTGTCAAAAGTTCCTCACAGCAACATCCACTAGAAAAAATGAGTAACCATTTTGTGTCACTGCCATCAGCTATATTTAATTAGTCTTTTGTTTTTGTTTGTAATCTCCTTCCTAACTATTGCTCACCTCTTACCTTACTTTAATCCCTGTAGCCACATGACCAATCCTGAGAAAGAGGGCTTACTTCCAGTAAAGAATAGGTTCCAACCTAAGAAAGTCTAGTCTGGTTTGCTCCTACCTTTATTCCCACTTCCCTTTCCCAATGGTCCCTCGATCTCTCTGCTGGTGTTATTGTATTCTCATCATGCTGCTGAGATGTTAAGGGATGGAAGAGAGTCATAATTGGGTCTGCCTTCTCTGAAACTGACACATCCTCGAAGTTGGAAGGAAGGTATGAGGCTTGCCCTCTGGTGCAATTCTTCCATAGAATGTATCCCGTTACTGCTTACTAGTTTTTACAGGTGCTTTAACCTGCCAACTTCAAGTTTGTTGTTTTTTTTTGTGTGTGGGGACACCCCTCTCCTGTCTGTTTTTTGTGTTTTACATACAAGAGTTTCCAGTACCTTGGTGTGTTTTTTCCTCACCTGCACCCTTTAGCTCTTACACTTACCTGCTGGCTGTGCATTCCTGCAGCTTTTTGTTTTACTTTGAAGATATAGACAAAACTAGGGGTCATCCCACAACCGGATTCATTAGGTCGAATTATTAAGAACAGTATCCTAGAAGCGTGTGATAAGGAATGAAAGCAAGTGCTGCGAAGAGTTTACATCATGCATGAACAATGTCCCGTGGCACTCATTCAGAATCTTGGAAGCCTCTTGATAATTCAGAGGAACACACCCTCTTATGCGATATCATTTTACCACAACATTGCCTAAGTTTTGAAAGAGAACAAATTGACTGATAGAGGTTACTGTCAATTACATATATTCATATGAAGTGGTACGTGAATAAGTGGACAAAGTGCAGATAATGCAGTGTTAAAATGTAAACAAATATTTATACCATATATGTTATAAGACACTGTGCCAAGGGAGGGGTGTCAACGGTTTGACCCTTTATCAGTGATGGGGTCTCCTCAGGACCAAGTCATCCGACTGTACAACCCACGTGAGTACAGATCCGCGTTCTATATAGTCCGCCGCCACATCCTTAGTAATCAACAACAAAGGCCGCCATGAAGAATCAGCATGCTGCACGCAGATTCTTCATGGCGGCCTTTGTTGTAGCGAATGCTTTCACCACTTTTGGATTCTCGTTGTATTGAGTACGAATTATGCATGATTGGGGTGGGATGGAACTCCAGATAACAGGCAAAGTATTGATTACTGAGGATGTGATGGTAGATTATATAGAAATGTCAACACCCCCCTTTGGTTTCTAGATAAAATGATATCAGTAGGGACTACGGATTGTCTGACGGCTCCCTAATATGTATGCTTGTAAATAATGTACAGAACCATTTTTTTAACAATAGGAGGTGCACTGAACATAGTACAAATGGTCCGTGTTTTGCTTTATCAAATTTCTTCTTTTATTCCACAATTTATTCATAAAAACAGCCAACGCGTTTCGTTCCCTTTAGGTACAACCTATTGGAACTTCATCAGGGCTTATACCTCAAAAAGTTGATATTGAGGTATAATGGAAGTAACTGGATACAAAAATCATCCAGGAAAGTGATACTGCGTAGAACCTTACCTAATAAAAGTGGATTTCTTATCAAAAAGGCTGACTATTAGAACACAGTAATCCTCGAAATAGGGTGCATTTCTTCGGAATAAATTGGTTAAGTATAACCACCGTATCATTAGCCAGAAATCGAAAGTGTAAGCGGATGGCCCGGATATAATAATCCTTTCGGTCCGGAGTGCAAAAAACACAGTCACCGTAGTCCGTGACCATGTTCTCTACCCACATAGCCAACTCTGTATCCAGTTACTTCCATTATACCTCAATATCAACTTTTTGAGGTATAAGCCCTGATGAAGTTCCAATAGGTTGTACCTAAAAGGAACGAAACGCGTTGGCTGTTTTTATGAATAAATTGTGGAATAAAAGAAGAAATTTGATAAAGCAAAACACGGACCATTTGTACTATGTTCAGTGCACCTCCTATTGTTAAAAACATTTTTGGAATCTGTAACCAGGGGCACTAAAAGGTGGCAAGTGCTGGAGATTTGTGCACGGGCAATCTGATAGGGTAGCAGAGATATAGTGACAGTGCTATCCACTGAAGTCCGTCACCTAGGTTTGGTTGTTTGCATGTAATGTACAGAACCAGGGCATTCTGAATAAGTCCCACGGGACGTTGCTCATGCATGATATATTGACCCTGTTTCCCGTGGGCATAAAGTGTTGTCCTTGTTTTGTGTTACGTGCGAAGAGTTTACAAGCAAGGTCGAGGTTCAAATAGTAATAGTGGTTACTAATAGGGTAGTACATGCAGCAGGGCTAATGAAAGCAGGATTGCCTTTTGTCCAATAACTGTAGGCAAACGAGAGTTTCCAGGTGAATTGTAGGAAGGTATTGCACATGCATCCATACCAACCGAGAGACATGCTTTTGGCAGTCATGAAAGAATTGGTGATTAGCTAGATTACTTCATGCAACAGTCACACAAGTTGTGTCTTCAGCAACATACAAAGAGGTGTTTTCTAACTTCTCAATTGATAGAAGATTGTATGATTCTTCTTTTTTGGAGATTGTCTTGATGTACCATTGTACTGGAGAGGGGTGTCTCGTTTATGTACTTATGCATTTTAAGTTTTTGTAATACCCAATATAACCGTGTTAATGCTCGAATTTGGTCCGACTCTTGTTGCAACAGATACAAATCTTCTTTCAAAAGATTAAATGCAGAAGAGGCGATGGCGGAAATTGTGTATGTGTGTTTGGAAAGAGTTTGAAAACCACTGTCAATCCACTTTAAACGTGGTGGGCATTATTTCTCGATCAGTTTCTCTGATTCTTTCTGCAGATTCTCTTTCAGAGTATGCCTGCTCTTCTTTTATGATAACATAGATTAGAGTAGACACAAACCTTTTATTCTTTATGGTGTGTGGCCCCAGAAGGAAAGACGTAAATCCATATATTCCCTGGGCTTTGATATGTGTTATTTTAGACCACTCAAACCAAATTGGGACTTAACTTCCCTACACTATGAGCAGTTATGGTCGTGGGAGAATTTACACAGAAATCTATTCTTGCATACATTAGTGTCTCCATGCCATAAGGCAAAACCATCTGAACTAAATAATGTTAATGTGTATGTTCCATTCTGCACTATTCAAGTTAAATCACGATCAGTGATATTTTCTTTTCTGTTCTAACAAGTAACATTTTACATATATTTTCCAAATTGTTGGTGTTTTTAAATCTTTGTGAGATGCAAAGCTCATGCAAGTGGTCTGTTGTACAGTCTTATTTTGAAAAAAATGATTTTCTCTAGGAAATATGCTGGCTCCGAACAAGGTATCAAATCCACCAAATTTGCCAAAATGTAATTCCCTAAACACACTTCTCATTTAATATTTTCTTTCTAATATGTGTACCCTTGTTCCAAAAACAAATCAGTGAGCTGTGGTGAATAGGTAAACCTGTGATCAATAATCAATATTTTTCACCTTTTCAGGCTCTTGAGAATAATAATGCAGACTAACCAGACCTGTAATTGCCAGTAAAATAACAAAACCTCTTCTGAAAACCTTTAGGACTGTTAATCTGTTAAGCTGCCCTCGGTGGTTAATTATATATTTCCAACAGGCTGTCAGTTCAATGAATGTAATTCTGTTCTTAATGATGGAAACAAACCAGCTCCTGATAATTGTTAAGATAGGGATCCTCATTATCCTCTGAAGCAACTGAGCCCAGGGCAGCTATCATTTGTAACATGTTTATAATTATAAAATATACAATCAAAATAAAACCAACTTTAAAATGTAATATGAGATTTTAAAACAGAAAAAGAAAAGATCATCCGAACCTCTACATTTTACACTATTGTAGTTGTCATAATAAGATCTGGGTGCAGAGTCCAACAGGTAGTTGATTTGCAGGAGGGAAGTGACATAAATATAAGTGCAATTATAATTTGCTACACTTGACTACTACATTCAGCTGGAATGAGAAAAATAAGATGCTGAAGTTTGCTGTTTTTTTCTCTTCTAGAGATGCCAATTATGCATGTTAGACTTGGCATCTTTTGGCGTGTTTCCCCTGACTTTTTGCTTTCTGACCTCCCGGTTTTGACTCTGTTTTTGCTGGTGTAATGATTCTGCGCACTTTCCTCACTGCGGTCCAGTGGGAAAGTGCAAGTGCTCCTGTATAAAATGCGTTATGGATTGGTGTTTCCATGATTGGCCTATTTGGTTTATGTGTCAGTCCCTTGTAAAGTGCACTGCGAGTGCCAGGGCCTATAGACCAAATGCTGTTGGTGGGCTGCAGCACTGGATTGTGCCACCCACGCAAACAGCCCGTAAAGTGTAACTCGGGCCTGCCATCGCAGAACCTGTGCGCAGCCTGGGGCTGCCATGTCGACTTGGCAAGTGCACACACTTGCAAGTCCCTAAACCTTCCCTTTGCTACATGTTAGTCACCCCTAAGGTAGGCCCAAGGTACCCCTGTGGGCAGGGTGCGTTGTATGCGAAAGGTAGGACATGCCCGGGTGTGTGCGGCATGTCCTGATAGTGAATTACAGCCTAGTTCGTTTTTCACTATTGCAAGGCTACCTGTTCCCCTAGGCCAGAACGGGCAGTTTTGATTATTACAGCTTATAATCCTAACTGACCCCGGGAACATGGTAGGAAGTCGAGTTTAGTATGCCTGGACTCAGAATGATAAAATGCAGCTTTTAGTGAAGTTGGTTTTAACATTCTGTGTTTGAAAATACCACTTTTAGAAAGTGGGTATTTTCTTGTCTAACCATCCAAGCCTGCCTCTGCGAGGTTGTGTATTCCTTGTCTGGAATGTGAGTGACAGGGGCTGGGGGATGCCAGGAGACAGGGTGAGTCAGCGCAGGGCTGAATAGCAAGATCTACATGTAGATGGGTGGGAGGAGTTGCACCTGGGCCCTGAATAGGACAGTGCCTTCCCTCCACAATGCTGGCTCCACCTCCTGTGGTGCGTCTGATGTCCCTGGCCTACTCACTGAAAGAAGGGACGGAGACTTGTCAACAAAGTGCTCCAGAACTGGTTTGGACTAGGCAAAGGCCTCTCTGCCTTCAGAGAACAAAGGAATTTGGGATATAAATATTGGGGCCCTGACCCCCTGAATTTAGATCTCGCTGGAATCAAGGAACCTGCCAAGACGAAGAGCTGGAAGAGCTGCCAGGAGGAGTACTGCCCCTTTGCTGTGTTGTTGCTTTGTTGGGTTGGCCTGCAGCTGCTGCTTCTGCCTTGGGCAGTGAAAGGACTGGACTGAACTTTCTACAAACTTGTGCCGAGTATCTCCAAGGGCCAGGAACCGAGCTGGCCTCCTGTTAAGAAGTCTCAGGGACTGCAAAGACTTCACAAGCCTCTGGGTACCGCTTCTGGAACGCTGTTTCAGTTGCCACAGAGGAAGGGAACCGCAACCGACGCCGTCAACCGAATCCATCCCTGGCCGGTGACCTGTTTGCACCGCAGACCGCATCGCCCCGCTTCGCATCGCAACCCTGGTCTCACCGTGGGCGACGTCCGACGCCGCCAACATCGAGCCGCTGCTTGCACCGTGACCTGTGGGCACCGCAGTTCGCATCGCATCGCTTCACTGTGCCAGCCGGACCAGACCGACGCTGTCGCTGCAACTGGCTCAAGAGTCGTGACCGCACCGCATTTGGGGCACCGCTCACACGTCTGCGACGCACCGCTCCGACTCGCACCGCTGTCTGACGCCAGCTCCCGCACTCCGGCTTGGTCGCCTGCATCGCAACCTGTCAGCACCGCATCGAGCATCGTCTCACCCTGCATCGCACGCCTTGGACTCACCGACTCCGTCTGCACGACGCTCATCGAGCCGCTGCCTGCACCGCATCGAGGGACACCGCACCTTGCATCGCTCCGTCTTGCCCTGCAACCGCGACGAACGCCGACCGGCTCGTACACTCCGTACCAGCCACAACGAGAAAGGTACTGTAACCGAGTCTGTTCACGACTCTGCTGGCCCGTATCGACGCGGTCGGCTGGAACTGTTAGACTCTGTGGTTTTCAGCATCACGGTAGGCTCGGACGGAGCTACCGACTCGTACGAACTTTGCTTTTGTGCTATTCCTGCAAAGAAGAAGTTACCGTATCAAGTATTCATTCGTAAAGTATAGTATTGTGGATTTTTGTCGTAATTGGTCTTGTCTTGAGTATATAAAAATATTGGTTATTTTTCTAAACTGGTGTGGTGTCCGTTTGTAGTGCTTACACTGTATTACTGTTGGTTATGTGCAAATGCTTTACACACTGCCTCTGAATTAAGCCTGACTGCTCGTGCCAAGCTACCACGAGGGTGAGCAGGGGTTACTTCACGAGTGTAACAACCCTTACCCTGACTAGGAAGAAGGGTCCCTACTTGGACAAAGGTGCAAGCCCTTGCCAACTAGAGATCCCATTTCTAACAATGCAGTAGAGATTTGTTCTCATTATGTTGCCCAAAAGTGTAATATTAAATTAGAGCTATTGACAAAAAGTGAATTCTTTAATCAACTGGAAGATTTTTGATTAAGATGAAACTGTGTTGAAGACTATTATCCTGTGCGAGATGGATTTCTGCATCATCTGCATGCATGTTTGTGAAATGTTGCAAGGGGTGCACCAAAATACTGCAATTTTGAGAGCATCCCTGTGAGGATATGGGTATATTATGTGGTATGGCTGTGCAGCCTTTCCGTGTAAAACACTCGCAAAAACTGCTTTGGGTCCAGTCAGGCTCGTTTGCACAACCTAAAGCTCAGCCCTGGATAGCTGTGGCTTGGAGCAGCAACGCTTGAGCAAAGGAACACACGTAAAGCATTTAACAGTACCAAACATTGAATTAAGAAAGCGATGCAGCACGAAAGAAATACAATATCAAATTATAAAACTAGATTGTATTTTTATTAATTTTTAGAGTTCAAGATGAACAAAATCCACCAGTGGGTTCAGGATATACAGATTTTTAAAGAAATCTTTATTTTTAATTCAACTGCAAACAAGTGATGGCAACCGTAAAGATTGAAATTTTTTGTAAAGTTTGTAAAAGTTAATTCGAGTAGTTGTGCATGTCATGGGTGACCGAATCTGACAAGGAGAAGGTCAGGCTGGCTAATGGGGTAGATTTGGGCATTTACCTGGCCACCAAAGCGTTTTCCAATCCAGTTTCAAACTTTACAGCATGACTACCATAGATTTCAATGGAATGGTCCTGATGCTGCGGATACAGGAGTTGAAGATGCTAAAGGATGCTCTGGCTGCTGTGAGGTTTTTCGGGTCCGGTGGGGTGACTTTGCCCACAGAGCGCGGGGTCTCTCCAAGTCCTTTTTGACACCATAGAAGGCCAGCTGCGGCTATGCTACCAGTCTCCATGTACAGCAGCCCCAACTAAATCCTTTTGGTAGGGGCTGGTGTCCCTCTTGGGTGACCAACGTGGACTCAGATGGCACTCCCAGGTCCAGGTGATGCTGGGCCACTTTTGGCTGTCTCGGATTGTTCTCTCGCAGTGCCCAGTGGCAGGTAGTAGCAAATCTTCTGTAGTGGCCATCAACTTGCCGATGTGGGCTACTTAAGTTGTGCTGACCCTGGTGCAGGTTCCAGGGGGTCATTCAACTGTTAATTTGAGTCACTCCTTTGGTCTGGGGCATGACTTTTCCCCGAGCCAGGAGCCACAGGCACAGTTCTCACTTAGCTAGCCCAAGGAGCAGCAGGTGCAGTCCAGCAGATGATGCAGTTTCTCTTTGTGCAGTCCAGGGGGCAGCAGGGCAGTCCTTTTTTTGTCCTTGTTTCTGTTCCGTTGTGATCAGAGATGCAGGGTGCCAGGGGTGCCATATTTATTCACAGAAAGTGCCCTAGGGAATGAAGCAGTCACCGGCCAATGGGCCACCAGAACACCTCCATCTTGGTGCCCACTTTCCAGCTATGTATGGCCTCTAAAAAGTCCAAAGTGCACTATTATGCCCAGTGTTCCCTCGAAGGTGCGCGCCTGCGCGTGCGCGCACCTCAGTGCCCCCGAGCGCGCAGTGCTGTGTGTGTGGCGCGCACACACGTCCCCGAGAGCATTCGCGCCGCCGCTGCAGCGCGAAAAACGGGCATTTCGAACTTGCAGGGGAAGAGGCATTTAGCAAGTGCTCCCTCCCAAGGAAGGAGCACTTGCTAAATTTCTTTTGTTTTCTAGAGTGGGGCTCATTGTGTGCTTTTGTTTAAGTATTTGTGTTAATTGCAGAGCCCCTCACGAGCTGCGATTAACATGAATGCTTTAAACAAAAGCACACAATCTGCCCGCAGCCACACTCTCGAAAACAAAAGAAATGCAGCACCAAACACAGCGTGTGCTTTTAGAATCACCTAAAAGCACACGCTGTGTTTGTAGACTTGTTGCATTTCTTCTCTTAATAGAGCTGGGCTGTGGGGTGATTGTGTGCCTTTTTTAAAGCTTTCATGTTAATTGCAGCTCATGAAGGGCGCTGCCATTAACATGAAAACGTTAACAAAGGCGCACAATCACCCCGCAGCTGCGCACTATTAAGAGAAGAAATGCAGCAAGCCTACAAACGCGGCATTTGCTTCCAGTTCCAGGTGACATAAACTTAAAAGTGAAAGCACAAACCATTTGTCTCCAAGCCATGCAGCTTCTGTCATCAGAACTTCCCCTCCCTTTTTCAACAAGAGCAGTTCAAGCATGAATGGCAAAATATCCTAGTTTGCAAATGTTTTCTATATAATTCTGGTTCTGCAATATTTACCGCATAATGCATCATCTGCTGCATAATTTGACGATTTTAACTAAAAAATTGTTTGTAGCTCAAACGGATCAAATGTTACTAAAAATGTGACTAGTGTTTCTGCGAAGTGGACGGCCCTCTGCAAAGGTTGACTGATCACCTTTGTCACTGCTGGGTTTGTATGTTACACTGGTACTAATAAGACAACATTTTTCCAGAGACTGTTAGCATCTGTAAAAATGTAAAAATAATAAAGTATCAGAAAATATACTGCATTACGCTGCAGCCTTTTTTTTGCTGCATAATTTAGTCAACACTGCGGCATAATTTTGTCCTCCATTGCTGCATAATTCCAGTGGCCCCAAAGCAGGCAGCACATATTAAAAGTGCTTGTGCATGAAGCAGAGACTGTGAAGTTTGTGAATTTAGTTTGGTGTGCTTGCAAATCCTGCATTGCCGACCCCTGGTGAGTTACAGCTACTACTGCTGAAACAAGGCCAACGGAGGGACCAATGGGTGAGGCTGCCTGGCCTCAAGGGCAGGGCTGGCTTTAGCGCTGGTGGAGCCCTGTGTGACAATGTTTGTTGGTGCCCCCCAATGACTCCTTCCGCCACTGATTCTCTCACTACCACCCTTTAACAGTGCCCCTCAAGTCTCCATAGCAATATTCTCGCTCAGATGAATTTAACTTGATTTACAGCACCACTGATACCAGTGTAGGGTGTCAGAGCACTTTACATCACACTCATTACACAGAGACAATTAATCATATGTGTGTAAATCTCTGTATAGGAAATGTTACATAAGACAAAGGATTACAAGGTGTAGGAGTCACATGACATCCATACTAGTAGGCAGTATAGTTTAATAGTGATTGGTCTGGAGAAACACACTGAATTTAGAATGTAAAACCATGATTTGGGGTTCTCTTTAATAACCAGAATTGATTTCTATTCAAATGAACCCTTGTTGCAACATTAGGATAATCAGACTGGGGAAAAAACATGCAGCTCTTAGATGACAGTTAATAGCTCACTGTTCTATGTTAGGATTTTGACTTATAAACTGCAAGTACCAAAAGGATCTCACGGACAAAAGCAGTAACCCACTAACCCATTTACATTATGTGCACTTTGTGATCTGGATGGTACATGTTCTTTGCAGCAGGCAAATTAGCCCTCTGCGCTACCTTTCCATGAGTCAAAACTTCCACTTGACAAAACTCCATCTCTCTCTAGGAAGAACATTATTCACCGGAGTTATCATGACATTTTTATTGTTGCCTAAAATTGCTGGAGGCCAGGAAGGAGGTAGCAAGTGCTTTTAGAAACATAATATACTTGCAAGCATGTCACCCCACCCGAAGTCAGCGCCCAGTGCGATCGCACCGCCCTAGAGCCACCTTGCTCAAGGGTCCTGTGACCTCAGTGACTGTCGCGCTAGGGTGTGCTGCTTCATAGGCCTGCCCGCAAGACTGGAGGTAAACTTCAGTATGGATTGTGGTTGACAGGCCTTTAAGGTTAACCCACATTTGCCACCGTTAGGATCCACATGCTGGTGCTAAGACACCAGGGCTTCTAAGGTCTAGCAAGGGAATGTGCTCCCTCAGGAGAGTGGTCTGGTGGACTGGTCATGAAGGCTGAACCTGGTTCCCCAGTTCCAAATTCGGCAGCTCTGACCATAGTGCCACATCCTCTCCTCCACTGAACACCATACTGCCCCATTGAGAGAAACTTGCACTGCCTTCAGCTACAACCCAATTGTGCCCCGCTATAAACTCCTGGATGCGACACAATTCAAATTACGCATTAGACGAGAGTAATATGCTGCCTAAAAAAAAAAGTAACAAAATCATGGAAAAAGCAAACACTCATAGGGAATGCAAGTTTAAGTAAAGCATGTGAAATGTAGGCAGGTACAACATGGTTACCTTAACGCTTTTACATTAATTATTCAGAAATCAGTGAGTGCTTTTGCCAGCGGCAGAGCAGAAGTGGACACGGTCCTTGTCTTCTCTGGGCAAGAAGGAAGAGACAGAGTCTTTTTCCTTCTCTACCCGCCCCGAACTGCCACGAACGCCGAGCCTTATCTGTGGGCCTTGGCTATTTCTGCCATCCTGGGGCGCATGTTTAAAATAATAAAGCAGGGGAACGGAATCTATCAAATTAAAGAAGTATGGGCACGCCGTGCCCTGCGATCCCGCCCACTTCGACCACTGCATGTGTGGTGCTTTTAGGAAGCAAGCAGATTACTTCGAGGGTTAATGATCGTCTTGCTACTAGAATGGCTGAGCTAGAGTGCATGAGGTGAATCAACATGATTGGACAGAGTCACTACAAAAACATGTTTGTGCTTGGAGTTGGAAAAGAAACGGAATCTGATGGCCATAGTTGGTTTGGCAGTGAGGGGAGAAAACCCCGGCAGAGCTGCATTTTCATTCTATTGCTGAAAGATGTTTAATTCCCTTCTCTGTGCAGCATGCAGAGTATTCTAATGAAAGCTCTACTTTTTACTCTTGGGGTCCTGAATCACGTACACTTGGAATTACCAATCCCATTCCCTTTCCCTGAAAACCCAATTCTTGACCCCTGAAATGATGTGCCCTCAGCAGCAGCTATCATGTGACAAAGCAGTAAGACTGCGGTGCCCCATCCTTGTGGAGAAGGTGGTAGTTGAGGTAAGGGTTGGGTAACGACCTAAATCTCCCAAAGTCCATTTTCCAAGAAAATTTTGTGTCTTTTTGAGAGGTAAAGCAAGGTTCATTGACGGTGAGTCTAGTTAAACGACGATGATTCGAAAAGTGTGGCAAAGCAGATTATTTCCAAAACAAAGTGTTTTGAAGTATATAAGCGATTATTGCTTTAAACCCAGATCATACAAACAGAATGTCAGAAAATATGGATTATAAGCTTGTTTTTAAAAATGCCTCCTACCTCTGCCGGTCGCACTTGAACACTTGTGTGCCGCTCTGACGACAATCAAGTCCCGGGATACAATGACAAGACCAATACTGTGCCCCTGGTTCACGAAAGTACACATGTTCAGAGGGCACGGCAGGGGCTGAGAAGTTGACTGTTTTGTCAACAATCTCTGTCCAGGCTGATGCTGGGGCTTAGGAGGGAATGGGCCCAGCAGGCTGTAAAACTATAACATCCTGCGCAAGAGGCTCAGGTAATGTGACTTCTCTGCTGGGGGGTGCGGGAAGGAAAAACAAAGCTACCACCCACCGGTGTGTCCAATCTTCGAAGCATGTGTGTGCTTCTGGTCACCAAAAGGGTGGTGTGATTGTGGGAAAACAGCAGGCAAGACCCGCTCCATGGATCACCCACGTGATGGCTGGTACCCCCAGAGTAGACTCACAGGAAGGCTGGTTGGGGCACGGCTAATTGATCTGTTAAATTCTGGCCTGCCTGCTCAGCGCTGTTCATGAATATTCTATCTCTGACGCATAGCATTTTAAATTTGAAGGCGCAGTTGCATGCTCATATATGTTAGATAATTTTAGCGTGCTGGTGCTGCCTCATTGGCAGTGTGCCTCAATTGCAGTATTGTCAGAGGGGCGCTAGAATACGTGACTAATGCATTTTAATGCGGTGATGCGGACACTAGCATTAAAATGCGTTAGTCGAAAGCCTGATGCGGCACTACCCTAACCCAGCCCTGAAACTGCGAAAAGTAAAATTATAATAACGTTATTATAATTTTATTTTTCCTGCTCAAAGAGAGCATTTGTTAAAGTTTTGATGTTAATCCCAGCGCCCATCATGAGCTGAAATTAACATGAAAACTTGAACTAATGCACACAATCACCCCGCAGCCCAGCTCTATTAAGAAAAGAAATGCAGCAACATAGCTGCCAAGGTTTCAAATTGCTATGTGGGACAGTTTCAAACCTGCCTTAACACCGTTCACGTGGATCTGTACGTGAGGAAATGCACCGTCTTTTCACTTTTTTAAGCAAAAGTTTGGAGTGATATTTGGTGCTGCACCCACACGCGCGTCTGGTTACTGGCACACATAGCCTTGGTTGCAGCACACATAGACCTTACACTGCCGCACACAGAGGAAAAAAATTAGAGGGAACATTGATTATGCCCCCTCTCAAGATGTGAGGACCCTTCTTTGAATGTCAGCAATATTGTAGCCCACCCTAGAGGTGTGGCTACCTGAGGGCTACACGCCTACAGAAAACCAGTTTAGGCACTAATCTTTCCTCTCTGTCCGTGTCTCCAGCCTGTCTACCTGAACATAGGGTAGCCCCTCAGGTGTGTGAATGCCATCGCCCACCAAAGGCAGCTTCGCCTTTGAAGCTCGCCTTTTGGGCTAACACCCTGAGTAGCTCCCTGCAAAGGGGAGGTAACACCTCACACTGTAGCAGGCTGCTATTTTTCCTAAGCCTAGGATTGGTTCACAATACTTCCCAGATTGGCAGAATGGAGTCTGTTGGGCAGTGCTCGTGTGAGGCCACTGAACAACTTGGACACAGAGTGGCAGCTTTCTATAAGTTGTATTTCTTTAATAGTGACATTAAATCTGACATGAGCATCAGGTTAGGTTTAATGCCACGATTAATTTGTTACGTTACAGTACCCAGCTAGGTAGTCCCATTCATAAGTTAGCCGAGCTGAGTGGCCAGCCGATAACCCTGTGCTAGCCAATGAGACTACTAGCCCTTTCACAGAAAAACAACAATTTAAGTGTTGCTATTAAGACATATATAAAAAATACATGTCCTACTTAATAATATACAGCTCCCAACCTTAGGGCTTGATAGGCATTCCTTAGGGAAGACTTACATATATTGTTAAGGGAAGTGAGGTTTTGCCATTAGTTTGAGCTGCCAAGTCGCTCTAACTGTGTTACCACTGGCCTTCCAGTCTGCAGTAGCAGGATGGGAGCCATGTGTACATTGTCACACAGTGGCTGTTTCTGCCTTAGGGCACTGGGGCGTTGCCCCAATTATATTCTGGCCCCCGGCCCCCTATTACATGTATAATAAAACACTCTCAATGTTGTATTTATTTTATTCCTGGGCCGCGCCTGTGGCATTCGGAGGCTCTGAAGGGCGGTGGGGCTCCAGTCACAGACTGACGTGACATCATAGGGGTGGTGGTAGGTGGCAGTGAGCGCACAGCACAAGTGCGCATGTCAGGTAAGACAGAGAATTTCTCCGTTCAGCCCGACATGCGCACTAGAGGCTTCACTCTGGCTGCACATTAGGAGAGCAGGGGTTGATTCATGCCTCAGCCCCCAGTCTCCTAATGAGCATTGAGTTCCCCTGCTCAAGCCAATCCTGGCGCCGCAAGGGAGCAGCATCTGGATTGGCTGAAAGACGCAGTTGCCTGGTGCAGCTTTGTGCGCATGAGAAGCACCGCGAGGGTGAAAGGCTCTAGCAATGGAGTATGACTAATCACTGTAATGGCTTATGTGAAGCCATGCAGTGATTTGCCTTTTCTGCCATTGCTGGGCTGTTCAGACAGCCTGCCTGTCCCTCCCCCCTCTCAGGGAGCATGACGGAGGCAGACAGACCCACACCTGGCCTTGTGTTGCTGTGGCCAGGGTCAGGTCACATTTGTCCTGACCGCTGCAAGCCTTGATCATTATTGTGTGTCAAAGATCCCCTGTGGACATCTTGTCTTGCTGGTCACGACAACAGTAGAGCCAGCCAAACTTTAAACTGAGGCAAAAAGTAGGTGCCAGCGGCAGTGCCACAAAACAATTTTGTGGGGGGGAGGAGAGGTGTTGTTGAGGCGGGAGCCTCTCGCTGATGGTGGCTGACAACCTAAGTGGAAGTCCAAGATTTCTGCCAAGGGGTATTTTCTTTTCTAAGCCCTCTGGCTTCTTCTCTAACCAATATTGAGCTCTCAGACGTTCCCCATTTAAGCAGTGGTTGGACCTCCGCACACAGTCAGCATGGCCTCATACACCGCTAGAAACTGCATCACTGAAGGTATCTGGGCAGTACCTCACTGGCAGGGAAAGTGACTGATGCTAGAACTTTTTTTTTCACCATAAATCAGCTTTTTTATTCGTTACAGTGTGCAGATTACAATTTAGAGTTACAACTCAGTCAGAATGAATAAAATATCTTTCCACATATTACATGTTCCTTTTTTTTTTTTTATTAAATCTTTATTTACTAGTTTCTCAAGCAAAACAGTAAATGAATTGAATATACATTGCTTTTGTGCTTATTACAATATGAAGTCTAGGGTTGTGAAAAAAATAACCGTGCCGAAGAAATATAAAGGACACTTCTCCACTGCCAATCAAGTTCGATCTCAGTTGCAAGCTGTGATAACCTATCAGTTGTACTTCTCCGACCCCCCTATCCTCCCCCCACATGTCGATCTTGTATTTTGCCGTGATAGCGACAGAGTGTTGTTATAGCGCGCGGGCGATGCTCGGTGTAGAGGTGGTCTATCTCCCGATGTGTTCTTTCTGAATATGTTGTTGCTTTGTATATTTCTGTGGGCTTTCAACCAACTCCCGTTGGGACAATCCCGTGTTCCTGTTGTGAGATGCGTAAGGGTTGTGTGGCGGTAGTGTAGTTTTTAAATGGGCCCCATATGTCTTTTGGGCGGGAGGTCCTAGGTAATGTGCTGCTATACAAGTCGCTGTTGATATTGCAATATGTAAGGCTGTTTAACCAAGTCTGTAGCGTAGGAGCTGTTTTTTCCCCCCACCGGAGAGCGATTTCCCTCTTAGCCAACAACAGCCCCAGGGCTATGAATTTTTGGCACCCCTTCGGAAAGTTGACCACGTACCCCATAAGTGCGATTTCCGGTGCAGGTGTGATATCCATGTCTACCATGTTTCCCAATACTCTAAATATTTCTGTCCAGTAAGTTTTGATTTTGTCACAGTTCCATGTGAGATGCGCAAAGTCAGCATGCTGGGCACCACATTTCAAACAAAAGTGGGGTCTGGAGTGGTCTATCTTATGGAGTTTCTCTGGAGTGACGTTCAGCCTTCGAAGGAATTTGAAGTGTATTAGCTTGTGACGACTATTTAGGGAAATTTCCTTCGTCTGTACACAGCACGCCGCCCACTGATCATCTGAAATTGGATGACCCAAATCGGCTTCTCACTGCCCCCGAACTCTGGTGTCGTCTACTGGAATGACGTCCGCGCATGCTCTGTATAGCTTGGACGTGAGGTGTTCACCCCCGTGCTTTCAATGACTGTAGAGAGTGGTACAAATGGGTCTGGTTCAAGAGGGAAGTTGGGCAGACTGATGCTCAAACTTTAAGAAGGATCACACTTGCTACTCCAATTGACGTACTCGTACATGTGCCAGTTTTACACACATTATTTCTAGATTTGACATCTTTATGCTCCTACGTACCACCAAGCTAGAAGATGGTGATAAGTGAGAGTGTACAATTTACATTTAGATCTACATCTACACTAGAGCTAAAAGAAGAGCAAATATTATCTTTGTCCAATTTAGCACTATCACCAAGGTTTAAATAATGGGTCCTTTGGGGTTTATCATCAGGGGTTAGTTTGTTCTCAATCAGCGAGGTAGCGTAGACTAATACAGAGCCCTACAGGTGGTATTTGTAAGGCATAATCTCTCCCAATGGCTTGCTATCTTAAAGCTTTAAAAGATATCGCACCTTTGACACACCACAATCAATTTTGTAAAACTGATGGCAAAAGTCTAAAACAGGAAAATTTGGGCTTGGTGCAAGGACGTGAACTTCAACAACACACGACGAAGATCGTATTTTTCTATTTCTATGCCTAAATAGCAATCAAGTGAATGCTTTTCAAAATGTGTATTTTGGTGTATCCATAATGCTCCTATATTACGAAGGTTATAATAAGAATAAGTCTGACTTAGAGGAGAACACTAATGTTTCAATCCATATATGGCGGATTCCTTGTTAGTACCTTCAGCAGCTTGGTGTTCAATTCAGAACCTTGAACATGGCTCTGAGATGCCATGGTCCCCACTACATGGTCAACAAGCTGCAAAGCAATATCTGCCAAAGATTGCAGAGGTTTAGGTAAGCCATCGAGAGCAGCAAGTCTGCTAGGTTTGACAGAGTTGGCACTGTGAAAGACCAACATGAAAACTGTGATGGACTGCAACTAAAAGTGGAGAATAGTTTCACAACATGCTGCAAAGCACACTCATTATGTTAGAGAGCCTGAGTATGTGAACATTGACAATGTACCCCCATTTTCAACCATTAGTAAAATTTAGTGGACGCTCCATTGTGGAATACATAGGTCTGTTTACCTCATGGTAGGCACTATAGTTGAAGACTGACTGTTTGGTCTGGAGCAGCACAAACTCATAATTTAAAACATAACACCGTGGCTGTGTTGACTTTACTAATAAGAATTAATTTCTACCCAAATGAACACTTTTTAGCAACATTAGGATAATGACTAGAGAAACAAATCATAATGAACTAACCTATGCCTTGCATATGCATCTTGTTTGTATGCTGCTCTTAGATCACAGTTAGTAGCTCTCTCTGTTATGTTAGGCTTGTAACTTTTAAACTGCAAGTAACAAAAGCATCTCTCTGACAAAAGCAGTAAACCATTGAACTATCTACAATCTATGCACTTTTGTGATCTGCATGGTACACGCTCTTTGCATATTAACCCTCTGCGCAGTACCATTGCCTTGGGCCCAGTTCCAAAATAGGGAAGTCCATGGGCAGGTATTGGGTGAAGTGTCAAGGTCTATTTGATCGCATTACCAAATCAGAAAATCCTCTCATTTTTTTAAATTGTAGTGAGTAATTGTAACCAGCACTTCTGACAATGACTACCATTGAATTGGCAACACTAAAGCTAGGAATCCAAAGGAACCTCTTTTCACCGAAAAGGATTTTCACAGGCATTGCTTGGCTTTGGTGCATAATTCATGTGTTTGGTTGACTAAATTGTTATGTTTCTTTTTTCAGCACTTGGTAAACCCTGACAAACGTTACCAAATTTTTGGGCAAAGAACAAGAGGACCAAACCTCCTTTGCTGCTCTTTCACCTCTACAACACAACAACCTCAGCGTTTAAGGTAAGAAAACTGATGCTATTTTTTAAAATATTGTAGATAAGGGCTATGTATGGTGTCTACATGGTAGGTGGGGTGGGTGCACATCAGTATCAATTTGAGGCATGGGACTGTGTAATCAATATTAAAAGATGGATTTAAATGTTGAGAGCTCAATTGAATACAATGAATTGGCTCAGGGATGATAACGGCTGGTGTAAGCCTTCTGCTCCAACATAATTCCAATGTTTGCCTTTCTGTTTCCCTCTTTTTCATTTGGAACATTCTACCCCCAGTGTTTGGAATGTAATAATAGCCTTATAGCCCAGCTGCCTAGGGCTATACGGGTTGTTGAAGGCCCTATCCCTTGCCTTGTTGTAGGCCCTCACCTGTCTCTTGAGATGTGTCTGCTTCAGTGCCTTCAGCAATCAGCAACCAGTATGGCATATCGAGGCAGCAGGCTATAAGGCTATTTTTTTAACAGTCATATTGTGCAAAGGGGTGCTGTTAGAGATCTATTGTGATAGGCACAAGATATGTAATTATACAGAAATTTGATGTTTTTGCACCAAACCTTATACATTGTACTTTGATTATTGACAACTGGTAACTTTAATATTGGTAAGACACCATGAATTCTGTAGAGCAGCTACTTGCAAGGCCATTCATTGGACTAAGATGTGAAGACAAACAAATTGTAAAATAATTAGGACCTCACTAGCCAGACCTAAAACTACAACAAAGTGCCCAAGACAGAGGGAAGACTTACAAACGTACATTCTCAAACACCTGGTACACAAAAGTTAATTGGCTTACAGGGTGTACTTCAACAAATTCTCTGTTTTGCTTCCCCTGCTTGCTGGTGACATTCCTTGGACAAAAAAAGAGTAACAGACTTGAAGCATTTGTCAGACAGAATAAAGGAGCATGCACACACAAGAATCCATATGGAAAACCTGACGAGACTAGGAATGTTGGGAGACACACTGATTGAAGCCCACATAAGCGACGCGTACCGCAACTCAATAAAGAAACACAATGAAGCAGTTGATAGGAATAGAGCATACTGTCAAAAATAATTAATTGCATTCGTTTCTGTGGTGCCTTTGAACTGAAATTACAAGGGCATGATGAATCTGAAAGTTCCTCAAATCCTGGTGTATTCAGAGGCCTTGTGAATCTAATAGAAAGCATAGACAGTGAAATGGAAGCACATTTTAGCAAGTGCTACAGTCTTTAAGGGCACCTCTAAAACGATATGAAGTGAACTCCTTGAGTGTTTGCTAGAGATTATAAGAAGCTGTATTGTCCAGCAGTTGAAAAGCACAGACTTTGTGGCTATTCAGACTGATGACACTACTGATGTGGCCACTAAAACACAGTCCGTATTAGTCTTTCGGTACCTTGACAATGACACTAAAGTTTTGGAGAGGTTCTATGGTTTCACACATTTTAGAGACTCCAACTCAGAAACCATTACTTTAGCTATACTGCGTGAAATGAGCTTGATTTTTCCAGAGCAGCCTCATAAACAAAAACCTATTGCACAAAGCTATGACGGTACTTCAGTAATGAGTGGAATCTTTGGTGGAGTACAAAAATAAATTAGAGATGTGTACCCTAATGCCCATTATGTGCAGTTATGCCCACCAACTCAATCTTATTATGCAACAAGCAGTAGCAAAGATCTCTGAGGCACACATTTTCTTTCTGGTGTAAAAGGCATGGCAACAATCTTCTCGCGTTCCCCCAAAAGAATGTAAGTACTTCAGGAAATTGTTGCCAAAAGGCTTCCAAGGGACCCCCAGCTCGTTTGAACTTTCACAAACGTGTACAATCAACCTAATATTCCAATATAGGGTTGATCTTGAGAAATGTTTCGACACCATAGAAGCCAATGCTGACTTTGAATCTTAAAGTCGAAATGAAGCCGTGGCTTTGCTATAACACTACAAGACAGAGTGTTTCAGTTCTTTCTGTTTTTATTTCATGAAATAATGCCTTATGTTGACATATTAAACAACCAGTTAAAAAATGAGAAATAGATACTGTCTTTGTGCAAAGAGCTACCAGTCTGTTTGTCACCAGCATGAACAAAGTCAGAGACAGGATTGACAATTTAGACAGCAGACTGCCAAACGATTCTAGTTTCTCAAACCACAGGAAAAACATCAGCAGTCTGGTACGAATTGCAAAGGAGATATGTGGCACTATAATTGTGCATGCAAAGGAACGTTCTTTTTTTTTTTTACAAAGCCTTTGGTGAATGCCACATTACTACAAAGTGATCAATTTGCAAAATATGATACTTTCTTCCCTGAGCAAGCACTGAATGAGGCTGTGTAAGCTTATCTTATGCTCAACAAAGAGGATTTGAGAACTGAGTTAACTGTCCTGTACTCAATGCATGTGTATCGGGAGGCCACTGGTGCCATTTCTTTGCTCGCTTAATTCTGAAACTAATATTGACAAGTCACTTACAGAGACAGTGGCTTTACTAAAAATAGTAATTACCACTCCTATGACAACAGCAGAGTCAGAACAATGTTTTTCCACTTTAAACAGAATTAAGACATTCCTGAGTACACCATGATTGAGGAAAGACGGAATGCTTTAGCAATGCTCGCTATAGAGAAAGACCTTGATAGAAGAATCCCAAATTTGAATGTTCAAGTCATTGAGAAGTTCGCAGCTATTAAAGACAGATGTGCTGATTTAGTCTACAAAAAGAGAAACAATATGTTAATCCTAACATTTCTTGAATGCTGGTAGTTTGTGACCTGGTCAGTTGTTCCTCATCTGCTGTACAGATATTGGAGACACTGATATCACTGGTGTATGGCTGTCTTCAATCTGTCTAATGTTTACTTTATGGTTGTTTGCTCTCAATCTGATGTACAGTGCCTTGTAGGGTGCCCTACTACCTTTTAATGTTTATTCCTTGCTGTCTCACTGTGTCCAGTCCAACAAATCACAATAGCTTTTATTTCCTCAGTACATATAATTTCTAAAGGTATATCAATAAATAAAGAAATATGTGAGGTACTGAGCATTGTTATCTTGACGTTCTGTGGTTATACTGAATAAGCAGCTACCTAAGTTGTTTTCATATGATGTCTTTTATTGATGTTACAACTGTACTTTCACAAATGCTTTAGTAACCATCATCATCAACAACTTTATTGCGGTCAATAGACCATAAAATTGCAAAATAAGCAACATTTCAATAAATAGAAATATATACAACAATTTAAAAAGAGGTGCTGATGAATTTCATAAACTGCAGTATTAAAAAGAAAGGCTCAATTATTTTTATTTTTTTTGTTTAAATTTGTTTATTATTATTTTGTAAAGATTTTTTTAACAAAACATAACATAACATAATAGCCCGTATACATATTATGCATCCCCCATCACCAAAGATCATTGCATATTACATTGTATGTATCAACATTGTACACTCTCATTGTCGTCGCTAGTTTGCAATTCTAATGCATGTTCAGGCGATGGTCTGGCCCATGAGCACACAAAGAGCGTACGAGAAAGAGGGGAGGGGGACGATATAGAGGAAGACAAAAAGAAAATCTCTGCCGTCATTTATAGTATACAATTGTACTGGGCGACAATACTCTTCGTCCATCACGTCCACACAAATTAAGGGTCATATCTGCCCAGGCATTGGATCGGCCAACCTATCTACATGATAAGAAGCAGTTGTACGCACCCTTGTCCGTACGTCTGATGTGCAGTTTTCAAGTGTCTGGGGTTATCAGCAGCCAGGCGCGCTGTGTTTGCGCCCTAGGGGGCCTAATGGGGTGCCAGTTGCGGTGCTATGTGTTCATCCTCGCTTGTTGCGGCGTCAGTATTAACTGGATCTTGCTCTGCCCGCCGAAAATCCAGCAATATTTGATCCCACGCTGGTGCTAACGGCTGCTTACGTAGCCCAATCGCGTCCTCGCGGTGGAGTGCGACACTCTCCGCCTGCGCCCAACACAGAAGGGAGCGATACCAGGCCTTAGCTACTGGGGGATCGGGCGATTTCCAGCGGCGCGTGAGCAATCGCTTAGCCACTATAAGACCTAAGTCTATATATCTGGACGTCACCTTATGCTTCTTAGACCTGTGATAATGCCCCAGGATACACACCTCCCATGTCCAATCCAGTGTTCGCTCTGTGCTTTGAGCAAGTCTCCTAGTGACTTCACCCCAATACAGCTGTATAGCCATGCAGCGCCACAACATATGTAGGAGGTCCGCCCCTATTTCATTACATCTGGCACATTTGGCGTCTGTGCGATTAAAATATTTGTTGATTTTTACCGGCGTGAGGTAGGCCCTGTGCAATATATAATACTGAATGAGTCGGAATCGCACATTACGTGGAATTCGTATGGGGCTCTCGAGCATCTAACCCCATTCACGGTCCATGGCGGGTCGTTGGAGGTCCGCATCCCAATGGGCGCATAAAGAGAGCAGTGGTGGTGCCGTGTGAGTCCTGAGCGATTCCGCAAACCATTTGGTGAGGTGTCGACCAGTCCCCAGCTCATGCAAATATTGTATGGTAAGATGCGTGGCAGGTTCCCGCGTCACATCTCCCCAGTGCATGCCCAGTGTACGAGTCACTGCTGCGTGAAGGAGGAACTGGCCCTGTGATAGGCCCGAGCTCTCTGCTAATTCTGCGAAGGGGACAAGTAATCCGTCATTGTATAAGTCTCCTACTGTTAATATGCCCACCTCCTCCCACTGTGTGAGTTCCGCACTGGATATCGCCCGATGCCTTCTGGGGGTGCCTAATATAGGTAGAGATGGTGCATATGGTATGTGCTGGTGTGTGAGGCGGAGGCAGCGGCGATAGCACTGATAAGCCACTTTTAACAGTAGCTGCATAGGCGGGCCTCCCTTCCTGCTAGGGTGGAAGAGCGCCACCACCTGGGGCTGGGTATACCCGGGCGTCTGTGTTGCCGTGTCATCAAGGTTCCGTGCACTGATCCAGCGCGCCACCCACTGGAGCTGTGCCGCAAGATAGTAATGTTCCATATTGGGCAGTGATAGGCCTCCCTGAGCGGTCGGGGGGTGCATTTTAACTATTGCTACCCTACTACGTGAACCATGCCAGATAAATCGCTGTATGTCCAACTCCAGGTCCCTAAACAGTGATGATCTAAGATGGAGTGGTAAATTCGTGAAGTGGTATAGTAAACGTGGTAAGACCACCATTTTTATTAACGCAATCCGGCCCATGACTGCCAGCGGCAGGGTTTTCCAGAAGGTCATCTGTGCCCGCACTGCTGTAATGGCACGCGTCAGGTTACCCTCCAGGAGATCTGGCTGTTCATGGTATATATGGACTCCAAGATATCGGAACGCCGACGTCTGCCAGTGCACTGGTTTACCACTGATAATTAAGTGTGGGTCTGGCGTGGTGTCTGCAAATGAATATAGACAGGACTTATCCCAATTCACTTTCAGCCCGGACACTAAGGCATAGCGGTCTAGTGTACGCTCGACCGACGCGCAAGACTGCCCAACATCTCGAAGATAGATGAGTAGGTCGTCAGCATACAGTGAGACCGCGTGTATGCCATCTCCTAAAGGGATCCCCCATTCGGCTTGAGTTTCACGGAGCGCCTCCGCTAGCGGTTCGGCCGCTAGGGCAAACAACAGGGGAGAGAGCGGGCAACCCTGCTGCGTACCACGCCCAACGGGTATTTGCTGCGAGACATATCGCCCCGTCCTAACTTTGGCTGTCGGATTCGTGTATAACAGCTTGACTAGGCTTATAAACTCAGCACCAAGGTCATACCTCTGCAACACCGCAAATAAGAATCCCCATTCTAGGGTGTCAAAGGCCTTCTCTAGATCTAAGACCAGACATCCAGCGCGAGGCCAATCGACTTTCGAGTAGTACGCCACTCTAAAAAAACGGCGCAAGTTCAGCGAAGTGTTGCAAGGCGGCACAAACCGGTTCTGATCTACGTGTACTAACTGAGGCACCAACGGGGCTAATCTGGTCGCCAGCACTTTCGCCAATACTTTGTAATCAGCATTGAGGAGCGCTAGTGGCCGATAGGAGCCAATCAATTCTGTATCTTTGTGGGGTTTAGGGAGGGATACCAGTAGAGATTCACTCAAGGTGTCCGGTAACCTGCCAGTCTCCTGTGCATTCTGATATACCGCTAGCAGTCGCGGTGCCAATATTTGGCTATACGCTTTATAGTACTCAGCCGGATATCCATCCGGTCCCGGCGCTTTACCGGTAGCAAGTGAGGAGATGGAAGCCCGCACTTCCAACAATGTGAGCGGCTCATTCAGTTCAGCACGTTGCTCATCCATGAGGCCGTGCAACTGCAGGGGTGCAAGAAAGGACTCCATATCTGCAGGTGTTGCATAGTGCATGGACCGATAGACCCTGGCGTAATGTGCAGTAAACTCGTCGTGAATGTCCAGCTGTGTAGTGAGTAGCTGTCCAGTCGCAGAGCGTAGCCGCAAGATTGATGCGTGGGCGTGTTCTTGTTGAATCATGCGCGCCAGTAGCCTACCCGCCCTATCCGCTGCCGAATGAGCGCGCGCAGCGTGAGATGCGTAATTGAGGCATCGCTGCCGCTCTAGCACTATAGTGTGCTGTAGCCGATGTTCATCTATAGCAGGCTGAACAGTAGCATCTTGCGCAAGTCTAGCCTCAAGGTGTGTTAGGGCATCCTCTATACTCTTAACTTCATCGTCTAACTGTTTTCGAAGGCACCAACTCATTCCCATGCAGTGTCCCCTGACCACTGCCTTCCCAGCATCCCACAGGATCCCAACATCCGCGACCGATCCCTCATTGTGCCCAAAGTAATCATCCAGCGCGGTGGCCACCGCCTCTCTGAACGGGGGATCTTCCAGCGCGAGAGGCTGTAGTCGCCAAACACGACTTGGAGGCCCGTCACCATCCCCCCGCAGTGTCATGATATGTGGATTATGGTCGGAGTGTGTTTTACCTAAATAATTCGCCATAGTGCATTGCTCCAGAAGCGCAGCGCTTGCAATAAACCGGTCGATACGGACATGCAACCCATGTGGATGCGAGTAATATGAATATAGTCGCTCCCATGGGTGGAGGGTTCTCCACACATCTTTTAAGTCCCAACGGACTAACCAGTCTCCCAGGTGCCTAGCATTAGCGGTCGCTGCTGTTTGTGGGAGTGGCGGGAATGATCTATCTTGCATCGTGTCAAGGACCGAATTAAAATCGCCGCCCAGCAGCCAAGGGATATCGCACCAGCGGGACAGTATACCTGTGAGAGTACACCAGAAAGGGGCCTGTTCCGTATTAGGAGCATATATGGAACCTAGCACCACCCTCTGACCATTGAGCTGGCCCTGAGCAAATACATACCTGCCGCATGTGTCTATTAACGTCTCCTCGGGTTCGAAATGAGTCCCAGGGCGCACCCATATCAGAGCCCCTCTCGCATAAGCGGAATACCCTGTGGCGAATATTTGGCCCTTCCACCTTTGCTGTAATTTACAGATTTCCAGCTGAGAAATGTGTGTTTCCTGCAGAAACGCAATGTGTGCAGCATGACGCTTCAAATAGGCATATATCGCATATCTGCGCGCTGGCGTGTGGATTCCCCTGACATTCCAGGTTATTACGTTAGTGTGTGGCATGGGGCGTTTGCAGGAATGATGCGACATGTGGACTGTGTGTCGCAGGTGGTGTGTAGTGGTGGCGTGGTAAATACCGTATGGCAGCAGGGCAGGAGAGCATGATCCAAGAACACCGGAGCATGTCAGTGCCAGTAAGAAGTGTGGACGCCAAGACTCTGGCATTTGCCAGGGGTGTCGGCAGAGTCGGTAAGTATGTGGGTATTTTAACTCGAACAGGGTGTACGGGAAAGAGCTTCTGACGGCTCAACTGGGAGAGAGCGGAGCAACAACATGCATCTGCCCAAACCAACAACAGTGCCTTACGGCAACTCACGGCCGTGGTCGCCGTGTGCATCTTACTAAAAAGAGAGGGGGGGGGCCGGGCTAGATCCTACAGTGGAGGGGGGTGGGCAGACTCAGGCCCGATGTGTAAACTTGTGTACTGTGCGCAACGCTGCAGCGTGGTGTAACGCAGATCGCGCTGGTGTCTGCGCCTGCTGGAGCGTATGTCACGTGGCTTGTAGCATATTAATGAGAAATAAGCGCAACCTGTGTGCAGGGACCACCTGTATAACATAATAAGAAATTAATGTTCCTGTAGTCGTATACTTGCATGTCCATGGCTCACGCTTTGCCGCTACACCAGTTCATCCGCAGTCTGGGGTGTTACATTTGGAAGTGACTGCAAGTCCTCATGAATCGGCCACACAGTTTGTGAGTTGTCGTCACTCAGTGAGTGGTCAGAAGAGGCATCAGCGTCTGCATTGTTGCGCCACTCTCCCATGTCCGATACTGCCTGCAATACATTTCGCCGCTCCCGCAGCACCTGCTCTCGATCAGGGGCAGCCGCCGGCTGCACCTGTGTTGCCGTAGCATGTCTCTGGCGTCCGGTGCGTCGACCCCCTCAGCACCTCTCCGTCGTCCCATAGTGCTTTGCCGGTCACCCGGTGAAGTGTGGTGTCCCTTGGCTTCCAGCCAGTCCCAGACGTCTTCAGCCTTGTTGAAAAAGTGTGCGGTACCATCCGCCACTACTCTCAGTCGGGCTGGGAAGAGGAGGGAATACTGCAGGTTCAAATTCCGGAGCCAGCGTTTGGCTGCAAGGAAGGTGCTCCGTTGTCGCTGCACTCCCAGGGCATAATCCGGAAAAAAAAAGTACATGTGCATCATCCTCTTTAACCGGGCCCAGCTTCCTGATTTCCCGGAGTACAGCGTCTCTGTCCTTAAAGTTCATAAGGCGAAACAGGAACGGACGTGGCCCAGCCCCCGGCGGCGGGCGGCCCGATGGCACTCTGTGCGCCCTCTCCACTGTGAAGAAAGCAGAAAGTACTCCTGCTGGTAACAGAGTCTGTAGCCAGGTTTCAGTGTAGGCCACTGCATCCTCTCCCTCCGTGCCCTCCGGCAGACCCACGATGCGTACATTATTTCGCCGGGATCGGCCTTCCGCATCATCCACCCTACGCTCCAATGAGTGAAGCCGGGCTGTGAGGACCCTGAGCTCCGAAGTCGTCTCCCTGGCCAGCGGGGCGATTTCCTGCATTTCTTTTTCCATGTCGGCGACTCTCCCTGTCAACTTGCGATGATCGGCATGTAGGAGCGTGAAATCCGACACAACCTTATCAATGCGGCTTTCTAAGGAGGTACGCGTCTGCGTCAGTGCTTCACCAATTTGCGTCACCGCTTGTAACACAGAGTCTATCTTCGACTCCAGGCTGGTGCGCCCCGGTGCATCCGATACATCGGACTCTTGATCAGAATGCGCAGGTCCAGACGTTGATCTCGTGGCGGGCACACTCGTGCCCGTGCCTGATTTGCCCATTTCGCCAGGAGGTAGAGATCACTGTCGGTGCAGACAATATAAAAGTCCGTAATTGGTGTCTGTGTTGTCCCAGCCGGTGGGCACAGGGGCCACTTCTCAGCACTCCTATTCTGCCATGCAGATGTGGGTGTGCCCTACAGCGCAAATGGCCGTTGCCCACCAACATAGGCTGCCTGGGCCCGTGCTCCAACGTCCCCGGTGTGCGTTGAGGCCCAGTCGCTGCAAAGTTTTCCCCAGGCAGTGGAGCGGGAGTTACTGCCTCCTGCCACAGGCGTTGCTCCAAGTCACTCACCAGCTGTATCTCACCGCTTTCTAACCTTCCAACTGCGGTGCTCCTCGGACCTCGACTGCAAGTAGGCCTGCACAGACTCCAGCAAGCCAACCCGACCGCCTAGCACCTCCTTTCTGATCACTTGTAACGGGCCTCAGTGCACCCTCCTGGACTGGCCATTACAGCGCAGCTCCTCTCCTAGCGCCGATACTGTAGGGGTGCAGGAGCGGGGACACAGCCACGTCCGCTCCACCACAGGAGGCGCTTCGCTACCCCAGAGTTACGTCACTCCAAGGTAAAGCGGCGCCGCAGGCAAATGCGCCCCAGGGCCAAGTACGTCACAATGCCCGGCCGTCTCTGCTACCGCCAAGCAGCCGGGCCCATTCGGCACTCTGCTCCGTCTGTTTTCCCCGTATAAGTGATCACAGTGTCACACGGGTCAAGCTCCGCCGCACAGCCCACAACTCGGAGGCCGCGCCAGCCGCCCGCCTGACCTTCTGTGCAGCCGCGGACTCAGCGGGCGCGCGCCGCCCAGCGCCGTTCCGTCCCAAACGCTGCTGCTCGGCGGCCTCGCGGCGCAGATGGTCACCACTCAGCCAGGCCAGCTCCCGACGTCACCAACCTCACCGTGCACAGCCTCTGTGATATCGCCGACCCAGGGGGCCGAGACCAGCAGTGGTAAGTGCAGCGTTGCGCAGGATAATTGCCAGATTCTCGGGCCGAGAGACGGAGCCTCGTTAGAGCGCGTCCGCCATCCTGGCTGGTTGGCCACGCCCCATTAAAAAGAAAGGCTCAATAAAAACCACATTTAAAAAGTTAGATTTAAGAGAGGAGGAAAAAGGGAGGCAGCCCAGCTAAAAAAGGGGAGGTTTTGTCAGCTATGCCCTAAAGAGATGATTTTTAAAAGCGATCTGCGCACACACCACATGGATAGTAAAAAACGTGGCACAGCAAATACAGTGGGGGTTAGGCTGTTATACTTCAGCAGCCTAAATGCCTCTACACAGCGTCTAGTACCCAGATTTCTGCAGAGCTGCATTAACCAGCGGTCCCTAGATTTTCTATAACCAGCGCAGAAGAAGAAAACATGCAACTCTGATTCCTCTGCATGGTTGCAAGCAGCACAGCCTAGTGCAAGTGTGCCTGCCCATTTATTGGGAAAGGCACATAGTGGGAGCATCCAATGCCTAAATTGGACATATAATTTCCTCGCTAGCACAGGTTGTCTCTCATCCAGGGCGGGATCAAGACAATACTGATCTTTAACCCTCATAAACAAAGCTGTCAGTGGACCTGTTGCCGAACACCCCTGTATTAAAGCGAGTTTATCCTCCCTTTAGCTCTGCACCAGTTCCTTTCGGGAAACTGTGACACAGGCTACCTCAGGGGAGTGCCATAGACTCGCTCTGCCCAAATTCTGAAAGGTGTCCCTGACATAGGCTAGCCACTGTAGTTTCCCGGCACCATTCAGGGCAGAACCTCCTTTAACTCGTCCCGGTAAAAAGCCAATTCCGGGTATTACCCATAATCAACGCCAGTGGAATAGGGGGTTGTTAGAAATGGGATTTTTGGTAGGCTAGGGCATGTGCCAAAGCCAGGCAGAAACCACACTCCTAAAATAACCCCTGCTCACCCCCTTGGTAGCTTGGCACGAGCAGTCAGGCTTAACTTAGAGGCAGTGTGTAAAGCATTTGCACATAACCAACAGTAATACAGTGTAAGCACTACAAAAGGACACCACACCAGTTTAGAAAAATATCCAATATTTTTATATACATAAGGCAAGACCAAAAACGATGAAAATCCACAATACAGTACTTAAAAATCTTCAGTTATCAAAATGTGCTTGAAAAACAGTTCCTTGATGTCGATAGCTCTGTCCGGGGCTATCACGGCGCCGTGAACAAACAAATCCAAACAGTTCTGGCTGACCGCGGCGTCGCTGGCCAGCTACGGTGTCGGGAAGACCCGCAAACAGTACCTTTTAGAAATGAAGGGCGTCGGCGACCTCTCGTTGAGCTTCTGAAAGCACGGCGTCCGCAGGCGTCGGTTCTGGAGGTCGGTGCAGGAGTCGTCGGGGCCCTCGAAGTCACACGCGTTGCAGGTCGAACTCCTCTCTGTTGAAGTCAGGAGTGCTGGCGTCAGTAGGCGTCGGATGCTGCGGTGCGAAGTGCAGCGGTGCGGCGTGCGGTGCCCTCAGGTCGCGGTGCGAGCAGCGGCTCAGTGGTAGCATCAGATGGCGTCGTCGGTGAGACCAGGGTCGCGGTGCGAAGTGAATGCGGTACTCGTCGTAGTGCTGGCAGGTCGCGGTGCAAGCAGCGGCGTCGTCGTTGCTGAAGCGCTGTTGTCGGCTGACGAACGGGAGTCGATGGCGCCGGCGTCGGTAGGCCAAGGCTGCGGTGCGGGATGAGGGCGGTGCATCGTGTAACTTTACGAGCGGTGCCCTCGAACCACGGTGCAAGCAGCGGTGTAGATTTCGACGTGGAGTGGCGTCGTCGGGGATACCAAGGCGTCGTCGTGAAGCGAGGCGGTGCGGAGTGCGGTGCCCATAGGTCGCGGTGCGAGCAGCGGCTCGGTGGCGGCATCAGCAGGCGTCATCGGTGAGACCAGGGTCGCGGTGCGGCGTTGCGGCAGTGCCCTCTTCGGTGCCTTCAGGACACGGAGTCGGCAGCGGCGTTGTAGACGGCGTCGGGTTGCTTTTTCTTCTGTTGCAGCACAAAACACACAGTCCCCAGTGCTGAGGGCAGAAGAACTTGAAGTCTTTGCTGTTCCTGAGACTTCTTGAACAGGGGTCAAGCTCTACTTCAAGCCTTTGGAGAAACTCACAAAAGTAGATTGCAGAAAGTCCAGTCCAGTCCTTTCACTGCCCAAGACAGAAGCAGCCACTGCAGGCCAACACAGCAAAGCACACAGCAAAGTGGTAGTTCCTCCTCACAGCTTCTCCAGCTCTTCTTCTTGGCAGTCTTCTTGGTCCAAAAGAGTTCTAAAGTTCAGGGGTCTGGGCCCCAATATTTATATCCCAAAATCCTTTGATCTCTTAGGCAGAGAGTGTCTGTGCCCAGCCAGAACCAGTTTTGCCTTCTCTGGTGTGACTTCCTGGCAGGAGGTGGAGACGGCATTGTCAGAGGCAGACCAGGCCCTTTGAGGTGCAAGGAAATCTCCTCCCCCTTCCCCAATTGCAGCCCAGGTCTATTCAGCCCTTTCCTGACCCACCTAGACTGGAGCCACTCCTGCACCCCAGCCTTCTGTCATCCAAAACCCAGACAGGCAATCCACATTCCAGCAGAGGCACATGGGATGACTGAGCAAGAAAATACCTACTTTCTAAAAGTGGTGTTTTCAAACGCAGAATGTAAAAACCAACTTCACTAAAAGATGCATCTTTAGATTCTGAGTTCAGGCATACTAAACTTTATTTCCCTACCTAATTCCCCGGGCCAGTTATATTTATAAGATGTTATAAACAAACTCCCCATTTTGTCCTATGGGGAACGGGTAGCCTTGCAATAGTGAAAAACGAAATTGGCCGTAATTCACTATCAGGACATGCCACACACACCAGGGCACGTCCTACCTTTCACATACACTGCACCCTGCCCACAGGGGTACCATGGGCCTACCTTAGGGGTGCCTGACATGTAAGAAAAGGGAAGGTTAGGGACTGGCAAGTGTGTGCACTGGCCAAGTCGACATGGCAGTTACAAACTGCGTGCAGACTCTGCAATGGCAGGTCTGACTTGACTTGAGTTACCTTTTCAGGGCTACTCACGTGGGTGGCACAATCAGTGCTGCAGGCCCACTAGTAGCATTTGATTTACAGGCCCTCGCACACTCGGTGCACTTTACTAGGGACTAACAAGTAAATCAAATATCCAATCATGGAAACACCAATCCATAACACAATTTACACAGAGAGCATATGCACTTTAGCACTGATTAGCAATGGTAAAGTGCCCAGAGTCCTAAAACCAACACAAACAGGTCAGGGAAAAATAGGAGGAAGAAGCAAAAAGTTTGGGGATAACCCTGCAAAAAGGGCCATTTCCAACACAACCCCCTTGCAGCCTAAAGCCAGGGTAGACCAATCCATACCTCGATGGACTTCCCTGCTTGGGGCGATAGAACATGGGACCTGGCCCGTAGCAGCAGGGTTTTCTTCCCGTTCTACACCTTCCTGAACCTAGTTGGATCCCTCTATCCATACTCTCAGGGCCCACTAAGCTGACCCATGGGGAACCCTTCTCCTTACCTGTGGACCACATCTGCGCAGCACCTAAACTTACTTTGCTCACAGATGTGTCCCAACAGGCAGTCAGTACCCACATGGCCAACACAATGGTGTGGCCCAGTCCACCCCCAGGGTGTGGCTCCTGTCCCCCTCCCAGTGGCAACTCTGTCCACCAGGACAGCCAGCCACAGTGGCCACTGACAATTGTCAGTGATGAGAGCCCGGCCTTATGCCTTTCAGGCCACTCCAACCAATGTGGCGTCAGAGAGTGGGTGTCGGTAGCCCCAGGTGCCTGGCACCCTTTCTCCACTCTCCCCCCTTCCAAGTCAGGTATTGCAGCCTGACACTGGCCCACCAACCCAGGGTCTGTACCCTGCGGCTGGACAGGAGACTGGGGTGGGCTCTCCCACACCCTCTCCTTCTCCCTGGGGCTCTGTACCCTTCCACCTGGAGCGGTACCCCCTTCCAGAATTGTCAGGGCACCTGTGGTAGGTGTCCTGCACAATTCGCCCACCAGTTCAGGGGTGCTATCCTGCAACTGGTACACCAGCCCAGGGTCTGTCCCGTGGGGCTGAACCAGGGACTGGGGTGGGCTCTCCCACACTCGGTCCTCCCCCCTGGGGCTCTGTACCCTCCTACCTGGAGCGGCACCCCCAGAAGACAAACTGGTAGGGGCACTGTTTGCAGTCGCCCCTTCCCCGAGGTCAGGGGGGACACCCTGAACCTGGTCCGCCAATCCAGGGTCTGTACCCTCAGGCTGACCAGAGGTCTTGGGCGAGGCTTTCCTCCCCTCACCTCTCCTTCTGGGGTCTTGCACTCTCCTCCCAGGAGAAGCACCCCCAGAACCAAAAACTGTCAGGACGCTGGAACCGGACCTCCCAAACAATTCTCCCACCAGTTCAGGACCTCTCTCCAGCAACTGGTGTCCCAACCTAGGGTCTAAACCCTCAGGTTGCACCGGGGTCAGAGGCGAGGACTCCCTCTCTCTGCATCCCCTTCCAGAGTTCTGCACCCTCCCACCTGGAGTGGTACCCCTAGAAGACAATCCGGTCAGGACACTGCTTACAGTCGTCCTTCCCTCCAGGTCAGGCAGGACCTGAGCCTGGCCTCCCAACCCAGGGACTAAACCCTGTGGCTGAGCACCTGCCCGGCGCACCAGGACTTCCTTGGGAGCACGCATGCCCCCCCTGAGGGTAACACATGACTCATGTGTTGTGTGACAGTCTGCCTGACGCAGATCTCCTGACCCCTGTCCATGTGACAGTGCGCGAAGATCCCCCAGGAGAGAAGTAGTGTCACCATGGTCACCCCTAGGAGGCTCAGCCCTTCTGGCTGACCCCTGACCCACTGGTTTTCCCACTGTGGAACGCATCCCCCTCTCACCTCTCAATCTGGACTTCTGCACCCTCCACTTAGGAGCGGCACCGCCAGACACCAGAACCGCTGGAGCTCTGTTTACAGACACTCCACGTTCTCCTGACACTAGGAGATCCCCCTCAACGGACGGCCTACCAGTACAGCCTAGGCTCCTCACCTGGTGTTCCCTCCTGGAACCACCCAAGCTCTGGGACCCGGTTTCGGGCACCTTGGGCCGCAGCCCATTCCCACTCCTTCTCCGCGGAGACATGATGTGAGTCCCTACACCCTTCCAACGACACCGGTACCTATCTGAGCTACCACGAACCTTTCCCACCACCCTTGGTTGGGCAGTACCTAAGCCCCTTCCTTCCAGGTCACCCCCAGATGCTTCTCCAGACCCTCTGGAATCCACCAAAAGGTCTCCCTCCTGTGCAAGCTCCCTGGCGTCAGAGAACTCACACTCCAGTGGGTGTTGGCATAGCTCTGGAAAACAGGGACTTAAAATATGCTCTCCAACAATTGAATCACACAGCCCCACACAGGTGTTAACTAAACTACCCTTCACCCAATCATCCAGTGCCTCATAAAAGTACCCCACATCATTCTCACAAGACTGGTGAGACAGTGTCTGACTGTTGCTGTCTCTTAACCCATACTCTTCTGGCTGGTCTCCATACTCACTTACTAGGGCTTCTATCATGGGGGAACCCCTCTCCCTGCACCTCTCATCTAGAGTCAGTAGAGTGTCCCTCCCATTACCAGGAAAATGATCCCCTGTGCCAGTTCCCCAATCCACCTCAGGGACACTGTGCACCACTGGAATAACCTCACAATCCTGAACCCTCTGGTGTATGTCAACTCCCTCCTCGAAGCAGGGCCCCAAATCTTTGTGTGTGTGTACCTCATCCTCAGTACTGGACCTAACTCTTTTGCTGCCACCATCTGGGCTGGGCATAGCCCTACTGGCTTCCCAGTCCAGCTCTCTCATTTTAAACTCATGGTCTAACATCATCCTTTTCTCCTCCATGGCTAACTTAAGCTTCTCCAGTTCCACAGCAACGCTCCTTGCTTTCCGCCTGTCCTCCAGCTCCTCTGGGGACAAGGCACTGCTGCTGCCTGGTTTAGAGGGTGCCCCCCCTCCCAAAAGCACATCCACCCTTGGAATAGGCTCCTCCACCTCCAGGCTAAGATCCCCAGACTGCTCACTAGCATGTCTGGCCGCTACCCAGGCCCTCAGCGCCTTTTGTAGCTCCTCTTTTCTGGTGAGGCCCCTGGTTTAGATTTTGAGGTTTTTGAAGATCGCCTTCAACTCCTTAACATTGTAGGTTTCTAACCTCTCCTCCTCACAGGCCACTTCCAAGGATGCAACAGATGATGCAATTGATTCAGGCATGTTGTACTAGAAAGTTCAAGTTCAAAACCAATGGAAAGGCAAAAATAGACCAAAAAAATAGTATGTGGTGCGTAATGGTCTGCAATATGGTAGTAGTGCACACCAATCACTGTAAGTCAAGTGCAAACGCAAGTCCTATCCTCACCGCTGACAACCAATGTTAGAAATGGGATTTTTGGTAGGCTAGGGCATGTGCCAAAGCCAGGCAGAAACCACCACTCTAGTCACGATAAGGGAGTTACACTCCTAAAATAACCCCTGCTCACCCCCTTGGTAGCTTGGCATGAGCAGTCAGGCTTTTCTTAGAGGCAGTGCGTAAAGCATTTGCACATAACCAACAGTAATACAGTGTAAGCACTACAAAAGGACACCACACCAGTTTAGAAAAATATACAATATTTTTATATACATAAGGCAAGACCAAAAATGATAAAAATCCACAATACAGTACTTAAAAATCTTCAGTTATCAAAATGTGCTTGAAAAATAGTTCCTTGATGTCGATAGCTCCGTCCGGGGCTATCACGGCGTCGTGAACAAACAAATCCAAACAGTTCTGGCTGACCGCGGCGTCGCTGGCCAGCTACGGTGTCGGGAAGACCCGCAAACAGTACCTTTTAGAAATGCAGGGCGTCGGCGACCTCTCGTTGAGGTTCCGAAAGCACGGCGTCCGCAGGCGTCGGTTCTGGAGGTCGGTGCAGGAGTCGTCGGGGCCCTCGAAGTTACACGCGTTGCAGGTCAAACTCCTCTCTGTTGAAGTCAGGAGCGCTGGCGTCGGGTGCTGCGGTGCAAAGTGCAGCGGTGCGGCGTGCGTGCCCTCAGGTCGCGGTCCGAGCAGCGGCTCGGTTGCGGCATCAGATGGTGTCGTTAGTGAGACCAGGGTCGCGGTGCGAAGTGAATGCGGTGCTCGTCGCAGTGCTGGCAGGTCGCGGTGCAAGCAGCGTCGTCGTCGTTGCTGAAGCGCTGTCGTCGGCTGACGAACGGGAGTCGATGGCGCCGGCATCGGTAGGCCAAGGCTGCGGTGTGGGATGAGGGCAGTGCGTCGTGTAACTTCACGAGCGGTGCCCTCGAACCACGGTGCAAGCAGCGGCGTAGATTTCGGCATGGAGCGTCATCGTCGGGGATACCAAGGCGTCGTCGTGAAGCAAGGCGGTGCGCAGTGCGGTGCCCACAGGTCGCGGTGCGAGCAGTGGCTCGGTGGCGGCCTCAGCAAGCGTCGTTGGTGAGACCAGGGTCGCGGTGCGGCAGTGCCCTCTGCGGTGCCTTCAGGACACGGAGTCGGCAGCGGCGTTGTAGACGGCGTCGGGTTGCTTTTTCTTCTGTTGCAGCACAAAACACACAGTCCCCAGTGCTGAGGGCAGAAGAACTTGAAGTCTTTGCTGTTCCTGAGACTTCTTGAACAGGGGGCAAGCTCTACCTCAAGCCCTTGGAGAAACTCACAAAAGTAGATTGCAGAAAGTCCAGTCCAGTCCTTTCACTGCCCAAGACAGAAGCAGCCACTGCAGGACAACACAGCAAAGCACACAGCAAAGTGGTAGTTCCTCCTCACAGCTTCTCCAGCTCTTCTTCTTGGCAGTCTTCTTGGTCCAAAAGAGTTCTAAAGTTCAGGGGTCTGGGCCCCAATATTTATATCCCAAAATCCTTTGATCTCTTAGGCAGAGAGTGTCTGTGCCCAGCCAGAACCAGTTCTGCCTTCTCTGGTGTGACTTCCTGGCAGGAGGTGGAGCCGGCATTGTCAGAGGCAGACCAGGCCCTTTGAGGTGCAAGGAAATCTCCTCCCCCAATTGCAGCCCACGTCTATTCAGCCCTTTCCTGACCCACCTAGACTGGAGCCACTCCTGCTCCCCAGCCTTCTGTCATCCAAAACCCAGACAGGCAATCCACATTCCAGCCGAGGCACACAGGATGACTGAGCAAGAAAATACCTTCTTTCTAAAGGTGGTGTTTTCAAACACAGAATTTAAAAATCTCCTTCACTAAAAGATGCATCTTTAGATTCTGAGTTCAGGCATACTAAACTTTATTTCCCTACCTAATTCCCCGGGCCAGTTATGTTTATAAGATGTTATAAACAAACTCCCCATTTTGTCCTATGGGGAACAGGTAGCCTTGCAATAGTGAAAAACGAAATTGGCCGTAATTCACTATCAGGACATGCCACACACACCAGGGCACATCCTACCTTTCACATACACTGCACCCTGCCCACAGGGGTACCTTGGGCCTGCCTTAGGGGTGCCTGACATGTAAGAAAAGGGAAGGTTAGGGACTGGCAAGTGTGCGCACTGGCCAAGTCGACATGGCAGTTACAAACTGCGCGCAGACTCTGCAATGGCAGGTCTGAGTTACCTTTTCAGGGCTACTCACGTGGGTGGCACAAGCAGTGCTGCAGGCCCACTAGTAGCATTTGATTTACAGGCCCTGGCACACTCGGTGCACTTTACTAGGGACTAACAAGTAAATCAAATATCCAATCATGAAACACCAATCCATAACACAATTTACACAGAGAGCATACGCACTTTTGCACTGATTAGCAGTGGTAAAGTGCCCAGAGTCCTAAAACCAACACAAACAGGTCAGGGAAAAATAGGAGGAAGAAGGAAAAAGTTTGGGGATAACCCTGCAAAAAGGGCCATTTCCAACAGGGGTCTAAGGGCAATTTCATCAGCAATGGGTCGTATCCCCAAATCTAGGCACAGCGGCATGAGAGGAGTACTAGGTGGAAGACCAAAGAGCTGCCTGGTAAATGAGTTCTCGGTCTTTGTAACGTTTCTCAAAGAGTTGTGCCCCTAAAGTTCAGCCCCATACATAGCAGAACACCTAGTTTGCGTTTTATATATTTCCACTATTGGTCCAATGGGTTTAAAAGAGGAATTCCTAAATAGCTTGATTTGCCTCCTATACTCTGTGCTAGCTTCAGACTAGTTTTGTTGATTTGCGCCCCCCAGTCCATTTTTTCGGTCAGGGTGACCCCAAGGTATTCGAAGACAGAAACCCTCTCCAGAGGAGTGCCATGCAGGCTGGGATTTGGACGGGTGGTGCTAGTCGGATTGAAGACCATATATTTGTTCTTTAAACAATTGATCTCTAGTCCCCTACTATCACAAAAGGCCTTGAAGTTGTCGAGAATCCTCTGTATACCCATTGGTGATTTTGAGAGTAACAGAGTATCATCGGCAAACATCATTGCCGGTAATTTTCTGCTAGCTATCTTGGGTGCATCATTGTCCTTCCCTGCATTCAGCACATCTACAAGTGCGTTAATAAACGGGCAAAAAGGGGTGGGTGCGAACACGCACCCCTGCCTTACCCCTCTATCTATAGGCATAGGTGAGTTCCCCACGTTTGCTGAATCTAATGTGCGCATAGTTGCCTTCGTGCAAACTCCTGAATATATGGCAAAGATAAAGAGGCACCCCCAGAGCACTTAAGACGGCCCACAGTTTATCTCTTGATACTAGATCAAACGCGGATTTTAAATCCACAAAGATCAAATAGAGACTGCCACCCTCTATTGTCACCGTTTTCCAGTACAAGAGTTGAAGCCTGAATATTTGGTCCATGGTGGACGTATTTTCCCTGAAACCAGCTTGTAGCGGGCTTAATATATTGTGTTCGTCCATCCAGGTTTGGAGGCTGACCAACAATACCCTGGCAAAAACTTTCTGACTTACGTTAATTAAGCTTGTGGGTCTATAGTTGGAGAGGAGGAGTGGTGAACGCTTTTTAAAGACTGGGTAAATTTCCGCACCCGCCCATGTGGATGGAACAGCCATTCCCTGCAATATGGCATTGAATAGGATCCCAAAGTAAGGGTCCCAGATGGTTGGCTCAGAACGAAAGAGGTCCCCAGGGATCTTATCAAGACCAGGTGCTTTGGAAGGGGCAATTTTCTTTAGGGCACTTGTTATCTCTTGAAGGGTTTTCTGTGGGGCCTCCATACCAATGTTTTGCAATGGAGTGATCTCATTGGTTGCATTAATGCCTGAATCCCCCAACCTTTGATACAGGGCCTCAAAATGTTCTTTCCATTTATCGGCTGCAATGTTTGGTTCAATGGCGGGCTTCCCTTCCCTACTGCCAGTGTTCACTATGCACCAGAAAGCCTTCGTGTCATGAACAGAAAGGGCCTGCTTTAAGGATTCCACTTGTCCATCTCCCAGGCTTTTTTTGTGTTCGGTGATACTAGCCCTATAAAGCTCCCTATTTACTCTGATTAGGGATCTATCTTTGATTTTAGTTGCCTCAGTCAGGGCTAACTTAGCCCTCCGGCAGCTTTCCTTGAACCAGGGGTGTTTACCCTTTTTATGACCACTGGGGCGAGACGATGGGGAAAAAAATATCAGCTAGGGTGGATGTCAGCAGTTCATGGGTCTCTGCAATTTGCACAAGGGAGGTGAAAACACCATCACCAGAGATGGACTGTTCAGCTGCCACTAGACAAGGGATAACTGCCTCATACAAAGAGGTCAACTTCACATATGATTGCGGTATGGCTGTCCACCGGACCCTTCTTCTGTCATTGGTCAAGACCAGTCTATCATCTGGTGATATAATTAAGCCAGCAACTTTTTCAGTGATCAGCAGTTCTAACTCCATAGTTAGAGCATTATGATCACTATCATGACAGGTGAAGACAACAAAGTCAACCACCCGCTGCAAGATCCTGATATTGATTAGGATGTAATCTATAATAGAGGAGTGTCCTGGGCGATTGAAAGTGTAGTTCCCTGGTGTGTCTGATTTAGTTCGACCGTTAGAAGCCCTTAGGGAGTAGTTCAGGGTAAGGGATTTGATCTGTAACGCCAGCGGTGTCCAAGTCCTAGTTGGCTGGATGTTTGCCTCAGGAACGGCCCAGTGTAGATCTTCTTCACTGGGCATTCCTCCATTAAAATCACTCAGGGGCTCAAACTGACAGTTGAAGTCCTCCCCCCAACAACCATCCAGTAATTACTAGGAATGGTAGACAGAGAGGTTGCTAGTTGATCTAGGGTCGGTGATTCATGGCTGATACTAACAGGCCTGGAGTAGACGTTTACCAGAGCAATACTGACCTTGGATGTAAATGTCAGAAGAATGCACTGGACGTCTTTAGAGAAAAACTCCTGGGATTTAACCAAACAACCCAAATGGGACAAGACCCATATGCAGAGACCGCCTGAGGGCCTACCCTTGCCCCTAAAGGTTGCGGCAATACTATAGGATGCAAAGCCCAACCGCTGGGCCACCTCCCTATCCCAGGTTTCTTGGAACATACAGATGTCATATTGATCCACAAAATCCCCCCAGTCAGGGTTATCAAGCTTGTTTATAAGGCCCGCAACATTCCAGGATAGAATCTTTAACTTTGTTGGGTTTCTAGGATTAACAGACGTATGTACCCTGGGTTCAGCATTGGGAGGGCTGATTTCACTAGGTTTGTCCCTTAAACTTACTGCCAGGGTTCTGGTTATAGCCTCAGTGCAATCAGCTATAAACACTGGGGCATTGGGGTCTACAGGGAATACTGGAGCTAAGGTCTGGGACACAGCTTGAGTTACTCCTATGTTTCTGTTTGCACGAGCTTCAAGGGGCATCTGCCCCAGTACAGTAAGGCCCTCCCCGCTTTCCTTGCTGCCCCTACTTTGAAAAATTATAACATGAGGGTCCATCGGGACGTCTATCCCTGGTCCAGGGTTGATGCTTAGGGGACAAGATTCCCTTTTCGAAAAAGCCCTCTCCCCGGTTTCCTGCTGGATGTTGGTTGTCCGTTCAGTATGCTGCATTACTGTGAGTCAGTCTACCTCTTCCAGGACCCCAAATCTGTTTGCTGTGGATATGTTGTATAGAAGGGGCCTGGGGGCATGGTACCTCTGCCTTGCATAGTTGTAGTTCAGCTCCCACAGCCCCTGTCCATGGCTCGTGTGCGTATGTGGATCTAGTGCTTGATGTGGGATGTAGAAATACCCTAGTGGAAGAGACCTGATTCGCTCACCTAAATTCTGGTGGTGTAGGCCTAGGAGGCTTCGGGCGATCAAGGGTTTTTTCAAATTAATCACTATACAATCTCCTTGCACATTTTTTGGTCTGTTTCCCACCCACCTTACCCTGCGCGTCATAAGGATCTCTCCAGCATTTTCATAGGGGAATTGCCTCTACCTTGCTAATCAAAACATGCATTTGTTCGTTAAATCATAATGCATTTCTCGCTGTCCTTGTTTAAGCTCAGGTACACCTGCTAAGACAATAACATAGGGAGATGAGGCAGGGGGTAAATTAATGGAAGGTAGATCACTGCACTCTTTCCTGGGCCAGTTACAAAACATTCCACTATCCTCCTCCCCTCTGTGCCTAGACCCGGGCCGATTCACATGGTGGAGTTTGTTTACCAAACTAGGATGTGTCAAGTTTTTACTCTTAGGCTCGCTGCTAGCCAAATTAGGAACGAAGGTAGAGATTGAATTTTGGGCATAAGGGGGTTCTGGTCTTGTTACAGAAATTTGGTTGGGTGCTTGGTCAGATACTTGCACGCTTGTGTCCGCTTGGCAGCTAGCATCTGTACCTTTCCCTGATACTGGCAGCTGCCTACCCACCCAGAGTTCCAAAGTTTCTGCCAATTTATCAACCCGCACTGATAGAGAGCTTAGCTCTTCTTTCACAATGGATCTGACTTGAATCTGAAGGTCCACCACCAACTTCTTTACCCACGCTGGGTAATCTAGAGATACTTGACTGTTGCCTGTACCGCCCAAGATCGTATCTGGGTCATCCTGGTGTCTTCTAGTGTCGGGCGTCCCATCGTTACGCTTCTTTCTTTTTATACCATTTTCTACTGGGTTGTTTAGGTTTCCCATTTTTGCCGAGTCCACAGTCAATTACCCCCTTATGTTGACCAATTGTTGGTGGTTCCCTCCCCTTTGTAGTGGGATTGGCCTGCAGAGCCTGAGAGACGGGTTCTGGGTCAGGGGTAGATTGAGGTGCGACTATATCGGGCACTGAAAAATAAAGGTCAGGTGTTAGGGATAGACGCCACTCAGTAAGTTCAATTTCTGTTGCCACCACACCAATGGCCCTCTGTAGCATTTCATCAATTGAAGTGGGAGCCACTGTAGGAGCAAGCTGCTGGGGCAAAGTTTGCTGTTTTGCAGGGCAAGTCCGTTTCCCCATTGTTGCAGGTATCTAGGGTTGAAAAGAAACCACAGGAACCAAGCAATTGCTTGATTACAGGCAGACAACCGTCAGTGGTGCCACCCCGAATGCTTGGACCCTACAGGAACCTGATAGCTTGGTGCCCCCCCATTACTTGCAATAGTAAATAACAGTCCAGTGCATGGAGACCGTACCTTGTATCTTGCTCTAGACTCCGAATTCTGGGAGCAGATCCTCCTAGGGCAGATGTCAGGGGGGTGCCCCAGCCCCTTTCGGACGAAGACGGGCGTGGATGGGCCCGCCCCGCATGCTTCCCGCGCAGCGGGGCCTCACAGCTGTATTTAAGCGCCTCCGGACACGGAAAACAGCGTCAGGTGTGGCTGAGGCAAAGGAGCCTGGGGTTCTGTGCCCCGGCTCTCTCGTGAAGGCTCCTGCGCAGCGCGGCCTCGTGGCTAGATTTAAGCACCTCCGGGCACGGAAAACGGCGTCACTCATGGCAAAAAATTTAGGGGTCCATTTGGATAATTCTCTATCTATGAGAGATCAAGTCATGGCCACCTCAGGGACCTGCTACCACACTCTGAGTCTTTTGCGCAGAGTGTTCCAGTGGCTGCCCCTATCAGTCCGAAGAACTCTGATTCAAGATCTGGTTATTGGCCGACTTGATTACTGCAATGCTCTTTTAGCATCAGCAAACAAATCTCTTTTGAGTAGATTACAGATAGTCCAGAATGTTGCCGCACGTCTGGCTCTCAAAATGCCTCCTCGTACCTCCTTCAGGCCTTTGCTGAGACAGCTTCACTGGCTTTCTATCCGCCAGAGAATCAAATTTAAACTCTGCTGCCTCGCCCATAAAGCGCTTTATGGTATGAGTCCTAGCTATTTGGCAGACAAATTTTAATTTACCGTCCGAGCAGGCTTCTTAGATTTGAAGGTAAAGGGCTGCTGGTGGTTCCCCGCTACAGGAAATTACGAACAGGAGGCAGAACTTTTGCATCCCTTGCTCCGAAATTCTGGAACACTCTGCTCGAGGACCTGCGCAAATGCCCCAGTCTTCTTCGATTCAGGAAACTCCTGAAGACTGAATTATTCCGGGACTGATTTGGGCCTGACCTGTATTTTGTTTTCTTTGCAGTGCGGAGATACCCCTTCGGGGGTGATTCCGGCACTTTATAAATCCCATACAATACAATACAATCCGGCGTGGTTGAGGCAAAGGAGCCTGGGGGCTGTGGTTCCGTGCCCCGGCTCTCTTGTGAAGGCTCCCACGCAGCGGGGCCTCGCGGCTGGATTTAAGCACCTCCGGGTGCGGAAAACGACATCAGGTGTGGCTGAGGCAAAGGAGCCTAGGGGCTGTGGTTCCGTGCTCCGGCTGTCTCATGAAGGCTCCCGCGCAGCGGGGCCTCGCGGCTGGATTTAAGCACCTCCAGGCACGGAAAACGGCGTCAGGTGTGGCTGAGGCAAAGGAGCCTGGGGGCTGTGCTTCCGTGCCCTGGCTCTCTCGTGAAGGCTCCCGCGCAGCGCAGCCTCCCGGCTGGATTTAAGTGCTTCCGGGCATGGAAAACGGCGTCAGGTGTGGCTGAGGCAAAGGAACCTCGGGGCTGTGGTTCCGTGCTCCGGCTCTCTCGTGAAGGCTCATCCATAAATGTGGAGTGCACCACAAACACAGACTCCCACAGTAAGTTAGTCCATTTCATCCATGTTGTGTATCAAGTATTCTTTATTTTTCACAAGAGTAGAATAGAAACAGCCAACGGGTTTTGTCCCCTGCCTGTGGACTTCATCAGGGCTTACTCTCCTGTAACCAGCATTTCCATTTCCTTCAAGCACCACATGAAGCACAACTCCCTCTCTGGCATTTGTTCCGACTCCTGTGCTTCCGCCTCGCGCCCTCATTTAGTAACCTTCTTGCTTGCTGCTTGAAAATGCACCATTTGCCCATTCTTTTTTCCAAAGTTTTTTCAAGGGGACTGGCTTGCTTGCCACAATGCACTCAGGCACGACTTTTACGCCTCACCACTTTCAAATGTCACCAGCCACCAATGTTCCCTCTAATTTGTTTCCTCTATGTGCGGCAGTGTAAGGTCTCTGTGCGCTGCAGCCAATGCTATGTGCGCCAAGAACCAGACCGCGCATGTGGGTGCAGCGACAAATAGTGCAAAAATCACTCTAAATGTTTTGCTTAAAAAGTGAAAATACGGTTCATTTCCCACATAAAGCGCCACATGATGGGTTTTAAGGCAGGTTTGCAATTTACATACACACACCATGACATGAATTGGTTACACAAGCAAGCTCACTTCGGCTTTAGTAAAAGCACAAGACTCCAACGGTGGTACAAAGATAAGATTTCACTAAAGATTCTCAACTAGAGCTCTGTTCATAGGGTGGGGAAATGTTGGGAGCCTATACAAGATTGCATAACTGGGGATACATGCAGGGGGCACATGTTATGCCCCCTGTGTGCATGCACCCCTAGTTCCTGCAGGGCATGAACTGTTGACACAGCGACCTCGAATCAATTCTTTGAATGCTCTGAGAACCCTTTTGAATTCAATTTGGAAAATTCTCTTTCCAATAGAGGAAGACTGGGTGGCTCTCCCTCCTCCAGAGCACCAAACGATACATGGACATTTAAGAAACGGACACTTATGAATATATTCTACCTGTACTGAGTGAGTTGTGTGTGCCTACATACCCAGCCAACTTCCTTTTCTCTGTGTATATATATATACACACACACACAAACACACACACGCATATAATATACTCGCTTGTGCACAGACAAGAAATATTCAAGTGTATAGTAAAGAATTTTGGTATAGGTCCTAGCAGGATTGTCCAGAGGAGGTCTGCAAATCAGTATTGGCTGAAACATGTCAAAACTACAAAGAGAGACTATGAGAAACTGGGTTATTAGTTGGGAAGGATGAGAGTCTTGTGCAAGTAATAAGTCTGCAATTGCCTTTTGACTCGGAGCCAAGTACCCCATTGTAGCACTTGGCTAGGGTAGCTAAGTTGATTAGTCCAAGGCCTATTTAGAAGAGATGGTGTGGACTAGCAATACCAATTGTCTGGCACGCAACAACAATATTCCAAAAAAATGTCCAGTTAGTGCCTTTACTTTTAAAAGGGAAAAGTACACTTATTTCACAACCATACGCAACTATTAACTGATGAATATATACATCAGGTAGATTAAAATAACTTTGGTGACATTCTCATATCACATTTCACCCTTAGTGGGTACTGAACCACATAATCACAATCGCCTCCACTTGTATCAGTTATAATATCACATAATAAGGTAGTATCATTATATATAAAGCAGGATGACTGGTTTGGTCAGGTTATTACCTTTACCACATTAATAACAGAAACCATGTAATACTGTGTAAAGGCTATACATTAAAAGGGATGTCAATAGGTAGAAGGCAGGCCTACAGGTTTGTCACGATTTCACCAGGTTTATAAAATAGCATTATATTGTGATTTACCCTTGTATCATAATTTAAACCAATGGAATTAATAAACATTTTGAAATGTGTTCATAAAATGTATAGGCATTGCACTGTTCATTATTAATACTGTCAATAAAGAAATGCAATTCAGAGCAACCATTTTGTGTGCAGGGGTCTTTGTTCCCTTGGCTGGGTAGCAGGGTAAATTACTTGCCCCAGTTGGTTGGGGGTACAAAGGCTTGGAATCTGATGAGGAGCAGAGTATGATAAATAAAACAATTCATGTAGCGCCATAAGATGTGGATGTATTATGTTGAAGCCCTGAACGTTCAAACTCACTGTATGAGTTTTACCAATTTGAGATCTTGCAGGACTGTGGAAGCCTATTTGGAGTGAAACTCACTGCAGATTTGGCCTAGATGTATAATACAATGAAAACACCACAGATTTTCCAATAAGCCTTACTGACCTCTGTAAGAATGCTCACTAATAATATAGGGCCTACTCCAGGTCAGCACCTATTAAGGCAGAGTCCCTTCTGTGCCAGAATAGCTATGTGCAATTACAAGGCAGTGCATGACTGTAGTTTCATACGTGCAGCCTGCACACGTGTGTTTACATGTGTTCACCTTTAACCAGCTTGGTGCCTCTTACACTAACAAAGGCAGACACTGGCAGTAAACACGCTCACTCCACTTACCATGAATTTACCATGTGTCAGACTCCAGTAGTGAGACTCACCCACAGTAAAGGTTAAATAACCAGGTAGTTAATTGCAATAAATTCTGGTTTAACTAAATGGCCAGAACACATGAAATGCAAACAATTTAACTATGTGCATAGCTGCCAAGGTTTCAGATTGCCATGCGTGACATTTTCATAATTTCGGTGAAATTATGAGTGACATTTCAACGACTATGAGTGACACTTCTCGCGAGCAAAAATCAAGCAATGAAGACGTGTCCAGTCTCTCGCGGCCGCACACTGGCCCAGCACCGCTGCAGGCAGCTCTCCCCTCAGCTGAGCGCCCAACAGGCCTCTCATGCGCGGCCATGATCCTGAGAGAGAGTCAGTGTTGATTCACGATGCTGCGGTCCGGGGTCCAAGGCCGGGTAATGTGCAGGCAGCACTGCGCACTCTCTCAAAGTTTATGCCGTGGACAGCACAACTCAGCCCCGAGTCCACCACGCCGCTTCTGACCGACCTCCCTTCCTTCCAGGCTGTGTTCCACGACGTGAGGTCACATCCCCCGGGGCACCAGCCAGTACGATGCCGCCAGGCATAGCAGGGCCGGGGCCAGATTGTAACATTGTAGCACTCAGACAAGATCATCATTAACTGTTTACTGAGCGAGCCTGAGTGCTAGCAAGTCTGCGGGGAGCAGCAGAGCCGGCGCACAGGTGACCAGGCACCGGCGCGCGCACTAGCAGCCTGGCGCAGCCAGTTTCAGCGCTGGTACAGGCAGAGTGAGACAGTGAAATGCGTGAGAATGCATTTCAGTGCAGTGATGTGGAACACCACACTGAAATGCATTAGAGTCACGTCTGATGGTGATACTTGGCAGGCCTGTATGAGCAATAGTTAAAGAAGCAAGCGACTGCATCTGATTGGCAACTGGCATACACCTGCAAATAACTATGCTGTGCAGTTAGGCACAGTTACCAAGACTTTCAGCATTTTGTTTGTCAAAAATGAAAATATTTTCATTAATTTGTAAATTTGTACATTGCTTGGAAGATTATTAAATGATACATAAACCCCTTGTGTATCTTCTAGGGCAAAAACAAAGCAGTGTTCTATAAATAGTTAAACCACATAATATTCCTATCAATAGCAGTGATAGATGGGCTTGCTCTCAAATAATTATCAGACATCCGTCTTTAGATAAGAATGCCTTCATACCAAGCAGGATTTGCCTACCGCCAGTTCTCCTCGGATTATGGTAGAGTTCACCCTAGGAATGTTAATGCTAATGAGACTATGGTCACGCTGGAATGGAAAAGTGGCAATGCTGTGCTCTAAAAAGTACTTTTCCGACACAGATTATGAGCCTAACTCTGCAGCAGGAAACTGCATAAAACATTCCTAGACAACTTTTCAGTGAAAGGTACTTAGGCCAGAAATAGCAGTTTAAGCAGCAAATAAAGTAAGATGACAAAGACATGGTTTAACACACTCAGGCCTTTTATTCTCTGCTACTTTCCCAAGCTATTTTCTCTTTTGTTCCTGAGACGAACCACAGCAGAGTTCACTCTGTCTAAAATAGTCCGTGCAACAGCTTGATCCGAAAAGTTGAATACTGAGTTTCCTACCTGCTTGCAAGAAAAATCTCCCATCTGTAGTGACTAATTAAGTTTTCTGCACATTGCGGGGATGATAGAGTTAAAACACGAATTCTTGCTTTTATTGATGACCTGGCTACACGCGAAGACAATGGCAGGTCAGGAAGGCACCAATGATGTCCCTAGCAATTACCAACACTTCTCTATTAACAAATGAAAGGTAGCAAGTCTACAAGCACGACGTGTGTGACGCACACGTCATGCTTGTAGACTTGCTGCCTTTCATTTGTTGATAGGAGCACAGCTGCAGGGCAGTTGAGTGCCTTTGTAAAGTAATCATGTTAATTGCAGCGCATGGCGGGCGCAGCGATTAACATGATTACTTTAACAAAGGCACTCAATCTGACCGTTTTCGCGCCGCACGCATTTTAAAAGCGGTGGCGCCACAGTCCTCGGTTGCCTGTGCGCGCTTTGTATTTTACGGTGCGCGCTCCAGGAGATATAGGTGCGCGCTAGCGCACGCGCGCACGTTAGAGGGAACAGTGCCAGCCACCTCTGTTGTTACACACAGTGTGGCACAAGCAGTGCCGCAGCCATGGGCGAACACTCTGCCTTGCATACCCCCTAGGTACCATGGGTACCATATACTAGGGACTTATAAGTAAGTCAACCCTTGCCAATTGGGGATAACATATTCGATATATACTTTGTAATGGGTTAGTACACTGGCACTGAGGTCTGATTAGCAGGCCTCAGTGCACTCTGAATTGATAAACCAGCCGCATCAGTCCAAAAATGTGGGGGTGAACATGCAAAAAGAGGCATTTCCTTGTAATCACTGGTTGCAACCTTTTTTCCGTAGGCACTAAGCCGGAGAAATTGACTGTGATTATGTAATAATGGCATGACCTACTCCAATACTGTCATAAGAATTCACATCAATTCATGTAAAAATATTTGCAAATGTCTTGTGATCTACCATAATGATTAGTTTTTAAATCAAAGTGCTTGTTGTCAATATATCATAACTAGTGAAAAAGCAAAACTATTGAACACGAACTATAAATTTTGTTGGGTATAGTTACCGTCATAACATATTACAACTAAAGAATGTAATAATGAGAGGCTGAGTTTGCCTTGACAAGAGTCCAACTGGTGACCTGCAGGTCTCACACACGTCACCAGTCTAATTTAAGTGTCTTCTTGCTAACTGATTATTGTTGTATGTTGATAGGTAAAATGTGCTTATGGTGGTTATTATCCAAGTAAAAAGATCTTCTCTAATTTTGCCAGTGATGAACCCTTTCTTTATTCAGTTCTGGATACAGTTAGTTGTGAGGGATATGTTGTTACATCTGATCTTCCAGTTGTTTGATTACATCACATGCCAAGATCCTTCTGGTGATCGGGTAGTACTTAGCCAGGCCATGTTTTTCTTGTGGAGGGGAGTTATTGTTTATTCATGGTTTATAGCAGTGAATTTGAGTGAATGGGACATTAAGTTCAATTAAAAAAATCTGAAAGAAATCATTGAAACACAACGTTGGGGAAATTCTACCACCAGACTAGAGGCTTTAAGTTTTTATGGCATTGTTGGACCTGGCCCTTTTTGCAGGATTGTTCCCAAACTTTTTGCCTTCCTCCTGTATTTTTTCTGACCTGTTTTTGTTGGCTTTAGGACTCTGGGCACTTTGCCACTGCTGATCAGTGCTAAAGTGCATGTGCTCTCTCCTGTAAACGTTGTGTGATTGGTCTACACATGTTTGGCACATTTAATTTACCTGAAAGTCCCTTGTACAGTGGGCCTGCAGTGCTGCTTGCACCACCCACAGAAGCAGCCTTTCAAACCGTTCTGAGGCCTCTGCCACTGCAGGGCATGCGTATGCAGTTTACTGCCACAGTGACTTGGCATTTAAAGTTACTTCCCAAGTCTGGAACTCCCCTTTTACTACATATAGGTCCCCTAAGGTAGGCCACAGGTAGCCCTGTGGGCAGGGTGCTGTCTAGGTAAAAGGTAGGACAAGTGCGTTTGTTGTGTGGCATGTCCTGGTAGTGACAAACAACCTATGTGGTTTCTCACTGCAGTAAGGCTGCTCCTTTCACAGGTTTGCATTGGGAAATGATGTTATGATAATTAACTAGTTGGCAAAGTGATTATTGGTTTATGTTCTGTTGGTCTGTGTGTTATATACAATATATGAGATATTTTTATATAATATTGTGTGGATTCTCTTTTGTGGTGTATATATTGCGTCACTGGTGGGTGTGTGTGTGTTGCGCAAACGCTTTACACATTGTCTCTGAGATAAGCCTGACTGCTCGTTCCAAGCTACCACTGGGTTGAGCAGGGGTTATCTGAGCTGTGTAATCCTCTTACCCTGACTAGAGGGAAGGGTCCCTACTTGGCCAGGGTGCATACCACTGCCAACTAGAGGCCCCCATTTCTAACAGGCATTGTCAGACTTTGTCCATTCACGTGAGAAGGAATGTAAGCAGGGATAATGCCAACTACATGTATAACATAAGGTAAACATGAAAGGTTGTTTTCAAATGACTCCCTGTTAACTAACATAGTAACAGCAAACTGTGTACATTTGTTTTTCTACCACTGTTGTGATGCATATCAAGCATTAAGGGGCCTTCATTATCACAGAGATGATCTTAAAAAAACGTTGATTTGTTTGTTACTTTGTCAATGTGTTGTATAGTAAGTCATTTGTCTTCCCTCTCTGCTTCATGGTAGCTCAAATCAGGTGTTTATACAAGTCTTCTGAATTATACCAGTGCTAATGAAGTTATAACTTAAACCCTGATCCTTTCTTGTTGGGTCGAGCTAGGTTGTACCACTTGAAAGTTGTGCTTAGTATCTTTCTGTGCTGCTAGCACATCTATAGCTCTGCTAAAGATAATGTAAAAGGCAGACAGCATCTTCTCTGTGATTTGAGTTTGATAAAGCTGCTCACACTCAAATAATCAGAGTAAATCAACTTGTAAACTTTTGTGAAGGGCTTACATTCAACTTGGGTGTGCAATTACTAGTTTTAGTATAGTAATTCACATTGGTCAACTGAACAAATCGGTTTGAGCCCTGATTATAATCTACAGAGTATATTCAGACTGAATGTCCCAATATTGTTCAATAAAATGCAGTTTCATCAATTTCTAGCTGGCTTTATCAGTCATCTCACCTGCTCGTTGTTGCCCAGTGAGTCTGGTTTGCTAAAACAGGTTCCTGATTGAAAAGCATTATTTAAAATGTGCCATTCACAGATTCGGCATCAATGCTTGAAAGAGAAGACTGAAACCACTTACTTTATCTCCAGAATCAAGATCCTTGGTGGCTTTGGACATCACCTAATATAATGTATCCCTCCAGTATATAAAATCCTCACTGTCAATGGTAGAACAAGGTCATTTTCAGCCATTTACCATTAATCTTTTTTTTTATTTTGTATCCTACGATTTTTCAAGGTACATTATAAATCCAAGTCCTGGCTTATTCCATGGACACTATCCTCTGCCTCTTAAGTCAAAAATTGTTACTTCTAAAATTTTCGTTTTCTCAATTCCTGAGTTCTTTTCATGCTCACTGCTTAATTCTATGTCAGGACCGGAGGCTCAGATTATGCCATTCTTCCTTCGGTTTATTTATCAGCAGCCATTTTTTAACATATAACAAACTACTACTCCCATGAACAGCAGGGAGTAGGAAACAGAAAAGTTCCATCAGGAGTCCTTCCTCTCTGTTCACAGTCCAGCCTCCACTTGGTCCGTCTACTGTGTTTCCTCTTCCTTCGCTGCTCAGCAGCAAGTTGTTGTTTTTTCTTCATCTCTCTCTTGGGGGAGGTTATGGCATGATTTGCGGGCCGTTAAGGGGCCGTTTTGTATGTTTCTGTTTTTCCACAGATTCCCTGATGTCGCGGGACGTGTTTGCGTACCTCACTCGACTTTAACTCCTGGTGTGCTGCGGTGAGGTCCTCCCACCGCTTGGGGGCACTGTGCCCTCTCGCCTGGCAGTGCGGGTCTAGTACTGATGATAGAGTGCTGATGAGTGCTGCCTGGTTGAGAGCCAAGCCCGGTCCCCAGCCTTCTGAGTGACCCCCGTGTGGGTCTGTACTGCCCCTCTTTGCTTTACGCCCCTCTGGGGTCTGTATATTCTGTGTATTTGACGCCCTGCTTGGTAGTATTTGCGGCTGCAGTGCCTGGGGACACTTTTCGCGGGTGGCCAGAGCTCTTCTGATTCCTCAAGACGTTCAGTGTACCCAGGGCTCCGCCCACGAAATTGTGTGCCTAAGGTACACCCATATCTGTCTGGGCTCCCTCCCAGCCTTTATTTGCCACGTTCTGCGTGCCCTTCGTGACTGTGGTGCTTTTGGCACTTAAGGGACTGCCTACTGGCCAGTAGTGGTTACTTACCTGTCATGCAGGGCCAGGACCAGTATCAGGATGAGGACGCGTTGTCCTTCCTGCCTTGGGATGATGATTTCTATCAGGCAGTTGATGATTCCATCTACAGAGCTGTGAACCAGGCTATGGAACCCTTAGAACAGCGCCTCTCAGCGCAAACTGCGTGGGAGTGCGCCAAATGGGCCAAACCCACCCCAAGCCCCCCTGAGGCCCCCAAGACACCGCAGGAAGAAGGGCCCCCATCTGGTAAGAAACAGTGCAACCCTGGGGTAGCTGCAGACGCTTTTGCACGCCTTAAAGAAGCCTTCCTACCGCAAGCCCCTCCCCCATTGTCCGTGCCTGCGGCACCCCTGGATAGTTCCCCGACCCCCCCTCACACTGCTACCCTGGACCCCCAGGATGCCGGGCACTCCCTGGGAGACACCGATGACGACGCGGGCCCCTCGAGGCCTTGGCTTCCCACCCCCGCTCCGGCCCCTGAGGTCCTCTCAGATATGCTGGTCCCAGACAATATTGTCCATCCTCGGACTACAGACTGGGTCCCAGGCGACAAAGTGGCCAAGTATGTGGCGAGCCATCTTCGTAACCGATGGAGAAGGACGCTCGTAACCACCTATGGGCGGAATGCCCCCGTCCTTGCCTGGAGGACAAAGTCGCCCTTACCCCAGACATTGACCCCAAAATGGCGACATTCCTGGCCAAGTTCGTCAAGGACCCTAAGAAGGGTACTGACCAGTCCTGGCGTTTTTGCCAGGACAAACTCCTCGATGCCGTAGGGCCTGTCACCAAATTTTAGACATGACCGAGGAGGCTAAGGCATCAGGCTCCCTAATTTCGCCCGAGGTCCTGTCAGGGTGGGCACAGCGCGCCATTGTGTTGCTAGGAAACGCCAACTGCTCGCTTTCCACGGAGAGGTGCAGGTCACTTTCAAAAAAGGTGGACCATAAGTTGGGGGACCTCGCCTCTTCGGAGGCTGATGCTGTGGCCCAGGGGGGTTGTTTGGAAACCCCTTTGTAAAGGAACTGAGCAAGTTCGTAGCGACATTCATGTCGCTGGACAAGGCGCAGTCCAACATCCGCAGGGTTTTTCCCCCCCGGGTTTTCCAAGGGGCCGGTCGTGGCAGGGGCCACTCAACTGGCCGACCCAACTTCTCCAACCCTGACAGGGGGCAAGGCTCTGGGCGTGGTCAGTACCAGGATGGAACACGCTTCAACACGTTCTACCCCACCAGAGGGCAGAAATTTAGAGGTCGTGGAGGATTCAAGGGACAATCCTGGAAAAGGTGAGTGTGCTGCCATCGGCGCGCCTGCAAGTGGTGGGTCATTTGGAAGATTTTCTCCCAGCTTTGGCCTCTCTCACGAGCGATGCTTGGGTACTTCAGACGGTGAAGGGCTTTCAGGTGGAGTTTCATGGCCACTTCTACCAAGCCTCTTGCCCCCGTCCCATCTCTTTCTCCCAACAGGATGCGATGTTGATAAGCGAGGACGTTTCCGCCCTTCTTCGGAAAGGGGTGATCTGTTGTTCCACGGAACACCCCCACGGTTTTATCAGCAATATCTTTCTGGTCGACAAGGCGGACGGGGGACGGAGACCTGTAATCAACTTGAAGGAGTTCAACGAGTGGGTGGCTTATCGCCACTTCAAAATGGAAGGGATCCACCTGCTCAGGGACGTGTTGAGGCCTCTCAACTGGATGGTTCGACTGGACCTGAAGGACGCGTACCTCACCGTTCTGATTTTTCCCCCGCTCCGCCATTTCCTGCAGTTCAGGTGGGACGGCCAGCTTTTTGAGTTAACCACCCTGGTGCTTCATGAAGGACCTCCGGCCGGCTGTGGAGTTTCTCAGGGCGCAGAGTATCCGGATGATCGTGTACCTCTACGACATGCTGTTTATGGCCCAATGCCCCAAGACCCTGACCGGTCAGTTGCAGACTGCAGTCAACCTACTGCAGGGGCTCGGTTTTGTCATCAACGAGAAGAAATCTTTCCTTACCCTGGTCCGAAGCGCAACCTTTTTGGGGTTCAGAATAGATTCCACCTCCTCGACTCTGAGCCTGCCAGCCCGAAAAATGGCAAAGATCAGGCACGAGCTCCGCCAAACCTTGGCCAAGTCACACACCTCTCTGCGCCAACTGGCTCGCCTAGTGGGCCTTCTCTCCTCCTCGATTCAGGCCATCTTTCACAGGCCTTTACATTACCGCGCGCTGCAGCGGCTCAAGGCACACCACCTCCGGAAGGGGTTGACTTATCCGCAATCCGTCCCCCTTACGGCGGAAGTGAAGGAGGAGATGGTTTGGTGGCTCTCCCACATGGAGGTGTAGAATAGAAGAGCAATCTTCGGCTCCGCCCCAGACATTGTGATCGAGTCAGACGCCAGTCGTTTTGGCTGGGGAGCCAGATGCAGAGATTTCTCCACTGGTGGAGCCTGGTCTGCACAAGAACAGCCGCTGCACATTAACTGTCTAGAGTTGCTGGCGGGCTCGTTCGCAGTGCAGTGTTGGACGAAGGACAAGGTGCAGTCCTGTGTCCTTCTCAAGATGGATAATATCTCCGCCATCAGATACATCAACCATTTGGGCGGCACCATGTCCTGGGTGCTGGCGAACCTCGCCAAGGAATTTTGGACTTTTTGCCTGGACAACCAGGTCTCAGTGATGGCGGAATACCTCCCAGGCAGAGTGAACGAGGTAGCCGATTGGCACTCCCGTCATCTCCTGGATGCCAGTGTTTGGAAATTGGACCCCCAGGTTTTCTCCCAGCTGATGGAACAGTGGGGACTTTGTTCAGTCGACCTTTTTGCGTCGCGTCTGGATCATCAATTACCATGGTTCTTCAGCTGGAGACCAGATCCTTTAGCGGAGACGACGGATGCGTTCCTCCAGGACTGGCAGCGGGAACAGGGTTATGCTTTCCCCCCTTTCCCCATGATCACGAGACTGTCTGCTCACTTTCGCCACCAGAAGGCGGAGCTGGCGCTGATCACCCCTCTTTGGAGATCTCAAGTGTGGTTTGCAGTTCTTCTGGAACTTTCCTGGGATTTTCCAATCCAACTCCCCCTCTTTCCTCACATTCTGCTGGATCCGGATCTCAATCCCCACCGCCTGGTGGTTGAAGGGACGCTCCAGCTGATGGCCTGGGGGATCTCAGGCGACGCTGGTCGCTCCCGGGCCTTTCGGGACACGCTGAGTCCTTATTATCCAAGGCATGGGTGGATAGCATGACTAAAGATACCGCTCCGCCTGGAACAGATGGCGTCATTGGTGTTTGCGACGGAGTGTCGATCCCGTGGGCGCAGATGTAGTCCATGTTCTCAATTTTCTGGCGAGCCTTGCGGAGGAAGGGTTGGCTTACCGCTCTATCAATACCTTCCGTTTGGCGATCTCAGCAGGTCATACTCCCATTCAGGGATCCCCTGTAGGGGAACACCCATTTGTGTGTAGGCTCCTTAGGGGCGTTGGTCTTTCCCTCCCACCGGAACCACGCTACTCTGCGTTGTGGGATGTGAACGTAGTGGTGAATCTTTTCCTGTCCTGGCAGCTGAATAGATTTCTGTCTCGCAAGGAACTCTCAGTGAAACTGGCGACCCTCTTATGCCGGTGTCTTGTAGGCGCGTGTCTGACGTACGAGCCCTAGACATTTTGGCCAGAGTCTTCTCCCCAGACGGGGTTTCTTTCACAGTCAGTAGAAGGACCAAATGCCATACTAGGGTAATCTCCTACCCAGCATTTCGAGAATCCCCAAAATTGTGTGTGGTACAGTGCCTCCAAGCATATGAAGAGGTGTCAGAGGAGGTCCGTCCTCCGGGTGAAGGACAGCTGCTGATCGCACTAAGAAAACCGTACAAAGCGGTTTCCTCACCAACCATAGCCAGATGGGTATGTTGGGTGATGCAGGAGGTGGGGATTGACAACAAGAGTGTAGTAATTGCGCAGGAAACGGTGGTTGTCTTGAGTGTATTTATTATCAGCTACATGGATAAGGAGCCAGCTAAACAGCATCCAGCTCCAACAGACACCAACTCAAGAGTGCATCACTAACATTCTATAATTGCTAAGCAATAGAAACATTCTACAGGAACACTGGTAATAAGATGACCAGTCAATACACATAATATAAATGACAGATTATTACATTACCTTTCTTCCTTAAACAAAAAAAAAAAAAAACACAGAATGTAATTATAACAACCACTGTGCCTACAGGATACAGCACATGGGGTTGATTAAACTCTATACCTTGAAGGTTTGATAACAACACGGGAACTCCTCCTGATACCCCCATGAATAGACTCATCACAAACAGGAGAATCACTTCCTTCGATGGAGGATCGATCACAGACAGAACTTTTAACTTTAGCAACCTTGCTTAAGTTCCACCAAAATCCCCGTCAACCTGAACCGCATTTCCCACCAACTTAATTACTCTTACAGGTGGACCAAATTTGCTTTCACCTTTATTGACATGGTGGGTTTTCCTTATTTTGACAGTGTCGCCAACTTTAAGTATTGACAACTTAGAACCTTTCTTTGAGTCAAAATACGTTCTTTGTTTAGACTGGGCAGAAGAAACATTCCGTTTCACCACACTCATCAAATTGGAAACATCTGACTCAGTGTTTACCCATTTAGACAACCACCCAGGGCGAAATGAAGTATTAGCCTTCCTTCCCCTCATCAATTCAAAAGGAGTTACCTTCGTGGACGAATGGGGAGTGGTTCTGTAAAACCATATCATGCTGTTCAAAGCCTTCACAACGTCATGGTTGCTGGATTTAGCCATTTTTACACAATCTCCAACAACACGATTCATCCTTTCCACAAGTCCGTTCCCTTGAGGATGATAAAATGAGCTTTTGACATGTTTGACACCAGAGGAAGATAGAAATGATTCAAAATCCTTACTAACAAACTGTTTACCATTGTCCGAAACAAGTGTTTCTGGAAATCCCTCTCTTGTCCAGACATCATTCAAGAAATCCACAACACTTTTGGTATCAGCATCCTTGACAAGCTTATATTCAGGCCATTTCGAGGCGTAATCTACTAGGACCAAAATAAACCTGGTACCACCAGAAAGCATATTATATGGTCCCATGACATCCACACCGAGCTTAACCCAGGGACGATCAGGACATTCAACAGGCATGAGAGGAGGAACAGAAGTTTTAAGACACTTGTCTGATGTTTTGCAAACATAACAATTCACAACAAACTCGTCAATTTCGGAATCCATTCCAGGCCACCAAAACAACTCACGTATGCGACGTTTGGTAAATGAAGACCCTAAATGTCCCTCATGGGCTCTCTGAATAATTTTACTTCTAAACACATGTGGAGGAATAAATTTATCATTCCGTAACAAAATACCATCTTCTATGGAAATTTCATTTTCGATTTTGGAAAAAGGTTGTAGTGAAGGAGAAAGAACTCTCTCCTTCGGCCAACCACCCCTCACCAGGTTACAAACTTCCTGTAGAACACTATCATCACAAAATGCTGACCTCCATTCATCCTCAGAGCAAAATTTAAGTTCAGGAATATCCACACCAGCAACCAAACAATCTTCACAATCCTCTTCGATGAGATCAGAGAAGGAAACTTCATCATCATGAAAGTCACTGTCAGGATAACGAGAGAGGAAATCCGCCCTCACATTCTTCCCACCAGCAATGTGTTTCACATCAAATTGGTACTGGAGCAATTTAGTAACCATCCTCATAATTCTAGGAGTGCAACACTTGCTCAAACTCCCACCTAATATATTAACAAGGGGCTTGTGATCTGTCTGAAGTAGAAAACCTTTACCCCAAATATATGGGTGGAACTTTTCAATGGCCCATGTGCAGGCTAAGAGTTCCTTTTCAATGACTGAATATTGTAACTCAGCAGCTCTTAGAACCCTAGAAGCAAAACCTATGGTCTTTTCAAGACCATCCTCCACTTGCGTCAAGGTTGCACCAACACCTACTTGACTAGCATCGACAGTCAAACAACACGGTAAACTGGGGTCAAAAGGTTTGAGAATTGTGCTCTTCCCAAGAAGATTTTTAACTTCGCTGAAAGCAGACACGCACTCATCACTCCAATCAAACCTGATCCCTTTTTTGAGCAGGTTACTTATGGGACGAACCATAGTAGCATAATGAGGAATAAACCTCGAATAATATTCACAAAGCCCCAGTAGAGATTTGACTCCAGTCTTGTCAGTGGGTGAAGAAGCATTGGTAATTGCCTCGAGGAGACCAGGTCTGGGCTTAACACCCTCATGAGAAAGCACATGTCCTAGGTATTCAACTTCAGTACAGAAGAATTTACATTTTTCTAACTTAAGTACTACACCATGTTGTTGAAACAAACTAAGCACTTTATGCAAAATGTCATGCGAAGCAATATCTTTCCCAAAGATGAGTATGTCGTCTTGGAAGACTAAAACACCCTCGACCCCCTTGAGAATGTTGTTCATCACCCTCTGGAATACCGACGCAGCCGATGCCAAACCAAAAGGCATACGTCGGTATTGGAAAGTGCCTAAGGGAGACACAAACGCAGTAAGATGACGGGAGTCCGGATGTAGCTCAACCTGGTGGTAGGCACAGGCAAGGTCGAGCTTGGTAAAAAACTTAGCTCCTTTAGTAGAAGCAAATAGGTCATTTATTTGAGGAAGGGGATGTGAATCAACCCAGATCTCCTTGTTGAGAGACCTTAAGTCAACACAGATCCTGAGTTGACCACACCTCTTCCTGGCGACCACAAGGGGAGAAAGCCAAAGGGATGACTCAGCAGGCTCAATAACACCTTTCTCACACAATAGCAACAATTCCTTTTCTAGGTCATCCCTCACACTGTAAGGTACCCCTCTAAGTTTATGTTTCACAGGAATACTCCCTTCTTTGACTACTATTCTGTGCTTAAAACCACAAATCTTTCCTAATTCGTTACTGAAAACAGAAGGAAATTTATCCTTGAGTATTTGAACTTCATCTGGACAGCCAACGACAAGAACTTGCTCTTTGGTACCAGGCTTAAGGATCATGCCAAATAGCCCCTGATGGAACCATCCTAGAATGTTAAGTCCTTTAACTGCAACATAAATCTTCCCTTTTATTTTCCTCCCTTTGAAGCACATCTCCTCTTCAAAGAAACCTAGCAGGTCAATTTTTCGCCCCTCATACGATACAGGAGATCGATCTGGAGGAAGTAGCGGTTGACTACCATTCCAAGTCTCATCAAAGAGTCTTTGTGTGATCATTGTTATCTTTGCACCAGAATCAACTAAGAGTTTGATACACTTATTTCCCACATTAATATCAACTATGGGATCAACACAGGATCTGGGATCTACTTCAACAACCTCATGGGAACCTGAGGAATCCACAACATTAATATCTGTGACCACTGAAACCACCTCAGAATCAGAGTCAGAGTCAATTAGGCATACCACAGGTTTCTTTAGACCCTTTTGACTTTTCAACTTTAGGCAGACTTTTGCAAAATGTCCTGTCTTTTTACAATAATTGCATGTGACATTACTTGCAGGACAACGCGATCCTTTAGTATGAGGCGGGTTTCCACAACTCAAGCATACATTGGATCCTACACTAAATGATGTACTTGACTTAGTTGGCTTACTTAGATAGTTACTATTACCTTTGAATGACTTCTTGATAGATTTCACAGAAGAATTTAGGTTAATAGCATTGACCGATTCCGTAACCTTTTCATCTAATTCTTTTAGTGAAACCATAGAAATTTCTATGCTTTTAGCTAGTTTAATCGTATCATCAAGAGACGGACCACCCAAAGTAAGAAGTTTCTGCCTAATGCTTTTATCTTTACACTGACACACAAATTGGTCCCTGATGAGTTGGTCCGTGAAATTCTCAAACTTGCAATCAGCTGCTAACCTACGTAAAACAGAAATGTAAGAGTCCACATCTTCGCTATCAGATTGTTTCCTCTTAAAAAATGTATGCCTAAGAACCATGAGATTTGGTTGTTTGTCAAAACGGAGTTTGAGTTTTTGTACTGCTTCACTGTATTCGTCGTTTTGCACACCTTCTTCTTGTTGTAAGTTGGGTAAGTGTTTAAACACAGATCTTCCTTCAAATCCAAGGGAATGTAATAGTAAACATTTTTTCCTGTCGGCGCAAAATCTGGCTGCACCTATGGCACCCAGATACGTCTCAAATGCATCATGCCAAACCTCCCATGTGATGGGTGGTTCTCCAGGTGTGTCAAAAAACGCAGGAGGAGGATTGACAGACTGAAGGGTGCTCATTTCAAAATGACCAAAAGGAAAATCACAGGAAGAACTGACTATATAAAAATAATTAAAATAAGAAAAGAGCAAGAAAACTCCAAAGGAAGGTGTGTATAACACTGCGTGAAATACACAAACACCAGAATTAAGGGTGTGTGTGTCACCGTAGAGTGCACACTATGACAAGAGGTGTGTGAATCACCGCATGAAACACACAGGACAGTAGCAGGAAGGATTATTAAAGGATAATTGGTGTGTGTATCACCGAGAGATGTACACCATGTGCAGGATGTAACTTCGTTGTATGTCAGTAGCAGCGCACACGAGGTTAAGGCGGTGTGTATATACCCCTCGTTTTCAACGTTAAAAATGTAACTGTGTTTAAGTGGTGTGTAAATCACCGCGTGAAATACACAGGAAGACGCAGTAGGTGTGTGTATCACCGCTCGTAATACACATTAAGATAGTAATAGTGCTGAAGTGGTGTGTGTATCACACGAAGAATTGCGAGTAAAAATAAAAAATAAATATAACTCCAAGATGGCCTCCAAAACGTCGATGAAGCGTGATGACGCTTTAGTGAACTGAGAGGCAATGAGGACAAAAGCCTGATCCAAGATGGCCCCCAGACGTAAATTAGCGTGATGACACCAAGCCTGGTATGCGCGATGAGACGTCTGTTTCATTCAAGGCAGTTGGCATGGAGATGAAGAGCAGATGTTCGCAAGCAGGCGCTGGGTGTCAGACAACAGGATGGTGAGCGAGCGTTGTGACGATACAATGCGTGAGGTAGGCAAGGCTCAGAGAACATCAGTGAGCGCAAGCAGTAATTTTACTTTAAAAAATAAATAAAAATAACGAGCGTGTAGCGGGGCTCACAGGGCAGTGGATCAAGTAGTAATTATAATGGGCCGCAGACAGAGCGTTTTGCGAGTGGAATGAAAGTGGAAGTTAGGTAGTCAAACAAGGTGGGAAACGGTGGGCAGGATGTTGTAATAAAAACGTCCTACCATGTCAGATGAGGCAGCAGTAAGGGTCCAACAAGGGTCCAACTCGCATGTGGTGATGAAAAGGCAAACGCTGTGTAAACAGATGGTTGTAAGTCCGACTTCAGGATGGAGTTGAGAAAAACAAAATCTCAAAGATGAGATGACTTGATAGTAGACAGCTCTTCAGCAAAAATGATTAGCACGCGTGGGTTGTCCATGTAGCCAGGATCGTCGCCAATCAAATGTAGTAATTGCGCAGGAAACGGTGGTTGTCTTGAGTGTATTTATTATCAGCTACATGGATAAGGAGCCAGCTAAACAGCATCCAGCTCCAACAGACACCAACTCAAGAGTGCATCACTAACATTCTATAATTGCTAAGCAATAGAAACATTCTACAGGAACACTGGTAATAAGATGACCAGTCAATACACATAATATAAATGACAGATTATTACAAAGAGGTTTTGGGCCCACTCAGAAAGGGGGGCTATGGCCTCTAAGGCGTTTTCGCTCGGAGCACGTCTGGAAGATCTTATGCGCGCGGCCGATTGGTCCTCGGATTCGACCTTTAAGAGGTTTTACTTTAAGCCAGTGTTAGAGGTTGCTCAACTGGTGGTGGATAAGCTTTGAACTGGCATAATCTGAGCCTCCGGACCTGACATAGAATGAAAATTTGCCTAGCTTTAGTGCAGGTAAGTTTCAATTCTATTAAGGACACGGAGGCGAGGATTATCCTGCCCGTCGATCAGTGAAGATGCGGACCCTCCCCGTTCTGGAGTTGGTATTTGATTTTCAATGCTGGGTGTACCACTGATCAGTTTTATTGTAATTACATGTTTGGTAACTGCCTATGACCTTATGTTGCTTAACATTGCCTGGTTCTGGTGTTTGCTCTGCTGACCTGTTTATATTGAGTTGGGTCTGATGCAGCCTGTTGTTGCTGGAAATGATGGATCCAAACAGGATGCGTGAGGTTCGTAACGGAGCTGTTCACATGAAGAAAGAGGAAACACAGTAGAGGGACCAAGTGAAGGCTGGACTGTGAACAGAGAGGAAGGACTCCTGATGGAACCTTTCTGTTTCCTACTCCCTGCTGTTCATGGAGTAGTAGTTTGTTATATGTTTAAAAAATGGCTGCTGAAAAATAAAGCGAAGGAAGAATGGCATAATCCTCGCCTCCGTGTCCTTAATAGAATTGAAACTTACCTGTACTAAAGCTAGGCAAATTTTCATTCCTCACTACTGCAGTGCTGTAAAAACTAGGAATGAGTCACCTTTTCCCTAAGTGATCGAGTATTTTATGTTCACAGTGCACATATTCGAATGAAGGAGTGGAACTTATGCATCAAAATTCAAGTCAGCACAAATACATGTTATACAAAGGCCTATACTACTCCATCAGACTGCAATACTCCATGAAGCCTATGTTTATTATCCGGTAACCTGATAATAAGTTAACACAAACAGTAACAGATTTGATTGATGGGACCAAACCTGAACTTGTAAGAATTAATCCACGGACTGCCTCTTCCGTGTTTATTTAGGAGATATTAACTCAAGTAAGATGTCTGCCTTAAATCACATCAGCACACCATAATCAAGCAGCATATTTTCTTAGACAGTTGAATGAAATGTACAACCGATACATGGCTACCATGTACCTGAACATGCAACCCCTTACCCTGACCCAAAACCTGCATTCTCAATCATCGGTCCTTGGAATACTGCCCACCTAGATCAAACTTGTTTCATAAAATTAGAAACACCAGCTACCTTTAGAGCCATCTGGATCTCAACACAGCTGCTTACTTTTTTTTAAAATAAATATGTTTATTGATAGTTTTTGTTCCAATTTCAATACACATCAAATAAACATTTGGCACATAGCAGGGAACAATACAATTCATGTCTCTCCATTCTTTACAAAGTTCTCGCGATTCCAGCAACATCAATATACATCTGTTTGAGATCATAGCAGTGCGTCCACATTAAGCACACCGTCCCTCCTCTTCCCCGGATATATGTGCAGTAAAATTTATCCCTTCCCGAGGCCTATGTCCGTTAGTCAGCTGCTTACTTTTCAACATATTCTACTTCTGATATCTAGAAGTTGAAGCCACTGTCCACCTCATCACTTACCTGCAATCTGAAGTCCTAAAATTCCAAAGCAGCGTATCAGAGTGCCTTAAGATCGAGGATCGTCTGATGTTAAATTACAGTGATGAAATGGAGCTAGCACTGATTCTATGTCCCCTGCATTTCCCTCCGTTGAGTACACCATATTGAATATAATTCTGTGAGCCCAGGTGGTTGTTGTATATTGAATAGTCTCCTAGGGCTTTCACTTACTTACAGTAGGAGCCAACACTCAATCTTGTGTCCTCTCATTTTCTATCTGTAAGTCTTCTTGGGTTGCACACAGAAACCCCGGCCCTTGTGGCTTATTGCACGGCTCTGTTGGAAGAGGGTGGCTACTGTAGATGTGCGCAGTTGTCTAACTCCATATCCAACATCAAAAGGAGCATGTACCAGACCCACGTCTGTCTGAACCACACCAACACCCAGATTCTGATAAAGAAATCTGAACTCGAAGAATCATGTAAAAGAACTACAAATCAGCTTTCAAACAAAGGCTTTGACGCTCATCTAGCACTTGAACTCATGGAAATGAAACACCTCTGTCAACGTTAGTTAGAAACATGCAAATTATTTGTACTTTTAGACATTTATCACAGTGATATATTTTATAGTAGCAATCAAAAGGTTTGTTTTCCTGTCATGCTGATAACGAAAATTAATGCTGTAAATTTAAAATAATTTTTGCATTTTAGTATCCGAGCATGTCATGCTTGTAGCGTCCGAAACCAGAAAAAAATCAGCCATGTATGATAAATTTCCTTTGTATACACCTGGAAACAGAGCAAACTGTTGACCTGGCAAGTAGTTGGACTCCACTGAGAAATATAAAACACAAGGTTAGTCATGACCACACTATAGTCTAACTGGCGAGATGGACAAGATTTCCACAACAGATCCTCGATCTCCTCCAGCGGATCATCCAGGGTAAGTGCACCGGTACTATCCGTACGATAACTGCTTCACCATCTGCCAGGGCCGCTGACCAGCTATTGCCATTTCAAGCGTTCATGTAAACCTTCCGCTCCGAAAGAACTTTCAACCCTGGGATCCTCCAGACTGATGAGCCAGGTAATCTGTCTGTGACTTACAGACAGTGTGACGTGTGGTTACACGTTGAAATAGACAGCAGTGTTTCGTCAGGCAAAACCAAGATGATGAAATGCGTAGGCAACCTTGTAACTAATGTAATTGAACCGTGCATTCGGAATGTGTGCAAAATGCAAATTCTGACCACTAACGTCTGTGACGCTTACAACTGTTTCACTTTGCAAATTCTGAGTTGAAAAGATTTGTCAATTAAGAGCATAGGCAAAATAACGTTTTGCAGTTAAACTCCTGCAGACTGCTTTTTCCAGAACATTCTCCAGCTAAAAGTAAAACTTTAAAATAAAAAAATTATACTGTTTATTTTTTACTTTCCCCACCTTTGTGAATCCTTGACACTTTTGGAAAAGCATGGCTGTGTATTTGGAGAAAAGTCTTTGTAAGTACCACACCCCTAGTAGGAATTAGGGCTATAGCAAATGTCTCTTTAATACCGTTATTTATAATGTTTCTAACTCTAGCTACTAGATATATGAGAAATCAATTTGGCGAACTACAACATTCAGTTGAATTTGAACGGCTGGATCCTAAGGTTTTCAACTTAGTTAATAAATTCAACCACATATGTTTAGTGACGCACTTAAATCCCGATTAGTAGAAAATATGAAAGCTAGCTGCAGACCAGTTGTGCTTTTGAAAAGATCTTGCACTCTGTTTCACAATCAAGATTCTCTGCTCTCCTCACTTCCGGGTCAATATTTTACTTCATTTTCGACTGAAAGGGAGAACGTTGTGAAATGAAACTTCCCTGAAAGAGCGAAAGCCCCACGGGCCTTATGATGACCACCAGCATGAGATGCCACTATCACAGAATTTCCTTTAAATTACTTTTTGCCTTCAAAGGATACTTGAGCAAAGAGTCCAGTCACCTTCTCTTCAAAGGGCCAATAAGGTACCCCACCAGTGCAATCTTGGAGTGCAGCTTTTATGTCAACCAATTAATTCAGTAAGTCTTCTCGGGACCTGCCAAGTCCCACGTGAATTTCCTAGTTCCTGCTGCAATATCTCCAAGGATTCCATGATATTTGCTAACATTCTGCAAACACGCGGTGCAGTTTTTTAATGTTTCCTTCAATTGCAATGTCTGTTTCTCCATGTTAACACCTGCTCTTCGATTGTGTCCAGTTACTCCGCCTGCCCATCTCTGCAGCTCTTTAAAAAAACATTGTGAAGTTCTCAATGTACACGAAAAATAGATCAAGAACAACATTTAAGGATTGTCATCACACCATAGCACTAATTACCGAAAATTCCTGGTGATTGCTAATATGAAATCAACAGGTAAAGTTAATTCATAGAATTGAGATTGCATTTGAAGTTTGCATGAATTATATACCTATTTTATCCTGCTTACCTTGGTGCAACGTTGTGTTTTAAAATGCGTGCCATCGCTTTCTTGTGAGTGTAGTAAACTGTGTGTAATATAAAAGTATTAAACTGCAATAAGTTTACACGCGACTAAGACACCCAGAATATTTGTAATCTATAATGGGAAAAAAACCAAAGGTAAAATGTAACAACAACAAAAAAATGAAGTCCTACGAGTTGAGTTTACTAGGACCCTCTACTATGAATCCTCACTGTGAGGTAAGAGTCCATTCAACACCAGTGCGCTCAGTTATTCTGCGGTAATAGGTGAAATATGGCAATGTGGTATTATTGTTATCGCAAAATGCACCAGCTGTGAAAGTTCCAAAAAGGGATAGTTTACCATAGACACAGGGGGGCAGCAGAACATGAGTGTTACTGAACATAGGCATGTCATCACAGCATGCATGCATTTGGTATTCCCACAAGTGTGCAGAAAAGCCACGTATGTGCATAACTCTATGCATGTGCTGAAATATTGCTCATGACGGCGGTGATGACCTACATCAAAAAGCCTCAGCGGGAGGCCATGAGTGAATGGGGAGAGAGAGAGAGAGGAAGCGACTTGCAGCTCCCTCTTTGTGCAACATTTGAGCGCCAACTCATACTTCCTCCTGCCCTAGTCACTGCTAGAAACCATCCATTATAGCAGCACAGGAGACACATGAGAACCTGCCTGCTCTTTGCACTGTAACAGAGGGCTGCAGCAATACATCTTGCCCAGTCCAACCTAATACAACATGCCTGCCTAGCTGGGGAAATAGGTCAATTCCCTCAGGTTTTCACATTTTATCTGATGAGGCCACGAAGGAGGAGGATTATTATTCATCTGGCTGTTGGCGTGTGATTTTTCTCAAATATACCCAAGTCTGTGGAAGGTGGTGACCGATGAGGCTTACACAAGCCAGCATCAGTGGCGGGACAAGTTTCAGAGGAATTAAATGTATTAGAAGCCTCCGGATCCAATGATACTCTGACTGCCCTGCTACTATGGATGTCAACTGCCCCATCCTGCATGCCCTTGCTGGGAGAGATTAGTCAGTCTATCATTCACATGGTTTGGAGTCAAAGATGTGGAAAGCTAGAGATGAAGGATTAAGGGAGTGTGTCTCAACACCACATCACCACGGAGACATGAACATAAATGTACAATGAGTGCTCACAGGGAGTTTGCAAGGGGTCCACCATAATCTATAGGGTATTGCAAGACAGAAATAGAAGCCAGACGTCAGCAGCAGGCCTGAAGCCAGGCAGCTTCCAGAACGCAATGTTATAGCCATGTGCCATTTACCAAACGGTGAACAGTCAGTAACCACCAATTGCTTTTTCAACCTGCAGCTACCCAGCTAGGGGCCTGGCCTCATTGCTTCCTACGCTCTTCTGTTGTAGCTCGAATCTGTGACAACACTTGCAACTTGTAGATGTGCTCCCTGTCATCAATATCAAATAATGGAGTGACTCAGAAAAGGATATTTTCTGTAGTTTATTTAGGCAAGGATAGGCCAGGTGGTGGGAATGAAGTGTAGAAGGAACACATGCCACTGAGTACCTAGATCCTGCCCTCTGACTCTGCCATGACGTAGGCCCTGCTAAATATCAAAGTGCAGACATGGGATCAAAATTGTCAGGCTAAAGTAGCCAAAGGTTCTCACCACTTGAAAGCATTCCAATCTGGCATGAAGGTGCTGCAGGGGGGCAAAAGGATTTTACAACTGAAAAAAACTAAGGAGAAGCAGAGAGCCAAACATATGCAGTCTATGGGGTGCTCATTCACCTGCCTAGCTGTCTCCAACCTAATCATCTGTAGGCCTGGGCGAAATTTGTCTGACGTTGGTGTAATCTTGTGTAATTTCCAGCATTTTGCATTATTCTTTTTACGTGAAATTCCCAAAATTATGCCACATCCCTTAATTTCTTGTAAATTCGGGTAAAAATCTTGTTGCCCGAGCATGGGAAGAATGCAAATGAACAAAACGAAAGCAGTTGTTTCAGCACTTGTTTTTTTGCACTATTTTTTTTTTTTATCTCAGAGTGCTAGATTGGCATTTTAGATTTTTTCTAAAATTTTGGGTTATTCAAAAAGAAATTGTGCGCATTTTGCACACCCCTTATCAGCCTGTAAGTGGTCCCTTATGGTACTGTCCTATGCAAAGGGCAGTAGAGTAACAACAATCCATCATTAGCGGGCCTTTGGAGTCCTTCCGTAGGTGAGGGCTTTTAAGCCCCCTTACCACAATTCATCATTGTTGAAAAGGTAAGCATTAAATGGACCCACATGTTGTGGGTTGTTCCATTACAACGGAGGCACTTGTGATATGATTAGATGTCTTCAAGAAGTTTCTTGGGATGAGGGATGGGATAAAATCAGAGAATAGGTATTGTATTATGGGTTTGTTGATAATGCAAAGACGGTTGGCTGATGAGAATTAAGTAGTAATGATGCACTATTAAAAGAACATGATGAGGGTGCCCTTGCTTCGGACTTGTCCTTCGATGTCATTTCGATTTGCAATCGGGGAATGTCTGCTCATTATTGACGCTGACTAAGTCAAGTTTGATATTCATCAGCTATGAAGGCATGGGCCCTAAAGACCATGCTCTGAAACATCCTTTGTACTTTGTGTGGATCAAGATACACTTGTAGTTGTTTCATTTCTCTTCCCAGTATCGCCATCTTGTGTCGTACAGCCAACCCCTGAGAATGTGAAATGAAGTCGGTTTGTAAATAATTGCTTCTTTGTTGCAATTGTCTCTTTGGATGTTTTCAGTCTTGAAATGACTGTGCCTGTATTGTGTTAGGATCATCTGTGGACACTCATGATCTAGCTAATACACACCAAGGAACCATGTCCTCCCTGAATGGTGTCTCTTTGTGAACTCTGGCTGATAGATGTTCTGAAAGATCACTGAGTCAAAGGGGTTCTTCCTAGCCATTAGTGCCACCAGCTGCATGTGGATCCAGTCAGTAGCACCTATGGTATCAGAAAATGTGTCTATGGTACAGAAAAACACTTTCAGTGGCATCTGTCCGCATGCTTGTCATATGGCAATATTATGCTGCCTCTTATTCCCCTTAAGATGCCGTTTACAGCCTAGTCCAAGATGACGTCCGAGTAGGAAAAACGTGTGTCAATAGGTATGAGCTGCTGGCACATTACTGAACAACTATAAGCGCTTCTGGAGTGGTGGAATTGCAGTTCTGCCTTTATTTGGATGCATATAATAATCAAAAAGGCATTAGGATTATGAAGTGTACTCCTATTTAATGGATTGAGTCTAACGTGGTAGACCTGTACAACCTTATCCTCTACCTGCTCCGGTTGGCAAGTTGCTATTGCTCTTCAGAATTTTGCTGCCAAGCATATTATATCTGTTGGCTGTAGTAGATTCCTGAAGGTGTATCCCTGTGTACATGGTCAGCAATGTGAGAATGGTGTGTTCAGCTCAATCTTAGAGAAGTAGATCTTGTCAAAACTTACTTCAAGTGGTGTTATTTGTTCGTACTAATGTAATTGCTTTTTTCTTCTTACTACAGTATAAACCTGGACTTTACTTCACACAGTGTTACTCCTCTTTCAGACACAACATTGCACACAGTTCTGAATTTTCTGTATGTAGAGTTAGCATTGATGGTATTTCCGCAACTGCTATTCTGCTCTTTTGACACCATTTCCTTTACCTGTCGAGGCAATAAAAATGATCACTAATTAAGATACCCCACCATTACCACAACATTCTCCAAGATGGTGCGAGAAGTAATACTTTGCCTTATATGTGGTTGCACTACCTACTTTCCTTTTAAGTGGAATGGTACAAGCAACACAACACTACCACATCAATGCGTTCTACTTCTGTAGAAACAGCCATAGAATCATATGTGAAACATAGGCCGATCTTGATGGATGCATATCTGGATGCCTTCCAAGTGAATCCTGGAAAAATATACTTTGTTTTATCAGAGAAACACTCTAGCCTTTCCTTCCATTCCTTATATGCTCTTCCTTCAAACTAATTAATATTAATTCATTCTTTTTTTTATTCCAAGAATGTTTTTGGTATGTGTAGGAAAGTGCCCTTTTTGTATGGTCACCCCCCTGCATTTTGCTCCAGTGCTGATGGTTATGACTCTGAAAGTGCACTTGAGCCTGCTGTCCAGGCCACAGTGCCAGTGCTTTATTCCTAAAACTGCTATGTGTGAATTGGTAGCCCCAACTGACAAGGACTTTAACCCCTTATACGTTCCTAGTATATGGAACCAGTGGTACCCAGGGCATGGGTGTTAAAGGGGTCACCAGAGCCTGAAGGACTGTTTGTGCCACCCTGAGTGACCCAAGTAAACTACTGACAGCAGGCTTGCCTTTACAGGAGCAGTGCAAACTGCTCAAACTCTACTTTGCTCTCACCATTTGGGGTAAAGTCAATGCACTATTTTCAATATATACGAAGTCACCCCTAAGGAAGGCCTCCTGAGCGCTGGAGGCAGGGTGCATTATCCTAAAGGTGAGGACATATCAGTGCAAGCTTATATGTCCCAATAGTGGCCTTTACCATTAAAGGCTACTATAAGTGATAGGCGGTCCATTGGATAACATGGGCTGGCACCTGAGCAAACTCAAGGTTAACAGCTCCATTATAGTATCGCCAAAATGTGTCGGGTTTGGTATTAAACGACGTGCCTTATCACCCCTGACGCAAATCTTGTGTCGAGGACGATGTGGCATGCACCCAGGTGGCTAACTTAGAGGTTGCCCACCTGGGGCCGTATTATAGTAAATGCCCTCGGGGTGCAACGGGCGTTTGCGCCCGCTTTGCGCGCCCCGGGTGCACATTGGTATTACAGAAGGGGCGCAGATGGTTGTGCGTCCTCTTCAGCACGCTGGCACACTTAAAGCTCCAGCACTATCTTCAGGGGATGTGCCCTCATTTGCATATTTGCGTGCCCTATGCAAATGAAGGAATTTATTTGCATCTGCACCCCGCCATATTACAGACGCGGGCGCAGAGGCAAAGAAGCTCTCAGGGGGGGCACTCACAGTGCTCCACCTTCTAGGAGGTGCACTGTGAGTGCACCCCCTGAGAGCAGCCCTCTGGAGGGCGGAAAGGGGGGTCCTATGGCCCCCCAGACATCCCCTTGAAGACGGATGCAATCACTGACTGCACCCGCCTGCAAAGTGATCTCTAATCCCCTTCAAAAGTGCAAGCGGGTTGCCCCCTGCACTGTGAAAACACAGAGCGGCTGCAAGCAGCTGCTCCGTGTTTTCACATGAATGCGCTGCCCCATAGCAGCGCGAGTTCACGGCTGCCCTGGGGCAGCACATTCATCGTAATAGGGCGCATTTTCATTGTTTGCACCTGGCGCACCTTTTAAAAGGTGCGCCTGGTGCAAACAATGAAAATGCGTAATATGGCCCCTGGTTGCCCCAGCTTTTCTGTGCTCTGGCTGACAGCCTGCACCTGTTTCCGCCAAGACAGGAATCTGGCCCCCTTCCAGGAGGCGTGAACTTTCCCAGCAGTCAGAAACAATGGCCTGGACGGGAAGGAGGGTAACAACTCCCTCCCTGGCAGGATGACTACTGAAGTGGCACATCAAGGCGGTGAGCTTCAAAGCCTACACTGCCTGTGATATGCAACCAGGCTGCTGTCCAAAGGAGGAAATAGACTTACCCCTGCCCCCAGGTGTATTTTCACCTAGGCAGGCAGGAAAAGTAGATATTCAGGAGGTGCACACCCCCAGAAGGCTTAGCCACACCTCTAGGGTGGGCTACCTGGTCTGTACAGCTGAGGAAGACTTTTGCCATTTTTAAGAGTGGTAGAATAGCGGGTTCTAGGTAGAAAAGCTGATCCCCAATATGTGCTCACATCAGGGGCCTATTAGCTGCTGTGGCCACTTGCACCAACACCCCTAACACCCATTTATCTAGGAATTTAAGGGCTACCCCTGACACCAGAACCTCAGGTCTACCCCTGACACCGGAACCTCAGGTCTGATCTGACTTGCAACACAGGACAAAGAGACCCATGTCTGTGGCAACAGTATTTGCACAAAACAAAGGCGTGATACTCTGCACGTGTGGCAACCTTCCTGGAACTGCACAACTGTGACTCGTCTTAGATCAAAGCAATGTACCTCCAGATAGAGGGACCCCTTTGAAAGCCAAAGGCAACTCCAGACTCCTTTGGAATAGTGGCACTAGTCCCCTGCACACCGCAGATAAAAACAACGTACCAGAACTAAAGAATCTCTGGCCATCGGGCCCTCCGAGATAGCGCCCAAATATAAATGGTCCAGTGCATTGTAGGAAACGTAGTGCTGACCTCCAGCAAGTTTCAGGCAGCTACCCTCCGCCCCCCCCCCCCGACATCGAAGTAACTTTCTGCTGAGCTTACCGCTGCAGGCTTGTTGGTCGCCAGTCCGGCACAACCACCACCTTTACTCAAAGCTGCACCTCGAGGGAACTCTGTAAAACCTTCATCCGACCTCAACAGTGGCTTCGTTGTCGACTTTTTACACCCAGTTCCCCACCAGCACAGGACAACTCTGCACCCAGGCGTCTCGAGCCAGGTAAGATCGAACTAACTGTCGTAGCTTGGTCCTGGGACGCGCATCACCTTTATCCTCCTTAGGTTCCATGCAACTTGACCAGCAAGTGACCGATTGTCACTAGTGCTTTTTTCCATTGACCATGATGATAAAGTTTTGCAGTACTGTTTTGCACTAATTTTGCTTCTAAAATCCATAACTCAGATTATACTTATCTGATTTACTTCATTTTGGTGTCTACATTTATATAAAAATGTGCTTTATTTTTATAAATTGATGTTGGATTTCTTTTGAGTCGTGTCAATTACTTATCGTCCATGTTGGTACTCAAAATGCATTAAAAAAAATCCCGTAGTAAAGCCTGACTCTTCTTTGCCACTCTACCAGGACTGAGCTAAGGATTTTTTATTGTAAATCCAAGGACCATCTTTGGAATATTGTGAGAGTATTGCATGGTGAAGCCTAACCAGCATTACCACATAATATTCTACCTTCCTACAGTATGGTTTAAGGAAGTTTGTCGGTTTTGAAAATATCTGTTTCTACCCCCCTTTCAAGGGCAGGGTAATTGTTTTTTGTAAATTACATAATCAGCTAGACCAGTAGCATAAGGTCTGTATGAAAAATACTGCGATGGGCACTTGAGATTTCCACCACGCACAAAGTAATTGCTGAACCTTAAGTGTGAGCCAACTCGAACAGCGAGTTAAGTACCCTTAGGAATAAGGCTCAGCTCCAGCACAGCAGCTCTTGGTTTGTGATATGGCCCTAGGTCCCACTTGGGCAGAATTATTACCACTTACCTCACAGTTGGTATTTAATCTTACTGCCTAGTCTAAAAAATAGTTATGAAAATTTACTGTGCATTCAAAAACAAATCTTAACATTGAAAGATGAAAAAGTGAAATACTGGAAAGTATGATTTGTCTAGATCTTCAAAAATATCCTCTAACTTTGCAGCCATGTCTACTTTCTTCCCAACTTTGTGTGGCTTGTGTGTACCTCAATTCTTACCCCTCAGTTACCAAATAAAACTCACTCCCAATGACTGGAGAAACACTTGAAATATACGGCGCATAAAGGTGTATTTTGTGGTCCTCGTCTTCTCCCTTAATTCATGTCCTACTCCGATATTCTTATCAAAGCTTACTAAAAGTATTCCAATTACAAGTTATCGCTTTCTGTTAACTTGTTAATGCACAGGCGCATTTCATTCCTGTCAAATGTACAGGTGTCTTTATTCAGCACACATCTGGTTTCATATATATTTAGCAAAAAAGTTGCACATTTAGTGAACAAGTGTACTTGAGTTATATGACTCAGTGTGGTTTTAATTACTTTAGGGCTGCTCACAACCTAATTCGAGTATGCCACATTTTGAGAACCGTACTGATGCCTTAGGGGAGACTTAATTCTAAATGATAGCTTTGGAATGCTACCTCCAATGTTGACATTTCTATACTGAGGAGGGCCAACATAGGTGGTGAATAAATTATGGTTTTGCAATGGTAACTTTTGTGACTGGTGAAAAGAAACAACTTGTTATATGCATGTTTTGCCAGCCTTCCTCTCTCTCCCTCAATGCCATTTTAACTTACAAATGGTATCTTAAATGAATAAATTGTTAAACAGAAACATTTACATGAGGAGGTGCTTAAAAAGATCTACTAATCATTTTAACGCTCACCATGTGTATTAATATCCTTAGCACGCTGAGCATTGTACAAACCATACCAGTGTATTCGCTATATGTCCAACATCGAGAAACAAGTATATAAACAAGTAAGTATTGCTGTTTACTAAATACTTGAATAACATGGTAGAACAACCAACTTTTTGCCAAAGTAGCAACTTCGTACCCCTCAGGTAAGAACCTTAGTTTGTAATAGTCACTTTCTTAAGCGTTCATGGTCACCAATGCTGACCATTTCCAATTTGAATCTAAGTAGGGGGTGTGTGAAATTTTAATTATGACCCTTACTCAAGCAAATTCGGGTCACTTTTCACTATCGTGTGATTGCCTGAGACTGGCATAGTTTCAATTAATCTACTCCGATTTTCCACCATTAGTGGAATTTCATATAGTCGTGGAAAGGTGTTTAGCGTGATACAGAGGAGAAACACAACCTGGGCCTGACTGGCTGTAGTTGGCACCAGGTGTTTTCCCGGTGGGCCGGAAGGGTGGGGTCTGGTTTTTAACACCTGGGGGCTGGTTTTGTTAGTGGGGGCCGGTTTAGCAGCACTGCTGCAATATCAGACCCCTGTAACAAAAGCGGGAGGGGTGCTTCTCACTAGCACCTCCCCCACTAAAGGGACGGCCGGTCAAGCAGATTGCCAGGGGTGGTTGCTGTTCCCAGTCCGGCCGTGAACATAATGCTATTGCGTCACTTCCTTCCCTCATTACCGACTTCTCACAAAGTGGGAAGGAGCTGGAGTTTGTCATTGCATCATAAACAAGCATTGAAAATGCAATAGGTCTCGCATTTCCTTGAGTTAGAGCTATTGGCGTTGTAAATAACAATGTATTTTACCCATGTGTTATGGAGTGTATGTATGTGATGTGTAGTGGAAGTATGTGGGTTGTATTGGTATTGTTAGTTGTGGAATTGTGTTGTGTGGAGTGGATTTGTGTAGTGGAATTATATGGTATGGTGTGTAGTGGAATTATGTGGTATGATGTGTAGTGGAAGTATGTGGATAGTAACTGTGTAAGTATGCAAATGGAGCTGGAAATAGGTATACTCAGCAGAAGTGCCTTCAAGCACAACACAAAGTGGCTGGCTGTGCTGTATGAAGATGCTTGTGTTGAGAGAGTTTGCCCAAGCGCTCTCCAGTTCAATAACCTCGCCTCGGTTTCTCACAAAAAGATACTTTGCATTATCCTCTGCTTGATGCTTTCATGTTAAAAATTTTCTTTAATTAAAGGTTGAAACAATTAATGGGTTGGTATACTAGTACATATTTTAATCAAAGAATGGCCCAGAATGGCCGAAAATGCATTTTATCCTCCCAAAGTTATTACTGTGTTTACTACGGTGCCAGCTGTAACAAGCAACACAAAGGGGGAGGGAGGGATGTTTTCTTTTTAATAACTCTGATATCATTAGCCTGCGAGTCTTGGCTGACAGCACTGAGAAACAAAAGACGACCCATCTTCAAATTTTCGCATGCTTGTAAGAGTTTACAAGCTTGGATTTCATGTTACCACATAAAAAAACAACCTCCTTGTGTTGCACAAAGGAAAGTGAAATACTTTGTTGTTTACAAAGTGCTACAAGTCAGTAGGGGGTACTTTTGTATATTACTTAACAGCCTTCTGGCACAGGGCATATTAACTGAAGCAAATAGGGAGGGGCTATCTGTAATTCCAAAACCTGTGGCAGAATAAAAGATTACAGGTGTGTGCAAGCAGTCACCTTAAAATTCTATCGTAAGCTCTGTAGTGAAAGTACTATAGGGGTGAGAACGAGCAGCTATTTAATGAAATTACACAGATGCAAGAGTTTGTAATAATAAATTTAAGATAAAGATCTTGAAGCTTACATCACAAAGTCTAAATAAACCAGCCTGACGTGTTTTCTGCTGTAGGGGGTGAGCGGAGAGAGAACAGGAGTAGCCTGTTGGGAATTAGCCTCCTACTTTGTAGCAGTGTTTCTTGTAAATGGATAGCCATTTTAAATAATGCTGGTTAGTAAAAAAAGCACAGCTTTAACTCCTTGCTCCTGGGAAACACAGCACGAGCAGGAGACGTAGCAGTTAAAGGAAGGCATTAATACGAATCACTCCCAGGCAGTGACGCAGAGTTAATTAAATGTTACTACCTTCGCTTGAAGTGCGGTGTCAGTGAAGCATGTGCTGCATAAATGTATGAGTGAAAGCGCAGCATTGATGAAGCAGGCACCGAAACGAAAACACTACACTGTGAAACGAGGGAGAGGCTAGAATGACAAGAATTCCCATGCTCCTTTAAGGTTATGGGTTCACATGTTAAATCACCTGGGTAAGAAGTGACATCATTTTGGGGTATTGGGCTTATTATGCAAACCGGGAAGCTGAGAACTTCTCCGCTCTATGGAAGGAGGTGGGTGGTACTTGTAGATTGTACATTGATGTCTTACGAGCCTTGAGAGACTGGGTTGGCCTGGGGACAGAACCGCACTTCAAGGGCCCTCTCATTACTGTGTCTCGGTTTGGCCCAACTGAGGAGCCTTGATATACTGAATCCGGCAGCATAAAAGAGCTGCACAAGAATACAAACCTCCTAATAAGGAACTTTAAAGCAATCTACATAAACATAAGGTACAGAGGCACAGACAGGCAAAGTGAAAAAGACAGACACTGCATGCACACTAAGTGAAACAGAAGCAAAGACGCAAAATAAAACATAAAAACAAAAAAGACTTGAAAAAACAGAGAGGCGACCTGTGAATGTGCACACCAATAACAAACGGCGGGGAGGGGTAAGAGAAAGGGGGCCAGCAACACGGAAACAGTGATGCACGAGGATAAAAGCAGAGATAAGAAACATGCAAGTAAGTGAAACAAAAGTGGAGGCAGAAAACTAAAAGCCGTTACGTGCTGCACGCTAAAGGAATGTGCCCAAAGTGCATTCATAAGCAGTTGCAGAAATAAAAGAAACAAGTTATTACCACAGCGCCGTGTGCTCCTGGCTTCAGTCTGTCACCAGGAGTCAGGATGCCCAAACGCGAAGTCTGCAAGTCTCTGGGAAACCCCTCTGAATACGGGTTTCCCAATAACAAAGGCAAGCAGGAGTGGATGCCTGCATGTGCCCCGGGGGGACCGTATAGTGCGTATTGATACTGGAGCACTGTAGTCGGTCCCTGCTTGTGCCCCAGGGGCACTATAAGGAGCACGCTACATGTGAGCAAAGCCGAAGGCAGGGAAGCTGGAAATAGAAAGGCAGCTGTGCGCAAAGACTTCGTGCGCATTGCTGCTCCTACCGGGCAATAAATAGCCAGCATGCTCGAAAGTCTCCAATTACAAAGGAAGACTACAGCGTGCAAAACAGATGGCACTGAAACAGATGGCACTGAAAGAAGTGCAAGCAGAGTGAAATAACACTGTAGTTAGGCGCCACTGTATCGGGACTACACGGAAGTTAGGAAATCACCAACAGCCAACAGAAAAGGAGATACCAACAACACTAACACAACTAAGCCAATAGCAAGCAGAAAGACAAATAACATTAAATTTAACCCAACATACAGATTACTTTGTCTCGCTGAGACAGCGCATGCAGCGCATGCGCTGCCAAGGCGAGACCTAAAAATGGCCCCCTTTTAGTCTCCAGATTGTTTTCTTTCTTTTAAATATATTCAGCTTTGCAATTGGTGCTCTTCAAATTAAAATGTGGGACGTTGAGAGCATCTTGGACCTTCGCCCGCCTCTGATTGGAAGGTTTCACATGGTTTCAGCCAGTGCTCAGTTTGAGCGGGTAGTTGAAGGTGGGGCCCACAGCACTTATTTTTCCTTGTCAGACTTTCACCGAAAGAAAGTGAGGGGAAACCACAAAAGTAGGAAAGAAAGACGGAAAAGCAATGACAAAAGGAGAAAGCAGGGATGAAAAGAACCTGCAGGATGGAGATAGAGTGACGGGTCTCTGGTGGTGGATGAATGAGGTATAAGTAGAATTAGGACTGAGCACCTTTGGCATTTAGCAGCCCAATGTTTGTAGCGCTGGCCGTGGACGTCTTAGCAAAAGTTTGGGCCCCCGGCACTTATTTCTATTTTACAAATTAAACACTGGTTTCAACATGGCACAAAAGGGACATCAGTACACAAGAACGTGTATTTGGTTTTATGTAATTAGGCATATAATATTCTATTGAACAATACAAATCAAAACATATATTTAAGCAAATACCTATGTTTAATACAGCACGAAAAACAAAGGTAAAAATATATTATGAGATGTTAAATCTAAACCACATTGCTTGACATTTTTTAAAAAGCACAAAGCGACGCTGCAACATTTAAAATTGTGAATTTTTAAAGTGTTTTGAAGTCTGCTAAAAATTGAGTAATATTTACAAAAAAAAGTATAAAATGTTACAGTGATTGACAGGAGATAAAGTCACAAGGGCAGACGGAGACATCTGCACTACAGTATTGTTCTAATAGGATTCAGGGCAAGAAAAGAACACTGCCAGAGTAAAATCTAGACCCTAACGCCCTTTTGCCGGAAATTGATACCCGCTGAAAGTAAGGCCCCATGCCTTCACAGATCTTCAGTATCACATGTTGCCTTCTAGAGGGTTTCATTAATTCAACACCCTACCTAGCATTACGCATAATGATATACAAAGAAAGTAGCATAGCAAGGATGCAATGGACCCTGGTGCAAGCAAGGAAAATGGCCCCGTTCACTAGTGTAGAGGTGGTAAACTGCAGCAGTTATTAGGTTTAAATGTCCTCCTCAGAGTTCTGGGCTCCTGTGCCGCTGCACCTGCTGCGCCAATGGGCGCCCCTGTACAAAGAAAATCTTTTTAATCCAAAGCTTACCTTTCTTGGAAATAACAGAAGGGTTGGAAAATAAGATGAAAACCTTAATTTAGAGAGAAATCCTTAACAAAAGACAACCATGTAGTAGGGCAGCAAGCCCCTTTCACAAGATAAGCAACCCTTTAACTTTAAGGGGGTGACTTTTATTAAGTTTGCTATACAAGTCAGGCCCAATTCCTCATGGCATAAATAATTTGAGGCACAATGGAGAGGTGAAAGAAGCCTCCTCAGCGATCGGTTCTCTTCTATTTGTAAAGAGGTGATGTTTGAATGGCCCCAAACCCCAGCCCCATAAGTAGCTATCGGTATAAATTGTTGTGTCTACATTTTCATTAAAGGGACAATAGGCTTTCCTCCAATATGGCCCATATGGCTGGGTTCAAACTGAGGTGGCATGTGTGCAAAATGATGATGGATTAGGATGTGGCCCGAGTAATTGCCAGTAGTTGAGATTAATTGAAGCATTCCCTCCATCACTTTTTTGTATACGTTACTGTGTCGCCCTATGTGGAATGGGTATGCCCAGATGTGGGTCCCGTACACACTGTATCACTGGAACCAAGCTGTATGTGGCTGATGAGCCCTAACTAAGGTGAAACCGATCATGGGTTTCTTGTATTCCAGTTCAGGAAGGACCTGGCTTGGCCGTTTGGCGTGGGCTGTTCTATTAGAGCATGATCAAGACTGCTTTGCATATTGTTGAGTCCATACTAAGTTGGCACGGAGTGCAAAATAACAATGGATTGGGATGCGGCTAAGAGTAATTATCAGTGGCTGAGATGAACTCAAGCATTTCATCCATAACTTTTTGGTAATCTTTATAGTGCTGCTTGGCAGTCCCCTCCTGCCACAGGGAATGCCAGAGATTGAAGTCTGGAGCCTCGCCTGGTGGCCCAACGAGCAAGAAAAGCACATCCCCAGGATATTAACATTTTAGTTTAGTTTTTTTTCCCCAAGAGTGATAATTTTAATGACCATTAGTTGCAGTAGAAAACCATTCTCACTGCTGCACAGAGCCATGCAGGATAGATGGTCTGCTGCTGCTGTACAGTATTTCCCTGTTCTTAGGAGCAAACGTTCATCCCCCTATTGCCTCCCACAATTATGACCTGAGCCTTTCTTGCCCCCTGCTCTATCACCACCCGAGTCTGTGTGGACCTGAATTCTCCAGCTCCCCTCTCTTCTACTGGTGTCCACCTCCCTAAACTTCTCATGTGCTTGGGGCGGGATTGACTCTGCTTCTCTCCAGTTTTTCTGGTACCGGATATCCCTCCAACTGGACCTTCAGCACCAGAAAATCTGTCATAGGCAGGCCGGCAGCTCTAGCTGCAACACCAGCCACACTTTAGAATGTTAACATTACTAATGCATATTGATTACTTCTGAATATGCCCAGTCACATGAACATAGTTAAAATCTTCCCATACACCCATTTAAGAAACGTCCTGATGCATTGTGGATTGGCGGTGGTCAGCATTTGTGATGCGCAATGTTGCAAAAAAAAAACTCAGAGCTTCCAGCTCTGCGTGAATTTTTTAAACTGAGTAGCTTTGAAAGCACATTACTATTCATAGTTCTTTTTTTTATTTTTTAGAATTTTTGGTCACTCAGGGCAATGAGGGAAGTATGCCACTTGACAGTCATCAACCTTGTCCCCTGCTGTGGCATCTTTGGTTACTGAAACAAATATTTTGAGCCCCCACCTAGCAAGCTTCCTGGCCAACCCACTCATAATGTCACCATTTTCCTCAAAGCCTCTCAGCACCCTACCTGCCACCACAATTTATGCACTCTGCCTTCCACCCTTCCCCATCCTAACCCTACCCCTACCTGTATCCTGGGGAGCATGCAGTTTTCTCAATGCCAATAACTGTTCCAAGATGTCCAAGAGACAGCCTGGAGCTGGACATGAAATTGACACCAGCACATTCGTAATGTGTTGAATTGTGAACACTTTAGCTCCTATTCAAAGCAAATGTGTTTATTTTTCACCAACATCGTGTACGCTGTTTGAAATGTTTCCCCACCCCCAATCTAGCATGTTACAGAGACCATGGGGTCGATTCCGATTCGGGCCGGAAAAAGCACCGACCGACTCGGATCCGGAAAAAATACCGACCGACACGTACCCGTGGCGCACGACACGCCAAGTACGATGAAAGGCGCGAAAAATCCGACCGACACGTACCGAAACCAAGTCGACCGACCGAGCCGCACGGAAAACAGCAATCCGGCTGGAAAAACACGCAAATCCAACCGACCGACACGCACCCGGAACAAATCCGACCGAAACGTACACGCTAACTCCAAACCGCAAAGTACGATGCAAGGCGCGAAAACCACGAGCGAGTCGGACGGAGGACAAGCCGTACGGCCGACACGCATACAAAACCGAGCCGAAGCAACACAATACACCGCGACCGACGCGTATGCAGCATAGAAAACTGCACAAACACAGCGTGAACGAAACGGAGAACACCGTACGAGACCAATGCAGGGTCCGACTCGGTCACAAGAACGTTTCCAACATACACAAACAGCACAAAGGAAAAATCACCCAAAAAAGGCCAAACAAGCAATTACCAAGCCAATAAATACTGGGGGTGTGGGGACAGAGAACAAAGACACACCCACAACTCCACCTATATAAAGGACACAAATCACTACCATGAGCCTTTGCAAATGCCATTCCACTGCCAGCACCCAAGAGAAAGCAACCACACACCCACAGCTCATCCCTCACACAAGCCACACACCATCAGCACACCAACAAATACCTACCTCACATACACCCAGCAAAACACACACTCACACACCCTCACCTGCACACCAACACACACATCACCCACCATCACCACCCATCACCATGCCCCCAAGAAGAATCCCAAGTTCCTAGATAGTGAATTGGAAGTCATGGTAGACGAGATCCTCAAGGTGGAGCCACAGCTGTTTGGCACACTGGTCCAACAGACCCCCATGTCGCAGAAAACCAAGATGTGGGAGAGGATCATCAACAGGGTGAACGCCCAATCACCATGTCGGCGCACAAAGACCGACATCCAGAACAGGTGGTATGACGTGCGCAGGAGGGTACGGGACATGCTGAAGAAAGACTACATCAACAGCCAACACACCGGCAGTGGCCCTCCTGCCAAGCCAATATACCTCAGGCCCTGGGAGGAGAAGGTGCGGGCCATCCTACCGCCAGTGAGCGTATATGGACTAGAGGACATCCCAGAGCCTGGTGAGTACACAACAAATGTACACAATATACTGCCACAAAACACACACATCACTGTCAAGGGAGAGTCAAACCATGCACTCATAGCAATTACACAGCAACTAGAACAGAATCATCCCAAAATGTGTATGTCAGTCAGATAAACACAACACATGCCATCAAAAAAGTCACATCCAACTGTGCCAACACATGTACAAACACAACCACAACTACAGCTAGGCAGTGGCACAAATAGAACTAACAAACACATCCACACATGTAGCCACCACAACAACACCAACACACAGTGAAGACCACTCAAAGGAAGGAATTCTGTGTATGCTGGCCAAGTCAGTGTAGCCAATAGCATCATGGGAGTCGCAGTCACACATATTGCCCCCCACAACTGTCCCATCAACACCACCATGAACCATGCGCACATCACAGGGAGTGGAGAAGGACTCACAAGATGGCTGACACTGGCTACTGCTGTGGGAAGCACAAGGCCCTGCTGGCAACTGTGCACCAACAAACAGCAGGACACCACTGACTGACATCCTGAGAGACAACTTACACTCCCTGCAATGCAAGCACGTTCCATGGTGGGAAATCTGGCTAGCTGGGTGGGAAGGGGGACTTGCAGCACTGACCATAGTCACAAGCACCGCCCCTCACACACCCCCCAACACAAACTCCACAGAACCCACCTGGTAGAATGCAATGCCCCCCATCCTAACACAAGATCCCACAAAGAACCACCACCCTGGGTTATGTTGTGTGAAGCACAGGGACACTCTTGGGACTCTTAGCCAAACAACTGCCAGGACAACACTCCCAGCCATCCTGTCAGCACAGCCAGCCCACCCCACAGGGAAGCAGATTCAAAAGGAAGGAAGCATGGGCATGCTGGGAAGGGGGTGGAGGCAATAGCATGATGGGAGTCGTAGTCACTGATATTGGTCACCCCCACAACTGTCCCATCAACACCACCATGAACCATGCTCACATCACAGGGAGTGGAGAAGGACTCACAAGATGGCTGACACTGGCTACTGCTGTGGGGAGCACAAGGCCCTGCTGGCAACTGTGCACCAACAAACAGCAGGACACCACTGACTGACATCCTGAGAGACAACTTCCACTCCCTGCAATGCAAGCACGTTCCATGGTGGGATATCTGGCTAGCTGGGTGGGAAGGGGGACTTGCAGCACTGACCATAGTCACAAGCACCTCCCCTCACACACACCCCAACACAAACTCCACAGAACCCACCTGGTAGAATGCAATGCCCCCCATCCTAACACAAGATCCCACAAAGCACCACCACCCTGGGTTATGTTGTGTGAAGCACAGGGACACTCTTGGGACTCTTAGCCAAACAACTGCCAGGACAACACTCCCAGCCATCCTGTCAGCACAGCCAGCCCACCCCACAGGGAAGCAGAGTCAAAAGGAAGGAAGCATGGGCAAGCTGGGAAGGGGGGAGGAGGCAATAGCATGATGGGAGTCGTAGTCACAGCTCTACATCCCCCACCACATGGCCCAGCAAGCTCACACTCACGCATGCACATCCCACAGAGAGTGGAAAGGCCCATCAAAGATGTCTGACACTGTTGTTGTGTCGTGGGGATCACAAGGGCATGCTGGGTACTGCACACCAACCAACAGCAGGACACCACTGTCAGCCATCTTGCCATTGCTCTCACACCCACACACACTGAACTCCACACAAAAGCAAGTAAGTATGGGAATGCTGGGAAGTGGGGTGGAGGCAATGGCATGATGGGAGTCGTAGTCACAGACATAGCTCACCCCCTCAACTGTCCCATCAACACCACCCTGAACCATGCTCACATCACAGGGAGTGGAGAAGGACTCACAAGATGGCTGACACTGGCTACTGCTGTGGGGAGCACAAGGCCCTGCTGGCAAATGTGCACCAACAAACAGCAGGACACCACTGACTGACATCCTGAGAGACAACTTCCACTCCCTGCAATGCAAGCACAGTCCATGGTGGGATAACTGACTGGCTGGCTGGGTGGGAAGGAGGACTTGCAGCACTAACCATAGTCACAAGCACCTCCCCTCACACACACCCCAACACAAACTCCACAGTACCCACCTGGTAGAATGCAATGCCCCCATCCTAACACAAGATCCCACAAAGAACCACCACCCTGGGTTATGTTGTGTGAAGCACAGGGACACTCTTGGGACTCTTAGCCAAACAACTGCCAGGACAACACTCCCAGCCATCCTGTCAGCACAGCCAGCCCACCCCACAGGGAAGCAGATTCAAAAGGAAGGAAGCATGGGCATGCTGGGAAGGGGGTGGAGGCAATAGCATGATGGGAGTCGTAGTCACTGATATTGGTCACCCCCACAACTGTCCCATCAACACCACCCTGACCATGCTCACATCACAGGGAGTGGAGAAGGACTCACAAGATGGCTGACACTGGCTACTGCTGTGGGGAGCACAAGGCCCTGCTGGCAACTGTGCACCAACAAACAGCAGGACACCACTGACTGACATCCTGAGAGACAACTTCCACTCCCTGCAATGCAAGCACGTTCCATGGTGGGATATCTGGCTAGCTGGGTGGGAAGGGGGACTTGCAGCACTGACCATAGTCACAAGCACCTCCCCTCACACACACCCCAACACAAACTCCACAGAACCCACCTGGTAGAATGCAATGCCCCCCATCCTAACACAAGATCCCACAAAGCACCACCACCCTGGGTTATGTTGTGTGAAGCACAGGGACACTCTTGGGACTCTTAGCCAAACAACTGCCAGGACAACACTCCCAGCCATCCTGTCAGCACAGCCAGCCCACCCCACAGGGAAGCAGAGTCAAAAGGAAGGAAGCATGGGCATGCTGGGAAGGGGGTGGAGGCAATAGCATGATGGGAGTCGCAGTCACAGACATTGCTCAGCCTCACAACTGTCCCATCAACACCACCCTGAACCATGCTCACATCACAGGGAGTGGAGAAGGACTCACAAGATGGCTGACACTGGCTACTGCTGTGGGGAGCACAAGGCCCTGCTGGCAAATGTGCACCCACAAACAGCAGGACACCACTGACTGACATCCTGAGAGACAACTTCCACTCCCTGCAATGCAAGCACAGTTCCATGGTGGGATAACTGACTGGCTGGCTGGGTGGGAAGGAGGACTTGCAGCACTGACCATAGTCACAAGCACCTCCCCTCACACACACCCCAACACAAACTCCACAGTACCCACCTGGTAGAATGCAATGCCCCCCATCCTAACACAAGATCCCACAAAGAACCACCACCCTGGGTTATGTTGTGTGAAGCACAGGGACACTCTTGGGACTCTTAGCCAAACAACTGCCAGGACAACACTCCCAGCCATCCTGTCAGCACAGCCAGCCCACCCCACAGGGAAGCAGAGTCAAAAGGAAGGAAGCATGGGCATGCTGGGAAGGGGGTGGAGGCAATAGCATGATGGGAGTCGTAGTCACTGACATTGCTCAGCCTCACAACTGTCCCATCAACACCACCCTGAACCATGCTCACATCACAGGGAGTGGAGAAGGACTCACAAGATGGCTGACACTGGCTACTGCTGTGGGGAGCACAAGGCCCTGCTGCCAACTGTGCACCAACAAACAGCAGGACACCACTGACTGACATCCTGAGAGACAACTTACACTCCCTGCAACGCAAGCACGTTCCATGGTGGGATAACTGACTGGCTGGGTGGGTGGGAAGGAGGTCCGGCTGTCAACCAAACACAACCAATGCAGACCATGTTCACACCCCAGAAAATACATAGAAATGCCCAAATAATGCAGGACAATGTGCCACACCAATATCAACCCCTGACTGTGACGACTTAGGACAATGCAATGTACAGGCCCGCACCCAGAGGCACAGTCACAACTGTCATGTGTGTCAACCATTGATGCCTGCAGAAACATGACATACATTGTTTGTGTCTCCCAAAAACAGGTGATGATGGGGACACAGCAGCAGACGCTGAGGAGTCCCAGTCCCAGGCTCAAGAGGATGCCGAGCTCACTGGCGTCGTACAGCCTCTGTCCTCCTCGGACGATGAAGAACAACCTGGCACATCCGGTGCAAGTCAACATGCAGCACCAGCAGGACCACCAGCTGCAGCACCAGCAGGACCACCAGCTGCACCCCCTGCACCCACCCCTACAACGACTGTCACCACGAATACCATCCCTGCCGACATGGACAGAATAAGGAGCAACACCAGCACAGTGACCCTGGACCAACCTGGGGCCATGGACACCACCACCACCACCAACCCCAAGGTGGACCAGGGTTATCTGTGCGTGCCACTGCACACACTGCACATGTCAGCAGGGGTGGTGGGAGAGGTGGGAGACAGAGGTCGCTGCTTGCAGACGTTGCTGGTGTGCATGACGACCCACAACTGGTACGCATAGCTGATGCGTACCAGTCCAGCACCGGAGAGCTCAGCCAGGTAGTGGGGCTCCTCAGAGACATTAAACAGCAGCAGGCTGCCCATCATGCCCGCTTGGACTCCCACATGTCCCACGTGGAGTCACACATGTCCCGTGTGGACTCACACATGTCCCGCGTGGAGTCCAAGTGGGATGCACTGCATGAGATGACGGCGGTGCACAGGGACATTTTACAATGCCTCCGCCAGATGAACAGCAACCAGTCCACACCTCCCTGTGTGCCAACAACATCTGGTGCCGAACAAACTGCAACTGCCACAGGGAGGGAGGAGGACTCTGGCGGAGAGTCCCCTGCACCGCAGCAGCCTGCACTTGAGGGCCCCCCCAAGAAGAGGGGTCGTCCGAGGAGGGAAAAGTGAGAGGCCGATGGCCAAGCGCAACTCCCAGGAAGCCTGAACCTGTTCTGGATGTTCGCCTTTGTGCACAGACTGTTCACCCTGTTGACGGCAACACTACTCCCACACATTGCATGGGGAGTACAAGTTGGACCAATGTGTCAGACAACTGTGGCCCCGATACTGGGGATCCTGTCTACCCGGACTTTCAATTCACCTAGGAACTTGGGATTGCAAGATTCATGTACAGCACAACCCATCCTATGCACTATTAACACAAATGTATCACAATAAACACACTAATACACCATACTTGCCTCTGTCGTGATTCCAACGTGGGTGCTGTTATGGGGATGATGAACTGCAAAATTACACTGTGTATGCGAACAGCAACAGCAAGGACAACACAGGCATGTGAGTACAGGCAACGTGACACACATGAGGGAGACACACCACCAGGGCTACACGACACATACACACCTAGGCCATCTGACTCATTGCCTACACTGATGTTGCCAGGGAAGACGGTGCAATGCACAGACACCACACCCATTCCCAGTTGTAGTCAAGTAGCCCACAGGTGCAGTAAGCAAATGGCAGTCAAATGTGTGACCACAGACAACGCACATCACAAAGTGAAGCACAGGTTTATTACACAGTTGCAACATGCCGTAACCACTACAGATGCAAGGTAACCCCACCTGGCAGCGGGCACACAGTCAACAACTGTAGACGGAAGGAAGTCCATGGGTGTGGCGCACATCACCTGTAGGGACACAACAGCTACCAGCCTGGATGTGCAATCACGTCGTCGGTGGACACAGTTGACCAAACGAATCTGAAAGTACCCTGTGAAGGACAGAAATGACACACAGTCAAAAGCAATGGAGTACAGGACAGAACAGCAAAACTCATGCACAATACATGTTACAAGATACCCACCCAGAACCAAGTTAGCATGTCAACACTGTTGGGGAGTACAGCCCACCTGTCACCACACATCGCAACACACATCCAGTCAAGTAGCCCATGGACACACTCCAACAGCACCAGAGCACCACCCACACATCATGCCAACTCACATCATTGACATGACACCTCAGGATACTCACATTCAGCTAAAGAAGTTGGTGATGAGCTGTGTGCGGACATCACCATCACCATCATCATCATCATCGTCACTGGCATCATGGTCCAGGCCAGGATCCTCCACAGGTGGCGGATGTTGGTCATTGTCATCCTGGATGAGAGGCAACTCCTTCCGCACTGCCAGGTTGTGGAGCATGCAGCAGACGATGATAATCTTGCACACTTTCGCAGGGGCATATGGGAGGGACCCTCCGGTCTTGTCCAGGCAGCGGAAGCGGCTCTTCAGGAGACCAAAGGTCCGCTCAATCACTCTCCTGGTCCGACCATGTGCCTCATTGTAGCGCATCTGGGCAGGTGTCACAGGGTTCCTGAGGGGTGTCAGCAACCACGGCATGTTGGGGTATCCCGAGTCACCTATGGACAGACAAGTGCACATTAGCTGACTTGGAAAAGTGGGCGGAATACTACAGATCAGATCACACACAATGGCACAAAGTCAGTACACACCGACAAGCCAGGCACGCTGGTTCTGCATCTGTGCCATCATCCTGGGGATGCGACTACTCCTCATCACAAAGGCATCGTGTGCTGAACCAGGGAAACGGGCACACACGTGTGTGATGGTCATGTCTGCAAGACACACCACCAGTGCATTGACCGAGTGGTAGTGCTTGCGGTTCCTGTAGGCCTGCTCCTGGGCCTGTGGTGGTACCAAAGCCACATGTGTCCCATCAATGGAGCCAATGACATGCGGCATCCTCCCCAGGGCATAAAAGTCACTCTTCACGTCAGTGAGTCGTCGCAGTCTAGGGAAATAGATGTACCGGTTCAGGAAGAGCAACATTGCCGCCAAAACATCGCGGAGCACACGGCTGAACATGGTCTGTGACATCCCACCAGCAGTCGCCACAGTATGTTGGAAGGTACCAGTGGCAAAGAAGTGTAGGGCTGCCATCACCTTCACCTTGGGGGTCAGCGCTGTAGGATACGGCCGGCCAGGCTGCAAATGTGGGGACAACTGCACTGCCAAATCCTCAATCAGCTGCCTGGTGAAGCGGTACCGTCGGATGCTGTCCCGTTCCACCATCGTTGCCAGGTCTGGGAATGGCCGATGGACAGCAGGAGCCCTGCAGTGCAGAGGAGAAGTAAGCAAGATTGTCAGTCACCCCACATATGCGGCATTGAACACACTCAAGATCCCAACATACATCATTATGAGGCACAACTACATGAAGTGTGCAGTACCGGAAGGACATGTATGGTACATACATGGCCAACATCTGTCAACACGGTCCTACAGGTGGCATCAATTTGTCCCAGGTTGGCCCATTGGATATCATGAGGCCGTGTCACAGTTCCCATCTCCTGCTGCCGTGTCACAATAACCCCCCACAGTGACATGTGAGGACAGATGGGCCCCAGGCACCACAGCTCAACGACAGGTACATTCCCAGGGACCCTGTAATGCCACATGGACACTGGCATTACATGGAGTATCATGTATACACCACAGCAAAACAACCATGAACCCCACAGGTAGTGGCCCCACTTGCCACGGCAGGACAGACATGGACGTCTGTGACACACACGCACAACATCAGAGTCCATGCACACACAACGTGGATGTGGAGACTGTCTCCCATTGTGCACATGAAATCAGAGACATTGTAAACACTACATGCACAAAGACTGTGGAGGACCATCACTATTGTGCCACTGGGACACCCTGGCTCAAACATACCGTCCCACATGGGACTCACGGGGTATGTGACATGACATACACATACACCACTGTGAAATGTGACCATGGCACATGCACAGATATGAACAGTTGCACATCACAGTGGTCACGTACACGTAACACCCATGATCCTGTCCCCATGAACACGTGCACAGCCTGGGGGTGGCTGCCCACAGGTGACACCCACAGGACAACATGTACACCAACATACACACAATAGGAAATGCAGCCTTACATGCCTTATGATAAGGTTTGGACAGGCTGTCGTGATGTAGGTGTGCCCCTCACTCCCTGGGAGCTATCTGTGGCTGGCATATGTCCATCTGAGACAGGCATGCTGACATATGCCAGTCACATGTACAGTGATGCGTTGAACAGCAATGGACCGATCGGTGCCTCCGGCCGGCCCATTGCTTTCAATGTGTGCGGGTACGCGTTGTACCCCTGTGCGCGTTGAACTGCAATGGACCGATCGGTGCCTCCGGCCGGCCCATTGCTTTCAATGTGTGCGGGTACGCGTTGTACCCCTGTGCGCGTTGAACAGCAATGGACCGATCGGTGCCTCCGGCCGGCCCATTGCTTTCAATGTGTGCGGGGACGCGTTGTACCCCTGTGCGCGTTGAACCGCAATGGACCGATCGGTGCCTCCGGCCGGCCCATTGCTTTCAATGTGTGCGGGTACGCGTTGTACCCCTGTGCGCGTTGAACAGCAATGGACCGATCGGTGCCTCCGGCCGGCCCATTGCTTTCAATGTGTGCGGGTACAGCGTTGTACCCCTGTGCGCGTTGAACAGCAATGGACCGATCGGTGCCTCCGGCCGGCCCATTGCTTTCAATGTGTGCGGGTACGCGTTGTACCCCTGTGCGCGTTGTACCGCAATGGACCGATCGGTGCGCACCCATTGACAATGGGCTTGCCTGGCAACGGACGCGTTTTCGAATTTCGAACGAGTCGGTTGCTGGAAAATCAGTTGGTCACCCACAACAATGTTGCAAAATCATGTATGTCATGAAGTTGAAGATTTGAAGGATGCTGTGGGCGTGTTTTGGTGCTGCTATTCCATGGATTGGCCAGATTCAGAAGATGCAAACGACTTGGACCTATCACTTTGGACACAAGGGACAGTATCTGCCTCTCCAGCACATATATATTGCTGGCTGTTCCCCTGAGAGCCCACTTGCCTGCACTACATGCTCCAAGACGACATCTGCCACTGCACTGCTGCTGTCTCTGCCCCTCTGGACCCTGCAATGGCACGTACTGTGGAGAGAGCCCCAGCCTTCAGCCTTGAAGAGAACCAGGCCCTGCTGGACAGCCTACTTCCACAGTACAGCAAGCTGTATGGGACACCAGGGGAGCAGGTGAGTGTTCTGTGCACTGCCTTTCTGAATGTGCATTTTGTGTGACTAGCAAGGCTGAGAGTCTGCACGCCACTGGCTAGCAGGCTCACTGAGTAGTTGTCACCCCCCATAGTGTGTAGTGACTTGCACTGGACAGGTATGGTGCAGTGACAGTGCATTTGAACATGGTTTTACTTCCCATGCAATGATACCATGTAGTGACGTCTGGCAAACTGTCCATGGTCAGCTTTGCACTGCCTGTGTACATCATGTGCCCCTGTGTTTGAGACATGTATATACGACTGTGTCATGCACGGATATGTTGCATGTGTGGTAATGGCCTTTTCACTTTGTCATCCTCACAGGTTAATGCCCATCGGAAGCAGGAAATCTGGAAGGACATCGTCCGGGCTGTCCGGTCCGTGGGGGTCTACAAGCGCCGGATCCGCAACTGCCAGAAGAGGTGGCAGGACCTTCGGGGCTGGACCCGGAGGATTGCACGGGTCCAGCTGAAGCTGTCGCCTCCTCGCAGGAGGGGCGGAACACGGACCCTGACCCCCCACATGCTCCAGATCCTGGCGGTGGTCTTTCCAGACCTGGATGGGCAGCTGAAGGCCAGACAGCAGCAAGGAGGGGGTGAGTCAAAGACTGCACTGTGAACTCTGTATTACATGCTTTGTGCCCTCCTCTGGCCTGGTTCAACTGCCACAGTGCAGCAGTCATGTTGTCCAGGAGCCATGTCCCTCTATTGTGCACTGCCCACTGCTCATCTGATACCCAGGTGTGGCCCTTACAGTCAGGGAATTGTGTCACTTGGGACTGTGTCCTTGCAGTTTGCTTCACTAAAGGTGGGGGACAGCATCTGTTTCCCTGACTCTGTTGTGGGCATCATGGGTGGGTCCATTGTTCACACAACGCCTGGGTTTGGACATGTGATCTGCGTGTTGCTTTGATATGTGGTCCACTTGCTGAGCTGAGCCACCACATGTGCCTGGGGTATGTGGCACACGCCCATGCAGCGGGTGGGAACAATGTTTGTGCCCCAGGAGTGTGCAGATTACGTGTGTCACACATACATAGCCAGCTATCCACTGTCCAGGGCACATCCCTCATTCATGTGGAGCAGGACAGTCATGCCTACTCCAGGCCATGCAATGCACTCTGTACTCCCACTCCCGTGTATCAGCTGACACATTGTGCACAGTGATTTGACCCCTCCGGTGTCTGCCTCTGTGTCAGTGTGCTGTGGATTAGTTGCCAGGACTGCTGTGGTGTTTCTTGGTAGGGGCTCAGCATGCCCCTGGAGATGTGACCATAGGAGACGATACTTGTGTGTCACATAGGTGTTTGATCAGCTGCCCGTGCAGACTGGGGTATGCGAATGTGATGTTCAGGCAGCTGTTCCCCATTCACAGCAAATTGTGAGGGGCTCAGGTTCAGAGGGTAGTGTCACAGGTCTCCCATATGTCCAATAGGTGTGACCTGGACAGATGAGGGTTGAGATGATGTGTTGTGTGGGGGATGTACATGTGCACTTGTGCAGCTCCAGGACTTGCATTCCCCATGACCTACTATTGTGACACAGTGCATAGTGTTGTTGTCTGGCTGCCAAGTCATACATCACTGAGACAGTGATGTATGACTTAACAGTCATGCCTCTGCCATGGCATGTGTCAACTTATTTGTGGTCCTGCAGGGGAGTGACATGTGCTACATGCACACCATAGTGGCGCTGGCTATCAGGACATGGGTGCATCATGGTGTCTGTCGCTGGTATGCATCACATGCATTTCCTATTTGACTCTGGGCATCCCTTTCATCCGGAAACCTGTACTGACTCAGTGGCAAGAGCTGTGATGTGTCCACACCGTGTCCTCTGCACTGTCCAACTACTGTGTACTTGGTGCATGTGTCCACACTGGGGTGTTGCAATCCAACAGACACCAGACAGATGGGTGCAAGGCCATGTGGGATGTGAGTGCCATGCTTGGCATCAGACTGACAATTGGCTTCTCCTGTTCAGTTAGGGCACTTTTAGCAATGTACAACTAATGATGCCAGGGCTTGCTCTGTGATGTGCTGTGCTCACAGTGGTGTGTGCGTTTGGTGCAGGTGACTGATGTCTGTCTGTTTCCCCATTGTTTGCAGATACATCCACGGCCACGGAAGGGGACAGCTCCACGGACCAGGAGGAGCCAGAGAGCCAGACTGGGTCAGCAGCCGAGGAGTGGTCGGAGGGACCCAGTGGCACGGAGGGCGAGGGGAGCCACACCGAGGAATCCTCAGCACCATCCACCTCAGCTGAGGACCAGAGCAACTCGGAGGATGACTCCCTTGTGGAGGCGGGTGTCAGCAGCCACCACACCCCAGCTAGTGTTGCTGTCCCCGCCACCACCAGCACCACCACCGCCCTCCCATCGGCTCCCATTCCCCAGGTCCGTGGAGGCTCCCATGTTCGGGAGCGTGTCTCCTTTGGCCCAGGCACCGCACCCCCTGCCCCTGTGTCCCCTGCTGCCCTGAGTGAGGAGTCTGTGTACCTCCTTCGCCAGCTCCATGTAGGGCAGACAGCCATGCTGAGTGTCCTCCATGCGCACACCGCACTGTTGACTCAGCTGGTGTCGTTCATGGAGGGCATCTCATCGGGCATGTCTGACCTACAGAGGGGCAACAGGTCCATGGACTCCTCCCTGACGGCAGCAGTGTCCCTCCTCAGACAGTCCCTCACCCCTCCTGCCTCTGCTCCATCCACACTCCCCAGCACCTTGCCCGTCCCAAGCACACACACACCGGCACAGGCACACACCAGCACACACACATCCAGCACACAGACACACACGCCACAAACTAAACGCACACGCACGCACAGTCAGGGGACTGAAACCAGACTCACAGGGGATGGGGCCCTGGTACACACACACGCATCCACGGGCACTGCGCAGTCCTCAGTTGCCTCTCCCTCCAAAGCACCCTCCCTTGCCTCACCTGCAACCCCAAAGACCCAGCGCCTCTTCCTCAGTGACCTCGGCCTCTTCCCCTCCGATCCAGCTGCCCCAGCATCCAGGGGGAAGAGGAAGCCCCCACACGGAGCAGAGTGCCCCTCGCCCCCGGACACCCTCCCCCAGGCGCAGACAGACTGAGGCCCCCACCCGCAAGTCCCCCGGAGTGGTAAGAGCAAGACCCCGCCGCCGCCCTGCAGCTCAAGCACCAGGTCACCTTCCTCCATCCCTCAGGCCCCCACTCCACAGGTGCCCCCGCCACACCCTGCCCCAGGTTCCCCCACCCACAGATATACCATCCCCAAGAGGCTCCGGCCTTCTCCCCCTGCCACTTGCTCTCCCGGCACCACACCCCCGCTGCGCTTGTCTGTGCCACTGATGTGGTGAGGGTGTCCTCCCCCTCTGTCCAGCCCACCTTGCCTGTTCCCCATTCTCCTCCCCTGGTGGTAGGCACTGCAGTGGAGTCCACTACCACCCTGTCTGACTTGGGCACTGCAGTGGCGGACCTGTCCACTCCATCTGCAGGGTCCACTGCAGTCGTGCCGGCACCCACAACATCTGAGCCATGCCACCCAGTTGTGCCGGCACACACCATGTCAGACACCTCCACTGCAGTTGTCAGTGGCTCTCCAGCACCCACCACCCCTTCCCTGCTTCCTCCTGGTGAGCCCTGATCCTGTCCCTGCGGTGCCTGGCCTACCCCCCCGGTTGACCCTCCTAGTGGATTGTCCCTGGTTTTGTGCAGGCATGTGTAGGGTGGCATCTGCCACTGTCACCCACTTGTGACTTTGTTGATGGACTGGCCATTGGCCTTTGTTTATGTTCTACCGGACTTCTACTTTTAATGCCACATATGCTGAATAAAGCAACTTTCTGTTCTCTAGTGCTTTTGCTTCTGATGTACATGATGTTGATGATGCTAACAATGCCCTTGCTGCAGTGATGGTGATATTTGGTCTCATGATAATGAAGTGTTACTGTGCAGGAACCCATGTGGTCCAGGGGTTATGTGTCCTATCCTGTGGTGTATCCATGTCATCCATAGCAGCATCTGAGGGTGTCATGTGTTCAGTATTTGGCAATGAGATTTCCTACTTAGATTGGCAACTTCACATCTGTGGCTTCCACCCCTGCACATCTGTTGTGCCTGCCATTGTTCTATTCGTCTACTTCCCTGACCGTGTGGCCATCTCCAGTGAACATGCAGGTTTGGGCATCAATGGGGAAGGACTCATCTGTGTTGTCAGTGCAACATTGCTATACAAGTGTGTTGGATCTGTGCTGATGATTCCGTTGGCACTTCCATGACCAGGCTGATGGGACGGGAGCCCTCATTTGTTGCTAATTGTTGATTGTGTGTCCCATTGCTGCCATGGTATGGTATCTGTTCGCCTCACATCTGCAGTCTCCACAGGGTATCTGCATGTGTGTGCCCATTGGTGCAAATATGTGGGTCTGCATTCGGATGGTCACTTCTGTCATTGTGTCATTGATGATTGTTGACGGTGTCAGCCCCCATGGGTGTTGTTTGTCTGCACATGGCCAAAGTTATGTCTTATTTGCACTGCAGGATTTGGCTCCCCCAATTTATGTTGCAATGGGACACATACACTACTTTGCCACTGATGTGTTTGTTGTTCTGTGACCAGGAATCATCCATGCAGTTTGGCAGTTGCACCTCTTACTTTGTCAACACTTGCCTTTTGGTCACTGTGATGATGGGGGTTTGGACCCCATTGCCACAATGTTCAAGATGTGCTGCAGCTATGGACCCCACACTTGCCTTTTGGTCACTGTGATGATGGGGGTTTGGACCCCATTGCCACAATGTTCGAAATGTGCTTCAGCTATGGACCCCACACTTACATTTTGGTCACTGTGATGATGGGGGTTTGGACCCCATTGCCACAATGTTCAAAATGTGCTTCTGCTATGGACCCCACACTTACATTTTGGTCACTGTGATGATGGGGGTTTGGACCCCATTGCCACAATGTTCAAAATGTGCTTCTGCTATGGACCCCACACTTACATTTTGGTCACTGTGATGATGGGGGTTTGGACCCCATTGCCACAATGTTCAAAATGTGCTTCTGCTATGGACCCCACACTTACATTTTGGTCACTGTGATGATGGGGGTTTGGACCCCATTGCCACAATGTTCAAAATGTGCTGCAGCTATGGACCCCACACTTGCCTTTTGGTCACTGTGATGATGGGGGTTTGGACCCCATTGCCACAATGTTCGAAATGTGCTTCAGCTATGGAACCCACACTTACATTTTGGTCACTGTGATGATGGGGGTTTGGACCCCATTGCCACAATGTTCAAAATGTGCTTCTGCTATGGACCCCACACTTACATTTTGGTCACTGTGATGATGGGGGTTTGGACCCCATTGCCACAATGTTCAAAATGTGCTTCTGCTATGGACCCCACACTTACATTTTGGTCACTGTGATGATGGGGGTTTGGACCCCATTGCCACAATGTTCAAAATGTGCTTCTGCTATGGACCCCACACTTACATTTTGGTCACTGTGATGATGGGGGTTTGGACCCCATTGCCACAATGTTCAAAATGTGCTTCAGCTATGGACCCCACACTTACCTTTTGGTCACTGTGATGATGGGGGTTTGGACCCCATTGCCACAATGTTCAAAATGTGCTTCTGCTATGGACCCCACACTTACATTTTGGTCACTGTGATGATGGGGGTTTGGACCCCATTGCCACAATGTTCAAAATGTGCTTCTGCTATGGACCCCACACTTACCTTTTGGTCACTGTGATGATGGGGGTTTGGACCCCATTGCCACAATGTTCAAAATGTGCTTCAGCTATGGACCCCACACTTACCTTTTGGTCACTGTGATGATGGGGGTTTGGACCCCATTGCCACAATGTTCAAAATGTGCTTCTGCTATGGACCCCACACTTGCATTTTAGTCACTGTGATGATGGGGGTTTGGACCCCATTGCCACAATGTTCAAAATGTGCTTCAGCTATGGACCCCACACTTACATTTTGGTCACTGTGATGATGGGGGTTTGGACCCCATTGCCACAATGGTCATGGCCTGCTTGCATTGTGGGTGCCACACACATATATGTGTGGCACATGTGCTAGGGGGTCACATTGTATGTTCAAAGTCATGTTCGGTGTTGTAGGCATTTGACACAGTCTACACACGCTTGTCATGGTGTTGGGGGGATGTCTTCTTCTTGCATTCCCTAGTTTGTGGTGTGCTGGTTGTGTCATGCATTGTCCATCCTATGAGTGGGGGTGGTAGTAGTGGTAGGCATCCTGCCCCCTGGCTAAGGGTGGTGGTAGGCATCCAGCCCCCCTGGGTGAGGGTGGTAGTAGTGGTAGGCATCCTGCCCCCCTGGGTGAGGGTGGTAGTAGTGGTAGGCATCCTGCCCCCCTGGGTGATGGTGGTAGTAGTGGTAGGCATCCTGCCCCCTGTGTAAGGGTGGTAGTAGTGGTAGGCATCCTGCCCCCCGGGTGAGGGTGGTAGTAGTGGTGGGCATCCTGCCCCCCTGGCTAAGGGTGGTAGTAGTGGTAGGCATCCTGCCCCCTGGGTGAGGGTGGTAGTAGTGGTGGGCATCCTGCCCCCCTGGGTGAGGGTGGTAGTAGTGGTGGGCATCCTGCCCCCCTGGGTAAGGGTGGTAGTAGTGGTAGGCATCCTGCTCCCCCTGGGTAAGGGTGGTAGTAGTGGTAGGCATCCTGCCCCCCTGGGTGAGGGTGGTAGTAGTGGTAGGCATCCTGCCCCCCTGGGTGAGGGTGGTAGTAGTGGTAGGCATCCTGCCCCCCTGGGTGAGGGTGGTAGTAGTGGTGGGCATCCTGCCCCCCTGGCTAAGGGTGGTAGTAGTGGTAGGCATCCTGCCCCCCTGGGTGAGGGTGGTAGTAGTGGTGGGCATCCTGCCCCCCTGGCTAAGGGTGGTAGTAGTGGTAGGCATCCTGCCCCCCTGGGTGAGGGTGGTAGTAGTGGTAGGCATCCTGCCCCCTGGGTAAGGGTGGTAGTAGTGGTAGGCATCCTGCCCCCCTGGGTGATGGTGGTAGTAGTGGTAGGCATCCTGCCCCCCTGTGTAAGGGTGGTAGTAGTGGTAGGCATCCTGCCCCCCTGGCTAAGGGTGGTGGTAGGCATCCAGCCCCCCTGGGTGAGGGTGGTAGTAGTGGTGGGCATCCTGCCCCCTGGCTAAGGGTGGTAGTAGTGGTAGGCATCCTGCCCCCCTGGGTGAGGGTGGTAGTAGTGGTAGGCATCCTGCCCCCTGGGTGAGGGTGGTAGTAGTGGTAGGCATCCTGCCCCCCTGGGTGAGGGTGGTTGTGGTGGTGGGCATCATGCCACCCCTGGGTGAGGGTGGTAGTGGTGGTAGGCATCATGCCACCCCTGGGTAGGGGTGGTGGTGCGCATTCAGGCCCCTGTGTGCATATGTGGCATTGGTGATGGGCATCCCGCCCCTATGGTGCTGCTGTTGCTGGTGTAAGTATATTCAGCATCCCCGTGTGTGTGTGTGATGTGTCGTGTACGTGTTGTATGTGTTTTGTGGTTGGTGTCTGGCTTACCTTCAGCGCCGTATGCGTCTGTGCCTGTTCCGGTAGTAAATGTAGAATATTGGTATGATCGGGACGAAGGGATTCATGGTTGGTTCGTGTCGTTCGTCCTTCTCGTTGCTTCGCGTCGTCCTCGTCGCTTCGCCTCGTCCTCGTCGCTTCGCCTCGTCCTCGTCGCTGGCGTGTTCGCCTCGTAGCCGTGGATCGTGTTGTGGCGCGAATCGGAGCTTATGTGCGCCTCTCCCGGATGCTTTGACGTGCCGTGCGTAGCGACGGGTTCGGCGCGTACGGAAGCGCATCGTACTTGTCCGGCCGGACGGGGCTGCATTTTTCCTTCCGTGCGACTCGATTCGGCGTTTCCGGATTCGCCTCGGTCGGAGAACAGGACCTGGTTTGGGTGAGTACGGCTCGGCCGGATTTTTTGCTGTTGTGCGCATCGTACTTGCTCGTTCGGTGTACTGTACGGATCGGTCGGGAAACAGGCTTTCGCATGGCTTTTTTCCCGACCGAATGGTATTGGGTGCGCCTCCGACCGAGATCGGAATCGGCCCCCATGTAGCATTGTAAAAAAAAAAAAATCTCCAATTGCGTGGCCACTTTCAAAGTGGTTCTCTTCAAAATATGGTGGCAAATTGATCAATCTACACTGGGCAGTTTCTTAGCCACTATTTCAGGCTGCATTAACACTGCTACAGGAATGACCAATAACAGAACCAGAGAAGGCTTTGTCAATAAGTTGCCTGCCATCCACCAATCATTTAAAAGTACAGAGGGTAGCAGGATTTTCAGATGGAAATACTCGTATTTTTGGCAGGATTCAAGTTACTGCCCTAAACCAGGTCCTCGGTTGGTAATTTCGTGTTCTGGTGATCATAAGAAGGTTTTGGTCTCAATGCCTAGATCATTAACTTTCAGCCAAGCACATTCGTCTTACAGCCAGCTAATTAATTTATAATCATCTAGGGGTTAAGGTGATTAAGGAGGCAAGTGAGTCCCCTATCCAGAGATTGCCCAATGAATAGTTCTAAATATCAGGACATGGTGGAGATTTGTTTTAACATAACTAAATATTGCAACATAATAGTTTATCCTAGTCTGCCCCAAGTTAATGTAATGATGGCAGAGAGTGAAGTCTATGATTCTGCACTCATGGATGCCAGAGTATTTGGAGAATGACAGAGCATGTGAAAATGTCAACTGCAGTGTTCTGCACCATAGCTGTGGACAGACTTCACTGTTTGGCTGTGAGGCGTAAAAGTGGGATGCATATCTAGTGAAGACTAGGGAGAAGACACCAAAGAGTGGACAGCTAGGCACCGCATGATACATTACTCAATTCATATTTCAAATAACAGGATGTTGGCCACCTGCTTTACTTTGGCTTGTGTTTTGAAGTGAATAATTTGCAGATTACTTAGCAGTAATCTTCATTACTCCAATTGCACTCCCTCATTCAAGAACATACAAAAGTTGAGGTGTCCACCTTCCCCAGGCACAACACCATCTATTAATCCTTTAGAAGGAAAACAATTATCTTTTCCTTATATCTGTATCCTTTCCCTGCTGATATCTCACTATAAGGGGTCAGAAATGGAAAGGATGCCTCAGGTCCTGTTGTCATTACCAAGAACTGGGGATCAAGGTCGCAGAGTAAGGACAGGGAGGTGGGGAAGTAAGTACTTGTGGAGGAAGGGTAAGCAAAATAAGCAAAAAAATACAGATTTACTTCTAAATAATTGGTACATTACCTCCTCAACCCTTTTTCATACCAGTCCTTGGGTAATTTGCGGATGTACCGAAGCAGTAAGAAACCTGCCTGATCTCAGAAAAAGACACAGACTCCAGAAGTAAAGGTACACTTCTAAATGTATTACAGAAATGGCATTACAGGAGAATTTAACTGGAAACAACAATTGACAAGACAGTGTAAATCCAGGGACTCCTTGATGCTTATGTTTAGTCTATAGTCCTAAATGAACGCAGAGGGGGTCACCCATGGGGCTGCATTACAAATATCCTTAGTAGAGGCATCCCATGCCTCTGCTCAAGACTCGTATGATGACTGCGACAACCTTGCATTGTACCTGGAGGAGAATCCCCTGTCCCTTATAAGTAATGGAGATTAGACCTAATGTAGAAACTAAGGAATGAATCCAAGGACTTACATCCCTGTTCAAAAGCACCAAAATTCACAAAGAGAGGATCAGAGATTCGATAAGCAGCAGACCTGGAAATATAAATCCAAACTGCTTGTGACATCAAGCCAGTTGGAAAGATTCTTCCTCTCCTAAAGAAGGATTTGGAAAGAAAGGAACATTTTCCTGTTTTGGTAAAATGTAGGTACCACCATATGAGAAAAATCTGGCCCTAGAAGCAAACCTATTCGGTCTGGAAACATGAGAGCTGAAGCAAAACCTCATTTAAATGTTTAAAGTGAGACTTTTGCAAAGCCTGGAACACTAAAGACAAATTCCAAGAAGGAGTAACTGAAGTCTGGCAACAGGACATGCCAGTACAAACCCTTGTATTAAACAGCTACTTTATTCCTCCATGAAAGAAAGCCCAATGAAGGTACCCAGACAGCCTTAACTGCAGCTCACTATAAACGAGCAGGTGATTCTGCAAAACCCAAATCAAACCTCTTTTACAGAAACTGATTGTCCCACCATAGTTCACAGCTGCATAGATCCAGAGAATGGTTCAGGCACCAGGAATAAAAAGGTCAAGGCTTTTCTGAGGAAATTCCTGCAAGACTCCTGGATGGAAGCAGTCAAAGTCAAAGCAGAATCTGATTGCTGTAGCACATCCTCTCAACTGCCAAGCTGACAGGCTAAGGTATTCGCATGAGATTTGAGTGACAAGAGGACTCTGAAGAGAAGGGTACAGCGAGGAAAGGGAGAGAAGGCATATGCAAACAGAGGGAGCCAAAGACAGGTCAGAACATTCACTCCCCAAAACCCATCCTTTAGGAACCTATAGGTAAACCAAGAAAAAAATTGATTGCTAGTGCTCACAAAGTCCTACTGGCAATTTCCCAAACCTTTGGTAAATTTCTGCACATGTAGCCAGAGAGGTATGTAAGTTGTGAGAAAGAAAGGCTCTGCTCAGGCGATCTACCATTGTCTATCAACCATTTGTGAATATCGCACAGAGCCAGAAGATGGTGTTCTACCAAATAAATAACATAAACAGACAGTGACTAAGAACGGTCGATGATTGTCTATATAAGGTTTTATGACTTCTTTGGTGGAGAACCACCTGGCCCTCCATAAGGGGAACAAAGCAGAAAAGAACATAATGCATAGCAGCTAACTTCCTCTGGTACCTCCAGAAGATCAACATCCCTCTGATGAAAGCCAAATACCTTGTGCAGTAAGATACCCTAAAGTTAACCCCTACTTTGTGTGTGGGAATCTGCTATGATCACAATAGGCCTTTGGATTGAGAGAACAGCAACTCTTTCAAGGTTTGATGGCACTAACCACCATTGAAAAATGCCCTTTATTCTTTCTTCGGCAGGTACCAGCTTGTCAAGACCCTGCTATGATGGGTTCCAATAATGAAGCTGGTGTCATACCAGAAGACCTACGTGTAAACAACTCGAGGGACTGCAAACATGCAGGAGGCCTGCAGAATGAAAGAACACAAATAGCTACATTTCAGCCCTTCACTCATCCCTCTAGCCTCTGCCAGGCAAAAGCTCACCATAACCCACTGGACTAGAAACCTCTCCCTGGCTGGTGCATGCTCTTGAGCCAATTAATTGGACAGGTGATGTCAGAGCGTGGGTGCCCTCAGAATAAGAAAAGAGTCAGAGTCCAGAACCTCACTCCACTAAACTCCATGTCAAGAGTAGGAGTCAAACAGGATTTCTTTTGATTGATCAACAAGCCATGGACAAAAATGAGACACTGCTCCTATGTCTGTCATGGTGTTGGAAGTGGATGGAGAGTGCATTAGCCAATTGTCAAGCTAAGGATGGGGTAGAATCTCTTTATTGTGGTAGCTCACCACCAAATGAGGAACCAAGACTGCGAAGGCTCATTGAGAGGATTTCAATCTGCAACTGGGAATGCCCAATAGTACCCCTGAATACTGAACCTGAAAAACATTTGATGTGTCGGATGGACACTCACATGTAGGTAAGAATGCTGAAGTTTTAAGTTGGTTAGGAACTCTACCGGGGAGACCAAAGGATGATTATTCGAAGATTTTTCTTGCTGAAATGTATTGTCAGTAGGATAATGTTTCAGATCTTTTAGGCTGCTGGCTAATCTATATTTTCTAGTTGATCATCAGAAATAATCAAGACTAAACCCTCAATGTACTCTGATGATAAGCTAAGGATTACTGTCTTCTCCACCAAATCTGCTGATAAAGAACCAACTATCTTGAAGCATCCAAAGGCCTGAAAGTGGGAATCAATCTGTAAGTTGGTGGTATAGCACGGAATAACAGAATATCCATGCTGAATGATTTCTAGGACAGGGATACTGACATCACCTAGATGTGACTGAACAGAGAAACCATGTCCCCTACTGGTGAATGCGGGCAGGGATTGGCATAGACCGGATTTGTCTTTGTGCCTCGTGATGGGAGGTACATAGTGGGCTGCTCCTTAGGAATAATAGATCCCTCCACTGGATTGATAGAAATGCTTATTTTGATGTTTATAATGAGGGCTGATGCAAAGAATCCAGTGACTTATACTGTTCTTCAAAACAATTTGCATGTCTTTGCTTTTTAAAAGCACACTGAAGGGAGTTACTCTAGACAGTCTACTATAGGTTAGTCACCCAAACAGCATCTTAAGGAGATCCACTTTTTTAATACCGTGAGCATTTCAATATCTTAGATTAATTTGTTGTTGGATGCCATATTAGAAACAGAGGTGGTCGCAGATGTCTTGAGAATGTGACATTCAATATACTTTCAACCTGAACCTCCATGCTCACCAAGAGTTCTGAGCAATCTTCCTCAGACACCCACTTGAAAGTCTTGACTAAACATTAAAAGTAAACACTATTAACACTTGTGTAGGGAGCCAGGTGTAAAGCTAAGTCAGCCTTTAAACCTTCCACCCTTTAACTCTCACTGTTTGTGGGAGCCTGAGCTACCGCTGCGGAAGCGACTGAGCGTACTTGTGGTTGCATCTTCTTGACCGCACTCCCGGCCCACCACATTTGTGTGATCACTGGGTGCTCTCCTACAGGTTTCTGATTGCCAGCCCTCCGATCTGCCTGCTGGCGTTACCAGGTCCCTGGCCTTGGAGTTTGGCCCTCACTCTCTCAGCGCACAGGGACGCCGACGGTAAAGACGGTGAGCCCTTTCTGGTTTTGCTCATGCTGCTCAAGTAGTCTTGCTGTGTGTGGCATTCCTGTTGTTCAGCTCAGGGGAGGGGGAGAGGTCAGGGTAGTGGTGGCTGGAGAGGATGGTCAGGAGGTGCATGGTAGAGTGTGGACCAGGCATTTTGGAACTGGAGAGTGGCGGACTGACATGTTCTTGAGGTTCTAAGCTCCCAGTGCATCTTCAAGCATCCAAAAAGTTCTCTTCCTTTAGAACTTCTTTAGCAATTTCATCTTGGCCTATATTCTGGGTAATGATGACTAAAGGCTCCTGACCTTTTCCAGGCCTCTATCAATCTGAGCTCCTGTTTTCCACCTGGGCTATTTCTGTTAGGACACTGGTGTTTTAGGTTATAATTAAAGGTCTAAGTACCATTACTTATCAGGGACATTTTTAATAGAAGGAATCATCGTATGAAATAAAAAATATGACAAAGTGACTGAGAAAACGTAATATTGTTATAAAGACACTTTTGATCCTGAAAGGTATGAGAAAGATAAGAGTGGCCACAAGGTAAATCGGCACACAGTTTGGCACAAATAACTACTTTTTTCTCCAAGAGCGGAAGACATCATTCAAACTTCTCTCAGATTGGTACATCAGGAGAAAAGAAGTCCTATTTTGTATCTCAAGAGCCTCTTATGTGAGAAATCCTCACTCACTGAGAATGTTACAGGATCTATTATTTTAACATTGTGTCACCAGGCTGTAGTGTCTAAAAAAAACTAAATTGTGAGATGATTGAGCAGAGGCAAGGACACCGGTTCACTGACCAACATGGATATCACCTTGCCAAACATTGATCCAATACCTCAAATTCTTTCTTCTTCCTAGGAAAAAGCAAATGAGGGTCAAGGTCCTTTTTGGAAATAGCTTCCTCCAAAAACGGACTGCGTGTCTTTTTGATTACAATCCAATTTCAATTGATAATTGTAGGTAGGTGGAGTATTATATGGTGATGCTCGTTAGGCTTCACCATGCAATACTGTCACAAACCCCAAAGATGGTCCTTGGATTCACACTAATAAATCTGGAGCTCAGTCCTGGTAGTGTGGCAAAGAGCAGTCAGGCTTTACTAGATGAACGTGTTAAGCATTTCAGAGTACCAACGTGGATTATAAGTAATTGACATGACTCGAGAGAAATCCAACACCAATATATAAAAACAGAGTGTATTTTTATCTGAATTTAGACACCAAAATGAATGGAATAGCATACATATAACTAGAGTTATAGATTTTGAAGCAATATAAAATCAGTGCAAAATAATACAGTGAAACTTTCATTGCAGTCAATGGGTTAAACCACTAGTGACAATCGGTCACTTGCAGGTCGAGTTATGTGGTACCCTTTCAGGGTAAAGGTGATGCGAGTCTCAGGACCAAGCCACAACAGTCATTTAAATTTTACCTGGCCCAAGGAGCTGGGTGCATAGTTGTCCTGGCTGCCCCTGCTGCTGAACTTGAGCCGCAGGAGAGCTGCTATTACTGCTGAAACTTTGCTGCGTGGGGGAGGATGCAACAACACAACAACTGGGTGACTGCTGTTGTTGCCGAAAGGCTGGGTGGAGTGCCCTCTAGGTGCAGCATCGAGTAAAGGGGTGGGTTGCCGGACTGGTGACCAACAAGCCTTGGCATCGGTAAGTAGAGCAGAAAGGTATTTCAATATTTAGTGGTCCCGAGGAACACAATAGCTGTCTGTAACTTCATGGAAGGCAGGACTACAGTTCCCAAAATGCACTAGACCATCTGGATTTGGGCGAACCCTCAGAGGGCCCGATTTCCAGCGATTCTTCAGATCTGGAGCATTGTTTTACCTGCAGTTTGCAGGGAACTAGTACCACTAGTCCATGGGAGTCTGAGGGTGCATCAGGCTTCCACAGGGGAACCGAGAGATAGCTTAAGATGAGTCTTGATCAGGCAGTTTCAGGGGTGTTGCCACAGGTACAGAGTAACCCTCTTTTACTTTGTGCAAGCCCTGTTTTCACAGACACTGTCTCTTCTTCTGTCATCTTTGATGCAGGTTGTTCAGAAGTGAGGGTCTGGTGTCGGGTGTCCCCTTAATCCTAGATTTAGGGGAGTTATGGAAGTGGGAGCAAGTACCCATTGGGTTTCTAGACTCTGCAGCTATTCTGCCCCTGACATGACCACATCCGGGGGTGTAGGTCCCCTTTCTACCCAGAACCCTCTATTCTGCCAGTTCTAAAAATGGCAGAACCCTTCTACCAGTGTACAGACTGGACTGCGCACCCTGGAGGTGTGGCTAGCCTTCTGGGGATGTACACCTGCTTGACTGTCTAATTTTCCGCCTGCCTGGGTGCAAATGTGCCTGGGGCATGGGACTGTTTCCTCCTCCAAGAGTCAGTCCTGATGCATATCAGAGGTGGTGCAGCCTTGGAAGCTCACTGCCTTGATGTACCACTTCACTAGCCTGCCTGGGAGGAAGTAGGTGTGATCTCTTTCCTGCCTGGGGCTTTGTTCCTGAATCCTGGGAGTGTTCACCCTGTTTGGCAGGAGGTCCAAATCTTTGGTGGCAGCAAGCACAGGACAAGCGGGCTTGCCAGCCAGAGCACAGATTGGCTGGGGCAACCAGGTGGGCAACCTGTAAGGTAGCCACGTGGGTGCATGGCACATCCTCTACACACAATTCATGTCAAGGGTGAGAAGCCATGTTGTTTGATACCAAACATGACCTAATTAGGTGGTACCATAATGGAGCTGCCAATCTCGAGTTTGCCAGCCCATGTTATCCCATGGACCGTTTGTCTTAGTGTCCTTTAATGGTAAAGGGCACTATAGGGACATATAAGCTTGCACGTACGTGTCCACACCTCTAATACACTGCACCCTGCCTCCAGGGCTTTAGGAGGCCTTCCTCAGGGATGACAAATATATATTAAAGGCAGTACATTGACTCTGCCACACATGGTGAGGGCAGGGTCGAGTTTGAGCACTTTGCACTGCTCCTGCAGTCTGAAATGACAGGCCTGCTGTCAGTAGTTTGCTTGGATCACTCAGGGTGGTACAAACAGTGCTGCATGCTCTGGGGACCCCTTTACCACTCATGCCCTGCGGCCATATAAGGGGGGTAAAATTCTTGTCAATTGGGGTTGCCAATTTACACAGCAGTTTTAGGGAGGGAGCACTGGCACTGGGGCCGGGTTAGCAGGCTTCAGTGCAGTCGAAAAGCAGCATCTAGTAGTCCAAATGGGGCAAAAAGTGGGGGGACTTCTACAAAAAGTCCTGTTTTCTTACAATAATCTTTTAAATACACAGGATTTTCTGATAAATTTCAGTGTTATTTGCCTGGGTAATATGTTCCAATATCAGAGGCCCTCCATGTGTTGCAAGGCAGCTTGGATTCTATCTTAAAAAATTTGGGTAAATCAGCCTTTAATTCTGAACGTGTTGGAAACTCTTACCAACATTTTAACTTGCCTATCACAAAAGTCTGCCGGGATAGCTCAACTGATGGAACAGGTTACAAAGTCAGTTCATACATTGCAAAATGAGATCAAAACTTTTCCTACAAGATCCCCCAAGGGAAAATATGGCTATTCAAGCTGGAAAGCCACTTACATGAGGAAATAAGGGAGAAAAAAAGAGTGATACTAAAGTATATTCCCTTCCCTGGCTGTTTACTTAAGAACAAAATTCCCCTGGAAACAAAAAGCTTCTCCAGCTATGGGCCATTTCAAATTGTAGGGTTGGAAAATCCTCCTACAAGCCCCGACTGAGTTGGCTGTTAGAAAAAAGGCAAGAAAACTAAGAAAAAAAAGAGGGATAAAATGTAGATTAATTAAAAAAAAAAACTAGACAAAAAGGGAGGCTAATAAGTTTGATTTAATCAATTTTTCAAGAAAATGGAAAAAAACTGGCTAGTCTTACTGAAAACACTTGTCAGCCAATGATAAATTCACAAATACGGACTATATAGGAACAGAAGATCTATTATTAAACACACTATCTTAAAGCACACCAGGTTCACTTTCTTCTGAGTTCAATTTGAATTTCGTATCACATTCATTTCAAACAAATCTCTCTTCAAGTAGAACAGAATAAATAGTTTCAAATTCAGTAAGAAATTACCCCTGCAATATGCCCTTTCAGTATAAGGAGACCATGATCAAATAAACAGTTTTTCCACACACATCCTGTATACCTGAATTTAAAGAATTATTTCCAGTGTACAACAATCCATTAAATAAATCAGAATTACTGGAATTGTTGCTCTCCTACTGCTATGTTTGATGTTAACTGCAATTAAAAGGGGTGTCGTTTTTTATGACCAAAGTGATATATTTAAGTTTGAGCCAAACTTTTATCCTTTCTGCTGCTGGGTATAATTCTTTATAGGTGAAGTCTTTTTCAGGAAAAACGTTTTTGATGCATTTTCTGTTCATTCTATATTGAATAACTTTTTAGTCGCCCCAGATCTCCAAGTCGAGACAATTTCATTTCACTTGGAAGCATTGGTTCCAGAATGGGAAAATGCCTCTGATCATTCCCTAGCACTTCAAACTCGTTCAGTGGTGGTTCAAATCAGCTCAGAGGGCTAATGTATAAAAACTAAAGACACAACCTCTGTTATCGAGAAGCACAACTTAGATCTTTCATGGTCATGGTTGACAAGCACACTGAACAAGAAACATTTTCCACATGAGAGGCAGCCTCCGATGTAGAGGAAGAATTCTTATTTGTTTTTGGAATTTGGCAGGGTTAGATGAAGGCAAAATAAGGCGTTTGAATACTTTAAAAGCTTTTGTGGTGTGCCTTCAGGAAACATGGGCATCCTGTAATTATACAACAGATTATTTGTATGTATTCTCTTGCCCTGCGAGTCACTGACTAAGAGGGCATGCTAAGGGAAGACAATATTCCATTTTCTAGAAATACAGCAGTGGCTTAGGATACATTTTCAATAGAAAAGAGGACTAGAGACATTTCTTTCTACTATTTAATATCCATATTCTGCCAGGAGAGAACTTTCATTCTCAGCTAATTTCTTCATTTAATCTTGTCAGTGATATAATTGTTAGAGAATAAGTGCACAAAGTATTTTGGGCTGGAGATGATTTTAATGATAACATCTCTAACTCAGCACTGCAGGCACTGCATATTATGATTTTGAGGAAAGCTGGAGTATCCCCGAATCCATGCTGATAAACGCAGAATAATTTTATTGAGAGATCAACTCCATGGGTTTACATATTCCAAATGGAAGAATTGGCCCTGATATCCTGGCCAATAGGACTAGATTTGGCTATTCACAATCTTCGGTTATTGTCTGTCATTACAACATATAATATATTCAAACTTGTTTCAAAACTAAATATAATACATACTTCATTGAGTGATCATGCCATACTGGGAACTACCTTGGAAATGGCCTTTACAAATACTGCTGATTTGTCCCGGGAAATAGGTTCAGGTAAAAGAGATATTCAACTAGACAGCCAGAGATTTTACTGGAAACCCCAAAATATTGATTTCTTCAATGAAAGGGTGGCGTTTTTTTCACTCATCTTTTCACTACTTATTCCTGTGATCAAATCTCTGTGTTCGAAACTTATATAAAAGATTTCGTACAATGTATCAGACAGAAAGGTAATCATCAGGCATAATCCAAAAGATTATTAAAGGATGAAACTGAGGCAAAATTATCATTAGAAATAAATCAACTTACTCGCATACAGTTTCAATCATATTCTATAGAAAGGACAAAAGTAATTCTTTCAGGAAAAAATGGAAACGACTTTGTGCTGCACACAGAAAACATCAATTGGAATTGAACTGGCACAATTTACACTGCGCCGCATAGAGAAAAAATTAAAGATCTATTTACCAAATTGTTGCAATCAAGTGCAGATCAAAATTTTAAAAAACTACAAATATGATCCCTTTCCACATTTCGACTAATTACGTCTTCAACTTTATAAGTCAAATTCAGATAATAATGTAGCTTATGTCATGCTTCAGCCAATTTCTTATATCTCTGCTCCAAGTAACATTGAATTTGCTGGCTTCATAAAAAGAGCAAGACTGTTGGCAGCAATGGGAACCACATGAAATCCCAGTAATGGTACTGAAAGGGAATGTGGCCTTATGGGCCAAAATTCTTGTCCCCCTGTTGTCGCACTGTTACACAACCAGAAATATACCAAGATCATGGAGGGGTAGTCTCATCATGCCTCTTCACAAAACAGGTTGCAATAAATATTCAGAAAACTTTATACACATTGCCCTTTTGAATGCAACAGAGAACATTTTGGCACAAAGTCTCCTGGAACATTGGAAAGAACTGCCTTATTTGGGCAACATTATTCCATTGGATCAATCGGGCTACCATTCTAACCGTTCAGTTACAGATAACTTTACAGTGATGTTGGCTATCATTGATAGATATGTGGTGGGAAAGAATCAAGTTATATATTCATCATTTATTGATTATTTTTTTCTTTTCTTTTTACCCACCTTTTATAGAGTAGTATGTCCCACCCTGTGGCAGAAGTTAGTTAACGTGAATTCCCTCTACCTTAAGGCTGATAATTGCACTCTGCACCTTGCATCATGCAGATGAGTAAAGTTCCGTTAGAGAGAACTAAAGGTCTTTAAGTTTCCATTACTACACAAAACGATATAAACAGGGTTGTCAGTTGTCTCCAATTTTATTTTATTTGTATTTGCCCGATTACCAAAATACATTATGAATATAAAAAAAATTCTAGCACAAATCGATTCAAGATCCCTACATATGTTAATGTACACAGATGATGTGGTGGTTCTTGACTTAACTCCAATAGGTCTGAAAAGAATTTAGGCCAAGGCAAATAATTGTCGTGAAAATCATTTTTTGAAGATAAATATCTCCAAACTTAAGATTTGACCATTCACTGGAAAAAGGAGCTGTCATTATCCTGGTACTTTGGAAAAGAGAAAAATAGAGGTAGTGAAAAGCTATACCTATTAGGAAGAACACTAACTAGTCACCTAAATAAAATGTACACTGCTCAAATATAGGGAGAAAAGCTCTTGCAGGATCTTTCAATAATTTATACAGATCCATGAGGGGAAAATATTTTAACCTCCTTCTGTACGTGTACAAAATAAAAATCACACTAACCATAAATTTTGCAATGGAATATATTCTGATTTCGAAGTGGTCTTTATAACATTTTTATGAAGGATAAGTCTGTGATTTTGTTTCCTTAGTAATGCAATTCTGGTGCAAATCCTTATATTAGAACTTGGTTTACCCACTACGTTTGTTTAATCATATTTGTGGAGGCTGTAATCTGTCACGCCTCAGAATTATCATTTAGCGCTTTACTTTAAGATGATTTAATTAACTATCCACATGAACATATGTGCTTATCCTAGAATCTAAAAATAACTTTTGATAGCTTCAATTGTAGTACTGCACTTCTGAAATCATGCTCTCCAGGGCATTTAAGGTATGTTTTTTAACTGAAATTATTCGGTTGAGCGTAAAACAGGATGTGGAATTCCAGGCTGCTTAAATTTTACCTTGGAACCAGGATAGCAGATGGCCAAAGCAATTGCCTGTGACCACAAAAATGACTCTTTACCTCTCTTGAATAATATTAAATCATTTATGGGGCTCTGTACCTACTGAACAGACAAATCAAGAACGTTGCTCATTAAAGAAAAACCAAGGCCAAATTCGCATACCAATGGTGGCAAATATCTAGAAATGTAGTGATAGCTCCATAGTCTTTCTTTACCAATGATATCTGGAAGGTGGACCTACAGTCCCCTAAAACTTACCAGTTACATTGAAGATCAAATTACAGAGACCTTGAGTGAAACCTCAACACCATACTCCCTGTAATTGGCCCAATCTACCTTTAAAAGCACTTCTTCCAGTCTCAAGCAAGGTTCCTGACTATCCAATACTCACACTGGTGGCCCCGTTTTTATGCAACCTCATGGATCCTTAAAAGTGAATGAGATGAAACAGAAACGATTAGTATATACTACTGAGGCACTGCCAGAGCTGTGATAAAAACGTGGGGTGGCATGCAATACAAAAGGATGAGGTGAAGAGATTTTTCCATTTGCAGTACCTTTTAGTGGGCAGGATCTAGCAAATGGAACCAGTAATGAAGGATGAATACTTTTTCTTTTCTAAAGGGTTAGCTAGGTTGTTTGGTGATGGGGAGATGGAGATCTCTCATATTATGGCTGCACTAGGGCAAGGAACAGATGAGAAGGTAATGATCTCAGGGACCCTGATCAGATAATTGAATAGTCTTCTAGAACACAACATATAAAAAGACACTGCTCATAGGATAAATACATTGTCTAATTCTTACTACAAGTGTAAGGACGCAGTGTTAATGCACTTCAACATGGAAACAATTTTCTGAGTTAACTCTTTCCTGCTGAGAAAGCACTGCTTGTATTTACTGCTTACAGCAGTTCCTTTGCATTTGATAACGTTTTAGGGCAATATGTTTGTAGCAACTTTCAGGTATGTTATACATGCATTTCTATTTTGGTCATGGTATATGCTTGGTACTTTAGACCAAGTCAGTAATAGCATGTCTTGTGCCATCAGGGGAAATACCTACAAGAAGATGCAGATTGTAAATAAAGCAGCTCCTAATAATCCATTTAACAGGCCCCTCACTGAAGAAGGTTCCGGTTGCTATAAGACATAGCAAATTGGTGCCAGAAGATCAAGAAGTTTTGGAACTCCATAGAGAAACAATCTTGTCCTTCAACTAACTTGGTTGTTACATACCATGTAAAATCCATAGGCACATACAGGTAAGCACATTCTCTGCTTTTGAAAGCAAAGATATCCCTTCTGGAAAATTATAAATGGTCTAGTCTTCTGAAGCTGAAAGCCAGTTAATGTAGTATTTTTGGCTACTGAAATTATATCTAACAAAGATTTTGACATGTCCAACTACAGTGATTTAGCTTAATCAAGTTCTCTGTGTACCAATACCTCGTTTCTAATGGTGGAGGGAGAGGGGGGGGTGAGAACTAAAATAAATCCCCTTCCAAATTATTGAAACATTTATGAAACATAATCTCCCGACAACTTAAACAAAAGGGGGTTATCGTGAGATTAGAAGACTGTGCGCAGAGGTGCATGAGTTATCTGAATTTTAAGCTGGTGCAAAGTATAAATGTGAGTTTTAAGTATGACTTCTATAACTTTGTCAGTGGTGCTTAAATGAGATGTTAAAGATATTTAAAAAACTGTAGATTTTCTAATGTTTGGGTCGTTTAAGTTGGGTTTGAATGCCAAACATAAAGAAAGTCTTCTTATCTATAACATCTTTAACCTTTTTTTTGTATATATAAATATATATATATATATATACACACATACCTTTGTGTATGTATTTTATATATATATATATATATATATGTCAAAAGAATACCCTTGCAGGCATAGAGTGACGCAAAAATTATGCAAAAAGGAAGAAGAGAACTCTGGGTAGTTCCCAATTTAGGTGGAAGGCAGCTTCTGTATAGAGCACCCTCAACACCAACGATACTCTAGATTTGCTCACCTCAAATGTCTGCTTTTCTATCAAAGTTTTTAAGCATAGGATTAGCACAGTGCTATCCACGCCGAGATAGAAAGGGACAAAGTCTTTTTCCATTTCTACAGTAAAGTCTTTAAGCATAGGAATAGTACAGTGCTATCCATGCCGAGCTGTTAAATGACAAAAGCCATTTACCACTCCAGGCACAGTACTACAGCTTTGGACTGGCAAAATACCTTCCAACCTGAAATGAATAAAAGCAACCCCTGACACGTGTTTCGCTGTCATTACAGCTCTTCAGAGAGGTTTAGCTTTGTCCAGACACAAGGGAGCACCCAGTATAAGTCAAAAGAATACCCTTGCAGGCATAGAGTGACGCATAAATTATACTAGTAATACTGTGCCTGTAGTTATAGTTAGGACCATGTTTCCGTAGTGACTTGCCTATATTGTTGTCACAATTTGACTAATTGTCACAAAATTTTCCCCAAAAAAGTGCGCAGGTGATTCTTGTTGAGCTTGGAAAGTTTTGGGGAGATGCATCAAGCGGGGGCAGTGAAAAATGTCGGGGTAAAAAAAAAGTATTTTTCCAATGTTAATTCCCACAGGGTTTTGAGGAGAACTACAGCCCAAACTGCTGGACGAAATTACACCAAATTTGGCAGAAAGGTAGTTCTTGGTCCAGAAAGAGCAATTAGGGTTATTTGGTGTTAATACATTCAGCAGTTTTGCAGATAATAAAAGGCTCAGTGAACCCTCCTGATCTCGTGCTGAGATCTGATTGGCTGCCAACACTTCAACCAGGAAGTGTTGGCAGCTATCTTGGGACTCTGCTTCAACTGAGTCCCTGAAAAAACATAAAAATAAATAAAAGGGAACAGGATAAGAATACCCAGACTCCCCCTCCCCCCCCCCAGCTCTGGTCATGGGCCAAAAAGCATTTAAAAAAAAAAAAATGCAGAAAACCGTGGCGGATCCGCTACTCAGGTGAAAAAAAAAGTGTTGACCTGCCTGCTATGGGTACTGGGGATTGTCTGTAGGTCTGAGGTCATAGGCAGTGCATTGCAGGGGGCGTAGGTTATAGTTATAATTAGCTCAGGTAACTATAATTGCTGAATTTCTGCTTTTGTACGAGTGAAATCTGAGCCTAACTATAAAATCCCAATAACCTTTGGTTTTTCAGTGAATTTTTCAATTTTTTAAAAATTATTTCCTAACTATAATGTCCCTGTAACCTTTGTTTTTTTCAGTGAATAAAGATATATAATATATATCTCTATATGAATATTAGTGCTGGGTGGAGCTCACAGAATTTCACTCCACTGAGTTACCAAAAAACACTGCTGTATTCCGCAATTTGGCAGAGTATTGCTCAGCCACCCATAATTATATGTTCAATCAATCAATCAATCGGGTTTATATAGCGCACTACTCACCCGTGAGGGTCTCAAGGTGCTAGGGGGGGCAGCTCCGGATCAGTCGAAGAGCCAGGTCTTGAGGTCCTTCCTGAAAGTGTGCAGGGTTGGGGAGCGTCTGATGTTCATGGAGAGCTCGTTCCAGGTCTTGGCTGCGATGTAGCAGAAGGCTCTCCCTCCTGTTCTGTTTCTGCGGATGTGGGGGACCTCTGCCAGGGCGAGGTCGGCGGAGCGGAGGTTCCTCTTGGGTACGTGGAAGGATACTCTCTCGTTGAGGTATTTGGGTCCGATGTTGTTGAGGGATTTGTAGGCCTGGGTGAGGAGTTTGAAGGTGACCCTCTTCTCGACGGGGAGCCAGTGGAGGTCTCGTAGGTGTTGGGTCATGTGTTTGTGACGCGGAGTCCCGAGGACGAGTCTGGCAGCGGCATTCTGGATGGTCTGGAGTCTGTGTAGTAGAGTTCTGTTGATTCTGGCGTATAGGGCGTTGCCGTAGTCCAGTCTGCTGGTTATGAGCGCGTGGGTGACGGTCTTTCTGCAGTCGGGGGGGATCCATTTGAAGGTCTTGCGGAGGATGCGCAGGCAGTTGAAGCTAGTGGAGGCGATGGCGTTGATCTGGCGGTTCATGGAGAGGGAAGAGTCGAGGAAGTTGCCGAGGTTTCGTGCGTGGTCTGTCGGAGTGGGTGGATTCCCGAGGGCGGGGGGCCACCAGGTGTTGTCCCAGGCGGAGTTGCAGGGTCCGAGGATGAGGACCTCGGTCTTCTCCGAGTTGAGCTTCAAGCAGCTGTCTTTCATCCAGGCTGCCACGTTCTTCATTCCTTTCTGGAAGCAGAGTCTGGTGTTTCCGGGATTCTTCGTGAGTGAGAGGATGAGCTGGGTGTCGTCGGCGTAGGATACGATGCTGAACCCATGCTGTCTGACGATGGTGGCGAGTGGGGCCATGTAGATGTTGAAGAGCGGGGGGCTGAGTGATGATCCTTGGGGTACACCGCAGTTGATCTCAGTGGGTTCGGAGAGGAAGGGGGGGAGTCTGAATCTCTGGGTTCTGCCGGAGAGAAAGGATCGGATCCAGCCAAGGGCAGCTCCTTGAATCCCTGCGTCGTGAAGTCTGGTTGCAAGAGTGCGATGAGAAACGGTGTCGAAGGCAGCGGAGAGGTCTAGAAGGATGAGGGCCGCGGTGTGTCCCTGGTCGAATAGCATGCGTATGTCGTCAGTGGCGGCGAGGAGAGCCGTCTCGGTGCTGTAGTTGCTGTGGAATCCCGACTGGGAGGCGTCTAGGATGAAGGTGGTCAGTTGGGCGTTCACGAGTCTCTCGGTGACTTTGGCCGCAAAAGGGAGGAGAGAGATGGGCCAGTAGTTTTTCAGGTCTGTTGGGTCGGCCGTGGGTTTCTTGAGGAGGGGTTTTATCTCCGCCCGCTTCCAGTCGTCTGGAAAGGTGCCGGACATGAAGGAGGCGTTGATGGTCAATCCCAGTTCAGGTGCGATGGCGGCGGCGGCCCTGTGGAATATGTGCGGTGGGCAGGGGTCCGTTGGGGCTCCTGAGTGAGTTTTCTGCATGGTAGTGGTGATGTGTTCGACGGTAGCGGGATTCCAGGTCATGATGGTAGGCTTATCGGCAACGTTGGGTGGGGATGTGATGTCCTGCGTCGGTTCGCTGAAATTGTCGTAGAGGGCCTTGATCTTCAGATGGAAGTATGAGCTGAGCTTGTCGCAGAGTTGCAGGGAAGGTGTGACGTCCGTGGCTTCGCTGGGGGGTTTTGTAAACTGCTGTATGACGTTGAACAGTTCCTTGGCGTCGGTTGCGTGGGTCTGGACTTTGTCTCTTATGAAGGTCCGTTTGGTGTCCCTTATGCGCTGGTGGTGTTCCTTCAGGGCGCTCCTGTGGATGTTGTGTGCTTCCGTAGTTTTCTGGTTTCACCAGGTTTTCTCTAGGTGTCCGCAGGAGCGTCTGGCTTCCTGTAGTTCAGTGGTGAACCAGGCGGCCTTTAGCGGGCGTTGTTTGGCGGGGTGTCGGAGGGGTACGAGTTTGTCGCGCAGCCAGAGATCCAGCGGTGAAATTCTGTGGCTGCGGAGTTGGTGTCGGTCGTGGCGCTGGGGGGGTCTTGGAGGAGGGTGGTGATGAGGAGTTCCTCTGTGACCTTGCTCCAGTTTCTTCGTGGCGGTCGCGTGGCGGGCTTGGGTGCGGTGATGGTGTTGAAAGTGAAGTGGACACAGTGGTGGTCCGTCCAGGGAGGCTGGGTGGTGTGGCTGAAACGGATGTTTGATCCTCCCGTGAAGATACGGTCGAGGGTGTGTCCAGCTCTGTGCGTGGGCGTGTTGACCAGCTGCTTCAGTCCGAGGTTGGCGAGGCTGGCGAGGAGTGTGATGGAGTCGGGGTCGTTGCGGTTGTCGAGGTGGAAGTTCAGGTCCCCGAGTAGGATGTAGTCCGTGGAGGTGATTGCGTGGGGTGCGGCGAGCTAGGCGATGGTGGTTGCGGACTGGGTGCGGGGTCCCGGCGATCTGTAGATGAGGGTGCCGCGTAGCGTGGTCCTGGGGCTGGTCTGGATCTGGAAGTTGAGGTGTTCTGTGTTGGAGAGGGGGTCGCTCGTGCTAGATGTGGAGAGGCGGAGGGGGGTCTTGTGAGCGATGGCGAGCCCTCCTCCTGGGCGGTGGGGGCAGTCCTTTCTCTGGAACTTGTAGCCGTCGGGGATGGCAGTGGCAATGTCAGGGCCGGAGGTGGCGTTGGTCCAGGTTTCCGTGAAGAAGGCGACGTCGGGCGAGAGGGTGTCGATCAGGTCCCAGATCTCTACGGCATGTCGGTGTAGGGAGCGCACGTTGAGTAGGATGCATGTCAGGGTGTTGGTAGTGCGTGCGTCAGGCGGGCCTTCGGCGGTGGTGGGGGTACTGTCGATGGTGAAGGATCTGCAGCAGGCTCTGCACGAGAACTCTCCATGGGTGGTGTTCGGCGAGGATCTTACGCAGTCGGTGTGTCTTCCGGGATTGAGTGTGTTGAGGATGGTAGAGTTGTAGCGGTGGGGCCTGTTAAGACTAAGAGTGCAGGTGGGGGGATGGAGTGCTTTATTCACTAATCTTATAACTGATTTCCATGTCAAGTGTGTGTAGGTTCATGGGTCCTGCTGGATAAACAAAACTGTAAGTGTCAATCTGAACAGAAAAAAACAAGGTTGAATGGATTACCTAGACGTGCCATGAGGCAGTTTGAAGTCTTTGAGAGGGAGCTGGCAGTCTGATCTCTCACCTAACAAAACATTAGGCCAGACAGCCTCCTGTCTATAAATGGCAGGACCACCTACCAACTGCCTACTTGCATATCTCTCTGCTATGAAATCCCTGGACCACAACATGGGTAGGGGACGTGCCCGACTTCAGGCCGAGCTGACTCAATTGCACAAGGTAGAGTAGACGATTACAGGTTGTGAGTGATGGCGCCGCAGGAGCATGTAAACTAACTGTGCACGGTTGTTCGAGATCTAATGACACATGCATTCATCTGAAGAACAAAACTAATTCAGGCAGGCCGGATGTGGAGGCAGGGGTTAGATCGGACCTTCAGGGTGTTGTTTGTTTGGCATCAGTCAGACATGAAGTAAACTGTGTCCCAATGCACCCACATGCCACGTTTGATTGCCTCACATGTGTATATACACAGACTAACATGCCAGAATAACATAAGAAACCATAACACACTCCTGTATTATATGCACAGCATGGTATTAAAGAAAGTATTCCCCACCCCGCCTGACGTGATATAATACAGCGTGTCACAATATAACACAGTCTAAGATAACATAACATAATCTGGCATGACGTAATATTAGAAGTTTTCCTAAGAAAAAGTGATGACATTTTCTTGGTTTAAAATGTTTCCAACTTATCAGTTCCACCCAAAAAACTAGTCTGTGTTTTGCCCCTTCCCTTTTCAGGCAATGTGAATGTTGGACTTGGCCCTTTTTGCAGGGTCATCCCAGAACTTTTTACCTCCCTCCTGTATTTGTTCTGACCTGTTATTAGTGGTTTTATGACCCATGGCACTTTCTCACTGCTGATCAGTGCTAAAGTGCATGTGCTCTCTCTTAGGGTAAACTTGGTAAGATTGGTCTATACCTGTTTGGCATATTTAATTTACCTGTAAGTCCCTTGTACAGTGGTATCCCATATGCCCAGGGCCTGGAAATTAAATGCTACTGGTGGGCTTGCAGCGCTGCTTGCGCCACCCACCGAAGTAGCCTATCTGAAAGAGACAATTAGTTATGGATTTCTCACCTTAGAATTACCCCCAGGCGTCAGACTGGATCCGGAGAATTTTTCCTCAGTAGTACCTCTGCGGGTCCATAGGTGGCGTCGGTTGACTCCGCCTTCGTCGTTGGCGTCGTGGTTGCTGGAATGACGTCGCGTTATCTACTTAGACGTCACCCTCGCGCGCTGATGTCAGTTCTTTCTTTTTCTGCGCCAGCCAGCGCAGATCCGGAGAGAGCGGTACCTCGAGTCACTTTTTGACTCCAATTTTGCGACTTTTGTCAACACCTTTTTTGAATCGATCGACTCCTGGTGCACAGAGGGCTGTCACGTCGGACCAGCTTCAAGGCTTGCGACTCCTGTCGCAAATTGATGTTGGTCACGGACCCGCACCTCGTGTGCCTTTGGTGCCTGGAGCGCGACCATGACCCGAAGTCGTGCTCCGACTGCCGGGCCATGAACCCGAAGTCTTTGCGGGAGCGGTCCAGAAAGCTTCTCGAGGCCCGGCAGTCCGCACCGTGCCATTTGAGGTCCCGGTCGAGAGGGAGGTCGAGGGACCGGTCGCGGAGCCACCACCACCACTCGTCATCGAAGTCTTCGTCTTCGGGTAAGTCGAAGCACAAGAAGAAGGCGAAGAAGCATCGTCGCTCTTCGTGTTCTCCCCGTCCGTCGGCTGACACGACGCGGGAAGTGGAAGGTAGTCGCCCGGCTCCGTTCGCAGAGCCTGTTGGGTCGACTCCGGCCCTCTCCTTCTTTTACGGGAGCCGGAGCGACCCCTGCCCAGCTTCGCAACTTCTAGGAAGCCTTGCATTCCATCTTCGGGCAGCCCGACTCCGCCAGCGCACCCTTGGGCCCCACAGACTCGGTTGGGGGCTCTAGGCCTTCGATGTCGGCAGCTTCGGCTCCTGCGCCGCAGAGGCCCCAAGGATCCAGGCCTGGATTTGGATCGGCGCCGGTCGACCTCGTGACAAGTCCTCCGGCGCCGAATCCAGTGACGACACCCCTGCCTCCTTCGATGCCGGTTGTGTCCCCAGCCGGCGTCGGCCCTGGCCTCGCCCTCGATTAGGACACGGAGCCATACCGATGTCGCCCGACATCGGGACCAAAGCCGACCGGTACTTTTGTACCCCTGTTCTCCCCTGACGTTTCCTACCGCCCTGAGTGGCTACCAGGCGAGGGTGAGGAGGACTGGGAGGGATCTGTGGGCCCTCTTGCAGACCAGTTAGAGGAACCGGACTGGAGAGAGGAGTTGGGTGACGCCAGTGGTCTGGACACCTCCCCAGACCTTGGCATGCTTTCTCCCCCTACCGTGGCTACGGAGGAGGGTGCATCTTACGCAGTGGTGTTGCGTAGGGCAGCCGAGGCCTTAAACCTCGAGCTTCCTACTGTGGCCGTCAGGACTAACCTCCTGACAGAGGTGCTTCAACCGGCAGCGGCCTCTTCGGAGCCCTTGCTGCTGTCCAATGAGGCCCTTATGGACATCCTTTTGGGCACTTGGTCCAAGCCCAACACAGGGGCTCCTGTGGACAGGATGTTTGCCCTACGCCACCGCCCGGCCCCGGGTGACCCCATTTTCCTCTCTTCCCATCCTACCCCTGAGAGCTTGGTAGTCCAAGCCTCAACGTCCAAAGGCGCATTCCCTAACACACCACCTGATAGGGAATCCAAGAAGCGGGACCACCTTGGGAAGAAGATGTTTTCTTCCTCCAGCTTGGGACTTCGGTCGGTGAACACCGCATGTCTATTGGACCGTTACTCCCACTCGGTGTGGGACACAGTTGCGCAGGTGCTGCCACAGGTCCCGGAGGAGGCCTGGGCCGTGCTCTCCCCTGCTGTTGCTGAAGGGAGAGACGCAGCGAAGTTCACCATCCGGTGTGGGCTGGACACCAACGACTCACTGGGCAGGATGATTTCCACGTCGGTAGCACTGAGACGCTACGCCTGGTTGAGGTCCACTGGCTTTTCGGGGGATGTCCAAGCAACGCTTTTGGACATGCCCTTTGATGGCCGTCGCCTGTTTGCCGACAAGGCAGACAACGCGCTCGAGCGCTTTAAGGATTCTAGGGCAACGGCCAGATCCTTAGGCCTTGCTTCCACCTCCTGCCCAGCGCAGTCTGCTTTTCGCCCCTTTCGTGGCTACGGAAGGGGTGCCCCGCCATGTTCCGCCCAGAGCCACAGGCCTGCGCAAGCTGTCCAGACTCTGCGCGGCCGGGGATGTGGATCCCACCGCCGTGGGTCGGGGGCCAGCGGGCGGGCCAGTCCACCAGCGCCCCCTCTGCAGCAGCGTCCAAACCTTCCTAGTCTGACCTTTCAGGCCCATCAATCGCCTGTGGGTGACAGGATTCGCCATCACCTCCCCCACTGGGTCAACATCACATCAGACAGGTGGGTTTTGCAGATAGTCCGAAGGAGCTACTCCCTCCCCTTTGAGACTACCCCTCCATCCATGCCACCTCAATTCCATCGCATGTCGGAGGATCACCTGGCCCTTCTCCAACAGGAAGTTACGGCTCTCTTGGCCAAGGGAGCCATTGAGCGCATTCCTGTCCCAGAAGTAGGTCATGGTTGTTATTCCCACTACTTTCTGGTGCCCAAGAAGGACAAGGGCCTGCGTCCTATCTTGGATCTCAGGAACGTCAACCGCTTCCTCCGGAACGAGAAGTTCAAGATGTTAACACTCGCTCAGGTCCTGTCTGCTCTCGACCCTGGAGACTGGATGGTAGCGTTGGACTTGCATGAAGCTTATTTTCACCTCCCCGTCCTGCCGGCCCACCGGAGTTACCTGCGGTTCACGGTAGGCCACGAGCACTTTCAGTTTACCGTGCTCCCCTTTGACCTTACCAGCGCCCCTCTGGTGTTCACGAAAATGATGGCAGTGGTCGCAGCTCATCTGCGCAGATCAGGGGTTCTAGTCTTCCCCTATCTCGACGACTGGCTGTTGAAGGCGGGCTCGCCTCAGGCTGTTGTCTCCCACCTCCAGGCTACAGCCGACCTCCTGCATTCGCTGGGGTTCACCATCAATGTGCCGAAGTCACACCTGTTTCCCTCTCAGAAGCTCCTTTTCATCGGAGCGGTTCTGGACACAGCGCAGTTTCGGGCTTATCCTCCCGAGCAGCGAGTCCGGGATATTCGGGCTATGATTCCGATATTTCAACCTCTATCCCGGGTTTCGGTCAGAATGACCCTGAGGCTACTGGGCCTCATGGCCTCCTGCATCCTGCTCGTGGACTAAGCCAGGTGACATATGCGGGCTCTGCAGTGGGACCAGAACTTCCAGTGGGCACAGCATCAGGGGAATCTTTCAGATTGCGTCCAGATCTCGGAGGGCACTGCACGCCAATTGCAGTGGTGGCTAACGAACCAGGATTGGGTCAATGGCAGATCCCTCTCCCTTCTCCAACCAGAGTTCACATTGGTGACGGATGCATCACTGCTGGGGTGGGGCGGCCACATGGGAGAGGCGGAGATCAGAGGCCTCTGGTCTCCGGCGGAGTCCGGGCTCTACATCAACCTTCTGGAGCTTCGGGCGATTTGTCTTCCACTGAAGGCATTCCTTCCCTCTGTCCGGGGAAGAATAGTGCAGGTGTTCACGGACAACATCACCGCCATGTGGTACTGCAACAAACAGGGCGGGGTGGGGTCCTGGACCCTATGTCAAGAGGCCTTCCGCCTCTGGACATGGCTGGAACATCAGGGCATATTCCTGGTGGTTCAACACCTGGCAGGTTCCCTGAATGCCAGGGCGGACAAACTCAGCCGCAGGTGCATGATGGATCACGAATGGCGTCTTCACTCGGAGGTGGTGCAAGGTCTCTTTCAGCAGTGGGGAGAGCCTTGGATAGATCTATTTGCCACCGAAGAGAACGCGCAATGTCAGCGGTTCTGCGCGTTGGAATTTCCAAGGCGGCACTCTCTAGGCGACGCTTTTCGTCGCGAGTAGAGTTGCAGTCTTCTATACGCCTTTCCACCTATACCACTCTCAGAGGCTATCTTTCGGCCATTTCTGCCTTCCTTCGACTGCCTGACCAGCCTTCTCTTTTCAAGTCCCCGATTGTAAATAGCTTCCTTAAGGGCATTACTCATTTGTTTCCTCCAACTCCTTTCGTGATGCCCCAGTGGGACTTGAACCTGGTTCTTACTTATCTGATGTGTGCTCCTTTCGAGCCGCTACATAACTGTCCTCTCAGACTCTTAACCCTTAAAACTGCCTTTCTTGTTGCCCTCACCTCTGCTCGCAGGGTGAGTGAGCTACAGGCCCTTTCTTCTAAGCCTCCTTTCCTGGCTGTTCATCCGGACAAGGTTGTCCTCCGCACAAGGCCTTCTTTCCTTCCCAAAGTAGTTACCTCTTTCCATGTAGGACAGACCATCACTTTGCCCACCTTCTTTCCGCCTCTACATCCTTCTAAAGAGGAAGAGAGGCTCCGCCGTCTGGATCCAAAACGTGCGCTTTTGTTCTATCTGAATCGCACAAAACAATTCCGGGTGGATGACCAGCTCTTTGTCGGTTATGGGTGCGCCAAGAAAGGTCGGGCCGTGCAAAAACGAATCATCTCCCGATGGGTCGTTCTTTGCATCAAAATCTGCTATTACTTAGCGAAAAAGGTACCTCCAGTTGGGTTGCGTGTCCATTCCACCAGAGCGACAGTGGCCACTACTGCTTTGGGACGTGGAGTCGCCCTTCTTGACATCTGCCAGGCAGCTACGTGGGCTTCACTGCACACATTTACCAAACACTACTGCCTGGACAGCCAAGTCCTGAGGGACGGCTTCTTCGGCCGTTCGGTTCTCCAGGACTTTCTGGTGTGAACTTGGTTCGCAGACCCACCACCAGAGTTGGTATTGCTGGGGTATCTATTCTAAGGTGAGGAATCCATAACTAATTGTCTCTTTCAGATGAACAAGTTACTTACCTTCGGTAAGATATATCTGTAAGAGACATAGATTAGTTATGGATTCCTCACCGCCCCACCCATCCTCCCCGTTCTGCAAACTGACTTCTAGGGTAAGGGACTCCCTTTCAGGGCCCTAGGTTTCATGCACCAGTGGTCAGTGTCTTGCATGGCTCTGCGCTTCTGGCGTGGAATGTTGTGTAAAGATCTGACAGCACGCGAGGCAGCATCTAAGTAGATATCACAACGTCATTCTGGCGACCACGACGCCAACGACGAACGCAGAGTCGACCGATGCCACCTATCGACACGCATAGGTACTGCTGAGGAAAAAATTCTCCGGATCCAATCTGACGCCTGGGGGTAATTCTAAGGTGAGGAATCCATAACTAATCTATGTCTCTTACAGATATATTGTTACCGAAGGTAAGTAACTTGTTCTTCAAACCTGTCTCAGGCCTCTGCCACTGCAGGGCCAGGGCAAGCAGTTTACTGCCACCGTGACGTGGCATGTAAAGTGGTTGCCACGTCTGCAACTCCCCTTTTACTACATATAAGTCACCCCTAAGGTAGGCCTAGCTAGCCCTATGGGCAGGGTGCTGTGTCGGTAAAAGGTAGGACATGTGCCTTAACTGTGTGGCATGTCCTGGTAGTGGTTTCTCACTACTGTGAGGCTGCCTTCTCAAAGGTTTTCATTGGGAATTCCCTGATATGTGCTTCAGTGGTAATTTCTGTTCTGAGAGGGGTAGCGTGACCATGTTTGGTATGTTTTGAATAGTAGTGTTAAATCCTGCTTATTGGTGAAAGTAGATTTATTATTACTATTTTAGAAATTCCACTTTTAGAAGTGGGCTTTTCTGTTTGCTTATGTGTCTTTGTGCTCTGCCTGGATGTGTATTGACCATCTGGTTCTGACTGACAGGAGAGAGGGGATGTGCATTCACTCCAGCCAGTCACAAGGGGGGTTGAGGTGTGTCCTACCTTTCCTGGGTGACTCAGCACTAGGCTGAATAGACCTTGGCTGAATTTAGAGTAGTGGGAGGAGTTTCCCTTGCACCTGAATAGGCCTGGTCTGCATTTGGAGTGGTGGGAGGAGTTGCACCTGAATAGGCCTGTGCCTGCCTTCCACAGAGCTGGCTCCACCCCCCTGTGGTGTGTCTTGGGTCTGGTCTGGAAATGTGAATGGGGGTGTGGTGCACTTCAATATAGTGTTTGAAGTGCCCCCACAACAAAGACATTGGCACTATAAGTACAGGGGTTGTGACCCCATGAAAGGGAGAAGACACTGCATGGGACCAGAGGATTGCTTTGCTGGCAGGGAACCGCCACTGTGACTGTGCCTTGTGTGCTGATCTGCTGGAGGGACTTCATTTATGCCCAAGGACCCTGTGTGCTGGCCTGCTGCCTACTTTTCTAAAACTGAGTGCCCCATTGCTCTCAAAGGAGTCCAGCACGAAAGGAGTGCTGTGGACTGCTACTGGGGTCTTCTCTGGGCTGGAGAGCACGTAGCGTGGTGAGCCCTGCATGTTCCTTGTTTCGCGACTCCATGGTGGAGACAGGCTGAGTGCTTTTATTTTTATTGCCCTCTGAGTGCACTGGGGGACCACTGTAATTTATCCTTGTGCCCACGGAGTTGGTTCACTCTGTGTGACCAAGAAAGAGTGCTTTCCCTTGCCCTGCAGCGTGGGCAGCGCTGCACTCTCCTGGCATTGTCGGACAACAGGAGGAGAGAGCTGAGGAAACGAAGTGCTCTCCCTCTCGTATTCTTGCATCATCCCTAATCGTTGCAGCTGGGGCTCTGCTACGTAGCCCCAGGCTGCCACACAACGCGGAAGCAGTGAGGAATCCCGACCTGTGAGGTCCTTGGTATTGGCCAGCAATGCCCCCATCACAGTAGAACGGGGCCGAAGAGGGCAGAGCCGACGAAGACTTCGCTCCGTGCTCTGCCGGCTGCTACACCTTGCACGGAAAGGAGCAGCTGCACCGCTTGGTTGCGGGCAGCTGCGGGTCATCGGAAGGCCCTGGCCCAAGGGAGACTTTATGCTCCGTACCTTCCCGGCCCAGGAGGGGGCCTGACTGGAGCGCTGAGTGAGTCGCCCTGGATCCTGGTCACGAAGCCGCCATCAGGTACTGTAAGGGCTGGCGGAACGTCACCACCGGCCTACCTGCAGTCCTTCTCAGACGGCCAGCCCGATTCGTGGAAGAAAGGCTGTCCTTGTCCCAGCCTCCACACCAGCTCAGCGTGGCTGCAAGCCTGTAAACTCTGCCCGACCTGCGGGGAGGACCGGGCAACTCAGCATACTATTGGGGGCATTATTTGGCTCACAAAGTGGGGTGTAACCTTGACGGAGGCCCCCGGTTCACGGGCTGAGAAAGGTCCCGGTAATCACTACATTTCCTGTTGTAGGTGGGCAGGTGGCCCGGTATCCTACGTGTGGGGGAACAGAAGTACCGTATAACACTTGATAGGCGCACCAGTGTCTATGATTTAGGTACTTTACTCATGACATGTTGCCTACCAGGACCGGAATGTATCGGTATAAGTTGTTTTGCCTTGCACTATCAGGATAATGAGTACTGTTGCCAGAGGGCATTTTGGTGCCCAGTGATGAGGTGTTTATAATGTGTGCAATCTACAAGCATTTACTTGATTACACTGCTGATACTGTCATGACCATTGCCTAGTGGCAAATTGATGTTATGATTTATGTGATGTCATGACAATGGCCCGATTGCCCAAGTGATTTATGTGATTGTGGACTAATGTGTTTATGAACAATACAAAGTGTATTTTTATATAACCTTGTGTGGAGTCTATTTTGTGGTGTGCCTAGTCTGTCACTGATGTGTGTGTTGTGCAAATGCTTTACACATTGCCTCTGGGATAAGCCTGACTGCTCTGTCAAGCTACCAAGGGGGTGAGCAGGGGTTATCTTCAGTGTGTAACTTTCTTGCCCTGACTAGAGTGGTGGGTTCTGCCAGGCTTAGGTGCATACCCTAGCCAACCAGAAACCCCATTTCTAACAGTGAACATTTGCTTTGAAGGTGCCAGTCCTGTGATACCACCCCTGGTGTGACTGTGAGGTGGTGCAAACTCACCATTGGCGACCAGCAGCACCCCGAGGCCGAGGCAGCAGAGCAGGAGGCGAACACTGTGCAGACATCCTTGGTCCAGGGCAGGATGTGAGGAGTCGGCAATCTTTCCTTCCTTGGACAACACAAACAAGCAGTTCCAGATACAGTGAGAGAGAGGCGTGGTGCTCTCCCTAGAAGGAACAAGGCTCGGTGTGCCCCTCACACATGCCTCCCCCTCACCAGAGGCTTTGCTTCTCCCGGGGGAGGCCATCCCAGGATGGTGGAGGCTCTTGCTAGAGCTGGTGGGTGGGTGGTCACTGTTCACTAGGCCTCTACCTCCCTGGCACTCTCTTGTACTAGAGGAGCACCAGCTTCATGCTGCTCCTTCCGTCTCAGTGTTTAGGCTGCTTCTGCTGAAGAAAGGGATAGAGAGTAGAGGGAAACTAGAGATACCAAGCGGAGGGGCATAGCCCCTCCCAGGAACATGCTCCTCCCGCCCCCAAGATCTGTTCGGAGTCTCTTGGCATCGCTAATCACCCTTCCCGGGAGAGGCAGGGCGGGTCTGAGAGGACCCCTGACATCCAGAGGGCCATACCCTCGGCCTGAATCTCACTCTCGGCCCTCAAGAGTGCGCTCGGGTGAGCGTGCCAGCAAACTCCGCTCCGCCAGCAGCTGGCGGAGTTTTTTTGCCGAGCTCCATGCTCCAAGCGGAGCGCAGAGCCGCAAACCTCCGCAAAGTCTGCTGCGGGAGCGAAGTTTGCCGGCATATATGCATAATGTTTTATGCATGATGTGTGTGTGTGTATATATATATATTCACTGAAAAAACCATAGGTTTTAGGGACAGTTATAGTTAGTTGGACATTGCACTCGTACAAAACCCGTGAAATTCCCCCGTTATAGTTAGTTCAGCTAACTATAACTCGCGCCCCGCAATGCACTGCTGATGACGTCACATATTACATCACTCATGACATGGTCAGTGACATCACTGATGACATCACTGATGACATCTCAAATGACATCACTGATGACATCATCCAGTGACTGTGTGTTTCTGTAAAGTTTAAATATGTTTAATATATATAGGGAAAGGCGTATTGAAGAATGAGTGGGTGTATAAGTGTCTGAATGGATGATTTACTAGGTGCGTGACTAACTCTATAAGTGAGTGATTAAACGTATCTTACTGAATGCATGGGTTAGTGACTAAACTGTGTGAATGTCTGTATCTGTCTGTTGCTGTGTAAGTGGCTGCATGGGTTTGTGAATAGCTACATGAATGTCTATATGAGTTATTGATTGGTTGTCTGAGTATCTGTATGGGTGCCTGAGTGTTTGTGTGGGTGGGGTGTGTGCGACTCTGTGCATAGATGTGTGAGTGGGTGATTCACCTGGTGCATGGTTTCAAGAGTGCATCTGTGATGGACTGTATGGGTGGGTGATTGTGTGTATGGGTGTGTTAGTGAGTGAATGTATATCTCAGTGGTACATGTGTGAGTAACTACATTTGTGAAAGGCAGTATATATGTGTGTTGGAGTATATAAATGGGTATAAGTGAGAGTGTGTGATTGTGAGAGTGGCTGTATGGATGAGTGTGTACTTGTATTAGTGATTGTATAAGAGCGTAAGAATGTGCTAGTATTTGTATGAGTAAGTGAGCTGGTGTGTGTATAACTGTATAGGTGAGTAAATGGCAGTGTGATTAATTATTTGCATGACTGACTAGGTGTGTGAGTACCTCTATGGATGAGTGGCGGTGTGTGAGTGTCTATGTAGGTGTATGAGTGCATATGATAGTCCTGTACTGAGTGACCGTAAGTATGAGTGACTGTACAGGTGAGTGAGTGGATGTGTGTGTAGACCTAAGAATCAGTGAGTGGGTATGTAGTTATTGGTGTTGGAGTGTCTATGGTTTTGAGAATGGCAGTCTGTAATTTAGAGTGGGTGTATCAAAAGTTATATTAGGGTGTGAGAAGATGCATGAAATTATCACATGGATGATGTCATCAGTGATGTCATCAGTGATGTCACTGACCATGTCATGAGTGATGTAATATGTGACGTCATCAGCAGTGCATTGCGGGCGCGAGTTATAGTTAGCTGAACTAACTATAACGGGGAATTTCACGGGTTTTGTACGAGTGCAATGTCCAACTAACTATAACTGTCCCTAAAACCTATGGTTTTTTCAGTGAATTTCTAAGGTTTTTTAAATGCTAATTTCTAACTATAACGTGCCTGAAACCTATGGTTTTTTCAGTGAATTTCAAAGGTTTTTTAAATGCTAATTTCTAACTATAACGTGCCTGAAACCTATGGTTTTTTCAGTGAATTTCAAAGGTTTTTTAAATGCTAATTCCTAACTATAACATGTCTGAAACCTATGGTTTTTTTCAGTGAATTTCAAAGGTTTTGTAAATGACAATTTTTAAATGTATTAATTGTTATATTTATTTTTTTGATACTGATTTACTACATTTTTTTAAATTATTTATTTTTAGATATTTTATTTTTTAAATGACATTGTAATTACATTATACATTACATTACAAAAAATACTTTCTCAGAATGAATTACTTTAGTTTAAATACTTTGCAAATAGGCAATAGACTTTTAAGTACAGTAGTTACAGTTGTTGCAATGGGCAACACAATTTCAAACTCAATGCAACATTGAGCTCAATGTGATTTTCTAGTTAAATGCAATTAGTTACTTTATGGATTACTTTTCTAACCACAGGACTGGATCCTAGATTCAGTCCTGGGACATCTCCTGTAAACAGTTGAGTAAAAGCGTTTTGGTTACAGTAGTGATTTTTAAGGAATATTATTGTATTTTAAAAGTTGACACTTAGAAACTTTTTCACATAGAATCACCAATGTTATCCTATGGGAGGAAATTCACTTAGCAGGTAAGTAGTGTTATCGTTACTTTTTCTTACTCAGTGGTGGATCCTGGATCCAGCACTGGTGCATCTCCTGTAAGCAGTTGAAAGAATGCGTTTAAGTCATACAGGCGATTTTTAAGGAATATTTGTAGTTTGTGAAAATCGACACAAACTTTTCTGCTGAAAACCAGACAATGGATTCCTATGGAAGGAAATACAAGTTACTGGTAAGCACGGTTAGAATTACTTTTCAGGGTCAGTGCTGGGCTAAAAGATGCAGCACTAGGTTCTTTCCTAATAACAGGTGAGTAAATCGGAATTCGTAGTTCGGCTGATTTTAGAGGAATATTATAAAGTTCCAAAACTCCACACTTAGAAGAATTTCCAAGTGAAACCAGTCAATGTTAGCCTATGGAAGGAAATTCAAGTTACTGGTAAGTACGGTTAAAATTACTTTTCAGGATCTGTACTGGGCTCAAAGATGCAGCACTGAGGTCTCTCCTGATAACAGGTGAGTAAATTGGAATTCGTAGTTCGGCTGATTTTAGAGGAATATTATAAAGTTCCAAAACTCCACACTTAGATGAATTTCCAAGTGAAACCAGTCAATGTTAGCCTATGGAAGGAAATTCAAGTTACTGGTAAGTACGGTTAGAATTACTTTTCAGGATCAGTACTGGGCTCAAAGATGCAGCACTGAGGTCTCTCCTGATAACAGGTGAGTAAATCAGAATTCTTAGTTCGGCTGATTTTAGAGGAATATTTGTATGTTTCAAAAATTGACACTTAGAAACGTTTTCAGCAAAATGCAGGCAATGCTATCCTATGGATGGAAATTCAAGTTACTGGTAAGTACGGTTAAAATAACTTTTCAGGATCAGTACTGGGCTCAAAGATGCAGCACTGAGGTCTCTCCTGATAACAGGTAAGTAAATTGTAATTCGTAGTTCGGCTGATTTTAGAGGAATATTATAAAGTTCCAAAACTCCACACTTAGAAGAATTTCCAAGTGAAACCAGTCAATCAATCAGTCAATAAAAGCTTTATTCGACTGTTACAAAGACAATCATAAAAGCATAAAAGGTACATAAAATCAAATTCATGTCACTGATTACATACAATCATAAATACTAATACGTTAAAAAGATATGTGTCCAATGTACTTATCACCCGAAACATAAAAGATCACATAAAAACAAGTTCATAACACTTATTGGGTACAATCATAACAGTTAATACATTTAAAAATGTATATCCAAAGTCCTAATCAAGAATCTCGATCCTGACCCATCATCTCATTGCTATCCCAGATCATAGTTTTTCCAAGCCGTAGGACTCTTTTAATATATAATGCAATCCTCCATGCAATATGAACATTTTCCAAAAATTGCAGGCGGATTAGTGCTGGGCGACACTGTTTAAGGCCATAAGCTTTTAAAACTGGGATCAGTAACTCTTTTCTTTGTTTCATATAAAATTTACAAAAGAACATCACGTGTGATGTAGATTGAGTTGACTGCGAATCACACGGACAGAGGGGTAAAGTACGGGACCAGTCATTCATTTTCGGGAAAGACAGGAGTCTGTGGATAGTACCCATCCTAAATCTAAATAATATCATTCTATCAAACCCGCTAGAAACAAATGACAAATAGGGCTCCAACCCCTCCGAAGTGCGTATTAGCTGGTGTTGCAGGGCACTAGGTTTCAATAGCTCTCCTGCCGATCTTACATCACCCAAATATGCTAAGCCCATTAATTTTAAATCTTTTCTAGAGAGTCTGGACATTGAGGCGGGGTTTGTATAAAACTCTGGGTGGCCTAATGTTGATAAAAATGTTTTCACGTACTTCACCCACGGTATCAAATGAACCCCTCCAGTCTCATTATGTCCTGCATGATGGTTCTATTTAACACAGTCTGCTCCCTAGTCCATATTCTGTGCCAGAGGAGTATGGGTTCCAATTTAATTAGATCCGAGACATACATAAGACCCAATTCCTCATGGCACACAAAAGTGGAAGTACTTTGTGGGCCGATAACAGAAAACGTAGAAAAGCATTTTCCACTAGTTGCAACTCGTGTGTGTTCGTAAAACCCCAAACCCCTGCTCCATACATAGCCACCGAGAGACATTTTGCCTTGTAAATTTGTATAATTTCAGCTGGTGGCCTACGTCCCAGATTCCTACAAAAAGTAACAAGTGCACTAGTGGTTCTCATAAAGGCAAATTTTTTTGCAGTTACAGTTTTTGCCCAAGTATCATCGTCATTGAATAATATACCCAAATATGAGAAACTTAAAGTCTGAGATACCCTTTTAACCCTCCAGGTATATTTCCCTGCCTCTACCTCTAAATTTCTTATGACCAGAATTCATTATAAAAGTTTTAGTAATATTAATATTTAAACCCAGATTCTTCATAAAATCGTTAAAACTAACTAAAACCCTTTGGAGACCATTCTGCGTACCAGCCATCAATACTGCGTCGTCCGCATATAGTAAGGTAGGTAACGAGCGACCTCCCACCTGAGGAAAGTCTAGCCCGCTCTTGAGAAGTTCGTTCCCTAGTTCATTAATGTACAAATTAAAAAGGAAGGGGGCCAGGACACAACCCTGCCTGACCCCCCTCCTAATTGGAAATGCTTTAGTACATTCGCCTCCCTTACCATATCTGACCCTAGCTGCCGCATCACTATACAATTGCTGTAAAAAATTTACTATGTTCTGGTCCACACCTAGTGAGACTAGGATCTTCCATAACTTACAATGTCTCACTGAGTCAAAAGCGGCCGTTAAATCCACAAAGGCCATAAACAGACGGCCCTTTTTTGCCCTTGTGTACTTCCCTCTAGCATTGATAAATTCAGGCTTTGCTCAATCGTGCCCAGTCCTTTTCTAAAACCATATTGTAGGTCCGAGAGGATACCTGCTTCGTCTGCCCATATTTCTAATCGCTCTAATATAATCCGCCCTACCACTTTCACCATTGAATCAAGGAGGGAGATAGGTCTATAACACCCCGGATTAGTTCTCTCCCCCTTCTTGAATATCGGAATTATGGTCGATTCTGCCCAGGAGTTGGGCGGTTTTGACCTAAGGCTAGCGTTAATTACCTGAGTAACTACAGGACCCCACATATTGACATTATCTTTAAACAAATCAACTGGGACCCCATCGGGTCCTGGGGCCTTACCTCCCTTGCTCCGTGACAGAGCCGTAGTCACTTCCTCTAATGTCACCTGCATTGCTTCTAGGTGGATGGCCTCTTGAAAGCCTTTATTCCCACACCATTTAGGGTCATCATCCAAGTTATCGTTATATACATTAGAGAAAAAAGTTACCCAGTCCTCTTCTGCGATCGCTATCTCTATAGAGGGTCCCTCAGCCGGGGTCAAACAGGGGGATCTAACTATACGCCAAAAAGCCACATTGTTTTTCTGCCGTGCCGCCGTTTGGAGTGCTTCCCATGCCTCTTCCCTTAGGCATCTCTTTCTTGCCTTAACTGCTCTCTTGTAATCAAACCTAGCTGCTTTGACTTCAGGGATAGACCTCGGATTTTTATGCAACGCCGTCTTTAGCTTGGAATGGGCTTGCGAGCAAATTTTGTCAAACCAACCCACAGTATTCTGTTTTTTTTTGTTTTTTTAATTGAACCCACAAGAGGTTCTTCACCTCTTTAGATAATTCTAAATAGGATTGTACTATCTGATCGCAGGGGGCATGCTCATTCAGACAGATATCCATCGCATGTTTGCTAGTGAAGATCAGTTGTTTAGTCAGAGCCACGGGGTCCACCTTAGACCATCGGATAGAATATCCGTTTATTTGATTTAATACTAGATCTCCTGGCAAAATAATGCCTCTGTTACTCTTATGCTCATCGTGAATGATCAGGGGGGGCGTAAGTGATAAACAAAGGGGAAAATGATCACTTATTGCTATGTCCCCTACCTTAAAGGTTTTGAGCCTTGATGAATGGGGGTGAGAGACTAACATGTAATCTATTATAGAACGGTAGCCTCGACAGTTAAAGGTGTATGACAGAGGTAAAAAGGAGTTAAAAGATCATTTACTATACTGAGATCAAACATGTGCAGGAATTCATTGAAGCAGTCTCCTGCCCTTGAGTGACTAAAATGAGTACAAGATTCATCTCCAATCTGGGCCAAACCACACATCTTAGGATCCCTGTTTGGGCAGGGTGGACAGTTTAAATCTCCCTGAACTATAATCATATTATCTCTGGTGCCTGTTTCAAGAATGGTACTTATATTCCCACTTAACTCTTTCATCACACTGCTAAGATTTTCTATCGGGGCATTATTATAGAAATGTATCCATTATTATAGAAATTTATCAACCAGTCAATGTTAGCCTATGGAAGGAAATTCAAGTTACTGGTAAGTACGGTTAAAATTACTTTTCAGGATCAGTACTGGGCTCAAAGATGCAGCACTGAGGTCTCTCCTGATAACAGGTGAGTAAATCGGAATTCGTAGTTCGGCTGATTTTAGAGGAATATTTGCACAATGGTGAAGGAAGGGGGTGGGGCCTGAGGTGACATGTCTGCAAACACGCCCTGTGGCGCGTGTTAAGTTGGAGAATTAATTCCTCCTCAATCCCGAAGGTCCCTAGGGGCCAACTAGCCCACCAGATACCTCCAGTATGCGCCAGAGAGCTGCGTTGCAGAGAGGTGTTCAGAGGCCACGCCCTTTTTGCACCTCTCTGCAACGCAGCTCTGTGGCGCTTTCTGGACGTACCTGGTGGGCTAGTTGGCCCCAGGGACCCTCAGGATTGAAGGGGATTTAATTCCCCATCTTAAAACGCGCCACGGGGCCTGTTTGCCCACATGTCTCCTGAAGCCCCGCCCCCTCCCTTCACCACTGTGCAAACGCGCCCCGTGGCGCGTTTTAAGTTGGGGTATTAAGTCCACTTGAATCATGAGGGTCCCTGGGGTCCAACTATCCCACCAGGTACCTCCAGTAAGCGCCACAGAGCTGCGTTGCAGAGAGGTGTAAAAAGGGCGTGGCCTCTGTACACCTCTCTGCAACGCAGCCCCCTGGCGCATACTGGAGGTTCCTGGTGGGCTAGTTGGCCCCTAGGGACCCCCAGTATTCAAGGGGAATTACTTCCCCTTCTTAAAACGCGCCAGGGGGCGCGTTTGCAGAGTGGTTAAGGGAGGGGGCGGGGCCTCCGGCACGATGCCGGTCTTTTTTTGTATGGGAGGGGGGCTGCGTGGCCCCCCTTCCCTCGGCCACTTTTGGCCCCGGGGACCCCATCCCACGGGGCTTGAGGATTTTCTGTTTTTTTTTTAAAATAAAAAAAAACGGAAAGGGGGCCGCGTGGCCCCCCTTCTCTGGGCCTCTATTGGCCCTGGGGACCCCATCCCCCGGGGCATGCCCTCTTTTTTAATAATTAAATATTTGGAGGGGGCTGCGTAGCCCCCCTCCTCAGGCCACTTAAGGCCCCGGGGACCCCATCCCCGGGGCCGGCCTTTGCGTCCTTTAAAAAAAAAAATCCTTTTTTGGGAGGGGGGCTGCGTGGCCCCCTCCCGGGCCACTAATGGCCCCGGGGACCCCATCCCCGGGGCCTGGCCACTCGTTGGGGACCATGGGGGTCCCCAATCCCCGCACGTTCCTGCCGGCTCCCCGCGTCCTGCGGGAGCCGGCATTGCTTTCCATAAGGGAGCTGCTGACATGCAGCTCCCCTTATGGAAAAGCAATTCTGCTTTGCTTCATTGAAGCGAGAGCAGGTTTCCCTGCTCTCGCTTCAATGAAGCAGCAAGTTTGCAATGGCAGGACGTGAGCCGCGAGGCTCCCGTCCTGCCATTACAAACAGCAGTGTCCCGGGGGTAGGCACCCCGGGACACTGCAGGAGCTGGGCCTGGGGGGTGGCGGTCCCCAGGGCCACCAAGGCTCCAGGAGGGGCCGCGCGGCCCCCTCCCCACTTCTACATAGCCCCGGGAGGTGGTGTTCCCGGGCTTCAGGGGTCCGAAACGGACCCCCACATGTATTTTCTTAGTGCCCCGGGGAGGCGGCGGTCCCCGGGGCGTGTGGGGGGGCGGAGAGCCCTCCCGCACCATTTTTGTTTAAAGCCCTGGGGTTGGCGGTCCCCGGGGCTTGGGGGGCCTTAGAGGCCCCCCACATAAAATTAAAACCAACCCCCTCATGCCCCCGGGACTTGCCCCACCCGGGGGCAAATTAGCATCAGAGCGGGGGAGACCGCGCTTCGATTTTTTTTTTTTATCGGCAGGATCCGCGCACCCAGCGCGTTTTTGGACGATTTTTAAAAGAAAATAAAAAAAACATTTTGGGGCCCTGGGGGTCCTTGTAAGACCCCCTGAGCAGGCCTAGGGGGTCAGGGTGTTTCTACCCTGCCCCTTTTGCGCTTTGCGCCCTTGTTTTTGTCTTTTCTTGTCCCTCAGTTCTACCGAGGGACAAGATGGCTGCCAACACTTCCTGGTTTGGAGTGTTGACAGCCAATTAGCATGCAGCTCGTGGTCGGGAGGGTGCGCGGATCCACCTCGGCCATAGATATCGAAACTTTTATTTTGGATTTTCTCAGCAACTACTGAACGGATTTACACCATTTTTAAAAGGGTGCTTTCTGAACCAAGCACTACTTTTTGCCAAATTTGGTGTAATTCCGTTCAGCAGTTTTGCTGTAGCCTTGCATAAAGTTTCCTATAGGAAATTGATTTTTCACTCTTATTTTCTGAATTTCTCAGTAACTACTGAACGGATTTACACCATTTAAAAAAGGTCGCTTTCTGAACCAAGCGCTACCTTTTTGCAAAATTTGGTGTAATTCCGTTCAGCAGTTCGGGCTGTAGCCGTGGCTAAAATTTCCTATGGGAATTAACATGGAGAAACACGTTTTGGGACCCCCTTTTTTCTCGGCCCCGCTTGATGAATCACCCCGAAACTTTCAAGACAGGAGCGGACCGGAGCGCCCCACTAGTTTTGAAAATTTTGCGATGATTCGTCAAACGACGCCATACTTATTGGGAATAGAATGTTGCGGATTTCCTATGGATAATAGGTCCTAACTATGACTATCTACTGGCGACCGCCAGTAGATAATATATATGTATTATCTACTGGCGGTCGCCAGTAGATAGTTATAGTTAGGACCTATTTTCCATAGGAAATCCGCGACATTCTATTTGAAATAACTCTTGCGTCGGTTGACGAATCTTCGCGAAATTTTCAAACTTTATGGCCCGCTCCGGTCCGCTCCTACCCTGAAAGTCTCAGGGTGATTCGTCAAGCGGGGCCGAGAAAAAGGGGGTCCCAAAACGTGTTTTCCCCATTCATTTTCCCATAGGAAACTTTAGACACGGCTACAGCTCGAACTGCTGAACGGAATTACACCAAATTTGGCAAAGAGGTAGTTCTTGGTTCAGAAAGAACCCTTTTGTTAAATGGTGTAAATCCGTTCAGTGAGTTATGAGAAATTAAAAATAAGAGACAAAAAATCAATTTCCCATAGGAAACTTTAGACACGGCTACAGCCCGAACTGCTGAACGGAATTACACCAAATTTGGCAAAGAGGTAGTTCTTGGTTCAGAAAGAACCCTTTTGTTAAATGGTGTAAATCCGTTCAGTAGTTGCTGAGAAAATCAAAAGTAAAAGTACATATATATCTATGGCCGCGTCGGATTCGCGCACTCTCCCGATCACGAGCTGTCTGCTAATTGGCTGTCAACACTCCAAACCAGGAAGTGTTGGCAGCCATCTTGTTCCTCGGTAGAACCGAGGAACAAGAAAGCAGTAAAAAAGTGCGCAAAACGCACAAAGGGGCAGGGTAGAAACACCCTGACCCCTAGGTCTGCTCAGGGGTCCCACAAGGACCCCTGGGCAGAAAAAAGCATTTTTTTTAAAAAATCGGCAGGATGCGCTCAGGGAGCGCGAATCCTGCCGGCAAAAATCGAAGGGCGGTCTCCCGCGCTCGATGTATTTGCCCCCGGGTGGCCCAAGTCCCGGGGGCATGATGGGGAGTTAAATTTATGTATGGGGGCCTCAAAGGGCCCCCAAGCCCGGGGACCGCCACCCCCGGGGCTTCTTTAAAATGGTGCGGGAGGGCTCTGAGCCCTCCCGCAGCCCCGGGGACCACCACCTCCCCGGGCTTCTTTTTTTTTTACTTTTTGCTGTGTGGGGGAGGGGGCTCGAGCCCCCACACGCCCGGGGACCGCCACCTCCCCGGGGCACTAACAAATTAAAATGGGGGTCCGTTTTGGACCCCGAAGCCCGGGGACCACCACCTCCCGGGGCTTTGCTGATGTGGGGAGGGGGCCGTGCGGCCTCCCTCCTGGAGCCTGTGGAGGCCCTGGGGACCGCCACCCCCAGGGCCGGCTCCTGCAGTGTCCCGGGTGCCTACCCCGTGACACTGCTGTTTGCAATGACAGGACGGGAGCCTCGCGGCTCCGTCCTGTCATTGCAAACTGCTTTGGATATTGGAAGAGAGAGCACGGAAACCTGCTCTCGCTTCCAATATCCAAAGACAATTGCTTTTCCACACAGCCCCCTTCAGGGGAAAAAAAAACGATCGGGCCGCAGGCCCCGCCCCTTCCTTCACCACTCTGCAAACGCGCCCCTGGCGCGTTTGCAGATGGGGAAGTAATTCCCCTTGAATACTGGGGTCTCTGGGGCCAACTAGCCCACCAGGAACCTCCAGTATGCGCCAGGGGCTGCGTTGCAGAGAGGTGTACAGAGGCCACGCCCTTTATACACCTCTCTGCAACGCAGCTCTGTGGCGCTTTTTGGAGGTACATGGTGGGCTAGTTGGCCCCCAGGAACCCTCAGGATTCAAGGGGACTTAATCCCCCAACTTAAAACGCGCCACGGGGCGCGTTTGCACAGTGGTGAAGGGAGGGGCGGGGCTTCAGGTGACATGTGTGCAAACAGGCCCCGTGGCGCGTTTTAAGATGGGGAATTAAATCCCTTCAATCCTGAGGGTCCCTGAGGCCAACTAGCCCAACAGGTACATCCAGAAAGCGCCACAGAGCTGCGTTGCAGAGAGGTGTAAAAGGGGTGTGGCCTCTCTACACGTCTCTGCAACGCAGCCCCTGGCGCATACTGGAGGTTCCTGGTGGGCTAGTTGGCCCCTAGGGACCCTCATGATTCAAGGGGACTTAATCCCCCAACTTAAAACGCGCCACGGGGCGCGTTTGCACAGATGTCACCTCGGGCCCCGCCCCTACCTTCACCATTGTGCAAATATTCCTCTAAAATCTGCCGAACTACGAATTTGGATTTACTCACCTGTTATCAGGAGAGACCTCAGTGCTGCATCTTTCAGCCCAGTACTGATCCTCAAAAGTAATTTTAACCGTACTTACCAGTAACTTGAATTTCCTTCCATAGGCTAACATTGACTGGTTTCACTTGGAAATTCTTCTAAGTGTGGAGTTTTGGAACTTTAAAATATTCCTCTAAAATCAGCCGAAATACGAATTCCTATTTACTCACCTGTTATCAGGAGAGACCTCAGTGCTGCATCTTTCAGCCCAGTACTGATCCTCAAAAGTAATTTTAACCGTACTTACCAGTAACTTGAATTTCCTTCCATAGGCTAACATTGACTGGTTTCACTTGGAAATTCTTCTAAGTGTGGAGTTTTGGAACTTTAAAATATTCCTCTAAAATCAGCTGAAATACGAATTCCGATTTACTCACCTGTTATCAGGAGAGACATCAGTGCTGCATCTTTTAGCCCAGCACTGACCCTGAAAAGTAATTTTAACCGTACTTACCAGTAACTTATATTTTCTTCCATAGGAATCCATTGTCTGGTTTTCAGCTGAAAAGTTTCAAAGTGTCGATTTTCACAAACTACAAATATTCCTTAAAAATCGCCTGTATGACTTAAACGCATTCTTTCAACTGTTTACAGGAGATGCACCAGTGCTGGATCCAGGATCCAACACTGAGTAAGAAAAAGTAACGATAACAGTTTTTACCTGCTAAGTGAATTTCCTTCCATAGGATAACATTGGTGATTCTATGAGAAAAAGTTTCTAAGTGTCAACTTTTAAAATACAATAATATTCCTTAAAAATCACTACTGTAACCAAAACGCTTTTACTCAACTGTTTACAGGAGATGTCCCAGGACTGAATCTAGGATCCAGTCCTGTGGTTAGAAAAGTAATCCATAAAGTAACTAATTGCATTTAACTAGAAAATCACATTGAGCTCAATGTTGCATTGTGTTTGAAAATGTGTTGCCCATTGCAACAACTGTAACTACTGTACTTAAAAGTCTATTGCCTATGTGCAAAGTATTTAAACTAAAGTAATTCATTCTGAGAAAGTATTTTTTGTAATGTATAATGTAATTACAATGTAATTTAAAAAATAAAATATGTAAAAAAAATGTTTCTAAAAATGTAGTAAATCAGTATGAAAAAAATAAATATAACAATTAATACATTTAAAAATTGTCATTTACAAAACCTTTGAAATTCACTGAAAAAACCGTAGGTTTCAGACATGTTATAGTTAGGAATTAGCATTTAAAAACCTTTGAAATTCACTGAAAAAACCATAGGTTTCAGACACGTTATAGTTAGAAATTAGCATTTAAAAAACCTTTGAAATTCACTGAAAAAACCATAGGTTTCAGGCACGTTATAGTTAGAAATTTGCATTTAAAAAACCTTAGAAATTCACTGAAAAAACCATAAGGTTTTAGGGACAGTTATAGTTAGTTGGACATTGCACTCGTACAAAACCTGTGAAATTCCCCCGTTATAATTAGTTCAGGTAACTATAACTCGCGCCCCCGCAATGCACTGCTGATGACGTCACATATTACATCACTCATGACATGGTCAGTGACATCACTGATGACATCACTGATGACATCTCAAATGACATCACTGATGACATCACTGATGACATCATCCATGTGAGAATTTAATGCATCTTCTCACACCCTAATATAAGTTTTGAAACACCCACTCTAAATTACAGACTGCCATTCTCAAAACCATACACACTCCAATACCAATAAGTACATACCCACTCACTGATTCTTAGGTCTACACACACACATCTACTCACTCACCCGTACAGTCACTCATACTTACAGTCACTCAGTACAGGACTATCATATGCACTCATACACCTATATAAACACTCACACAACGCAACTCATCCATAGAGGTACTCACACACCTAGTCAGTCATGCAAATAATTAATCACACTCCAATTTACTCACCTATACAGTTATACACACCAGCTCACTTACTCATAAAAATACTAGCACATTCTTACGCTCCTATGCAATCACTGATGCAAGCACACACTCATCCATATAGCCACTCTCACAATCACACACTCTCACTTATAGCCATTTATATACTCCAACACACATATATACTGCCTTTCACATATGTAGTTACTCACACATGTACCACTGAGATATACATTCAATCACTAACACACCCATACACACACTCACCCACCCATACAGTCCATCACAGACGCACTCTTGAAACCATGCACCCAGTGAATCACCCACTCACACATCTATGCACAGAGTCACACTCACCCCACCCACACAAACACTGAGGCACCCATACAGATGCTCAGAGAACCAATCCATAACCCATATAGACACTCATTTAGCTAGTCAGAAACCCATGCAGCTGCTTACACAACAACAGACAGACGGATACAGACATTCACACAGTTTAGTCACTCACCCATGCATCCAGTAAGATACGTTTAATCACTCACTTATAGACTCAGTCACGCACCTACTAAATCATCCATTCAGACACTTAGACACCCACTCATTCTTCAATACGCCTTTCCCTATATATATTAAACATATTTAAACTTTACACAAACACACAGTCACTGGATGATGTCATCAGTGATGTCATCAGTGATGTCATTTGAGATGTCATCAGTGATGTCATCAGTGATGTCACTGACCATGTCATGAGTGATGTAATATGTGACGTCATCAGCAGTGCATTGCGGGGGCGCGAGTTATAGTTACCTGAACTAACTATAACGGGGGAATTTCACGGGTTTTGTACGAGTGCAATGTCCAACTAACTATAACTGTCCCTAAAACCTTATGGTTTTTTCAGTGAATTTCTAAGGTTTTTTAAATGCAAATTTCTAACTATAACGTGCCTGAAACCTATGGTTTTTTCAGTGAATATATATATATATATACATATATATATATACATATACACATTATGCATAACTGTTAGCCTTGTAATATGGTCCAATGTTGGCTATGAAGCTTTCAGTGACATATACCAGAAGGTGGGAGGACTAGTGATTTGTACATATCAGAGCCCCAAGATGCAATATAGGGCCAAAATTCACAATACTCATGGTGATGGCCAATGGATTTAGGTGATTCTGTGGGTAACACATAATTTTGGATTTACCATGTCTGCCATCTAATTAGCAGATTACACAAAACTTTGTTGTTCAGTTTGATGAAAATAATAGTGCTAGAGAATGTGTCACATAATTTGCCCCTTCTCATAAATAATGTAGAAACCCTTGCTGCATAAATTAGTCCTCCATGCTGCATAATTCTACCAGGTCTGACAATGGTGTGGAAGCTATCATTATGAAGATGATACACACATTTCACAGAGAATCAGGTAATATTTCCCATATTCCATGGTTTCTAGTGAAATATGGGTTTTATATTTTCACAATAAAAGCAGCCAAACATTTGCAGGCAGATCACTGCATTTCTCTCAACAAGCTGTCCTCTGTACATTTCATCATTATTACTGAAACCTCTATGGTTCACCGCTTGATGTCTCCATGTCCGAGATAGCCTCCTTCCTGTATATGGCCTACCTTTTCCCCGGCTGCCACCGACTGAACGTGACAAGATTAATGCCCCCCATCACCATTCAGGATGATAGAGGGATGATTGATGACCTGGCCCCTGATAAAGCGCCAGGCTCAGATGGTCTGCTGGCTGAGTTCTATAAAATCTTTGCCACCACCCTGACAACTAAGCTTATCGAAATATAATGATGCCCTGGCGACCGGCGTCCTCCCTCATTCTGACCTCGATATTAAAGCCAGGCAGAGAGTCTACCGACCCTGCATCCTACCGCTCTCTTGCAATTATGAATATAGACTTTAAAATCCTCAGACATTTTCTGGCTACTAAAATCCAACGAGTGATTTCACAGTTAGTGCATGCAGATCAGAATGGATTTGTCCCACGGAGGAACACCTCTCTGAATATCCGATGTCTGTATAGAATTATAGAGTCAGTGCACCCCACCTGACCCAAGGCAGCTGCCCTTGTGCTAGACTAAGAAAAGCATTCAACACACTGCACTGAGACTACCTTTTCTAGGTTTTGAATCATTTCAGTTTTCGAGTCAGCACAGCATGGATGGTCCTGCTCCTGAATGCAGACCCACCAAACTGGATCCTTTCCCAGGGCCACATATCAGTACCTATTCTGATGCACAGGCAAATCATACAGGGTTTCCCCTTTCCTATTTGCCTTGCCATAGGGCCTCTAGCAATCTGCTTGTGGCAGGGTGGAGGAGCCTTGGGGTATCCTAATACCGTTCAGACTCCACACAGTCTTGTTGTATGTGGATGGAATATTATTTCATCTCAAATACTTTGAGCCAAATTACGATCTTGTCGTGATCATTCTCATATTTCCCTCGTTGTTGCGATGTGTGTAGTGATATCAGGCTTTAGAGTCAGCTGGAACTAGTCCTTGTCTGTTCCAGCTCAATCCTGCGCCCTCCCACAGTTCACTCTGGAACATAAACCGGATCATTGAGAAGGAGTCTGTCAGCTACTCCTTCTGGTGACCAAGATGGTTATGCTGCCTCACCTCTTATACCACTTTCCCAGCGTCCCAGTGTTCCTTCCCCCGAACTTTTTCTGAGCTTTGGACAGACTCCTGAAGAAATGTAAATGACACGGCTCTCACTGCAGCGTCGCTTTATCCAGGCTGTGTCTTCCGGTTGAGCATGGTGGGCTCTGTGACCCTAACTTTAAATATTAGCATCTGGTGGTCAGTTCTAATAGTTGACTCACTAGATGGCGGGGCACTCCTTGGACGAGACATGCACCGTTGCACCCCCCTTCACTCTTGAAGGCATCCTACTAAGCTCGGTCTCTGGAGTCACTCTTTGTACAGATCTCGACTGCCTTGTCTCAGTTACGTTATGCTGCCTGGCTAGCGGCCTCTTGATCACCAAATCCATTGTTACCTATGATACCGTTCTGGGTCTATTCAAGCCTGAGGGACATTTGGTGGGTCATGAGGTATACCCTTGGGAACTGGCTGGCATGCATCTATTCCGGAATGGGCCCCTCTTGCAGTTTTCAGATCTGGTGGAACACTGTGTACTTCATGTGGGCTAATTCCTTACTTGCAGCCTGATGAGGAATGACCTCAGACAGATATTGTCCATAGTGGAAGCTGAACCACCTGCACACGAGTCAATAAACTCCTAACACAAATGGGAATGGGTTGCAGACTTGTCACTTGGCTCAATAAGGCCTTGATGAACCACACACGGGTTTTGCTGCAAGCCACACTGAAAACCTGGGAGGATGAATTTGTCAGGGTCCTTCACAAGAAGGAATGGGTTGGATCGCTAAAATGAATTTCTACAGAAAGTCTCCTGTAATGCCTGACTGAAACTTGTAGAATTTAAATTCTCTGCGGGGCTTACCTTTCACTGGAACACATCAGTAGGGATTTGCCCAGAGTATCAGACTACTGCGCTAGATGCCCCTCACCACCAGCTGAGATCAAACACATTCTCTGGGATTGCCCCTCTCTCCATAACTATTGGGAAGAAATGCTATGGTAACTTGAGACGATCACTAAATTACCCGCGTTGAAATCTTGGGAGGTGATTGCATTAGGTATAAACTGGCATCCAAATAAACACAAAGAAGCTTCCTGTTTTCTTAACTTTGCACTGGCGCTTGTGACAAAAGAGATTACCACTCACTGGAAGGGCCTTTGTCCCCCACTCAGCACCTCTTGGTGCTGATCCCTCGAGATATGGATGGAGGCTGAAAGTGTAGGCGTCCACAGGGAGGAAGTTAGAGGACTGCGCTAGCAGCCGATTGCTGCCAATTGGGATACCCTAATGTCAAGTTGAACAGAGCAAGTGCAGATGATGACCTCTCCTCCTGATTGCCCTTTCCCTTACCTGAGTTTCAACGACCCACCCCACTGGCCCACTTATCCCTATTGAGACCACTGCACCACAGTACCACTTGGCGTAGAGCCCAATGCGGCTCTTATTAGTTACTCACCTTGCCATGTGAAGGGATGGAGACTTTTTCCCCTACATCCTATGCTACAACTTTGTCCTCAAGTGTTCTACCTTTGCCCCCCCCTTCATTTTTGTTCTCCCATGTTAATTCATTGAGCTTTCACTTATACTAAAACCTGACGCTTTACAACTTGCACTGGGCCCTTGAACCCTGACAGCCGAGATAACGCCCCCGTTCATGACAGCATTCCCTTGACTGTCTACTACCCAAAACGTGGCCCAATCGAGCTGGCACAAACCGCCCCCACTGCCTCCCAAGAGCTGTGCTGTGTGCTAGCCACCTGTAATCAATGTGATTGTTGTCCTATAGTTTGCTGGATGTTGTTTTTATAAACATTCTACTAAAAATTATTTTAAAAAACACCCATACATTTATTATATATACTTACATATATGCATATACACACACAACAGTTAATATAATCATTTAGTTTCCCGCTTTCACACACATTTAGTGCTAATTCGATAATTGTAATTAGTCTTCACAAACTTCCAATGCTGTCACTGAGCAGATGCCTAGTTGCGTAAACTCATTATTCTGTTTAATAGCGCATGAGTGACAAAAAACTTGTGTTTACATTGAAGATAATTAATTTTGGAAATTATTCAATTTTTGTTTCTTATAAGAAAAAGACGTGATGTACTGTGGAGATTATTTTAACAAAATATTAATTAGATTAGAATGTGTATGTTTTACACTACACACATTGGGGAAAAACTTTTTTTCAAAAGTGGGGCAATTTATGCACAATATCACACAAAGATACATACTGAAGTAAGGAATCCTACCTGCACCATTGTGATGGCTTCTCCCAGGGCACCTCTTGCTGGTACTGCTCAATGGCGGGGCCCAGTGGAGTAGCAAGGATGTCATGCACACTTGTGCAATAAGTAACATCCATCCACCGGTTGAATGGTAAGACAGACAATTTGGGGGCAGTGAGCCCCTAGCACTATTTGGGTCCTGGTGCCCTTGCACATGCTCCATAATTGGTAGCGGCCTCTCTGGAGAGGCTCCTGTTGCTTCTGCCCCATTAAAGTTATCCTAGGTTGCTACTAAAGCCTTCTACCAATGGGAGAGATGTAGTCAATAGCTGAATGTGCTGTCTCGGGATGGTCATCAGTTGGCAGAGATACTAACCCTGTCAAGGACTACCTTCTAGCATGTTCTGCACCATGTATTGTGATTAATTTTACAAGTGAATTATTTGCATTTCATAAGTAAAATGTATCGCCTGATGCCCCGTGTCTGTCCTTGTGTACCTGCGTTAGTAAATGAAATGCTTGCATTTCAATTACAAAATGCAAATAATTATTGAGATGTTAACGGGCGGCCTTGGAACCCCAAATAAGCTGGGGTGGGGGCGGTGTTGAGGTTTTATGGGGGGAGGGGGGCTACCATGCCTTGATTTGTTCCACCCCTGCCAAAGTTGCCAAGACAGGATGGCTATTTAAAAAAAATCCGGTGCCTAATGGTACATCCACCGTCACCTCTTACGACATAATTAGACCATTTTTTAAATCCTATTTTGAAGGATACCGAGAGTAAAAACATACTTATGGCCAGTGTTAATTCTAATCTATTATCAATTGATAAAAATGTGGAGCAGTGGAAATAAATAGTTTATATAATTTTAACTATTTATGGTATTTAAGACTTATGGACCCAGTCACAAGGACAACAGAGCACGTTACATAGAACATAACACAGGTGCAACACAATTTAGATTGGGGACCAGTAATCAAACAGCAGCAATCATAGTGCAATTGAAAAAAATGGTAAGATAAGGGGTGTAAACAGAAGCATAAGGCCTTTTTAATTTGGTGCACAGAGCTTAAAAAATGAGGAAAGTAGGATTCATTGTCATGTTTTCTGGGACCTGATTCAGAGTCTGGTAGTTGAGCACGAGAAGGCATGTTATAATGTCTTGCTCTCCTTTTTCGGGAATAAATAATCAGCAGTATGCCCTATGAAATACCACACATCAAGGAACTCAAATTGGAACTGTCTTCACTCTCAAAGTAAAATAAATACTTGAAGAGCAGTAGCTTCAGGAATATTTCCAGTATTTATAACCTCCTAGAGTATACTGAGGCACCTCATTTCTGCCCAAATTGCTGGAAACAAAGATTGAGATACAAGCCAATATTCTAAGAGGATGTGACCTAATCCTCAAACCCTTTTTGAAGCTCTATGAAGGTTATAAATCTATGTTAAGTCCTTTGCAGAGGTATTATAATGACAATATATGCTTTAATGGTGGTATTAATATTATTTTGTGTCGAAATTTATTTTCTGAATACCTAGATGGGTTTCAGACTATTTCTGGTGAACAAATGTTATAGAGGTATGGACATATGTCAAAATAAAATATAAACCCTGACTAAAGTAAAATAAAGTTGAAACCAGATTTTTATGCAAACAAACCCCAGCTATGTGCCAAATGAATGTATAAAAATATTATAAAGTATTAATTTGAAGTTATGGTTTGTTTTGTTATAATGTTATATTTCAAAGTGTGATATGTAGAGGTAGATTATAAATATATTAGAAAATAGTCTAGGAAGTTAGATTTAGAGCATCATTTAGTTGACTCAAGCTAATGACTGGTTGTTGTAATAAGGCATTCAGCTTCTCTGCTACTTATTGTCTATTTGGGACCACTTTGCCAATGTTTGCTTTTTTATCTTATGATCCTTTACCATTGTATATTATTGTTCTGTGCAAATGTCTGAAGTGCAAAGCATAACAAAAGTTATGAGTGGTATAAAACAAAGGACACAAAATGTAAACTTTAAAAAAATTTTTTTAATAAAAGCAAACTTTGCAAAAAAACAAAAATGTAATATAGAGTGTATTAGAAAATACATCATCAGAAAGGTCCAGGTTCACACTCAAGTTCACAATTACAGAGATCACATGTAATTCAAACACAATGAAAATAATTTAAGCAAAGGGAAGTCCATAAGAAAATTGTGGTTCTACAGGACTGATATGTGTGTACTTAAAGACTGACATACAGATAACATAATCCCTGGATCCGAACGCCTGAAATCATCAAGACAAACTTAGAAACTGGATAAATTGGTTCCCCAAAGTGGGTGGCTTCATAACCCAGCTGCTAATTGGTGACCATTTACCTGGCTTCTACTGCAAGCCAGTGTAGCTTGGGTATAATCGAGTGTAATAGTGTGACATAATCCAACACTTGAGGATATAGGTATTGGGTCCACCCTTTAGAGCTACAATACCTTTATTCAACTGAGCTACAACACAAACTTTCTCTTTATCACTCAGTGTAAGCGCCATTAGTGCTTAATTTGTGCCAGTAGATGCCTGCGGTGGGCCCATTCACATATTTCTGTCGATCGGGTCTTGGCTTTTTATGATCATACTTTGCCGCAGAGCAAGAAAGTCAAAAAAGGGACAAGGGTGGATGGCGAGAAATATTGGAAATCGTTGCCAAATGGAGAAATCAGAGATGACAAAGGTTACAGGTCCGAAATGGAGATAGGAAATGTAGGATGGTGAAACAGAGTTGAGATGGAGTCTCGACTAAACTACGTTTGTGCTTGGCAATCCCATTTTCAGAAGCGCCGAAAGCGAGCGCCTACACATATTTATTTACTTTTGCAAATGGAGCACTGCCTGCCTTGATATTGCCCATCCTCTCTCACGTTAAGCATTCTAGGACTTGAACCAGTAACTCATTCATACACATTGATATGATTTATCTGTGTGGATGCAGTGATCAGAGTGAATTCATTTTCTGCCCATATTCTATGAAACTTATGTTGGTGATACCGTCAGTTAAATTAAATAACATCATACATGTATATTGCAATTCTGTTTCTGTACAGCATCAAACTTTGCACTCCCAAATCGGACAATAGGTATTCATTTTTGCTTAACAATTACAATTACAATTGTAATTGTATTAATATACAATTACTATTGTTCAGTCAGTTAATCTTTATTTCGGTTCTTTAAACCATAAAAGCATGTACAAACATTATAGGCAAGGGATTAATAACATTTGCAAAATTACATTTTTCAGTTTGTTAAAATGATAAAAACCATTTTTGCAAGTTAGAAAGTTCAATTAAAACAGATAAAACGATGTGTTCCCAGACACAGTCCATTTCTAGTAAAACACATAATTGACCATAAAAAAGGGCTTAGTTTAAGGAAAATTAAATATAGCAGCTAACACATTCCTAATGAAAGTACTTGAGCTACAGTAACCGAGTACATCCACCTATTGTTATTAGGAAGTGCACAATCACTTATCTAAAACAAAATTGCATTTATAGAATTTCATATGTTTTTCTCTGGCTAATAACTAGAGCTGTCTTGGAGTTCGGGAACCAGATTCATATCCCGGCCCCAGCTCAACATCCTGTGAATATGGGTTTATCTCGCAATCTCCCTGTACCTAAAAAATGTGCAACGTATTCTCGTTCTATTGTAGAATGTGCTACTCCCTTAGGTCAAGTTAGCCCTTTATAAAACTGTAAAAGTAAAGAAAATGAATGCTTCCTAATGAGTGTTTGATTAGATCAATATTCAATCATTGGGGAAAAATGAGTACTGGGGAGTGGAAACTATAATTTCAACCGACTAACAGACTGGAATTTAGAAACTTGATCCAAATAAAGATTTTGAAGTTGCATTAGTTTTCCAGAACACGTGAGACTATTTGATACATGCATCAACATTTTTTTTCATTCTATACAGACTCACATGATTAAAGTCCTCGATTGGTTGCACTTTTACTGAATTGTCCTCAAAAGCTGATTCTACACTACTACTGTCCACATAGCCACTAAATATCACTGTGTCCATTGGGATGGTTTGCTGGCACTTACAAGACATGTAAAGGAAGGGCTATTTCAATTTACTGGGTTAAATTCCAAGGCGGCCTATTATGTGAAACTATACAGCATGTCCCCTTTTGCATGGTATATAACCCACAGTGAACTACAAGAAATGAAGTATATTTAAATAAAGTATATTTAAATAACCTATGCTCCTTCAGAGACTGTTTCACAATACTTTAATCTGCAAAGGAGAGTGAATAATAAGTAGCTGCCATTGTAGAGACAGTTGTAGTATGCTTATTGAACTTTTAGGGATTACCCGAGTAGCGTGCCTTCTCTGACATGGTGTGCCGCAGAAGTCAAGATGATCCAGTGGCTGAATGACAGAACTAGCTTTTCTCTTTTTGATTTTAGTCCGCTGATAAATGATAGCCTGTTTTTAACAGAAAATATATAGTAAATGTGAATTTTGAGGAGCTTCTAAAGGGACATGGCTTCTGGTGCAGAGCCTTTGGGCAAAATAGGGGGGATGTTTCTTCTCTGGAAGGATCTGAGTGCAAGGGTGTAACATGTGAAGTAATGACGGACCTCTTAGTGATCCAAGGGCTATAGGGAGCAGCGCTAGACAGACATAAGTCACCCAAAAGTACATTTCAAGGGACTTCCTGGGCTCATGGCCATCTCTGCAGATTGGTAATCACCAATGGATATGCTCTATAGCTGTAGGTAAGGCCATTACCACCGGCAAAGGATGCATAGGACCTTGCACATTGCTAGGTTCCATCATAGAATCTTACACAGGAAGTATGAACTTTGGTGTGTACACAAGGTTTTAAAGGTATAGAGCCCCAAACATATTAGCAAAATTCGATGTGCCTCTTTTTCTTTATTGATCTCCCTTTGGGGAGGCGGTGACAGCCTATCACAGAGAAAGTAAATGAACCCTCACCCAGTCTGAATGTCAGAGCACTTTGAGTAGAATCTCATTTTCTGTGCTTTAGAATGCCACTGATGCGGGGGTAGAATGTAATGATGAGTATTAGTGAATTCTGACATATACTACCTGATTTAGTTATCCCCATGGGTTTCATGTACTTCTGTTGTAGTGCCACTGGGCCCACTTTCTTTAAAATCTTTTTTTATCTCCTGACACTACACTTTGGGTTTATTTACTTGATCCTCCGATGGATCTTGTTCTGTGCTGAGAGAGGTTGGATATAGGGGATCCACTCCAGTTATCCAAATAGGACCAGGAATTGGGTAACTGACCTACAAACTCGTAATTATATTCATATATATTGCCCTCAGGACCAAACTATACAAGTAGAGTATTATCACAGCTAGACCAAATCTTGTGAAGAAATTCAGTTGCACTAAGATCATGCAAACCAATAATTCAGTTAAGGCTATGCATAATAATAATAGCATTTGTATCTGCTGTTTAGCGATCTCTGTATTTGAATTCCCATCCCTCATTAATAACTCAATTGGAATGCACAACCAATTATTGGAGACGAATCATGGAGATATGGAAACAGGATTTAGTTAAAGTTAATTTTTATCAGCAAATTATGAAAAGTAAATACATGTATATCAGGCATTTGAGATTTAAGAGTGCAGGATAATAAAATTAATCTCTTTGATTGGCATTCATTTCCAAAGCTCAGGAAAAGTTCAGGAAGGGACATGAACCCTAACAGCTCAAAGGTACCCTCCCATTCGGGAAAGAAGTCTGGGAATGGTGCACACAGCGTATGCATCGGCTAAAGGAAAGTCGACAGAGCCCGCAAGGAAGTTCCAAGAAGCAAATAAGGTGTCTCTCAGTCTGCAAGAAACGCAGAATGATGATGCTGCAAATGCTGCGATCTGTCCTTTCTGTCACATCAATGTATAATATAATCCTGAAGTTCCAGAGTTAACTGTAACACAAATGTTACTCTTAATCTTTGGATATAATACTCACTACCATTATAAGATGGCCGCTGTGTTTTCTTGAATATTAGGACACCGGTTATGATATCATTACGCTTCAACGTTGCGCGTGATCACTTCAAAAAGTGTAGCTGATTCATGTTTCGTTTTTCCTTCCTTTTGTTTCTTGCTTCAATTAAAATGTTATTATTTAACAAAAAAAAATTTCGCTTCTGTTTTACTATTGGTCATATTTATATATTGACTGTGACACATCGTTTGAAAGCTATGCTGTAAATACTCAATGCGAGTGATATATATATGATGATCTCTTTTACAGTTATTCATGTATGCCTACCTAATATTTACAGACTGGCTACATAATGATTGTCTTATTTTTGTTGTATCAGGCTGGTCGTGACCCTCACTTGGGAATGTTCTATATTAATGTAAAAGGAGTTAATTGGACCTTTTTTTTGATGGCAGTGATGTTGTCTTTAACTAATTGGTATCAAAATATTTCTTTAGAAAAGGACAATTTCACTCAGGTAGACGGTAGTTTTTTTTATTTTCCTTTGCGTTTTTGCATATATTTATATTATATTGTATTTATATTGTGGATTGTGCTGTGTATAGACCCTCTTAGAATGTCAGGCAGATACTGGTTACCTATTTTATATTGAACTTTTAGATTAGTGTCCTACTTGATTGTGTGGTAAATTGATTTGTACGTTTATATTTACTATTATACATATATGCAATATATATTCTTTCTTGCTTACTGATGCAGAGTATCAATGCTGGATGGTAAAGCAATTACCTTGGATCGTGGGGTTCTCTTGTACTTCACAATGTACACTTCATCCTTGTAATTAAAAGTTATCTTGGATTATTCTATTCTCATCAACATTAAACGGTGAGGATATTGGCTATTAGTGTGTTGGAATTTGGCAAATACATTTTCTACATTGTTGTTATTATACTTTTCTTTGTCTTTATTTTCTTCTCGTTTTCCTCTCTTTCTTCTTTTTCATTATTAATAGTATATTTTTCCTTTCTTTTCCCTTTTCTCTTATTTCTCCGTTGAATTTCAGTTTTTGATTTTGATTTAGCCTTTGTTCTAATAAAGATGTGTAAATTTTAAAATATACGTTGTATAAAAGTATACAATGGGTATAATATTATTAAATGTGCTCTAGCTTTTAGCTTTGATATGTGATGTCTATCCTTATGATTCAATGTATTTGTGATATTTATATGACAGTATAATAAGGTGTCTTTATGTACCGATGATAATATTATAGGTACAAAGTCTGTGTTGGTTATAAATGTCTTTGTTTATGTATATTTTTATGTTGTAGTATACATGTATGTATGTAGTTTTTAATGTTGTGGTTTTCCCTTATATGTTGTTTTATGTTGATTGTTTTCAGCCCTGATGAAGTTCTTATTGAACGAAACGCGTTGGCTGATGTCCGTATTCTGGTTTTTTTGAAGAATAAAAAGAAAAATTGTGTGGACTTATCCTGATGTTTTTGATTTCGAACCTGGTGCACCCTCCATAATAGAAATAACATCTATATCAGGCATTTGAGATTTAAGAGTGCAGGATAATAAAATTAATCTCTTTGATTGGCATTCATTTCCAAAGTTCAGGAAGGGACATGAACCCTAACAGCTCAAAGGTACCCTCCCATTCGGGAAAGAAGTCTGGGAATGGTGCACACAGCGTATGCATCGGCTAAAGGAAAGTCGACAGAGCCCGCAAGGAAGTTCCAAGAAGCAAATAAGGTGTCTCTCAGTCTGCAAGAAACGCAGAATGATGATGCTGCAAATGCTGCGATCTGCCCTTTCTGTCACATCAATGTATAATATAATCCTGAAGTTCCAGAGTGACACCTCCTGGGTCACCTCATCTGGTCAGACCACTCAGTCCATGGGTCAGTTTGTATAGGGTGATTGTCATGCAGAATAAAGAAGACACATATTATAGCAAAAAGGTGGGGATCATCACATAAGCAGTCAAACCAACGAGGGTGTATAGCTTTCAATCGATGGTCCTTTTGCAAAAGCACAAGTGAGTTCAAGAGGACAGTTTCTTACTGCAGATTTTCCTGAAGTAACAAAAATGTTGCGAACAGTCCTAGTATGTGAATGGGAACTCTCCCAATGAGACATAGTTTCCCTTCACATTGCAAGTTCACAGAGCCTTTCATGAGAACAGAATCAAGCAAAGTAAGGAAAATGCAGGCCTAAATTGAATTCAGTTCATGAACTACAGAATTATAAAGTAATGGAAATATACATTTCTTTAGAATATTTTGAGACCTTATATATTTCTTTTAAACTTATTTGCACTAATAAAGCATATCTGAAAGAAACACGTTAGTGATAGATTCCTTACCTTAGAATTACCCCCAGGCGTCAGACTGGATCCGGAAAGTTTTCGTCAGCAGTACCCCTGCACGACGGAAGGTGGCGTTGTGCGGCTCCGCGTCCGTCGTTGGCGTCGGGGTCGCCGAGATGACGTCGCGGCAGCTACATAGACGCCGCCCTCGCGCGCTGACGTCAGTTCTTTCTTTTTTCGCGCCAGCAAGCGCAGATCCGGAGAGAGCGGTACCCCCAGTCATTTTTTGACTGAGTTTTTGAGGCTTTTTGTCTCTATATTTTTCAAGTCGATCGACTCCTGGTGTCGTAGGGATGCCCGGCTTCAAGTCCTGCGAGGAATGTCATCGCATGATGTCGGTGACGGACCCACACCGCATGTGTCTCTACTGCCTGGGGCGCGACCACGACCCCAAGTCGTGCCCCGACTGCCGGGCCATGGTGCCGAAGACTTTGTGGGAGCGGTCCTGAAAGTTGCTTGAAGTCCGGCAGTCGGCTCCGCGCCGCTCAAGGTCCCGGTCCCGTGGGAGGTCGAGGAGCCACCACCATTGTTCGTCGGGATCGAAGTCTTCGCACTCCGGGTCAGGTAAGACGAAGCACTCTAAGAAGTCGAAGAAGCGCTGTCGCTCTCCGACTTCCCCTCGCCCGTCGCGCGACACGGCTGAGGGTGTGGGTGGTGCCACCCCCGCGGCTCCGGCAGAGCCTACGCAGTCGCCGTCGGCCTACCCGCCCTTCCTGGGTCCGTCGGCGACTCCGGCCCAGCTGCAGGACTTTCTGTCAGCCATGGTTCACCTCTTTGGGCCGTCAGGTCCCGCCGGTGCGCCTTCGGGCCCTGCGGGCCAGACTGGGGGTCCTTGCCTTCTACTGCCAACGGCTCCGGCTCTGGCATTGCTGTCGGCTCCGGCCCCGGCGCCGCAGGGCCCCCATGGATCCAGGCCTGGATCTCGGTCGACGCCGGTTGACCTCGTAACACCTCCACCGTCGTCGACCCCTCCGGCACCACTTCCGACGTCGCCCGTCCCGCCGGACGACGTCTTCCCCGGTTTCAGCCCCGAAGTGGACATGGCGCCGGAACAGCGTCACTCGATGCCGACGCCGATGGGACCCTTCTATCCCTATGTACATCCTCCTTATTTTAGGCCTGTTCATCAGCCTTCGGAGGAAGGGGAGGACTGGGAGGGGTCTGAGGACCCTCTCACTGCACAGTGTGAGTTAGACCCGGACTGGGCGGAGGAACTGGGGGATGCTAGTGGTCTTGACACCTCTCCTGACCTTGGCATGCTCACTCCTCCTACCGTGGCTACGGAGGAGGGTGCAAGTTACGCCGTGGTGTTGCGTAGGGCGGCCGAGGCCCTCCACCTCGAGCTCCATACAGTGGCCGTCAGGACTAACCTCCTGACAGAAATGCTTCATCCGGCAGTTACCTCTGCGGAGCCACTGCTGCCTTTTAATGATGCACTTTCTGACGTTCTTTTGGGCACCTGGTCCAGGCCCACCACAGGGGCTCCTGTGGATAGGAACGTGGCCCGACGCCATTGCCCGGCCCCGGGCGACCCCCTTTTCCTCTCCCAACACCCCACCCCTGAGAGCTTGGTTGTCCAAGCCTCTGCGTCCCCGAGCGCATTCCCTACCGCACCTCCGGATAGGGAATCCAAGAAACTGGAACAATTTGGGAAGAAGATTTTCTCTTCCGCCAGTTCAGGGCTGCGGTCTGTGAACACCCCATGCCTCTTGGGCCGTTATTCCCACTCTCTGTGGGATACGGTGGCGGAAGTGCTGCCTCAGTGTCCGGAGGAGGCTTGGACAGTGCTCTCTCAGGCTATTGCTGAAGGGAGAGATGCGGCAAAGTTCACAATTCGATGTGGCCTTGACACCGCTGACTCGCTGGGCAGGGCGATTTCCACGACAGTGGCGCTCCGTCGCCACGCCTTGTTGAGGACTACTGGTTTCTCGGGGGATGTCCAGAACACCCTGATGGACACGCCCTTTGATGGCATTCGCCTTTTTGGCAACAAGGCAGATAGTGCGTTGGAGCGCTTTAAGGACTCGCTGGCTACGGCCAAGTCCCTGGGCCTTTCCGCCACGTGCCCTCCTCCGCCTTCTGCTTTTCGCTCCTTTCGTGGCACGGATGGGGCGCCCCGACACGTTCGCTTCAGAGCCACAGGCCTGCGCAGCAACAGTCTCAGCGTGGCCGCGGACGTGGGACCCGCCGAGGCGGGTCAGGGGGCCAGCGGGCGGGTCAGTCCACCTCCACCCTGGCCACCACTGCCTCCAAACCTTCCTAGTCCGGTCTTTCAGGCCCATCAAACGCCAGTGGGCGGCAGGATTCGCCATCACCTCCCCCACTGGCGCACCATCACTTTGGACAGGTGGGTTTTACAAATAGTCCGAAGGGGCTACTCCCTCCCCTTCGAGACTACCCCTCCAGCCATGCTACCCCAGTACCACCGCATGTCGGGGGATCACTTGGCACTTCCTCAACAGGAAGTCGCTGCCCTCTTGGCCAAGGGGGCCATCGAGCGCTTTCCTGCGCCAGAAGTAGAACGTGGTTGTTATTCCCACTACTTTCTGGTGCCCAAGAAGGACAAGGGCCTGCGTCCTATCTTGGACCTCAGGGACGTCAATCGCTTCCTCCGGAAGGAGAAGTTCAAGATGTTAACTCTGGCTCAGGTCTTGGAGACTGGATGGTAGCGTTGGACCTGCAGGACGCATATTTCCACATTCCCGTCCTGCCGGCCCACTGGCGTTACCTGCGGTTTACGGTAGACCATGAGCACTTTCAGTTTACCGTGCTCCCCTTTGGCCTTACCAGTGCCCCTCGGGTGTTCACGAAAGTGATGGCGGTGGTCGCAGCTCATCTGCGCAGATCAGGGGTTCCAGTCTTCCCCTATCTCGACGACTGGCTGTTGAAGGCGGGCTCGCCCCAGACAATCGTCTCCCACCTCCAGACTACAGCCGACCTCCTGCATTCGCTGGGGTTCTCCATCAACATGCCGAAGTCGCACCTGATTCCCTCTCAGAAGCTCCTCTTCATCGGAGCGGTTCTGGATACGACGCACTTTCGGGTCTATCCTCCCGAACGGCGAGTCCAGGATATTCAGGCTATGATTCCGATCTTTCAGCCTCTATCCTGGGTTTCGGTCAGGATGACCATGAGGCTGCTGGGCCTCATGGCCTCCTGCATCCTGCTGGTCGATCATGCCAGATGGCATATGCGGGCTCTGCAGTGGGACCTGAAGTTCCAGTGGGCGCAGCATCAGGGGAACCTGTCCGATTACGTCCAGATCTCAGAGGGCACTGCTCAACAGCTGCAGTGGTGGCTCACAAACCGGCATTGGGTCAATGGCAGATCCCGCTCCCTTCCCCAACCGGAGCACAGGGTGGTGACGGACGCGTCCCTCCTGGGATGGGGCGGCCACATGGGAGAGGCGGAGATCAGAGGTCTCCGGCGGAGTCCAGGCTCCATATCAACCTTCTGGAGCTTCGGGCGATCCGACTTGCACTGAAGGCATTCCTTCCCTCTGTCAAGGGGAGAGTAGTGCAGGTGTTCACAGACAACACCACCCCCATGTGGTACTGCAACAAACAGGGCGGGGTGGGGTCGTGGACCCTATGTCAGGAGGCTCTGCGCCTCTGGACATGGCTGGAACATCAGGGCATTTCCCTGGTGGTTCAACACCTGGCAGGTTCACTGAACGCCAGGGCGGACGAACTCAGCCGCAGGTGCATGATGGATCACGAATGGCGTCTTCACTCGGACGTGGCGCAAGGTCTCTTTCAACAGTGGGGAGAGCCTTGGTTAGATCTATTCGCCACCGAAGAGAACGCGCAATGTCAGCAGTTCTGCGCGTTGGAATTTCCAAGGCGGCACTCGCTCGGCGACGCTTTTCGTCGCGAGTGGAGTTGCGGTCTGTTTTACGCCTTTCTGCCTATACCACTTATGCCCAGAGTGCTGAAGAAGATCAGGCGCGACCGGGCCCAAGTCATTCTTGTGGCCCCGGACTGGGCTCGAAGAGTTTGGTATCCCGAGCTACTCAGTATGACCATCGATCCCCCGATCCGACTGCCTCTTCGGGAGGATCTCCTGTTGCAGCAGCAGGGGACGGTCCTCCACCCGAACCTGTCCAGTCTCCACCTCTTTGCATGGAGATTGAGCGGCGGCAGTTGATTCCTTTCGACTTGCCTCCTGAAGTCTGTGATGTCATTCTGGCAGCCAGGCGTCCCTCCACTAAGTTGGTATACGCCTGTAGGTGGAACAAGTTTGTGGCATGGTGCACAGCAAAAGCTGTGGATCCCCTTTCTGCCCCTCTTTCTGAGGTCCTACTGTTCCTTCTTACTTTGGCCCAGCAGGGCTCTGCTCTGGGCACTATCAAGGGCTACCTTTCTGCTATTTCGGCCTTTCTCAGGCTCCCTGATCAGCCCTCTCTTTTCAAGTCCCCTGTTGTTAACAGATTCCTTAAAGGCATTACTCACCTTTTTCCTCCTGTTCCATTTGTGATGCCACAGTGGGACTTGAACCTGGTTCTCACATACTTAATGTGCGCTCCCTTTGAGCCTCTTCACAACTGTCCTCTTCATTTATTAACTCTGAAGACTGCTTTCCTGGTTGCCATCAAGTCTGCTAGGAGAGTGAGTGAGCTCCAGGCTCTTTCTTGTAAACCTCCTTTTCTGTCCGTCCATCCGGACAAGGTTGTCCTCAGGACACGTCCATCCTTTCTGCCAAAGGTTGTTACTGCCTTTCACATCGGGCAGACCATCACTTTGCCCACCTTCTTTCCGCCTCCGCATCGTTCCAGAGAGGAAGAGAGGCTCCACCGTCTGGACCCAAAACGTGCACTCTCTTTTTACCTGAGTAGCACACAACAGTTCCGGGTGGATGACCAGCTCTTTGTTGGCTACGTTGGTGCCAAGAAAGGTCGGGCCGTACACAAGCGGATATCTCCCGATGGGTCGTCTTGTGTATTAAAGCCTGTTATTCTCTGGCAAAGAAGGAGCCTCCGTTGGGGCTGCGCGCCCATTCTACAAGGGCGACGGCTGTCACTACGGCGTTATTATTATTATTATTATTAAGCATTTATATAGCGCATAGCTACCCTCGGGCATCCCAGCGCTAGCAATCAGGCAGACAACCATTAGGAATTATGGGGCTATTTGTTGGAAGAGCCAAGGTTTTAAGAGTTTACGAAAAGGCAGGATAAGGGCTTCAGCGTGAATATGTAGAGGCAAAGAATTCCAGAGCTTTGCCACATTATAAGCAAAGGATCTTCCTCCACTTCTTGTCCTTCTAATTTTGGGGACAACTACCAGATTGAGGTTAACAGAGCGAAGCTCCCTGGAGGGCCGATAGGGTGTGATGAGGGATTTGTCGATTTCCGGGCCCGTTCCCCATACAGTCTTATGGGCAAGACATAGGGCCTTAAATTTTATTCTTTCCGGAATAGGTAGCCAGTGCAAGCTTTTAAAGCTGGCTTGGCTGACTGGGATTTAGGGATGCCCAGAAGCATCCTGGCAGCACAATTCTGCACAACTTGGTGTTTTCTTAATGTTGCCTTAGGAGCTCCCAGATAAAGGGAGTTACCATAATCTAGACGTGATAAAACTAAGGCTTGGACCAGGATTCGGTTAGCGTTCATTGGCAGCAGCGGGAGAATTTTCCGAAGGGATCTAAGTAACCCAAAGCAAACCCCTGTCACCTTCACTGCTTGGTGGTCAAACTTGAGAGCATTGTCTAACCAAACACCCAGGCTCTTTATCTTAGTTTTAGGCATTGGAGGGGGACCAAGGCACTTTGGCCAAATCTGGCCAAGGTCGAAGTTAGAGTGGTTACCTAGAAGCATGAGTTCGGTTTTACCTCCGTTGAGTCGAAGACAGGAGTGCTCCATCCAGGCGACGACTTTCTCTAGGCAAATCTCAAAGTCCGAGGGGAAGTTGCGTGCCCCATTAAGAGTTATGACCAGCTGTGTGTCATTAGCATAGGTCACAATTTTGATGTTGTGAGGTAGTACAATGTCGAACAATGGGTTAGGGAACGATTTGTCGCTCCCATACCGGAAGCACTGCTGAAAGGCTTTGTTGCGCCAAAAACTTCAAAAATCATCCAGTTTTGTAATTTTAAACCGTTTATTTCAATTCTCAATTTTTTGTTCCTTTTCGTCCGTCACATGAAAAACCATTATGTATTCAATTCTGATGCGGTAAATATGCCCATCCGAGCCTTATTTTTATGGCAGGAAACATACATAGTTCATCCTCAGTAGTATCTCATTCCCAATGCATTTCGGTTGCTTTCATCAACCTTCGTCAGGGGTTTACTACAAAGTCAGACAACAACATTTTAGACTTCATAATTTAAAACGCTTGTCATATCAACACGCTAAAATTATTCATTATGTACTTTTTTTTAAAAAAAAGCTCAACTAGCGCTTTCCCTCTAGTACCTCCCAGCGCAAAAATGCTCCTGATCAACTCCCCTTCATCTGAATATACAATACAGTCCCACGTTAAAGAACATCTACGAGAATGTCTCCCCACTATCTTAGATAACAAAACCTGCCTGTTGCCTCTCGTTCCACACTGCATAAAAATCCCTCTCGTACCTGTGAAGCTTTTCATCAACCTAGTTCTCACTCCTCGAGCCGACTAACGGCTTTCTCACATTTGCCGCCATTTTAAACTCATCACGTTTTAAAACCCGCCCCTTATCATTATCTAAGCTTTTACCACTTTTACTACGGGACCCATAATCCACCGGTACGGACCCTACTTGTTGAAATCACCTATATGTGAAACCTTACTCTATCCCCTCAATCGGTTCAACAAACCCCCAGCATTCGCCAGATTACTCCGCCCACCCTTACGATGTATAAATCTGCGCCTATTAAAAAGATTACATTTCTGAGCTTTAATTAATTGTATCTGTACACATGTTAAAAGGAATTTCAAGATTGAAATACATCCACTGAATAATCATATGAAATAACGTTTCCTTTGGTGTTGTAACATTAAATCGTCCTTCGCGTTCGTTGCTGTTTTGGAGCAGTTTAAGCTTGCTCCCCTTAGTGAGGAGTGTAGGTTTAACATGTGACCTTGATTTCATCCATCTTAACTGTTTAAATCCGTTGGTGCTACTCCAGGTTGGGCTGTCAAAGTACATCACAATTATAGAGTAGAGTGCACTCCTTTTTATCCATGTATTCAATGTCATCATTATTAACAATAGAATGCGTGCATTCCGGGACGCATGATCCGCCCTCCAACTGCGTAGGAAAATATAGAACAATGGGTTAGGGAACGATTTGTCGCTCCCATACCGGAAGCACTGCTGAAAGGCTTTGTTGCGCCAAAAACTTCAAAAATCATCCAGTTTTGTAATTTTAAACCGTTTATTTCAATTCTCAATTTTTTGTTCCTTTTCGTCCGTCACATGAAAAACCATTATGTATTCAATTCTGATGCGGTAAATATGCCCATCCGAGCCTTATGTTTACGGCAGGAAACATACATAGTTCATCCTCAGTAGTATCTCATTCCCAATGCATTTCGGTTGCTTTCATCAACCTTCGTCAGGGGTTCACTACAAAGTCAGACAACAACATTTTAGACTTCATATTTTAAAACGCTTGTCATATCAATACGAACATTATTCATTATGTACTTTTTTTTAAAAATAAGCTCAACTGGCGCTTTCCCTCTAGTACCTCCCAGCGCAAAAATGCTCCTGATCAACTCCCCTTCATCTGTATATACAATACAGTCCCACGTTAAAGAACATCTACGAGAATGTCTCCCCACTATCTTAGATAACAAAACCTGCCAGTTGCCTCTCGTTCCACACTGCATAAAAATCCCTCTCGTACCTGTGAAGCTTTTCATCAACCTAGTTCTCACTCCTCGAGCCGACTAACGGCTTTCTCACATTTGCCGCCATTTTAAACTCATCACGTTTTAAAACCCGCCCCTTATCATTATCTAAGCTTTTACCACTTTTACTACGGGACCCATAATCCACCGGTACGGCTCCTACTTGCTGAAATCACCTATATGTGAAACCTTACTCTATCCCCTCAATCGGTTCAATAAACCCCCAGCATCATGTGATCAAGGCCGCTTGTACGGCCGAAACGCGTAATGATCATATATGTATATATTACCTACTGGTGGTCGCCAGTAGGTAGTTATAGTTCGGACCTTGTTTCTATTCAAAAAGCGTTTTTTCTTTTGCCAATATCGTTGGCGCCGTTTGACGAATCTTCGCGAAATTTTCAAAACTAATGACTCGCTCCGGTCAGCTCCTGTCTTGGAAGTTTAGGGGTGATTCATCAAGCGGGGGCCAAGAAAAAAGGGGGGTCCCAAAATGCATTTTACCCATGTTAATTTCCATAGGAAATTTAGACACGGCTACAGCCCGAACTGCTGAACGGGAATTACACCAAATTTGGCAAAAAGGTAGCTCTTGGTTCAGAAAGCGACCTTTTTTTTTTTAAATGGTGTCAATTCGTTCAGTAGTTTCTAAGATATTCAAAAATAAAAAATCGATATCTGGGCGGAGCCTAACCACACATCTCATTGTGAGATCTGATTGGCTGTCAGCACTTCATCCTGGATTTGCTGGCAGCCATCTTGGGACCAATATACATGATAGTACCCCACTGAAATACATTGTAGTGAATAGAAGATTTTGAGGATCACCAAAAGGAGAACTATAAAGGGTGATAACAGACTTTAGTTACATTAGAATTCATTTGTTGATGGTACCATACTAATTTTAGGAATTGTGGCGTGTTCTAAGGTGATTTTACCCTGTGAAAAACCTTCTGCTGGGATATCATGAATCATGTTTGAGAGAAAACAATTTTCTCATGCTTGTCCCATAGAGGTTTGGAAGGTGCTCCAGAAGCTAAAATGTGAGCATATTTTCTGTAAATTCACATTATCTTTCTCAGTCATGTGAGAATGAAGTCTGACATTCTCAGAAAAACATGTACATCCAACAAGGGCAGACTGTCAGTTGATTCCTTTGTGTTCTACTGCAGCTTCCCAGAGTGTTCTAAAGAACTACTAGAGCGCTAACAGCCTTACTTATGACAAAAGTATGGCACACCTGAAGCCATCTTGATTGGACTAAACTGGTAACACTTAAAACATTTAATTTAAAAAGGAACAAAATTATGTGGTTCATTTTGTCATAGAAATTATGGTTAGTGCTGTAGAAAGAAAAATTAGGACATGTTTTAAGTGAGATCTCAAATATCTTCCTGTTATATTTCAACAGGAGCTGCCTGTCAGTTGATTCTTTTGTGTTCTACTGCAGCTTCCCAGAGTGTTCTAAAGAACAACTAGAGCGCTAACAGTCTTACTTATGACAAAATTATGGCACACCTGAAGCCATCTTGATTGGAATAAACTGGTAACACTTAAAACATTTACTTTAAAAAGGAACAAAATGAGGGGGTTCATTTTGCCATAGAAATTATGGTTAGTGCCACAGAAAGAAAAATTAGAGCATGTTTTAAGTGAGATCTCAAATCCTCTTCTATTTCATTAGAAAATTCTGACATGCAGACTGAAACAATCACTTTCAATACCAGCAGTAGACTTCCAGTTAACTCCTGGTGAGCAGTAGCTTTACTACAGTGATCTAATGAGCAACTAGAGTGCTAACATTCTGAATTTATGGCAAATGTGTGACACATCTGAATGCCTTCTTGATGGAATCAAAGTAAAAAACTGAAAGCATTTCACACTGAGGAGACTGTAGTAAATGAGGAAATTAGGAAACTTGATAACAAATAAGTCTCCCAAGATGGCCACCAGAGAAAAAGAGCCCAAATGTAGCACAAATATCACCCAGATGTAGCCCACATATAGCCCAATGACTTAAGTGTGCAAAACACTTTTTTTTTGCAGTTTTATATAGTGCAGACTGGTCAGGTATTGGAGCGTTGCTCTTACTTGGACCCCTTATTGCGTATTTTGCACGAAGTACATGAGATTGATCTTGCGAAACATTGAACTTTACTATTCTGTTAACCTGAAGTTGCTCTGAACCGGGCTTTGTTACACCCGTTTTTACCTACTGGTTTTAATTAATTCTCACTGTATTGTATTAAGAAAGAGGATTTACTGTTTTTATGTACACTTTTATGATCTATGTTTCTAAATCAGATCGAATAAAGTTTAATGAATTTAATTGAAGTCTCCCAAGATGGCCACCAGAGAAAAAGGAGCCCAAATGTAGCACAAATATCACCCAGATGTAGCCCACGTATAGCCCAAGGACAGAAGTGTGGAAAACACTTTTTATCCTTTGTTTTTTTGCAGTTTTATATAGTGCAGGCTGGTCATATATTGGAGTGCTTTACATGAGCATTGGTTACATCATACAAGGACAAACTCATTTTGGTTGTAGGCATGGGGAGATTAAGTGATTTGACCAGAATCACAGAATGCCGAGCTGAAGCCGAAACTCCAACTTGGTTCCCCAGTTGCAAAGTCTGCAGCTCTGGAAGTAACACCACATTCTCTCCCCTAAGCGTAACATTTAATCAAGTGGTCAACTGGATAAAAAACATAAAGATAACAAATAATTTAAAAGTGCTTTGTCGCTATTTGAGAACTCAGAAAATATGTCCTCATTTTAGTTTTTTAGAGCACTAACCATAATTTCTATGCAAATAAGACCCTCTCATTTCTATAATTTCTAAAGGAAATGCTTTAGGTATTACAGTTTTGATTACATCAAGATGACGTCAGGCGTGCCACACTTTTGTAATAAATATAGAATGTTAGCAATCTAGTTGTCTCTTGTCTCTTTCTGCACGTCTCTTGCCTCTTTCTGCACCTCTCTTGCCTCTTTCTGCACCTCTCTTGCCTCTTTCTGTAGCTCACTCTCTTCTTTCTGCACCTCTTGCCTCTTTCTGCACCTCTCTTTCCTCATTCTGCAGCTCACTCTCTTCTATCTGTACCTCTCTTGCCTCTTTTGCACCTCTCTTGACTCTTTCTGCACATTTCTTGATTCTTTCTGCACCACTCTTACCTCTTTCTACACCTCTCTTGCATCTTTCTGTACCTCTCTTGCCTCTTTCTGCATCTCTCTTGCCTCTTTCTGCACCTCTCTTGCCTCTTTCTAAACCTCTGTTGCCTCTTTATGCACCTCTCTTGCCTCTGTCTGCACTTCTCTTGCTTATTTCTGCAGCTCACTGTCTTCTTTCTGCACCTCTCTTGCCTCTTTCTGCACCTCTCTTGCCTCTTTCTGCACCTCTCTTGCCTCTTTCTGCACCTCTATTCCCTCTTTCTGCAGCTCACTCTTCTTTCTGCACCTCTCTTGCCTCTTTCTGCACCTTTCTTGCCTTTTTCTGCACCTCTCATGCCTCTTTCTGCACTTCTCTTGGTTCTTTCTGCAGCTCACTCTCTTCTTTCTGTACCTCTCTTGCTTCTTTCTGTAATTCACTTGCCTCTTTCTGCACCTCTCTTGCCTCTTTCTGCACCTCTCTTGCCTCTTTCTGAACATTTCTTCCCCTTTCTGCACCTCTCTTGCCTCTTGATGCACCTCTCTTGACTCTTTTTGCTCTTCTCTTGCCTCTTTCTGCAGCTCACTTGCTTCTTTCTGCACCTTTCTTCCTCTTTCCGTACCTCTCTTGACTCTTTCTACACCTCTTACCTCTTTCTGCACCTCTTACCTCTGTCTGCACCTCTCTTGCCTCTTTCTGCACCTCTCTTGCCTCTTTCTGCACCTCTCTTGCCTCTTTCTGCACCTCTCTTGCCTTTTTCTGCACCTCTCTTGCCTCTTTCTACACCTCTCTTCCCTCTTTCTACACCTCTCTTCCCTCTTTCTGCAGCTCACTCTCTTCTTTCTGCACCCCTCTTGCCTCTTTATGCACCCCTCTTGTCTCTTTCTACACCTCTCTTGCCTCTTTCTGTACCTCTCTTGCCTCTTTCTGTACCTCTCTTGCCTCTTTCTGCACCTCTCTTGCCTCTTTCTTCACCTCTCTTGCCTCTTTCTTCACCTCTCTTGCCTCTATATGCACCTCTCTTGGCTTTCTACTCCACTCTTGCCTCTTTCTGCACCTCTCTTGCCTCTTTCTGCACCTCTCTTGCCTCTTTCTGCACCTCTCTTGCCTCTTTCTGCACTTCTCTTGCCTCTTTCTGCACCTCTTGCCTCTTTCTGCACCTCACTCTCTTCTTTCTGCACCTCTCTTGCTTCTTTCTGCACCTCTCTTGCTTCTTTCTGCGCTTTTCTTGCTTCTTTCTGTACCTTTCTTCCTTTTTCTGCATGTTTCTTGCCTCTTTCTGCACCTTTCTTCCTCTTTCTGCACCTCTCTTGCCTCTTTCTGTACCTCACTTGCCTCTTTCTGTGCCTCTCTTGCTTCTTTCCGCACTTCTCTTGCTTCTTTCTGCACCTCTCTTGCTTCTTTCTGTACTTCTCTTGCTTCTTTCTGCACTTCTCTTGCTTCTTTCTGCGCCTTTCTTTCTCTTTCTGCACATGTCTTACCTATCTAGGTGTAGTTAGAAATTAGCATTTAAAAACCTTAGAAATTCACTGAAAAAACCACAGGTTTCAGGGATATTATAGTTAGAAATTAGCATTTAAAAAACCTTAGAAATTCATTGAAAAAATCACAGGTTTCAGGGACGTTATAGATAGAAATTAGCATTTAAAAAACCTTAGAAATTTACTGAAAAACCATAGGTTTCAGGGACGTTATAGTTAGGAATTAGCATTTAAAAAACCTTTGAAATTCACTGAAAAAAGCATAGGTTTCAGGGACGTTACAATTAGAAATTAGCATTTAAAAAACCTTTGAAATTCACTGAAAAAACCATAGGTTTCAGGGACGCTATAGTTAGAAATGATCATTTAAAAAACCTTTGAAATTCACTGAAAAAACCATAGGTTTTAGGGACGTTATAGTTAAAAATGAGCCTTTAAAAAACCGTAGAAATTCACTGAAAAAACCATAGGTTTCAGGGACGTTATAGTTAGTTGGACATTGCACTCGTACAAAACCCGTGAAATTCCCCGTTATAGTTAGTTGAGCTAACTATAACTCGCGCCCCGCAATGCACTGCTGATGACGTCACATATTACATCATTCATGACATGGTCAGTGACATCACTGATGACATCACTGATGACATCTCAAATGACATCACTGATGACATCACTGATGACATCATCCACGTGATAATCTGATGCACCTCCTCACACCCTAATATAACCTTTGATACACTCACTCTAAATTACAGACTGCCATTCGCAAAACCATAGACACTCCAACACCAATAACTACATACCCACTCACTGATTCTTAGGTCTACACACACATCCACTCATACTTACGGTCACTCAGTACAGGACTATCATATGCACTCATACTCCTATATAGACACTCAAACACCGCCACTCATCCATAGAGGTACTCACACACCTAGTCAGTCATGCAAATAATTAAACACACTGCCATTTACTCACCTATACAGTTATACACACACCAGCTCACTTACTTACTTACTTACTTATAAATAGCTATAAGCGAGAGTGTGTGATTGTGAGAGTGACTGTATGGATGAGTGTGTGCTTGTATCAGTGATTGTATAAGAGCGTAAGAATGTGCTAGTATCTGTATGAATAAGTGAAGTGGTGTGTGTATAACTGTATAGGTGAGTAAATGGGAGTGTGATTGATTCTTTGCATGACTGACTAGGTGTGTGAGTAACTCTATGGGTGAGTGGTGGTGTGTGAGTGTCTATATAGGTGTATGAGTGCATATGATAGTGCTGTATTGATGAGTGACTGCATGTATGGGTAACTGTATGGATGAATGAGTGGACATGTGTGTAGACCTAGGAATCAGTGAGTGGGTATGTAGTAACTGGTATTGGTGTGTCTATGGTTTCAAAAATGGTAGTCTGCATTTTAGAGTGGGTGTATCAAAGGTTATATTAGGGTGTGAGGAGGTGCATCAGATTATCACGTGGATGATGTCATCAGTGATGTCATTTCGAGATGTCATCAGTGATGTCACTGACCATGTCATGAATGATGTAATATGTGACGTCATCAGCAGTGCATTGCGGGGCGCGAGTTATAGTTAGCTCAACTAACTATAACGTCCCTGAAACCTATGGTTTTTTCAGTGAATATACATATACATATATCCGTAGAAAAGTCCAATGATGCACACACTCAGAACAATGTTTTGCTTGTGCAAAAACTTTATTACTCAGTTGCTACGCGTTTCGGCAGTAACACTGCCTTGATCACACACCGAACGATAGCATGAAAGTGAATTACATAGAAATAAGGTAACACAAAGAAAGGACTTCTCGCCCACCATTCTTCAAAACTGTTGAAAAAGAAGTGCAAATCTGGCGGCCATCATGAAACACGTGCATTTTGTTGAACATACTGTGTGATTGTAGTACTATTACGTGTAATGCCTGTAACACATCACTTTGTATGCATACGAATTGCAGTCTGAATACGGCAAATGAATTAGGCAGAATGTTTAAAGTAAACCATAGAAGGGATTCCTACCGGCAAAATTGCCACAAATATCAGTCCCCATGATGTACATGAAAGGAATACAAGCCAATTGCACAAAGAGTGAAATCACGTGATAGCATCGTGGCAGTGCCTGCAAAGAGATCCCCATGCCTGAGCCAGCCCCGCGTGACCATCTATCTCAGCAATCAAAGGAGCGGCCATATATTATTGTCACATTGCTCCCGTGAAAAATACCTGGAAATCCCCTAGGGTACAGGACAGGTAAGGTTTCAGTTTAACATACACCGTAAGTATAAACTCCGAGTGGCAGGCAGGCACTCCATCTCGCAATGCACTGATTCTACTCGCCTATTGGCAAACGATGTGTGGGGAAGCCCATATAGCACATAAAGAAAGTACTATCATGTGCCAAGAATAAAAGCGCCAAGTGGCAGGCCGGCACCCCGCCACTCACAATACACTGATTCTACTAGCCAAGTGGCAAATAACGTGAGGAGAAGTCCATATTACCATAAGGAGAAACAGGGAAACGTGAAGGAACAGAAATTCTTATCTTAAAGGATGTGCACACCCGAACTCGGGGAAGAAAAGGGGAGGAAACCCGTGAAGTGTCCGTCAGCATACGGTGGGTCCCTTCCTTTCCTCCTGTGAAAAGAAAACATAAACAATATAATCATGTAAGTATACATTAAAATACCAGTGTAAAAGAAATATATATACAAGTGCACATTAAAATCATGTACATTCTGTTCATGGCACAGAAACAAGGAAGAAACTCGAGACGTCATTATATACAGAGAAAGGGCAACATTAGTCATCATGTAAATGAGTTGCTAACTCTTCGTCCAGGTTATGTCCCCCAGGGAATTTGGTCTCTAATCAAGTATCCATTTGGATTATTTTTTGCGCAGCGCTAGTACCTTGTTGCTGCCTCTTGGGCCAATGTGCATCTGTTCAATGGCAAAAAAGTGCAATAGGGAGTTATTGGATAGATGGTACTCCTGGAAATACCTGGCTATGGGGTAGTGGAGGTCCCTGTTGGTGATGGCCCTGAGATGTTCTAATATCCTTTTCTTGACCATCAAAGTCGTACTACCCACATATCTCATCTTGCAAGGGCATTCCAGAACGTATTTGACGAAGCTGGAGCTGCAAGTTAGGAACTGGGTAATGCTTCTGTTTTTGCTCAAACCTGGTACATTGAATTCCTTCACCATGCGACTGTGCCGGCAGGCTTTGCAATGCCCGCACGGGAAGAAACTTTTGAGATTATGTGCACCCCCGGTCCGAGGTTCAGTCATGTCCCCATGTACTAGGGTGTCTCTAAGACTTCTTCCCTTTCTATACGTGATCATTGGTCTATCGCTGATAGTGGGACCCACTGTGGGGTCACTCTTCAAAATATCCCAGTTATCAGCCAGAATCGTGTGTATTTTCTGGGAGTTCATATTGAAGGTCATAATAACCCTGGTATCAGTGGTGTTCGATTCTTTATTCTGGGTACCAAGAGTTTGCTGTCTGCTGACTGTGCTCATCTTTTTGATAGCTCGGCTGAGTACCCATTCGGGATACCCCCGCGCTCTGAATCTAGAGATCATGATAAAGAATCGAACACCACTGATACCAGGGTTATTATGACCTTCAATATGAACTCCCAGAAAATACACAAGAGTCTGGCTGATAACTGGGATATGTGGAGTGTGTTGAAAGAATATGAGCCATTCGTACCGCAACATGCCCTTAAGCACATGTCGGCTACATTAATTGGATTGTGGGAACAGTGTTTCAATGGTCTGGCACCCCAGATTATTTATGATATCCTGGACCGTGTGTATGCTGCTGACATGGCCCCTAACGAAGTTTTTGGTAACGTTGCAGTGTTAGTTGGTTATCGAGGTAGGTTACTTCAGAAAAGCCCGACGACAGGATCCCAGTTTCCGATGAGGGAAGTTCACCCTATTTATCACCCTGAAATACCGGAGTTGAGTGATCAGCATGATGCTGTGGTCAGACAGCGAGTAGAGGCTCGTTTTCAAGAACAATGTGTCTATACTCCATGGAAAAGGAGTGAGGTTTTGTCCCTTAAGACTCAGTTACCCGACCCCAGAAAGAATCCTACTGCGTATTATAAAGAATTAACGGAAGCTGCTTCATCGACAGTGATGACACTAGCAGATATTGAAATGTTCTTTGGTTTGTTAGTGCCAGTGGATATTTGGCGACAAGTGCACACGCAGGACCACGCTGTGGAATTGGGTGGTACCTAGGACGAGATTAGAGCATGGGACAAGGACAGGAAGCCGGGGAGAAGCCCAAGGCCGAGATATTAGCTTTACCCGGCAAAATTATTACCTATATGCACTCCCTTATTCCACCGAGAACAGTAGACTGGGACAAGTTAATGGCATGTCGTCAGAAGAAAGATGAAAGTGTGTCTGATTTTTTCACGCGGTTCGAGGGTGTGTTTTGGGATTTTAGTGGGCAGGAAGGGGATGAACGTTGTTTGTTAATAAATTTGTTACAAATGTACTCCCAGAGATTGCAGCTCGGTTGCAGGCTTCAGAGAGCACTTGGACGACATCCTCTCCTTCCGTTATACTGAGTATGGCACAGTATTATGAACATAGGGAAAATGAGGAGAAAGAGAAGGTGGAGAAGAAGCACAAGGAGTTGAAGACGAAGGTGTTATTACAGCAGGCATCTAGGGGAAACATTAGGGGTCGTGGTGCTGGTCCAGCCCGACAGCTTCCCTGAACTGGCAGGAAAGCTGCACCTGTGGGGCTGAATCAGTGCACGTACTGCAAAGAGGAGGGGCACTGGCGTAGCGAGTGTCCGGTGTTATTGCAGAAAGTCGCGGCCCCTAGAGGACGGGGTTTTCGTGGACGGGGGTGGTGGAGTAAGTGATCAGGATAGGGCTCAGGAAGGCAGGACATCGCAGGGTCGTTCTGACCAGAACTATTTCGATGATCCTCGAGGACGACAGTATTATCATGATGATTAAGAACTGGACGAGGTGACAGGGATGTCTCACAGCTAGGACAGCCAGGGACAGGGTGAGGGACCAGTCCAGATACCTGTAGATCAGTGCGGTCCTTATGTCACTGCAGATTTGCATGGCTCAGTTAAAAATTCTTAGTGGACACAGGTGCAATGAATAGCTCTGTTTCTCGTTCGTTGGCAGCTCTGTCTGGCCAAAATAATGTTTCGGTAGGCTTTTCTGGCGTGCCAGTTGTGAGCCCCATTTCTAAACCCCTTGCCTTGACTAACGGTCCCTTTACTCTGGATTCGCCGTTTCGGTTGACGTCTAATTGTGGGGAAAATTTGATGGGCTTGGATTTATTAAAGAGACTACATGCTACAATTTTTTGTTCCCCGGACGCGGTTTACATGACGATGGGCCCGAATGCTGGTAGCACTAAGCAGTGTCTGTCCAAAGATGCACCCCTCCCGGCTGAATTTAAGGGTGTGCCGGACACGTTGTGGGCCACTGGGGATACAGATGTGGGACGGTTGATGATTCCCCCGGTTTCCATTAAAGTTAAAGACAATGCTATTTTGCCTCGTATTGCCCAGTACAAAATTCCACAAGTGGGGAGCCAGCTTTGCTGCGAATTATACAAGATCTCAATGAGTCAGGTGTGGTTGAAGAGACGATTGCGAATGTGTGTAATAGCCCTATTCTTCCAATTCTAAAAAAGGCTTCTTCAGACTCCCCCGATGACCACCCAGATGTTTATCGTTTTGTGATTGATTTGCGCGCAGTTAATAAGATAGTGATCCCTCAGTTCCCGGTCGTCCCTGATATTACCGCTCTTCTGAGAATGATTCCTTCCTCTGCTAAATTCTTCTCTGTCATTGATTTGAAAAATGCTTTCTTTAGTATTCCGATTCATCCTGATAGCCGACATCTGTTCGGTTTTACCCTAGGTGGCAGAAGCTTTAGATTCTGTCGGGCTCCTCAAGGCTATACAGAGAGTCCCAGTATATATAGTCAAGCCTTGAAAGCCCAATTAGACTCCCTTTCACTTCCCCCAGGTAATGTCTTGCTGCAATACGTGGACGACCTTCTTATTGCTTCTGACACTGAAGAAGGTTGTAGGCAAAGTACAGTGCAATTGTTGCTGCATTTGGCGCACCATGGACATAAGGTGTCCCTTTCTAAATTTCAGTATTGTCGACAGGAGGTCACCTATTTAGGTCACCTGCTGTCGAAGGAGGGTAGGAGATTGACCCCAGAGCGTATTAGTGCTATTGTTAAAATGCCTCTTCCTAAGACTCAGAGGGACGTGCCCGCTTTTATTGGCATTACTTCTTATTGTCGACATTGGAATGCTAACTATTCGTTACTAACAAAACCTTTGTTGGCACTAATCACTAAAGATGTGCATGAATCCTTGCCCTGGATGCATGAGTGTCCGCAATCTTTTGAGCAATTGAAAGTTGCGCTTTGCTCTGCACCTGTGCTTGGTACGCCAGACTATGCAAAGCTGTTCGTGTTGTATGTACACGAGACGGCTGGTTGTGCGCTTTCTGTTTTAACACAGGCCTTTGGAGGTAAGCAGAGGCTGTGTGCTTATTTCTCAGCCTTGCTTGACCCTGTTGCAAGAGCCCTCCCGAGCTGTCTAAGAGCGGTCGCGGCTGTGGCCATCTCTATCCGACAATCGGCGGGGCTCGTACTTGATATTGACCTCACAGTCATGGTCCCCCATGCTGTGGATACCCTTTTGAATAAAACCAAGATGCAGCACCTTACCAGTGCATGTCTGACCGGTTATGAACTAACTCTTTTCGCCCTGCATATTACGATCAAAAGATGTGCCACTCTGAACCCTGCCACTTTACTGCCCCTCCCTTCTGAGAGTGAAGAAATAGACATACATGATTGTCTTTTTCGAACAGAAGAAGAGACGAAGGGATGGGTAGACCTGACTGATGTTCTCTTATCTGACCCCCAAGGGGAACTATATGTCGATGGCTCTTGTTTCAAATTACCAGATGGCACCACCACTGCAGCATACACTCTCACTACTCTGCATACGGTAGTTGAAACATCACGAGTTCCCTATCAGTCTGCTCAGGCAGCTGAACTAGTCGCCCTTATTAGAGCCTATGAGGTGAGCGAGGGACTGGCTGTTAATATTTATACTGACATCCAGTATCCTTCGGGGTCGCCCATAATTTTGGGCGACTCTGGGCAGAGAGAGGGTTTCTCACTTCCCATGGGACACGCATCCAGAATGGCCCCCTCATACATAGGCTTCTGTCTGCCCTGACACTCCCTAAGAAATTGGCCATAATAAAGTGCAGCGCCCACAAGGCAGTCACTGATGATGTGGGTAGGGGGAATGCGTTTGCGGATCAGATAGCCAAGGAGACAGCCCGAACTAAGATGAAAAAGATGTTTGTGGCAGGTCCTGCTAGGTGGGTGCCCGAAGTCACTATGTTTGAGGACACACTGGATAATGTAAAGGAGATTCAAAGTGAGGCAACGATTGAGGAGTTAGCAGTCTGGCAGGAGAGTACAGCACGTTTAGACGAGGATGGGTGTTGGACGGATAAGTCAGGGAAACAGAGATGGATGCTACCAGACGCCTATGTCCTCCTTGTAGTCACTATGGGCCACGGGCCAGCTCATATCAGTGCCAAGGGCATATGCAAACTGCTAGTCCCCGTGTGGCAGAATGACAATATTCCCAGGACTGCTGCTCACTTGGTAAAGTACTGTATGGTATGTATGATGTACAACCCTGGATAAGGCACTCCCACACCTCCTGGTAATTTTGCACCACCTTCCTTCCCTTTCGAGGTCCTTCAGATGGATTTTATCGAAATGGATTGAGTCAACAATCTAAAATATGTGTTAGTAATTGTTTGTGCATTCAGTAAATGGGTTGAGGCTTAGCCCACTAAAGAGAGCACAGCCATGGCGACGGCGAAGGCACTCCTAAAAGAGTTCTTCCCTCGTTTCGGCTTGCCCCGTTTGATTTGGAGTGACAACGGAAGTCACTTCAATTCAAAAGTCATTCAATTGGTCTGTGATGGTCTATGCATTAGGCAGAAGTTCCATGCTGCAAATCATCCCCAGTCAGCAGGTTTGGTTGAGAAGTACAATGGTACTCTCAAACTGAAATTAGCAAAGATTCAGGAGAGCACAGGATTGAAGTGGCCAGATGCTTTACCATTAGCCCTTTTATCTACAAGAGCTACGGCTCACACTAGGACAGGATTGTCACTGTACGAGGTCGTGTTCGGTCGGCCAGCAAATGTCTGGGGCTTTCCGCGACCACTTTGGTTTTCCGAGATAGAATACTCTATGATGGTGGACTACCTGTATGAGTTGACTAAAAGTTTGCGTTCTATTCACCAACAGATTCACAAAGCCTTGCCGCCAGTGCCTGAGGGGCCAGGACATGATCTTCGGCCTGGGGATTATGTTTTAACAAAGCACTTCCAGAGGAGGGGGAGTTTGGAGCCCCACTGGAAGGGGCCTGCCCAGGTGCTCCTTGCCACCCGAAGAGCCGTGAAGGTGGCCGGCCGGAAGAACTGGATACACTCCAAACACTGTCGTAGGGTGCCCATCCCTTTACCTTACGATCAGTGGGTGCTTGATGGAGTTGGCGATTCTGAAACAGAGCCAGTGCCCCGTTTCGTTCTGTTCTCAGATGCCCGACTGACGTGGGCACACTCGGAGGAAGAGAACGACGCAGTGTTGAACGAGGCAGTGCGACCTGAGATCAAGGCCATCCAGGAGCCCCAGCCTGCTGGCCCATCTGTGCTTTAGTCCCAGTCCATTGACCCCTCTGTGCCTGGAGCGGCTAGGTACAATTTGCGTCCTCGACAGATGAACAGTGCACCAAAGGGGAAGTTAGACTAATAGGGATGGACTGCGAGGAAAAAGAATAGGGTGTACCTTGCCTGTGGTACCAACGGTAGTTTAGGGAAAGGGAGATTGGTGCATTGTTCAGACATTGGACAGGGTGAATTCGACGTGCTTCCCCTGAAGAAGGGAGGGGAGTGCGCTACCCTGAACGGCGTGGGATTTCTTCAGAAGGGGCTGCGATTGCGCAGCTCCTCCGAAAGTGCTCAACAGCACCACCGTAGATGAACACTAGGAGTCTGCCAGCGAGACTCTGACGGACGCTGGGAACTTTTGCCCATTCTCTTGTTTCTGTGCCGCCCGCCCCAGTGCATTGCATTTCTTTCCCTCTAACAACAATGTATCCATTTGGTCGCCCCATTATGGAGGAAGAACAACCCTTTGCAGCCCCGCGTTTTGGGCCGGGTGGGTCTGGTTGGTCTAGTTGGTCTGCTAAGAAAAAAGTGCTCTGTGCTGTTTTTGTATTGTTACTGTTGTTGATTTTGGGAGGGGTGTCCTGGGTTTTGGAGTGCAATTGTAATGCCCCATCATGTGTTATATACAAGATTGTTTCTCCAGTTCGTGCCAACAGAACAATACCAAGCAATGTATTTCTAGATACGCACAGGAAATTCTTTGGTGAAGGTACAGCTTGCTATCCTACTGAATCTGTTACGAGTTTGTGGACTGCTTACCAATTGTCACTGGTTAATTATACATATGTTCGCCCACCACCATTTGTAGAGGTAAAGGGTGAGTTCGGGATGGGATATCCCGATCCCTGTTTGTATTATAGGAAGCCACGAGGGAAGGGATACCCAGGTTGTAACATTAATGTGTATTCTGACAATCTGTATATGGAGGAACAGAACATTACTTTAACGGGTTGGCATTATCAAGATTTGGCAGTTACTCGAGAAGCAGGTTACTATCCCGCATGCTGTCCGATAGTAAATAGTACTGACGCTTTCATATACATAAATTGTTCTGGACTGATATTGTTCAAGAATACAATGTTTTTAGTGAGGAAAGATGATCCGAGTACAATGGGGATGAATACCAGATATGCTACTGTAGAGTACCAAGGTCCACTTTATGCACACCCAGGATTTTACTTCTTGTCTAATGGTACTTATTCCAATGTTCATAATGGTACCGAGGATGTGGCTTTGGGAATGGTGCTTCCTCTTGGGGTCCTTGTAAGTATAGTAAACAAAATATAAGGTGGGTTAAAAGGACGTTAACAAAGGAATTTTGCGACGGAGTGGCAGACCTGGAGGTCAATAATTATAGTAATGGTATCACCTTTGGGTATATACTTTCCTCCATTATTAAGTTTGGTGGTACTGCTATGGCCAGAGGTGAAAGGGCTAGGGAATATTTTGGATGTAAGCTGCAGATACTGTCTAACTCTACAGTAGCAGCTTTACGTGACATCACCACCCAGTTGGAAAGTATGCGAATATACTCCGAGCAAACAAGATATGCAGTTGATTTCATCCTAGCTAAGATCAGTGTGTAGTCGGGATCACAAATATGGAAAAGAATATTACCCAACACATTTTAGATATTTTGGAGAATGTTAAGGGGATGGAGAGTGGAAATTGGAGTTGGTCCCTCTGTGGTGGATGGGGTTGGATTCTGGAAAAGGTGACCTACTTTATTGGGATTCTAGTTGTCTGTTGCATTCTGGTGCAGTGTCTTCCCTTATGCTGCTCTTACTGTACAACACTCCTCACCCCTAAGCCGCAGAAGACAGTCCGTGACACTGCTGCGATTATGTTGCAGAAGGACATTCACGAAATGATGCAAATAGATGAGGGCATCTTTGGTTCTACCACCTCCCTTGCAACTTCTATTCCTAATATTGAATATATGAATAATTTTAAGTGTTGATGTCCCTATGCATCTCGGACAACGTCCCTAATGAATATGCAGGCTGCCCACGACTTAATGTCTATTCCTGAGGGTATTTTTGAATATTACTCATGTGTGTACTGGCATATACTAATAGTCCTTTTACTTTGCATATAGCATTAGACAAAATTGTTAGCAAATGCTAAAAGGGGGGGGTCTGTTAGACTGAGAACGTGTCTGGCTGACTCCTTCTAGCATTGTGCGAGTTAAGTTAGCATTTGCTGCACCATTTTGTATTCAGCTGCCATTTTGTATCATGATAGTAATGAAGCTTCTGTCTCATACTGTCTGCCTCAGCAGAAATCAGCATCCATTGTTTCTCTTTATTATTCAAGGTTGATCTTCGCTGCACTAATAAATCGATCATTCTGTTTTTGCATGCCTTTCCTCGTAGGTAGTCTGCTCCCACTCTCTTAGGGAGTTGGGCCCGGGCAGAATAACCTTGAAGTTGAGATAGCATGTACCCTGTCCCAGGAGTGTAGCTCATCCTTCTGTGCCTCCTTTGTTAACCTGCTCCATCTGGAAATTTCCAGTCTGGACGGGTCCTGTTGGGTATTGGAAATGTATAATATCTGATGTTATGTTGGTAAGAGTCAGTCCCTCAGCAGCTATCTAAGGAGGCTGGTCAGACCGGACTCCGCTCAAGCGCATACAAATACATAACTTTGGTTTGTATTCTCTACTGTCTGACCGACTCTTCATTTGTTTGGAAGGCTGAGAGGTGGTCGTGAGTGACCCGGGTGGCCCTAATCGGGTTACTTCCTTCATCACCGGGACTGAGTTTGTGGCACTGCTCCTGCTGAGGCGAAGTAGCAGCTTCCTCAACCTGCTGAGACATAGAACGTACCCTGCCAGCCAGTCCTTTACAGTAATCGAGCACCAAATCATCTGTAAAATTCACCAATGCATTGGAAGGAACTGCAGGTTGTCTCATAGCCCTCCCCATAATCACTTCGTGAGGCCATAGTCCTGTTTTTCTGTCTGGGGTACTTCTCAAACTCATCAACACAAGAAGCAATGCATAAGGCCATTTCAAAGAAGTAGTAGCACAATCCTTTGCCAACCTAGATTTCAGTGTTCCATTTATCTGCTCCACAATTCCAGAGGCTTCTGGACGATAGGCACAATGGAGCTTTTGGTCAATTTGTAATGCTGCACATAACATTTTTAGGATCTCATTGTTAAAGTGTGTCCCTCGGTCTGATCCCAAAGAAATCAAGAATCTGAAATGCGGTATCGGCTCTCTCAACAGTAACTTTGCTACAGTTACCGTCATTTTGTCTTGTTGGGTAAGCATCTAACCATCTTGAGAATATGCAAACAGTTACAAGAATGTGTTTTAAACCATTGCACATAGGCATCTCAATGAAGTCAAGCTGAATTCAGTTAAAAGGACGTCCTGACCTCCCTACATGACTCATTGTGTCTCGTGTTATTTTCCCTGCATTTTGTTGCTGACACACTATGCAGCGTTGACACAAAGCTTCTGCCACCAATCTGAACTTTGGGTTAAACCATATCTGACAAAAGATGCATCATAGCATCCCTCCCGATGTGTGCAGAACCATGATAGTATCGCGAAATGGGTGGCAGCAAACTGTCTGGTAATACATACAGGTCTCCCATCACTGTATACCCAACCCTCACCTACCTGCCTTCTGGTGCAACCTGTTCTGACCAATCCTTGTTTCTCAGCCTCTGGTACCTGATCCTGTAGTGCTTTCACTTCTTTCCACATGTCTACAGTGGATAACAACAGTTTCCTATCTGTGACATCAGTGTTCTCTCTCAGGGAATCTCCATTGAAGGTGTAAGAATTTAGAGCGCAATAACACGTAGTCTCATCCACATACCGGTTGCGAACTGTGACATAATCATTGCCCTGCCGATGGGCAGCATACTTCACTACAGCAATTTGAGCAGGCAACTGTAGTGACAGCAAGAGGTTTCTCACACTCTCTCTGTTTTGAATGGGCGACCCTGGCGAGGTCATAAACCCCTGCTGTCACCACAATTGCCCAAAGTCATGTACGACGCCAAATCCGTACTGACTGTCGGTGAAGATAGTAACTTGCAGTTGGTCAGACATTTTACAGGCTTACGCCAAGGCTGCCAATTCGGCCACTTGAGTAGAAAACACACGTTGCAACCATGAGACTTTGATCACACCAGCAACTGTACGTACAGCATAAGCAGCCTTTAGATTTCCTTCTGCATCACACAAACAAGATTCATCAACAAACAGCACATGACTCGATTCAGGCAAAGGGGTGTCAAAGATATCCAGCCTAGGTTTAGTACACAGCTCAGTCACGTACAGGCAATCATGATCAGCCTCATCAATCATAACCTCATTCCCAGGAAGAGGCATCAAAGTTGTAGGATTCAAACTCTGGCATCTCACCAAAGTCACATTCCCAGCTTCCAAAATTATTTGCTCGTACCTTGTAAAGTGGCTGTTTGTGAGGTGTTGCGTTTGAGTACAAGTAAGCAAGACCTCAACTGAGTGTGGCACATATAACCTAAGCAGATGTCCCATCACAATGCTCTCACTCTGCTCCAAACTCACACACGTTGCTGCAACAGATTTCAAACATCAAGCAATGCAGCGGCAACAGGGCCAAAGACTCCAAATTTTTCTTCAAAATCTGATTAAATATCGAGGGGCTTTCCATATATGCTTCTGAAACTCGGCACCATGCCAAAACACGGCTGCTGTACCAGAAAACAAAAAGACACTGTCCTCATGCAACGGAATGAAGAAGAAGGCTTGACACAAATCAATGACCGATAACCACCCAGCTTCACATGGAATATGAAATAGAATCACTGCTGAATTCTTTACCACAGGACAACAATCTGAATAATTTTGTGCAAATCTTGAACAATGCAGTATTTATCGTTGGGTTTTTCCAAACCCATAATAGGAGAGTTACATGGACTCCCCATTATTTCTTTCAGGATTCCTTGCTCAATCATCGAATCAATCAGGGGGAAATTCCTGCAATGGTTTCTGGACTCAAATTGTATTGCTGTATTTGTGGAAATTCAGCATTAGGCTGCAGAACCGTCCTCATCCGCTACTCTTCGAAAGGATTCTGTAACTATCAGCAAGGCCAATACCGAACTGTGATTGGACCTAAATCCGTTTTAGGACATATCCAGAATGTGATTACATGTGCAACCACTTTTAAAATTACTTTCTTGTGTACCATTCTTTTCCTACAAGTAATACATCACAATAACAGATAAGTCACCACAGCAATTTTCCATTGCTAGAATTGAGACCAAATGGTATTTTGTGTGTGTTTATACTCCTGTATGTTTATGGGTTGAATTTATGGTAAGTTACTGTTTTACTATTGTAGTTGGGTTAAAGGTCAGAATTAGGCTAAAGAGATATGATTAGTGTTTTGCATACAGTTTAGAGTTAGGTTTATGACAAGTTCCATTTATAGTCATTTAAAGCTCTGATGTGTATTTAGGGGAAGGTAGAAGGTGGGGTCACATTTAGTGTAAATTTCAGTAAAATTGAGAGGGTCAAAATCAGATTTTTTTTTTAAAAAAGAATGTAATTGATGTAATCGCAGCAGTTGTAAATTAGGATATTGTGAGAAAGTGAAGTACTGGTGGGGGTGGATGATAGTCCACCACAAGTAATAATGGCACTATTCTTGTTGGGTGCTGTGAAATTCCTAGGGCTACTTCATGACAAAATATTAGACCATAATTATATAAATGATGATAGTGACACTAAAGTTAGAAAAATACAAAAAAGTTTTTTATTGAAAAAATGCTTCATTAAAATGCGGAGGCCTAGTGTGCATTTTTGCTGGATACATTATTTACACGGCCTGCATGTTGCAATCCATCATTTATACATTTTTTTATCTCATCTTCATTTTCATGATATCAATATGACAATTTATAAAACAAGTTAAAAACTGGGTGGTTTCCAAGATGTCTCAACGCGCGTTTCGGCAGTAAGACTGGCTTCTTCAGGAGAGCCACCTCCAATTACGTTTTCTGAAAAAAGAACACAATGTCTCTAGTAGAGTAATAGTGTCACTAAAGTATATATACAATCAACACCTATTTACATATGTACAGACAAAATAGACAGTACATAGTCCACATTTCGAATTTTTGAATAAAATAAAATTAAAATGAGCCAAAACAGTACAAAGGATTGAAACAATACAGAGAATTGAAATGAGCCAAAACCATGCAAAGAACTATATGTATTGGAGAGCATATAGATCTGAGGATGACAAACATGCAGGGAAACCTTAAGTCATAATATTGTAACATAGTATTTATACAGGGAATGATAATGCCTGTGTATGACTTAGAGAAAAAGCAAGGAAAATAAAATAAAATAGGATAAGTAGAAAAGTAAGAACCAATAACCAATCATAATTAGCATATGCCATAGAGTGTAATGAAAAACAAGCACTAAAGTGAAGGAAAATTAAATAGAGATGTATATAAAAAAAATGTATACACCGGATACACCCATCAAACCTCCAAGTGAAAGGAATGTGTCTCATGCGAAAGTGATACGAGATGGAAAAAATGCAGCGGCTGTCTTACCATCGCAAGTAATGCGAAAACCTGAAAGCAGGTTGCAAGGGATCTCCAACTCTTGGGTTAGCGTGTCCCAAACACTGGTAAAAATGTCCTGCAGAAATAAGTATCTATTGAAAAATCAAAGGTAAGGACACAAGAATTGTCTATAAGTAATATCCGGAAGAAAAATGCTCAAAATACCGTAAGATTCAGTCCCAGCGGAGTTAATACTTATAAGTGGATTAATGGAGGTCACATGAGAGTTTCCCTATGAGTACCTAGAAAAGCAATAACATAGTTGCTGTCATCAAATCATCCACTAGACAAAACTGCTAGTTATATCAATAAATGCCAATAAAATATCATCATAGATTAAAATGTTCTTCTGCCCTATAGGCATTTTAATGCCTTTCACCTAGGCTAATTGGTTGATTTTGGTAGTCGGAAATTCCAGCGTTAAGATAAATAGTAATGGTGACAGAGAGCACCCCTATCTCATGCCACCATTTGACCACAAATGTGTTAGATAGGAAGTCATTACACATACTCTGGGCTGTGTTGTCAGAGTAAATCCATCACTCCTTTCTTAGAAAATGGTCACCTAACCTGGCCCTCTTTAGCATAGTGAAAAGGTGACCCTATTCTACATGGTCAAAATCTTTTTAAGCATTTAGGGGCAGGGTTATCTTATATCTGCCATAGCAGTGTTCCTAAGTTATCCCCTGAACATTTACCTTGCACAAATGCTACCAGTACAGGCTGAATGATGGTCAAAATTAGTGGACTAAATCTGTTGGTGAGGACATTTGTGATGATTTAGATATCAGTCTTTTCATGTCCGATTCCATAGTGTCCTTGCCAGGTATATCAGCACTGTTAAATTCTTTTTACAAGAGGACACTCTCTTCTACCTTTCTAAATTCTTCAGTAATTTCAAGATCTTGGCTTTGTTAATTTTGTAGAACTCTACTGGAATACTTTCATCCCCTGTGTCCTAATTGAGCACATATTGCCAATAGTTTTCACAAAAGAGAGATATCAGACAGTAATCTTCAATCTAGAAATGTTGTGGGCATGGCCGGCCATACAGACCTGCAAAAAAGGTAATGAGTTTTTCTAAGAAATCCAATGGGTGTGTCAACATGTGGCCCTGGGCATCACAGATCAAGAGTAGCTGAAATGGAGTGTTTCTCTCTGAGTTGCTGTACCAGCAACCTCTGGCCTTCTCCCATTGAGCATAATGTTTCCTCTTAAACCGTTGCAATTTGAATTCTGCCAGGCAGATGAAGAGGGCATTCAGCTGAGATTTATCCCTTGTCAGGTCTCTTAGGAGTGATGCATGCACTACAGCTTTAAAACAATCTATAATGTCCCTGAAAGCTGCCTCTAGAATCCTAAGGTCCTCTACCCCCCTCCGCCTCCATAGAACAGTATCCCTTATCAGTATCATAATGTATACCTTACCCACAGAGTCCGATCAGAAGACACTAATCTCTCTATATTTACAAAAGTCTGCTAAATGTGATTGCAGCAACCTCTTTTTCTCCAGCTCTCTGTACTAAAACACCATCATTGGAGCAGAGCACCACATTGGGCTAATTGGAGGCTGATGTCAGTCAATGTACATGCAAGTTCCTTGAGCATAAAATCAAAAGTTATAGACTCTGTCACGTAGGTGCGTGAGTCTCCAGATATCAAGGAGCACAATTGCTCAGAAAGTCAGTTAGGAGTCCTCGTCACCTGTGAAAGAGCACAGGGCCATTCCAACTATTATCTTGCTATGAACCTTTTTAGTTGCCTGAGAGGTAAAAGGGAGTTAACATTAATCAAACAATTCAAATTACAGTGCAGCCCATTTGACCACAAAATAAGAACCTAGAATTGTTAAATAAAGTTATGTAGGTTTATTACAAATTAATAACCAAACTGATATATATGAATCTCAGGAATATATTTTAAAGGTACAGAACTACCACTGGCAATTCAAATCTTCAAATAAAGTTCAGTCAAAATAGCATAAGGCATAGAAGAAATTCAGTTGTAGCAATACAGAAAATGAGAACTAAAATCTGATGTTCAGTATAGAAATTCTGATTCTCCTGTCTAGGAATGAAGAAATTCTAAGTTAACAAAACTAAATCCTAAAGCTAAAGTGGGAATAGTTAGAGAAATGGTCTCAAAAGATTCGGAAAGTGCAGGAAGGTGTCAGCATTGTGAAGACTTAGGTAGAATCTTCCAAATCAGGGCGAGTGTATAGCATAAAGCTACACATTCAAAAGAAAAGAATAAGGGCAGAGAAGTCTGTACTCCTCAAAGACAAGAGTCTGCTCTAACTTTTAACAGTATAAACATTAATTAAAATACACAGATACTTTATCAGCCATATCTTACACCATCCCTCCAGGGACCAATGGTGTTTAACTTCCACATGTGCAATTGCAACATCACCAGACTTTCCCATCTCAGAATTTGGGCAGTCTCTGCGACCTTGGGTATCTCCCGTTCTCTGATACACAATGAATAGGAGGCTTCTTCATCTCATTAGTTCTTCACAAATCTGCCAAGATTTTCTCATCTCAGTCCTCTCTATCATTAATACAATATTACTGCTTTCTCTAACTATGAAACCTTGGGATTGCACCTGCAGAGGATAGAACATGCAAGGCAAACAAATACATTTGAAAATTAAGGCCTAGCCATGTGCACTTATAACTTTCAGAACAAATGCACCAAAATAATAAATGTAAACTTGAAAATATGAGTTCATGGTTATATATGAAATGCACTTTCAAATAAATGCAGTATAACTGGAAACATGGGCGTAAATATATACATGAGAACTACATCTTCATGGTTAAACTAAACATTAATGTGCACATGTTTATGAAACTCTAGTTTCTTTAGTGAAAGCACTTCAGCAGTATATCGGAATACTCATCTTCACGTTAATAAAGTTAGATATACTGTGTATATGGTGCTAAGTGCATGTATATATTAGCTATTGTGACGTGTAAGGGTGGAGCTCAAATTGCTCTGCTCTACCTGTATTGCTTGTGTGCAGCCGAACTGATCACTCCAGGATACTCCATTTGCAACATTGTTTGAACACGCCACTGTGATCATTCCATGTACAGACAAATTTGAAAAAAATAATGCCCTTCGTTGTCCATCCATTTTTTCAGTACTGAGGCAAGTGGCCATTTACGAAGCAGGAAATGCCACATCGCCTCTCTTGTAAACAGTGGACCCCTGGCGCATATATCCCTTCTTTGTCTTGTTATGGGTATGAAATAGTCTGCCTACCCATCCTTCTTCAAATTCTGGTATTCAAGTGTTGAAAGATACGTTTCCCAGAGGGCTACAATATCTGAGGCTTCAGTAGCCAGGTACAATACGGTTTTCTTTCTTTTTATGTAAAGGCTGAGGTCATTGATGTTCAGCGATACAATACGGATGATGGCAGGTTTGAGACCGTATCAGTAGAGGAAACCTCCATGGAATCTAGTTAATGTGTTATTAAAAGGCATAGGGATCAGTCCAAAAGTATGGCCTGTGCTGAAAGAGTGCCTGGTGTTGGAGGAAGACCTGAAATAAGGTGTATATAGAAATGTTCAGAGACATGTAGGGGTAAAGCTATGGAAACAACGGGAAGTATTCCAAAAGGGAAGAAAAAAACACATAGCCCAAGTATAGACAATCAGAAAGGTGTGAATGAATGAGGACAATCATGAGGGGGGGGGGTGACTAGGGGTGGGATACAGGGAAATTAGGGGATGAGCTTAGAGGTCACAAACCCACAACATTTTGGGACTCTTCAAATGATAACTGGATATTAAACCAGCTAATAACTTTAGACTGGTTGTATGCCAACACCCACCCACATGAACAGAAAAAGGAGATGCTTTAAGGTTGGCAAATTAGGTAGTCTCGTAGAAGCTAAGATTAAACAAATACAATCACAATCCTCCCGTAAGCGGTAGCAAACCAGTAACCCCTTCAATCATGAAAAAATAAAAAACCTCATTCTGATGGGTGTGTCTGTACAACAATCACACACAAAAGAACTCTGATTGGACATTCAAGTACAGGTTTTTAACTCCAAAATTCCACCCATTTTATCGTATGCATTGGAATACATTCCAATAAAACAGTGGCAACAAACACAAACTAAAGAAGGGAAAATACTTCGTAAATTGATTAAAGTCCACCAAGCAGTTCCTGCACAAGCTCTGCGCCTTGAGCTTTCTTTAGTTAGCTCATATGCCAGAGCAATTACCAACATCATAAGATGGGCTTATAATCTTATACACGCAGAACAAGGAACCTTAAGATCTTTATTAAAAACGGAAACTTTTGAGATCAAATCATCGCATTATACTTTTAGTCAAAATTTAATTACAGCTTTTAAATTATCGAACTGTACAACTGCACTATTGAAATCTTGGACTCCTGCGCACTTGAGGCTCTTTTTAAAACATCTAACGCCGAGGATAAGTTACGACCTCGACATCAAACATTGTTCTCAATTGCATCATTATGAACTTTATGCAGAGTCAATAGATTATAAATATTTGCAACAGTACATTCGTTTTACCTTAGGGCACGGAGTTCGGCGATGCATTATTTTATTACGGCTTGGGATTCTCCCCTTAAAAACATTTACCTCCAGATGGAACCACATCAAAAATGCCACTAGTATTTGTGATCTTTGTAATGGAGGAGTGCAAGATTTACAGCATGGTCTGTTTTTATGCCCAAATCTGACATTAGTTGAGGCCAGACACCGGTACTTAAAACCAATTCAAACCAGATGCAATAGTACTTCAGTGCAAGGCCTTATTTCGCTCCTTAAATCACCGCCTGATGAATTTGTGTGTTATAATTTGTTTAAATTTTTAAAAACTTTTTTAAAATTGTATTGAAATGATTATCTTATTAATGTTTTATAACAAATGCATTTTTAAAATTTGTTGTTCTCAGTAGAGAACTAAATCAAATAAACTTGAACTTGACATTCAAGTCCCACAACATGCTCACTCTGTAGTGGGACAGTTTTAGGGTTCCACGAGACATCCAGTGCGGACGAGACCGGAGACACAGTACTTATCAGAGTCTCAAGAGTACCCCGATGCATGGTGCTGTAACATCAATAAACAAGTGTATTTTCAGTCTAGCATGACTTGGAGAGAGATCTGGGTTTGTCTCTGTCATTTTCTCTGATCTGGGCATTATCTTGTGGAGGACTCTTTGATGTCCCTGCACCTTGTAACAGACTCTAGCCTTTCTTGTTCCTCCTTTATGTCAGTTATGGGAGTGCCAGATGGTAAGGGGACTAAATATCCCCTTCTACCCTGACCTCTGATGTGTCCATTGTTATCACATTCATATCTTCCAAGCACTTTTCTAGGTCTTCCAGGTCTTGGAGTTTTCAATTGTACCCACTGACCATGATAAGCATGGCGACTGGTTCTAAGAAGCCATAACGAATGTTCCACTTCTGCAGCTGAGGGTGGAGCACTAACAATGTATTCCTCTTTACAGTTGTTTAAGGGAGAAGTCAGCTGAAATAACCTTATAGTTTTTGTAGAGGAAGTGGTTCCTCTTGGGGGCGTGGCTAACCGCCAAGTATGGCGGATGCACTGTGAGCGAGCTCCGCGCCCGGACCAAAGAAATCCTGTTCAACTCCTACCTGATCGGCTGACGTCGGCCCTGAACACCCTTGCGGGGGCCCTGCGGGGGGGCTACGAGCCGACTTGCTGTGCTTTTACCACTGAGGGCCGGCTGTCCTGATCGACTGGCGAGGAGAACCGCGAGCTGTGCAGAGGCCGCTTGGGCCGCGGCCTGACCTGGGAGTGCTGCGGGTGGAGAACTGCGATCTTCCCATATCGAGGGATCAGCGCTGGGCACTGTGATACGGCCCCCCCCCATTCGCCTACATCTGTGCACACAAACGACTGGACGGCGTGGGTCTTGGGGCAAAGGGGGGCCCGGGATCGGCGGTTGCCCGGGACCTGTGCTGCTGGACGTGACCCGCTGATCCACCGGCTGCCTGTCCTTCCCGCCGGGCCGGCGGCGCACCATAAAAGCCTGCCTACCGCCATGGCTGAGTGACTCCCCCTACCCGGAGGTGTGACGGTGTGGGGCACTGAGTGGACCCGGCCGCGCTGGTGAGGAAAACACGCCTGGACTGTGCCGAGGGCCACGGCACCTGCTGCGGGTGCTAGTGGCAGCGAGTAGAGGTGTCCACATACCCTGTACCTGCATCGTGAGGCGGCGATCGGGGCTCCCAGCCGCGCTCCCTGCGATCGACTGCTGGCGGCTGTGTGAGGTCGGCCTGGCTGAGCTGGCGGCGGTTACCCGGTCTACATCCTGCTGGGTGTGGCCCGCTGATCGGCCCTGTTGCCTGTCTTCCCCCCCGCTGCACCACTGGAGCGTCCTGTGGCCCCCGACTGCCGCTTGTTATACACGGACCCTGGCGTATGGAGAGGGCCTGATCCGGACTGCTGAGGGTGCGGCCTAGACTGGCGAAGAACGACCACACGAGGTGAGAGTCGGCCGGGCGTTGCAAGGGCTGGAACGCCATAAGCATACGGCAGCGGCCATCAGTCGGCCTAAGTGGTGCCCGCTGCGCTGCCCTACCGGACACCCTGTGCCTCGCTGGGGTGCCCGGCGACGAGTGCCTCGCGAGAAGCAGTGGGGGGCTGCGACGGAGCGTGATTGGGCCTCATACCTGCGGGACCTGTGTATTGACCTGAGGCACTGGTGGCAACATCGCTGCGGAACTCAGAGGGGCCTACTTGGACAGTTCGATCCTGTCGCTGTCAGCGGTGAGCAGTTAGGTGCTGAGGGGCCCATCGAGTACTGGCCGATTGTTGGGCTCCCTGCACAGTCTTGGGCTCCTGCCTGAGGCCACCGCGCTGGTGAGGATGGGGCCTACACTGAGGCCTACCGCTGATTTTACACCTGCATTGCGATGAGTGCGCGAGGACGCGGCGCAGCGGCCCTAGAGGGACACCCACAACGGTCGCACCTGCCCTGGGGTGCCCAACTTCACAGCAAATAGCCCTGTTGGAGGAGCAGTCTGTATGCGGGGCGCGGCACGGGGTGCAACTATGACTTTTCTCTAGAACACTGCTACATGCGCACGTTTGCCTCTGGGGAGTACTAGTGGTGAATGCCCGGCCCTCCCAGGAGACCTTTCCCTGGGGCAGCTGGTGTACGGCACTGGGCCTGGCCTGGCCCTACCACCTGGCACAAGTGCAAGACCTGGTCCGCTATTACCGAGGCTGTCGGGGTTCCTCAATTAACAACAGTTGGGCTATAGCTGGGCCTAGCACCTGCACAAGTAATACATCATCTTTAAAGGGCAGACTCTGCCCCCATCACATGCACTGCCTGGGCCCCTCCCACTGGGTCTTGAAGAACTAGTACAAGGACACCACCGGTGCCTCAACATAGTGCGCTTTGCGACCCTCCCAATCGGATTGCACAAGACCACTCTTTATAATGGGGCGACCCAAGGGTAAGACACCAGACACTAACACCACGGATACCCAACCTACAGAGGACAAAGACTCCTCCACACAAATGAAGAACAGTATTCCGCCTACTAATGCGGAGCCCCCCCTATATAAATTAGATCTCATTCTCCAAGAAGTGGGGGACTCCAGAAAGTCCATTTAGCAACAAATCGGCTCCCTGACAACTGGGTTCACCCTCCTGAAGGCTGATCACGCTAAACTTGCTGCCACTGTCAAGGACAATAAACTTGCATTAGCGGAAATATTGCCGCAGCACAAAGAACATGGGGAACAAATTGCGCAACTTCAACGACAAGTAACTAGGCTCCAGGATAGGGTGGATGACGCAGAAGGGAGGGCCCGACGCAATAACATTCGGGTCGTAGGCCTACCAGAACGCTGTGAGGGTTCACATGCCACCAAATTTATGGAACAATGGTTCAGGGACCATGTGGCACCGGAGGGCCTCTCAGATTTTTTCTGTGTAGAGAGAGCGCATAGAATCCCCACCGGCAGGCCGACGGCTGGGGCCAAACCCCGTCCCCTGATCGTAAAAATCTTGAATTTCAGAGACAGGGACGTACTGTTGCAGAAAGCGAGGGAGCTGTCCCAAATCCAGTATGAAAACCAGCGTGTGTCGCTATACCCAGATTACACCATTCTGGTACAACGTAAACGTTCTCTATACCAGGACGCAAAGAAAAAACTCAGGGCACTGAACATCAAATATGCACTACTATTCCCAGCCAGGTTAAAGGTAATTCACGACCAAAAAATGCAGTTTTTTGACACCCCTGAGGAGATGGAAGAATGGCTCGAAATCATGTTCCCTCCATCGGGGTCTGGACCTCCTTCACAAAGCGTCACTGGCTCTCTGAAACCTAAGCGGAGTCACATCCCAGGCTAAGAACCACACGCCAGAACAGGCCCTGAAGGGTGGCACAGAGGCGCTGGTAACTGCAAGCATGTTCCGGGAAGGTGCCCACCACATATCTTCGGACTCTTCTGAGGACAACACGGTCCACTCCGATTCAGAGAACAGCCTAGCACTATTTAGTACTATCACGCCTCAAACTGCTGAAGGTTTCCTAGGATAGTGCTCAGTCTGTAGAGGGAGTAACACACTCCAGACAGGATGTACTAAAATGTTATATTTCTGTACCCACAGCGCATAATCCTTACCGATGTCCCGATCTTGAAATGATTAATGCTATGTTTGGTCCGGGTTGTGTTGAGCTCGCACTGGTTTCTCATCTCACTAGTTAGTCTATTAGGATGCACCCCCCTATGGTGAAAGCAACGACTACACTGTTAACACCTTTGTGTACACGGTTTGGACCAGCACGGTTTTACTGCTGGCCAGAGTATTACATGTTATAGTTCAAGAGTTCTTGAAGTCTGGCCCACCCACGAAGCTACCCCACACGCCACCGGTCCTCTCACATTCGATAGGAACACATCACTGTTATCACTCACACACAGATGCAGGATAGTTACAAAGTAATCACCTGGAACGTGCGGGGCCTGGGGTCCATACATAAGCGGCATAGAATCCATGCGCAGTTGAACAGGCGACATGCGCATATAGTTTTCCTCCAGGAATCCCACCTCACCGCAGCAGAGACAGTCAAATTACGCAAGAAATGGAGCGGTCAGGTTCACTCCACTTCATACTCCGCCTTTGCCCGAGGTGCGACCATTTGGATCAGGAATGGGGTCCCCTTCAAAATGCTGGAGCAACGCGCGGACCCTCTGGGGAGATATATTCTGGTGAGAGGCACATTAGACGGCACACAAGTAGTACTAGGGAGCATCTACGCTCCTAACTTTGAGCAGGACAAATTTCTTATGAGTCTCAACCCTATACTAGCGACCTGGGCAGCATATCCATGAATACTAGGCGGGGATTATAATGCAGTGATGGATATAAGCATGGCTAGATCACACACCCCCCCCCCCTCCAAGGCACTGGCACTATACGGCAGGCTGATGCACTATGTAAATGGGCGGAAGGCTGGTCACTGGGGGATGCCTGGCGTCTGAGGAACCCAACCAGTAGAGAATACTCCTTTTTTTCGCACCCACACCAACTACACACCAGAATAGACAGGATTCTTTGCTCCGCTCACACCACCACCCAGATCACGCATGCTACATATCTTGGTAAGACATTCTCAGACCACAATCCCTTGGAGGTCACCTTCGCTTGGGGCAGAATTCCCACTCCAGTTCCCACCTGGAAGTTGTGGCCTCAAATGCTTGAGGACTCGGTCTTCCGCAGTGCATTGTCCGCCGGTATTACCAATTATTTTGCAGAAAACACTGGCACCGCCTCCACACCCCAGGTGGAGTGGGATGCCTTCAAAATGGTAATCAGGGGGATAGCCATTTGCACCACAGCGGGAGCTAGGCACGAAACGCATAACAACCTCAAAGATGTCGAAAACTCCATGAACAAATTGGAGCAGGAAGCTGTAGAAGATCCTACCAAGAGTGTCCTCTTACAGGAAACCTGTATAAAACACGCAGAGCTACTTGAAATGCTGAGGCAAATTGATTACACCGCATACGCACACAAAACATGCTAAAGCTGACAAAGCTGGCCCACTCCTGGCGCGCATACTAAGGGACGACCCCCCACATACCCCAATACATGAGATAACCACGATGGGCGGGGTCACAGTGGACATGCAGCGAGAAATCAATGAAGCCTTCTGCGAATACTACCAAACACTTTATCAATCGCCCCCACCACTGGCGGAAGACTCGCTACATACGTTCCTGGCTGACTTACCATCCCCCCAAACTTAATCAAGCAGCACAAGACGACCTCTCCGGCCCCATCACTCGGGCGGAAATCAAAGAGGCCATCCGAGACCTCCCACGGAATAAAGCCCCTGGCCTTGATGGCCTTCCAGCTGAATTCTTTGGTACATTTTCAGCCGCCCTGGTACCACAGCTAGAGCGTCTATACAAATCTGCAATAGACACAGGAACGTTACCTCACACCACAATGCAAGTACCAGTGGTGTCCCTTCCCAAACCGGGCTGCTCTGCAACTGACATCTCGGGATACAGCCCTGTCCCTGCTCACAACTGAGTATAAAATACTGAGTAAAGTCCTCTCGCGCCGTTTACTCCCTTATTTACATAAACTAATCCACCCAGACCAATGCGGCTTTGTACCTGCGCGCTGCACCTCGCTCAACATTAGGAGGCTATATCACGTCATGGAATCAACCCCCCCCAGACAGCCACAATGCAGGATGTATCACCCTGGACTTAAGGCAGGCATTTGATACTCTTAGATGGGACTACATGATCCGAGTACTCGAAAAATTTGGCATACCCCCAGACTATCTGAAATGGGTTACATTACTGTACTCTGGCCCCACCACGAGGGCCCGTACCGGCAGACATATCTCGCATGAATATCGGATCGGCAGGGGCACCCAACAGGGCTGCCCCTTATCTCCTTTGTTATTTGTGCTAGCCTTGGAACCTCTGGCCCTCAAGTTACGACTGTCTGCAGAACAGAAGGGTATGCGTCTGGGTAACGCAACACACGTGATGTCCGCTTATGCAGACGACATTATACTGTACGCTAACGACCTGCTCACAGACCGAACACCGACGCCGGAGATTTTTACTCACTATGCACAGCTTTCAGTACTTAACATAAACGAGACTAAGTCACACGCCTTTTTTTTTCCACCCCGGGGAACGCCCAGAGGCGATTCAGTTTGAGCAGCTATCCCTGACGGTCGCCTCACACACGTTCAAATACCTGGGTATACAAATTTATAGAGCTGCGACTGACCTTATAGAGGGAAACCTGAACAAGACCATCCGGGCACTCCGGTCACAGATCACATTTTGGACTTCACTGCCGCTCTCAGTAATGGGCCGAGTGGCAATCTTGAAAATGGTGGTTCTACCTCGCCTATTATACTTCTTTACTAACCTGCCAGTAGTGATCCCGACTCCTATACTTACCTCACTGAACACATTACTGTCCGACCTGATATGGGGTAACGGCCGCCGTAGGGTGGGACTGCCTAAATTACAACTAGATACAGATAGGGGTGGCCTGGGTGCCCCAGATTTTCGCGCTTATTGCTATGCGAGCCAACTACAATGGCTATCGTATTGGCTGGCAGGACGCAACCTGCACAAAATTGGCTACACATCCCTGGAAATTGACAGAGGGGAGTTGCATACACTATTACTACCGCGGGCTACTATACCCCCAGACGCCCCGACACTTCTCCGCACCGCGCTCACATCCTGGAAAAGATCCCTCCATTACACGCGCCGCTGACCTCCATACTCGGACAACACACCGCTATTGGGCATCCCCACTCCTTCCGGTTTACTCACTACACGGAGAATCCGCGCCTGGTCTGAGGGCGGGGTCACCACAGTGGGCGCACTGTTTGACGGGGGCACCCTCATGGACCACGATAACTTTACCAGACATAACGGGGTCACAGACGCGTTATATCTTACACATGCTGCAGTCCTCCATTATGTGAAAAAACACTGGGCCCCACACAGGGTAGCACCCGCCCAGCACGAACTGGTTCACATGACCTACCTCATGGGGAAAGGCCGCCACCTCACTAAATGGTTGTACAAAAGCATTAAAGCACACACTGGAATCCCCTGACGGACTTACGCAATAGATGGTCCACGGATCTTGATAAAGATCTCACTGACAAGGAATGGGGTATGATTCTAGAATACCCCCAAAAATCCCACGGAACGCCAAATTCAAATTCATCCAGTACATGGTATTACACAGGGCATATCTCACTCCACATCGTTTGCAGCACATGTTCCCAGCCACACAACACCACTGCCCCAGATGTAAATTAGAGGAAGCAGACCTGATCCACATGCTGTGGCTGTGCCCGGTGATTGCTGAATATTGGTCAGAAGTGCTTGCAAGCGTGACCTCGGCGACGGGCCTCCCTGTGCCGAGCACAGCCGGTAGCTGTCTGTTAGGTCTGACCCGGCGCTCCAAAGCACAGAAAGTACAGCTGCGCTTTGTTGATTTAGCCTTACATATGGCCAAACACTCCATCACCATGCAGTGGAAGTCAGCCAAACCCCCACCACTCCACGTATGGCACGGGGAGGTAGTGAGATGGGGTAGCACAGAAAGCGCAGCAATTCGATGTGAAGAAGCCCGCGGACTACGTAAAAATGTAATTTCCATGGCCTGGGATATTATTCTGGAAGCTTTCAAGACACTTGCACCGGCACCAGTCCCTGTAGTGCAAGATCAGTAGGAGCCCCTCTTAACCCAGGCCCCCCCAGCGAATGCAATGCAGCCCTGCACATAGTCTGGTGATTTAATTATACTAAGTGTACATATTCAGAACTCAATTCATTAAGAGAAAGTGGGAGCAACCGAGGGAGCGTGTTGTTAAGATGGTGAGATAGGGTAGGGCCAACTGAGTTTGGAGAAGGGGAAGGGTTTAGTTTATTTGCTCCATTTCACTTATTTTTTCCTCAGTTCTTCATGTATTCCTGCACTACTATTAAAATAGCCCATTGGATAATTTGTAGGTAAAATATTGTTTAACAGAACTGATCAACATGATTGCATAATGTTGCATAATATGTACGATGACATTACTTGGAACCCAAAATGGCTTCCCTATATCCGACTATCTGAAAGAGACACGTTAGTGACAGATTCCTTACCTTAGAATATCCCCAGGCGTCAGGCTGGATCCGGAAAGTTTTTGCGTAGCAGTACCCTTGCGCGTCGGTAGGCGGCGTCGTGCGTCTCCGCGTCCGTCGTCGGCGTCGTGATCGCCGGGATGACGTCGCGGGCAGTACTTAGACGCCGCCCCTGCGCGCTGACGTCAGTTCTTCTTTTTCCGCGCCAGCAAGCGCAGATCCGGGAAGAGCAGTGCCCTAGTCATTTTTTGACTAACTTTTTTGGTGAATTTTTCACTGTTTCTCGAATCGACTTCAAGGTGTCGTAGGGATGCCCGGCTTTAAACGTTGCGGCGCCTGTGCTCGGATGATGTCCATCACAGACCCGCATTGGGAGTGTCTCTTCTGCCTCGGCCGAGGCCACGACACGGAGTCGTGTTCCGACTGCCGGGCCCTCAACCCGAAAGCTTTGCGAGAGCGGTCTCGAAAGCTCCTCGAGGCCCGGCATTCGGCTCCGCGCAAGCCCCGGTCGCGTGAGAGGTCGAGGGTCGGTCGCGGAGTCCTCACCGGTCGTCGGCGTCGAAGTCTTCTTCGTCCGGTAAGTCAAAACACAAAAAGTCCAAAAAGCATCGTCGCTCTAGGACTTCGCCTCGCCAGTCTCGCGACTCAGCTGAGGCCCCTCCCGGCACCGTCCCCGCGGCCCCGGACATGCCTGTGGAGTCGCCCCCGCAATACCCGTCCTTTCCGGGTTCGGGGCGGATCCGGCCCAAATACAGGAATTCCTGTCGGCCATGGCCCGCCTCTTCGGGCCTCAAGGTCCCTCCGGTGCGCCTTCGGGCCCCGCGGGCCCTGATGGGGTTGCTCCGGCGTCGCCGACGGCTTCGGCCCCGGCGTCGCCCGTGCCTCCAGCCTCGATCCCGGCTCCGGCCCCGGCCTCGATCCCGGCTCCGCAACCCCCATCGACGCCGGTCGACCTAACGACGCCTCCACCGACGCCGATGTCTCCGGTGCCGTTCACGACGCCGCCTGGGGCTCCGGGCGGCGTCGTCCCCCAGTTCCTTCCGGCTCCGGACATGGAACCGGGCCGACATCGCTCGACGCCGGTTCCGGCGCCGATGGGGCCTTGGATCCCAAATGTCCCTCCTCCTCCTTATTTTGAACCAGAGGAGGACCAGGAGGACTGGGAGGGGTCTGATGACCCTCTGGCACAACAGTGTCAGTATGATGAGGACTGGACAGAGGGTCTAGAGGACGCCAGTGGTCTGGATACTTCCCCTGACACTGGCATGCTGTCTCCTCCCGTGGCTACGGAGGAGGGAGCCAATTTTGCAACGGTGTTGCGTAGGGCGGCTGGAGCCTTACATCTCCAACTCCCTACTGTGGCAGTCAAGACTAATCTCTTGACAGAGGTGCTTCAGCCGGCAGCCTCCTCTACGGAGACTGTGCTGCCGTTTAACGATGCCCTCACTGACGTTCTTTTGGGCGCCTGGTCCAAGCCCAACACAGGGGCTCCTGTGGAAAGGAACGTGTCCCGACGCCATCGCCCAGCTCCGGGCGACCCCCTATTTCTCTCTGTCCACCCCACTCCTGAGAGCTTGGTTGTCCAAGCCTCCGCTTCCCAAACCGCCTTCCCTACCGCCCCTCCGGATAGGGAATCCAAACGCCTGGATCAATTTGGGAAGAAGGGTTTTTCTTCCTCCAGTGCGGGCTTGCGGTCCATCAACACCGCTTGCCTTTTGGGCCGATATACCCACTCCTTGTGGGATTCGGTGGCGACTGTTTTGCCCCAGTGTTCTGAGGAGGTTCAGACACTGCTTTCCCGCGCCATTGCGGAAGGAAGGGATGCGGCCAAATACACAATTCGATGTGGCCTTGATACCGCCGACTCGCTGGGCAGGTCTATTGCAACGACGGTGGCGCTGCGTCGCCACGCCTGGCTGAGAACCACTGGTTTTTCAGGGGATGTCCAGAATTCTCTCATGGACATGCCCTTTGATGGAGTCGGTCTTTTTGGGTCCAAAGCAGACCATGCGTTGGAGCGCTTTAAGGACTCACGGGCTACTGCCAAGTCCCTGGGCCTTTCTGCTACACGCCCTCCGCTAACTTCTGCTTTTCGCCCCTATCGTGGCCACGGAAGGGGCGCCCAGTCACGTCAGCAGCCCAGCCACCGGCCCGCGCAGCAGGCGTCTTCTCGTGGCCGAGGACGTGGATACCGCCGTGGCGGTTCGGGCAACCAGCGTGCGGGTCAGGCCACCACCTCCAACCCGTCCGCGGCCTCCAAACCCTCCTAGTCCCTCCTTTCAGGTGCACAGCACGCCAGTCGGGGGCAGGGTCCGCCATCACCTTCACCACTGGCGTCCCATCACCTCGGACAGGTGGGTCTTGGACATTGTCCGAAGGGGCTACTCCCTCCCCTTCGAGACCACCCCCCCAGCCATGACACCTCAATTCCACCGCATGTCAGGGGATCACTTGGTGCTTCTACAGAAGGAAGTCACGGCCCTCTTCGCCAAGAGGGCCATAGAGCATGTTCCGACCCCAGAAGTAGGGCGTGGTTGCTACTCCCACTACTTTCTGGTGCCCAAAAAGGACAAGGAGGACATGCGTCCTATCTTGGACCTCCGGAACGTCAATCGCTTCCTCCGGAAGGAGAAGTTCAAGATGCTCACCCTAGCTCAGGTCTTGACTGCCCTCGACCCCGGAGACTGGTTGGTAGCGTTGGACTTGCAGGACGCCTATTTCCACATCCCCGTCCTGCCGGCCCACCGGCGTTACCTTCGGTTCACGGTAGGCCTCGAGCATTTTCAGTTCACCGTGCTCCCCTTTGGCCTTACCAGTGCCCCTCGGGTGTTCACGAAAGTGATGGCGGTGGTCGCAGCTCATCTGCGCCGGGCAGGGGTTTCAGTCTTCCCCTACCTCGACGACTGGCTGCTGAAGGCGGGCTCGTCCCAGGCAGTCGTCTCCCACCTCCAGACTACGGCCGAACTCCTGCACTCGCTGGGGTTCTCCATCAATGTGCCGAAGTCGCATCTGATTCCTTCTCCACAGCTCCTTTTCATCGGAGCAGTTCTGGACACGACGCAGTTTCGGGCCTATCCTCCCGAATGGCGAGTCCGGGATATTCGGGCTATGATTCCGATCTTTCAGCCTTTATCCTGGGTTTCGGTACGGATGACCCTGAGGCTGCTGGGCCTCATGGCCTACTGCATCCTGCTGGTCAATCATGCCAGATGGCATATGCGGGCTCTGCAGTGGGACCTGAAGTTCCAGTGGGCGCAGCACCAGGGCAACCTGTCCGATCACGTCCAGATCTCGGAGGGGACTGCAAAACAGTTGCAGTGGTGGCTCTCGAACCGGCAATGGGTCATGGGCAGATCCCTCTCCCTTCCCCAGCCAGAGCACACAGTTGTGACGGACGTGTCCCTTCTGGGATGGGGCGGTCACATGGGAGAGGCGGAGATCAGAGGCCTCTGGTCTCCGGCGGAGTCCAGGCTCCATATCAACCTTCTGGAGCTCCGGGCGATCCGACTTGCACTCAAGGCATTCCTTCCCTCTGTCAAAGGGAAGGTAGTGCAGGTGTTCACCGACAACACCACCGCCATGTGGTACTGCAACAAACAGGGCGGGGTGGGGTCGTGGACCCTTTGTCAAGAGGCTCTGCGCCTCTGGACGTGGCTGGAACATCAGGGCATGTTCCTGATGGTTCAACACCTGGCAGGTTCCCTGAACGCCAGGGCGGACGAACTCAGCCGCAGGTGCATGATGGATCACGAATGGCGTCTTCACTCGGAAGCGGCGCAAGGACTCTTTCTACAGTGGGGAGAGCCTTGGTTAGATCTATTCGCCACCGAAGAGAACGCGCAATGTCATCAGTTCTGCGTGTTGGAATTTCCAAGGCGGCACTCGCTCGGCGACGCTTTTCGTCACGAGTGGAGTTGCGGTCTATTGTACGCCTTTCCGCCTATACCACTTCTACCCAGAGTGTTGAAGAAGATTCGGCACGACCGGGCCCAAGTCATTCTTGTGGCTCCGGACTGGGCTCGAAGAGTTTGGTATCCCGAGCTACTCAGTATGAGCGTAGATCCCCCGATCCGTCTGCCTCTTCGGGAGGATCTTCTGTCGCAGCAGCAGGGGACGGTCCTCCACCCGAACCTGTCCAGTCTACACCTGCTTGCATGGAGATTGAGCGGCGGCAGTTGATTCCTTTCGACTTGCCTCCCGAAGTTTGTGATGTGATTCTGGCAGCCAGGCGTCCCTCCACTAAGGTGGTATACGCCTGCAGGTGGAACAAATTTGTGGCATGGTGCACAGCAAAGGCTGTGAATCCCCTCTCTGCCCCTCTTTCTGAGGTTCTTCTGTTCCTTCTTTCTCTGGCCCAACAGGGTTCTGCCCTGGGTACCATCAAGGGTTATCTCTGTGCTATCTCGGCCTTCCTCAGGCTCCCTGATCAGCCCTCCCTTTTCAAGTCCCCTGTTGTTAACAGGTTCTTAAAAGGCATTACACACCTCTTTCCTCCTGTTCCGTTTGTGATGCCTCAGTGGGACTTGAACTTGGTTCTTACCTTTTTAATGTGCGCTCCCTTTGAGCCTCTACATAACTGTCCTCTTCGTCTTCTGACTCTAAAGACAGCCTTTCTGGTAGCCATCACCTCCGCTCGGCGGGTGAGTGAGCTCCAGGCTCTATCTTGCAAACCTCCCTTTCTGTCTGTTCATCCAGACAAGGTTGTTCTTCGGACGCGTCCGTCCTTGCCAAAGGTGGTTACTGCCTTCCACATTGGGCAGACCATCACCTTGCCTACCTTCTTTCCGCCTCCGCATCCTTCCAGAGAGGAAGAGAGGCTCCACCGTCTGGACCCAAAACGTGCGCTCTCCTTCTATATCGACCGCACAAAACACTTCCGGGTGGATGACCAGCTCTTTGTTGGCTACGTGGGCGCCAAAAAGGTCGGGCGGTGCACAAACGAACCATCTCCCGCTGGGTTACCTTGTGCATCAAGACCTGCTATTCTTTGGCTAAGAAGGAGCCTCCTGTTGGGCTGCGTGCCCATTCCACCAGGGCAACGGCTGCTACCACGGCCTTGGGCCGCGGTGTTCCGCTGCCGGTTATCTGTCAGGCAGCTACGTGGGCCTCGCTGCACACGTTTACAAAACATTACTGCCTTGACAGTCAGGTCCGGAGGGACGGCTTCTTTGGCCGTTCTGTCCTCCAGGACTTCCTTGTCTGATCTTTGTTCGCAGACCCACCACCGGGGTTGGTATTGCTGGGGTATCTATTCTAAGGTAAGGAATCTGTCACTAACGTGTCTCTTTCAGATGCACAAGTTACTAACTTGTGTAACGATATATCTGTAAGAGACAGTAGTTAGTGACAGATTCCTACCGCCCACCCATCCTCCCCGTTCTGCGAACTGATTTCTAGGGTTAAGGACATCCCTTTCAGGGCCCTAGTATTTTTCAGACACCTATGTCAGCTTCTTGCATGGCTCTGCGTTCCTGGCGCGGAAAGCCGTGTACAGAACTGACGTCAGCGTGCAGGGGCGGCGTCTAAGTACTGCCCGCGACGTCATCCCGGCGATCACGACGCCGACGACGGACGCGGAGCCGCACGACGCCGCCTACCGACGTGCAAGGGTACTGCTACGCAAAAACTTTCCGGATCCAGCCTGACGCCTGGGGATATTCTAAGGTAAGGAATCTGTCACTAACTACTGTCTCTTACAGATATATCGTTACACAAGTTAGTAACTTGTGCGTCTTGCGAAGTCTGATGCCTATATGCTAAATGTCTGTTTTTCTAATGGATGTAAACTGTTAAAAAACTTAATAAAATATGTTTAAAAAAAAAAAGGAAGTGGTTCCTCTTACTTTTCACAACAGTCAGGATATGCCTAGCCTGTTAAAGTTGAAGGAGGCTCACCATTATATGCCAAGGAAACCTTGAGCCAGCTAAATGTCTCAAACAGACCCTGCACTCTCTGAGAATCTGGAGAGGGGAATAAAGTGAGACAGAAAAGATCAGTGACATAAGGGCCTAAGAAGGAAAACAGATCCATGTGTTCAGGAACCCTGAAAACTTGAGTATGCCCTGGTGACTCCTGCCCTCCAAGTCCACTATTTTCCTAGTGCAGCATATTGTCAGACCAATTTGGCCATTGCAGTTGAGAGATGTCTTTCCACCTCATTCAATCTGGTTTGAAAAGAGGTGATGGACAAGTGCATGGATTTAATTTTCATGTTGGGGTCCTCTGCGCTTTCCTGCACTGCCATCATGGCCAGTTTAATGTCATCCAATGCAGCCCGGTAGCAGAGATAGTCGATGTTCAGAGAGGATAGCTCTAGGGGTTCAGCAGCCATCCTGCATGTAGCCAAGCCATGACCCTCTCTATTAATTTTTTTTGCTCGAGATGTTTAGACATTGTGAGGAACTGTTCTGATATTGTTACTTCATGCTAGCCATAATTGTTTATACTGTTTCCAATTCCTTTATAAACCTGACTGGAATTTTGTTTCTGCTTGCTTCTGCTTTATGTGGCAAGCTGGAGTGGGTAGAATACATTACTGCAGTCCGCTATTTAATTCTGCTTTTTATGGGAAATGCTAAAAAGGGTAAGAATTTTGATAGCAAAATAATCTTTTTGCTAAAACTCTCCTGTACTAAGGGGCACATGCATCAAGGTATAATTTTGCGAGTCCTTAATTGCGATTACTAAGGAATCGCAATTAAGGACTCGCAAAAGCCTATGCATGTAGGAATCGCTATAAAAATATTGATTCCTAAACATTCCTTAATTGCGAGTCGCAAATTGCAGTCGCAATTAAGGAATGGCTCCCATTCATTCCTATGGGCCTACAGGCCCATAGGAATGAATGGGAAAGTACATGCACAATTTGCGAGTACCAATAGGTACTCGCAAATTGCGCATGCAATTTCAAGGTGCAAGGGTGTCAAAGGACACCCTGTTGCACCCCTGCAATTGTGATGTGCACCCATGTTGCGCACACACATGCCCCAAGGGCATGTGTGTGTGCAACATGAAACTTTGAAAAATGCTCGGTAATTTGCGGCCCCAAATAGCGAAATCGCTATTTAAAAGTGGTTATTGCATTGCATTTAAGGAATCGCAAATTGCGATTCCTTAAATGCAATCGCAATTTAAGAAATCGCAATAAATTGCGATTTCTCAAATTGCGAGTGCCTTACACCTTGATGCATCGCAATAGCCCTTTTTGCGGGCGCAAACGGACGATTTTTGCGAATCGTACCGTTTGCGCTCGCAAAAAATGTTGATGCATGTGCCTGTAAATGCTTTGCTGTCCTGAGACAATGGACCATATAAGGGTGGCTACCATTAATATAGATGCTCATAATTTCACTACCCTTCTGACTTCTGGCCAGAAAAGTTCAAGACCTGGTTTCCTTCCTGAATCTAAATATATCCTAAAATTGTCAGCTAGACTTGGTCTTCTACTGTTAACACTTAAAGGGCAAATTGGATCAAATATATTTTTCATCAGATGAGAGATCTCATCCTAGAGGGATTATCAGTCTGTCAGGAAACTATGAGTTTTACTGGATTACACAGGAGCAGAATGACGCTAGTTCCCAATGCCCCTCCTAGGACACCTCTGCAATAGCTCAATTATACTTTATGCAGACATGGCCCAAAGGGGGAAAGGGGATGGGGAGAGAGAAGAGACAGCCAAGATATGGTGTTTTCACTTCCATGGGCCTCGTGTGTATGTATCTCCGTCTTCTGTTCTATTGACAATATTTTGGTCCCTTCCTTGGTGGAGTTAAGCTGAAAACTGTAATGCAATAACAGGTCTGAGCATACGCATATTTGTATATATAGATATATATCTGTATTAACACTTGCTGTCTTAAAAATGTCACTGTATATTATTATTTAATACACTTGTTTTTACCCCAAAATTCTTCTTGGCCAAACTCCTCTTCTATTGTTGAAGACTCTTAGTAACATCTCTTTTTAAACTTAAACATTTTTCGATTATGATTAAGCTTTTAATATTCCGTGTCTTTTACTTCCAGGGAAGTACTTGCATGACTGAAGAAGAGTGTAGACTGGAACTGCTGAGCCTTCGGGAACCCAGGGTTGGTAAGTATCTCTTTCTTTTATTTTAATGTTTCCTAGAATTTAGATTAGAATTAGTACTCCATTATTTCTTTAAATGAATTACTTGCTTTTTTTAGAATTTAATTAAGAAATAACTGCTCTTGATTCTCTTCAGTCGGACTCGAACACGCGTTTGACTGAATCATAGTTTATTCACGAGTATCCTTTTGACCTGTCAGGAAATGTCTGCCGAACGCTCACACGCATTTAGCAGACGAAGACATATGTTTACTTTAAACACTGTAATTGGGGGCGTGGCCAAGATGGCGAGCGGGTAAGACGTGTCCCGTTCGTCTCCCCGCTCCCGTCCGCCGCCCGTGGTCCTCCCGGCACTATATCAGAGCGCCGGACCCCTGCTGTAGCGCTCAATCAGCGGGGGATTGCGTAGAGCGTCGCCGAGTCCCCCGACCCTGGAGGAGCTGGGCAAAGAAGGCGCGGAGTGCGGCGGCAGTACCTCACGGGCCAAGATGGCGCCCGCAATGAAGGCGGAGGAGTAGTGGAGGGCCCGGAGGCCGGAGAAGTGCAAGGTTGGAGATCCGGAGCCCCGAGGAGATGGAGGTACTGAGGGCCTGAGCAGAGGCACCGGCGGTTCGACGACCCCCGCCCCCCCCGGAGACCACTGCTTTGAACTGGCAGACTGCGGTGGGTCTGACCCGGGGTGAGGGAGGCACCGGGTGGCGTAGAGGAAGCGGAGGCGCCCACGGCCAATGGCAGAGGCCTGACGCTGATCGTACACGCTCAGGCAGCGGAGGGGACCGGAGGCGGAGCACCGTGAGGGACCGCCTGCATAGCCTACAGCGGAGCTAGCGAGGTGCGGCCCGGGCGGTGGCTGAGGGCAGAGATCCGCCCAGCGGAGCGGGGAACAGACGGGGGACCAAAGGACTGGAGGGCCCGCATAGGGCGGTCCCGGCGGAGAGGTCTTGCGCCAGACCCCGAGACCCCTGGGGGTCCCCACAAGCTTTGCAAGGCAGGGGTGAGCTCGCCCTGGGAGGGCCGGAGTGGATCTGGGCCTGTGGTGGCTCGGTGGCATCTGTAGCCCGCAGACGGCCGGACCCGGATAACTGGAGTCTGGGTCCAGGTGGAAAGGCCCCTCAGGGCGAGATCGGCGATCCTGAAAGGCGGAGCACGTCTTGTGAGACTACTCACCGAGCAAGCAGCCAGGGAGGCTGACACCGGCAGGGGGCGGCCAGGCCAGAAGAGGTGCGGGTGAAGGCGGTAAGGCCCGGCAATACACCGGCGAAGGGACAGCGCACCACGGGCGGCGAAGTGCTCGTGGTGACACAGGAAGCCATATCTAGCTTAGGCCGGGGCTACCCCCAAGCCCGGAAATTGGCAGATACTCGGCAGCGGGGCCAGGACAGAAGGGGCAGCCAGACCCCCTGTAACTGAGGCAGGAGAAGCGCGGAAGGGGCGAAGAGCCGCGGCCTGGGTGGCCATTGTAAACGGAGAAACAGGAGAGGTTGGACGTACCCCCGACATGTCCTCCACCAGGGGTAAGAAGGACCGGACCGTTAAAGACATGTTTGCCAAGGCTGCGGGGCCTGCAGGAGGGGACAGCCGGGCATCCTCACCCGCGACGGGGGGGCCAGAGTTGGACAGCACGGAGGAGCCGGTGACCCGTGCGTTTCTCACCCAGCTGTTCTCGACCTTACGAGATGACATCCAGACTCTTCGCCAAGAGGTCTCCACAGAGATCAAAGAAGTACGCCGAGATATGGACGCCATAGGGGAAAGGGTGGCCTCGATGGAAGATAAAGAGGACTCTCGGGAAGAAGAACTGGAACACCTGAAGCAAGAAGTGATACGGCTCCAAGACCAGCAGTTGGACCTCCAAGCCCACTCCGAGGATTTGGAAAATCGTTCTCGGAGGAACAATGTACGAGTTAAGGGTGTTCCATGGCAGGAAGAAGGCTCAGACATCACGCACTACCTGCAGGGGCTTCTTCGCCACATCCTGCAGGAGGCACCTGACTTCCCCATTAAAATAGATAGGGCCCACAGGGTGGGTTTGCCGAGACGGGCCCGCTCCGCCTCCTGACATCCTGGCCTACCTGCCGGACTATCAACTTAATGAGCGGATCATGAAGAAGGCCAGGGAGTTGCAGCCGCTGCAGTACGGAGGCCATGACATTGCTTTATACCAGGACCTGGCCGCGATTACGCTACAAAAACGGAGGGCCTTCCGGCCCATCACGGCGCACCTCCGCAGTCAGGGCATTAGCTACTCTTGGAGCCACCCATTCCGCATCATTTTCAAATGGGATGACAAGCTACGTCAAGTCCGCTCGTTAAAGGAGGCCGGTCAAATCCTCGGTATTGAAATGCCCCAAGAGTCTGAACAGGACGGCGACGCGAGTAGAGAGCCGAGAGACAGATGGCAGCGGGTGAGCCGTCAACGGAGGAGGCGAGGGACCCTAGCCAAACCTGACTCGGAGACAATGGCGCAGGAACGGCAGGGAGTGCTGGAGTCGCTGGCTACAGGATCGCCACGCTGAACCAAGGAACAAATGATCAGCAGGGGCAGATAAGTGGTTCAGAGCTTGGCGGTGGGGGAGGGCGGGGGCGGGGGAACCACGTTGGCCACAGGACGCACCCCATTAACTTTCATACCAGGGGGATGCGGAGGCTCTCTGCAGCTCCCGGACAATTGACCACAGTTACATATGTTTGTTTTGTTATTTTTATTGGGGTACGGGTGGGGCTGGGAGGGGTGCCGGTGACTTCTAATCCAGAGCTTAAGGGATTCCCAGGGGAGCGAGGTGCCCTGGACCAAAGCCTTCTATTCATGAGAGCGGGCAGGGTAGGAGCGAGCGCTATTTGGGCGGGATTGAGATGGAGCTTTGCTTTGCGGCCTGTTACAAAGCTGCGACTATCACACTACTATGGCTAACGGGGTTGTGAAAGTTCTCACTTTAAACGTTAAGGGCCTCAATAACCCCGTTAAACGACGGGCAGTGCTCTCCTTTCTAGAAAATACGGAGGCGGACATATGCCTCCTGCAGGAGACGCACTTGCTCGCTAGGGATTGCCGCCGCATGCGCTCCCAGGCATTCCCGCTATTTTCTCGAAGATGCAAAGGGGTGGTGAAGGATAAGATAGCCGAATTGAAAGGAAGACTGCTTGCTTACTCGATCCAATTTGGCTCACAGACTATAGTGATGGGTTCCCTGTACGCACCTAACACGGGGCAAGAGAGCTTTCTTAAAGCGGCACTCTCGGACGCTATGGCATCACAGAACTGCATGACACTCATTGGGGGGACATGAACATGGTCATGGACGCTAGCAAAGATAGATCGCAGACAGCATACTGGCACAGGGGGGAGGTCTCCGCGGAGGGCAAGGCCTGGCTCACAGAAATGGGTTTCTTGGACTTGTGGAGAGAGGCTCACCCGAACACGACCCAATACATATTCTTTTCACATGCACACAATGTCCTATGCCCGTCTAGATTACTTCCTGGGCACTAGGGCTATCCACGAGAGAGTGGCAGCGATCGAGATTGCACCCATGGCCCTTTCAGATCACGACGCGGTGTGCACTCAGATTATTCTACCATCCGGCCCACGACGGCCGGGCTGCTGGAGACTTAGGGAGGCAATGCTCCATAAAGAAGCGGTAGTTCAACAGCTTACTAAATGTATCCAGGATTATTTTACGCACAATGACACGCCCGACACCCAGACCACCACCCTCTGGCAGGCAATGAAGGCAGTCGTACGGGGGGAGATTATAGCACTGGCAGCAGCGGAAAATAAAGAGCGTAGAGAAGTGAGAACCGCTTTAACCGCCCAAGTCCAGGAACTGGAGAGGGTCCACAGCAGAACGGGAGCGCCAAGAGTCTGGCGACAACTTAAAGCTGCCAGGGCACAATTAGCTGGCATAGACTTGGATAGGGCGGAATACGCGGCGGTGCGGTTAAAGCATGCATACTACGTTGGAGGTGACCGCACGGGTCGTCTTCTGGCTAATAGACTGCGGGCTCGCAAGCAGAAGGCGAGGGTTTCCTCCTTGCGGGGCGAAGGGCAGGGGAGGTCACGGAAGACCAAGCAATAGCCGATACATTTGTGGAATTCTATGAGAAGCTGTACACGGCGGAGCCAGCCCCAGAGTCCGAAGTCGCGGAATACCTCCAATCGGTCTCCATGTCCGCACTTACCCCCGAGCAGGCCGATATGCTCGATGCCCTTATCAGAGTGGACGAGGTTATAGCGGCGATCTCGCGCCTCAAGGTGCTTAAGTCCCCAGGCCCAGATGGGTTCCCAGCCCTCTTTTATAAGACATTTTGTCATATATTAGCTCCGGTCTTGACGAGGCATTTTAACGCATTCGGGGAGGCGACACCCATACCAGCTCCAATGTTGGCAGCAGCCATAGTAGTTCTGCCCAAGCCGGGCAAGGACAAACAGCAATGTGGATCATACCGACCCATCTCCCTACTAAATGTTGATTTTAAAATTTTTACAGGGATCCTGGCCACGCGTCTTGGCCCTAGTATGCTTACTTTGATCGAGCCAGACCAAGCAGGATTTGTACAGACTCGTCAGTGCGCCGACAATACTAAGAGAGTGCTCCATTTGATTGATAAAGCCCATCGTACAGGAATGGACGCCTTGATACTGACGGTAGACGCTGAGAAAGCGTTCGATCGCGTGGAGTGGGGTTTCTTAGGCCATACCTTGTCCAAAGTGGGCATTGGGGAGAAGTTTAGGAGATGGGTAGGCTGCTGTTATAAGATCCCACTGCGACTGTAAGGGTGAACGGGGTCTCTTCCAGGGCATTTCCTATTCAACGGGGCACTAGGCAGGGGTGCCCGCTGTCCCCCCTGCTGTTTGCCCTATACATCGAACCTCTGGCGCAGAAAGTGCAGGAAAATTTGCAGATTACGGGGATCCCATTCGGCGGGGAGACACATCCCATTAGCTTATACGCAGATGATGTTATTGCTGCGCTGACAGATCCGACTAATTCTCTGTCTGCATTTCTTGATGAACTTTTCAGTTTTGGCCAGGTGTTGGGATATCGCGTCAATGTGGGTAAGTCCATGATCGTACACCTAAACCCTAGTCTTGACCCGAGGGGCAGCGGGGAGACAAGCCTGCAGGGGATCCAACTAAAGGATACCATTCCCTACTTGGGATTGGAGATAGCCGCCTCGGTACAACGCACGGCCCAACTGAACTATGCTCGGTTGGCCCGACAGACAAAAAAAGACTTGGGTGCATGGAGTAATCACCACCTTTCCCTATTAGGAAGGATCGCGGCGGTTAAGATGTCCCTCTTACCGAAGGCCCTCTACTTATTTCAGACCCTGCCTGCGCCTCCGCCGGCGGGGGCGCTGGTGGCCCTGCAGCGGGATATCAATCACTTCGTCTGGGCAGGCGTGCGACCGAGGATGAGTAAGACACTGGGATACATGAGGCCAGAGGAGGATGGGCTGGGGATCCCCGATCTGCTCACTTATTACCGAGCAGCGCAATTGAGGTATTTGGTCGAGTGGGCAAGGCCCGAGTCTGAGAAAAGGTGGCTCTTTCAGGATAGGGCGCTGGCACAAATTCCGTTGTGGAAGGTCCCCTTCCTGAAGAAGTCTCAACGCCCTCGGGGATTGATGGGATCGCCCATTACCAAATAAGTACTGTCAGCCTGGGACGCGGTAGCAACAAGGAGGAAGCTTACCACTTTCCCCTCACCGCTGACTCCGTTGTTTGGCAACAGTGAGTTCACTCCTGGGATCCCGGAAGCTGCTTTCTCGGCATGGAAAACCACCTCCTGCCGCTCAGTGGGCCACCTATTCGACTTAACTGGTATTATCCCGTTCCCCTAAATGAAACTTGACTATGGGATTCCGGAGGCAGAAAGGCTGAGATATCTGCAGGTGCGGTACTGGGTAATGCAAGACGAGGTTAGGACGCAGGGGTCTCGACGGCTAACTGCCTATGAGAGATGGTTAATCTCTAAAACTTCTGACAAAGGTTTGATTACAGACCTGTATACTATGATCCGACAAGGCCCCACGGCACAGGCTACCCCGAGCCAGCGGCGATGGGAGAGGGAGCTGGGAGGGGAACTCACACGGAAAGATTGGGAAGGAATCTATTTCCGAGCAAAATACACAGCGCGTAATGTTGCCAGCATAGAGTCGGCCATGAAGATCGTGACCTACTGGTATCTCACGCCAGTGAGACTCCATAGGGGAAATCCGCAGAGGAGTCCCACTTGCTGGAGGGGATGCGATAACGAAGGCACACTACTGCATATTCTATGGGAGTGCCCCATATTGACCGATTACTGGTCTAAAATTCTGGATACGGTGGACACTCTTTTTGAAACGGAGATACCGAGGCTCCCAGTCTATGTCGTCCTAGGACTGCCTAATCCAATCACGTACCCACTCAAAAGCGGGAGAGGACGTCAGATGGGGATGGCATCAGGGGCGGCATTGCAGAATGTTTTGGCACTCTGGGGCACCACCACGCACCTCACTTACATAGGGTGGCTACACAGGCTATGGTTCATCCTGGGGATGGAACGGATCTCTTCCACTTTACATAATACCACAGACACCTTCCGGAAAATATGGAGCCCTTTCATATCGCTTCTTTCATCTGAGTTCAACGAACTTACTCAACCTAAATATTTGCGTGTTCTACGCTTGCATGGACTATGGTCAGATCAGACACCCACACCCGAGGAGTAGAGTTCGAGGGCTGGGGTGGAGGAAACGGGATTGAGCGACAGGGCCTGGGGGACCACCGGCACAGGGGAGGAGGGGGGGAGTTTAGTTTGGTTGTAGTGTTAGTTTTATTTTCCGTTTTCTTATTATTTTTGCACAAAGGCTGTGGTATAGCAGTGCAGCCCAATTTGACGCCACTGTCCTCCGGTTGGTGACCAGCGCTTCACGACCGATACTCTATAAGGGGGGCAGCTTCCCTATTGCTTACATGTAGAGGCACCTTAGACTACAGATTAATGGGCCTCGTGTATTATTGTATTGTTGTGATGTGTTTGCAGAATTCAATAAAAACATTTAACCATAAACACTGTAATTGAATTCTTGTAGACTTGCTCAAAAAGTGAGACACTATTAGAAGTCTCTGAACATGCGCAATAGATTTTACCTGGAAATGAACTATCCTCAAAATTAACCGAAGCAACTTCTGACGACGACCTCGATGCTTTCTACCCTGAAATACTCTAACCGCTGGAGAAACCACAGAAACCTCCTGCTCTGGAAAACTCTTCAGGTGAAGTGCACGGTTTAGAACCAGTGCGTGCTTCACCTTCCTATCATGATTGGAATAACAACTAGTGCGCTGTTGAAAGAGGTGAGTTGGCAGACAACTTGGAGTTCCAATGCTGCCAACTCAACTTCCATTTTCCTCTGCTGCCCAAATACAATTTTTTTCTGAGAATTCTTCTTTCCAAGTTACTTGCAATGACAGGGTGATTGGTGGAATCCTTCCTAGGGATTCTGACACATTATTTTCCTTCAGTATACTGATGTTCTAAGTGGCTAAGTAAAGTAAGCACATAATATGGTCAGGCGTAAAGTTTTCTATTCACAGGATGTTTTCCATGTAACTGCTGCCAGAAGAACATACATTTTAGACCTTTGTCCAATAGTTTCAGGGACATTGCCCAGTAGTTCTAGAACTCCATTCTAGTGTTGAGACCCAAGATACAAGATTTTGCCTAATGCATCCATGTACTTTTTAAAGGTAAATTGTATTCTTTGAGGATCCTGTTAAGTTGATGGAATTTGGACATTGATCGATGTGAAATTTCTTGATATGTTTCAGTGTGGTTTCCTTGATTGGAATGAATTAGATTGTTTAATTCTTGAAATGTGTTGTCGCAAGATTCCTACTAATTCAGTAAGACTGCATTTGGGCAACATAAGCGTCAAAATTACGGGGACTGGGTCTGCTCATACCATCAGAATATGTTGACTTTGTTCCTGGCTAGCTCAAAGTGCGCCATCTGGACCCCTAAACCTGACAGGGTACCTGATGGAGTCTGCAACCTCAGAACATGGCAACCCTTACTTCCCCAAGGGAATCATGGAAACAAATCCACCCGTTTGTTGTTAACTCAGGCATGCCCAAAGGGAGACACTGAAGTACACAAATTGGCATTTCAAATATTTATTGAAGCAGTTGGACTCTTGTGTAAAACATGTGTGCTGCATTGATTAATAGAAGGAAACAAAGCATTGTAGCCAGCATTACAAGAATGGTGAGAAAGATGAACAATTCAGCCATTGTGCATTTGCATTAATTATATGGATGCATATAATTTTACTCCTACCTAGCGCTGGCTATCCTAAAAAGCATAGGGTGTGCAGGTGTGCCAGAATACCTTGGAGTAGCCTAACCCCTCCATTTACCTGCGTGTGTCATTTGGTAGCCAGTCTTGGTGTAGAACAGGCACCCGTCCTTCTCAGGTTAGTGATGGGATTCAGCTGGGATGGAATTCAGACACTGAGCGACTGTGACAATCCAATGAAATGCTCCTCTGTCTAAACAAAGGCTTGGTGCAGTTTATATAATAAACTGGAACAATTCGTTCAGTGCCTGAGCTTGGTCCGGCTGTCATTGTTGATTCTACCCACCCAGTGCTGTCGCCAAACAGCAACAACAAACAATGTCATTTTCGCAGTGGACCCAGTCCTTGTACAGAATGTTCTAAGGTATGATAATGTGCCTATGAAGAAATGGAACTGTAAGCAAACCATTTCTGAGTACACTATATCATGCGGGCACGCAAGCAAATGTGTGTTAAAAGTAATTGTTTAAAAAGATTTGAACTTTTAACGTGAACATGTAAAACTGAAGTGTTTTGTGCCAAGGGCCTACGTAACCTCACAGCAGTGTGCTTTAGGACTATTTGACTTATTTTTTTTTTGTCTTACATTATCTGAAAGTTTTTCTTTTTTTCCAAAGTTGTTTGTCAATGTCCAGCTGTTCAAGTTGTTTATCATCTGTTATTTTGTTTTAGTTTTCGGAGTATAACGGCTTGATCTGCTTTTCTTGGTCCTTCTGCTCAATCTTATAAGTGAATAAGTTACTGATATATTTGTTTTCTTTTATTGCCTTTTAATGTTTTTTTTTTTTTTGTGAGAAAAATACCTGGTGTACTTAATAATAAATACAAATTACATTGCAATATTACTAAAAATCCACTATACATAAATCATATAATACATTATACAATAAATACGTTCGGGCATGAGTTTCTAAAACAGATAAAAACTAAGAAATATTTCATTATTACATAGTAAAACTGGGCTGATACGTCCATACAGAGATAAAAATAACCATCCATCACCCATCGGGGCTAATAAATAAGGGAACCAAATATAGAAAATCACTCAGGCGCTTCCTCCAGACAACCGTCCCTCCATCGCTTCATGGGAGCCCAAATAATCGTTCCTAATTCCCTCATTTTCCTACCCCGGTGCATATATAGGGAGGATTCAATATTATGAATCCAAAGAAGTCTAGCCACCCACATCTGGAAGGATGGTGCTACCGTATCCTTCCATCCTGCCGCAAGCAATATCCGGAGGACCGCCACAGATATAAATACAAATGCTTCTTTTTCCTTATTGAGCCTCAAGTTACTATCAAATCCCATTATCATTAGGGTAGGGGATAGGGTGATCTTAACTCCTAGCAGCCCCTCCCAAAATTTCCCAATTTTTTCTTGAATTGCACTTAATTTACTACAATGATAAAACATATGCAGCAGGTCAGCAGCACCTCCCAAACACCGCGGACATCTATCATCCTCCTTTTTACCCCACATAAATAATTTAGCTGGTGTAAAATATAAATTAAAAAGGGTTTTATAGTGTTGGGCTCTCAAATTCGTGGAGCGAAAAAGTTTCCCCGCGAGTTGCAATGCTTTATCTATGTCAATATCTGGGTCCCCAAGTTTTGTTACCCATGCAGCTTCAAATTTCTCCAAATCATCCTGAGTCCCTGATAACAGAGACCCATATATCATTTTAATCCTTCTTCCACCACCTAATAAATAATCCAATATATCAATTCTGCCCCCAGGGATAATCCGTGGTCTGATTCCCTTCAGAGTATCCTGGATCTGAAGAAACCTGAAGCCTAAATTATCCGGGATACCAAATCTCTGCTGAATATCCTCAAATCTCATCAAACTACCCCCTCATATATATCACCTAATCTTTTAATTCCTTGCTGCTCCCAGAATCTCCATATCCTATCATTACTAAATTGAGGAAACATACTGCAGTTCCAAACCGGTGTATAATAACTAATTTTAGGGATTGTTAGGACTTTTTGCACCTGTTTCCAAACCTCCCAAACACCATCTAAAACCTTATACCGCATTTTCTTATAATAACGCCTATCGGTTTTCCGTAGCAGAAGCCCCAGAGCTTCTCTACCCAATAATAATTCAAAAATGGAAGGAGGGTTATTATTACCAAGTGGAGTATCCGATAGGTTTGAGGCTGAATCAAATAAAATCGCCATCTGACTTAACAAACAGGCCCACTGGTAAAATTTAATATTAGGGATTGCAAGCCCTCCTTTTTCCCCTTGTGGGAGAGACATATATCTCATGGAGCGCCTGATTTTACCATACTGCCAGATAAAATTCATAAAAACTACCTCTATTGACTTTATTAAGCCTTCATCGATCATAAACGGGATAGAGCGAAAGAGATATAGTACCTTGGGAAGCATGGTCATTTTAAGTACATTTGCTCTCCCTATTATAGACAAATGTAAGGCATCTATTCTTTTAAGGTCAGTTGCCATTGTTTTTAGTAAAGGGGTAAAGTTATCTTTTACAGTGGTATCTGTTACCGAGCCTATCCTAACTCCCAAATAAACCGCTGAATCAGAATACCTTACATCCTGCCTTTTAATATTTTTAGTACAAATTATCTGGGTTTTACTGTCATTCAACAGATACCCCGAATAATGTCCAAATTCGCTGGCAATCCCTGTAATAGCTATCAATGCCGTATCTGGTTCTGGTGTAATTATAGCCAGATCGTCGGCATATGCCAGTAACTTAGTTTCATATCGATTAAAAACTACCGGTTTAATTTCATTGCATCCTAATAATTTCCGTACCAGAGGGTCTATGTACAGGGCAAAAAGAATTGGTGAACAGGGACAACCCTGACGTGTCCCTCTAGAAATATGCACTTTTTACGAGCTGCCTCCCATTATCTGGATTCTGGCCTTTGGATCTGAATACATGGCCCTAATAGCCCCCATTATTTTAGGGCCGAATCCCCTTTGTTCCAATATCCCCCACAAATACTTCCACGTGACGCGATCAAAGGCCTTTTCTGCATCTAGGAGGATCATGGCCATCCGCCCCCCGTGGCAGCTTGCACATCAAAAAGTGAAATGGCCCGCCTGATGTGGTCAGTTGTCCCTCGACCTGGGATAAACCCATGTTGCCACGGGGATACCAGACCGCCTATGACCCTTCCCAGCCTTCTAGCCAAAACCTTAGCATAGATCTTGGTATCCGTATTGATGAGGGATATTGGACGATATGAACCGGGGTTCTCCCTAGGCTTCCCTTTGTTGTGGAACACAATAATATTTGTTTCCTTCCAAGATTCAGGGATTTGACCGGAACATATTATACCATTAAATAAATCCAGTAGCATTGGGGCAATCTCGCTCTGGATACTCCTATATACTTCAAGTGGTATACTATCCGGCCCCGCAGCCTTTCCTGCTGCTAACTCCTGCAGTGCTCCTATTACTTCCTATTACCAGATCATTATCCAGCATTTCTCTATCCAAATTATCCAACTGGGGGCCTATATCTTCAAACCCTAAACTAGCAACCTCTGGACCACCCACTTCTTTATACAATATTTGATCAAATTTTTTAAAAACTTCCAATATATCAGCTGGCTCCGTATAGTCCCGACCCTCCTCTTGTATTTTTGATATTATATTTCTACTGCTTTCTTGCCTGATCCGAAGTGCTAATAACTTGCCTGCCTGCTCTCCCGTCTCATACATCTTGCCCCTATGTGTATGATACTCATCAGCTGCCTTCTGAGCTAACCACTTATGCAGCTCTGCTTTTATAATGAGAATCTTTTGTTGACTCCCTGCGGCCTCGGACCCTTGCCCAATATCCTTTATATGTTGTTCCTCTGCTTCTACTAGTTGGCAGACCAATCTCTCATTTTCTCGGCGAGCCTCTTGCTTTAGCCTAGCCGAGAAGCTGATCGTCTCGCCTCTCAAGGCTACCTTAAACGCATCCCAGACATTATTTCTGGATGAACTAAAGCGATTCGCAGCAAAGTAATCGTGGGTCCACTTCCTCAGATGTTCTAAAAATTTGGGGTCAGCTAGAAGCTTCCTCTCAAAAGTCCACCTTGAGTGCTTTTTATTTAAAACATCTATCTCATACTCCAGCATCAATGGACTATGATCAGACAGTACTTTCGGGAGTTTAATAATACTGACTTTCTCTAATTCTGATGCAGAGACCAGAAAGTAATCCAGCTTCGTATATTTCTTGAAGGGGCATGAAAAATATGTAAAGCCCGGGTCATTAGGCTCCTTACAACCCCAGACATCTACCAAACCATGTGATTCCCATACTGAGGTCACTGCTCGAAATACCCTGGGCTTACGGCCTACATAAACAGTATTATTTATAAAATCAGCAGAGATATTCAAATCTCCTCATACTATAATAGGTCTCGGCCAATTCAATAATTGAACTTCAAGATATTCAAATATCTCCGGGTCATCCTGATTGGAGCCATAGATTGTACATATTGTAAACCTTAAATCATGTTCCACCAGTGCCCACCTCCCATGGGAATCTGCCAAATGATGCTTAGCCCCTCCCAGCACAGATCTAGCCAGTATTGCCACCCCTCTAACTGTAGATGTCTGTGAGGAGCAGGCCAGCAACTCAAAACCACTTATCCTCAATAAATGTTTTTTTGCCCATGGTAGATGGGTCTCCTGTAAACATAAAACATCAATATGGTTCGACCTTACAAAATACCCCATCATTTGCCTCTTCCTCCAATTATTTAAACCCCCAATGTTAAGGGTACATATCTTAAGTTTCCCCATTTAGCCCTACTAAGATAGCATTTCTCTTCTGAACCAGCCCAATCATCTGTTTATATACCACAAGCCCTAAATCACCAAAAGATCACAAAAAACATAACACCAGGTACTTTCCCTCTTTTCAATTTTTCCCCCATCCTTCCCACCCCTTTCTACCCCCACCCCATCCAACCCCCATCCACCCCCTCCTCCCCCCATTCCCACCACCCTTGTGAGGCGCTCAGACCTAAGTCTGTGCATGTGATGTATGTAGCATTAGCGACCTGGGTCCTTCTAAAACAACCTACCATAGCTACCTCTTACCCCCTTTATCCTATCAAACATAACCTTGCTTCTTCTTTTCCCCCTCACCCTTTCTTCAATTCAGATCCACAGCGTCCAAATATTCTCTGGCTTTTATCTCGGAAGAAAAATAGAGTGTCTGTCCCCCATGGATCACCTTAAGTTGTGCCGGATTAATCAGATAAACCTGGATGTTCTTTTCCTGAAATGGTTTTATTAGCTGTCTCAGCCTCCAGCGTCTTTCTACCGTTGAATGGCAGAAGTCAGGGCGAACAAAATATGAGACTCCCCCACTAGATCTCTTAGTTTCAGGTCTGGCCTTTTCTGAAATAGCCTGCCGCAATAAAAAATTCCCTAGGAACACCAGAATTGCTCGTGGTTTGTCCCCCTCTCTAGCTGAGACACGTCGTTTGAACGGAGTGCGATGTGCTCTTTGTATTTCCGCAGACCAATTCCATTCTGTCAATTCGGGAAAGGCGGACTTAAACAATTCGATGATATATACCCTAGCGTCCGACCCCTCCACTCCCTCTGGCACCCCCAATACCCTGAGGTTGTTCCTCCTCTGCCTGTTCTCAAATTCCTCCAGCTTCCACTGAATATCCTTGATCTGTGAGCTTTGAGCCTCCACCTGCGTTGATGCGCTGGCTGCTTCTGCCTCGGTCGCAACTATTCTTTCCTCCAGGTTCGTCACTCTCTCACCTACATAAAAACATGCCTTGGAGAGCTTCCTGACGACCCCTTGCATTTTTCTCATGGCGGCCTGCGCCTTACGGCTGTCCTGACGTGTTTCTTCCCTGTGAGAGAGGATGGCCTGGTGTATAACCTCCAGTATCGGGGGGGTGGAATCAGCTCCCGAAGAGGATTTACCAGAAAGTGGGGTAGCGGATGAGTAGTCCCATCTCAGATCCTTTCTTCCTTGATCTTGTATGCCATGTACATCTGGCTGCACATTAGACTTCTTGGTTATTGTGGGGAGATCTAGATCACTATCCTCCTGGTCTGAATCCAAGTTACTGCCCCCTAATGATGAGCTCCGATCATCAGACCATTCAGCCCCTTCAGAAACAGAAAAAAAACAGTCACTGGGCTCTTTATCCTTGTCAAGATCAAGTTTATCCTTATCCCCTAGGAGATCCACTCCCCACATTGCATCATTACTCCCCAATATTGGGGCGGGTTGCTGTAGCTCCTTACCATCTATTACTCCTTCAGAGATAGAGGCCATATTCGAAGAATCAACGGTCTTGCTATTTGCTTCTATATTCCTTGATTCAACAGGGAGAGCTGCTGTACTGTCCCCCCCCACCTTATCTCCCAGAGGGACATTCACCTCAGGACCGCTATCATTGTCACTACAGGGGGGCTCTGTAGCAGATGAAACAGTATCCTTAGGATCCCCAGCAACCAAGTTAGTTTTCAAGCTCTGAGATATTTCAATGGGTCTGCCTGGGCTCAGCTCCTCATTCTGTTTATTTCTGGCATTTTCCTCTGTAATTGGAGCTACTATACGCACTGCTACCGACCCTGCTGCCTCCGTATGCTGCTCCTTACGACGCATCAGCATGTCAGCTACCGAGGGGCCAGCTGGACGATTCTTTCCAGATGCCCCGCCTCTCCCCCTCCTCGGCTGCTCCGGCGTGCATGACTGCTGCAGGTCGTTCAGTGCCTGCTCCGGCTTGTTCTGTTCCAGCGCCACTGAGCTCACGGGTGGCTCACCACGTAGCTTTCGCGTTGCTGCTGCTTTAGCGCCCGCGGCATTTGCCGCCGATTTTGGCGCCATTCCTCCGCTACTCCGGGATCCCCGGCTCGCCAGGTAAGAGAGAGCCTTGAAAATAGAGCGCCTAATAATCCGGAGCCCGATTCTTGCAACCAGCGTGTAGAGTCTTTTACGGGGGTTCAATGATCCCAGCATAAGAAAAATATTTTCTCGAGTCCCTTTTTATGCAGTCACCTACATTCCGCGATCCTATAGGGGTCTTTGCTTCAAAACTTAACCCAGGATAGCGTCGCTAGTGCTGCACTCGGACTCTAAGCGGCCGCCATCTTGCCCCACCGGCTTCCCGTAAACATTGGGAGCCTTTTAATGTTTTTCTTATGTGTTTGTTACTGGAATTTATTTCTCCTGCACTGGTACTGGTGTTCTATATTTTCATGAGATCATTTTGGATAGTGTATGTATAGTCTCTTATGAGATATTGTATAGTTGCTATTATTTGATACATGCTGAGATGGGGTTTGGGGCTCAATCAGTTTCTTTCTCAAGCTTCACTTTACTCTGGGATTTGTATCTAAGGTTGAAGTATGGTGCGCTTCTTATTGTATAATCTAGCCTATCAATTGAGGATTATATTTATTTCACTTTTCCTTGTGTCTAAGATGTGAAGTTACTGATGTGTAGTCATGGATGCTGATATAGTTCATAAGTTTGCTACCTGTGGGGCTTGAGACGATTTGTGAGTGAAAATCATCATAGAATTAAAGGCATTCCCTGGTTTCACAATGAAACTTTCAGTGAAATTGATCATGCTACGGATAATTATAGTTATCCTTTCTGAATTTTAGTGGATTTTCTTTGTTACAATTTTTATTGCCTGTCTATGTATTGTGAAAATGTAGTTAAAAAATGATCCACTGCATGCTCGCTATTGGTGGACTAGATTTATGTATTACTGCAGTACTAAAGTTGCAACACTGGAAAGTGTGGAGAATAGACCTAGGGTGAGGCAGAATTGGGTCCCTATTAATTTGGGTTTAAAAAAGAGGCAGGAGGATACAGCTCAAACATGGCTATGGCCAATTAAAGGTTTACATACATATTTTTATCAACTCATGACTTTTATCATGGAGATATTAACAGTATTTAAATGTTAAAATCTGTAATTTTATTTAAAATCTACTGCTTTCATGAGTAACACGTTTTTTCTATTTGTATTATTTTCTAAGGACCCTTTTTATTTGTTTAGTTCGTTCCTTTTCCCTTTTGGAGCTTTTCTTTTTATCTCATCGGTGATGTTTCAAAAAATGTTCTGCACTGTTATATTAATTTCAGTTGTTTTGCTGCAGGTTTCTCAAGTTAAGCTTTATTGTAATGTATGCAATAGCTACGTGGAATGTCAAGTCTTGATCAAATCCAATGAAAAATTTGAGTACTAAGTAATCTGGCTAAACCTTAGATGTCTCATAGCTTTTTGTTTTTCAATCATCTTCCAGTGAAAATTATGTAAAACGAGGAAGAATGTTTGGGCTAAGGAGATTGCCTTATGCACCAGCAGTAAAGTACATAAAAAGGGTGCTTATTTTTGTTCCCATAAATGCCCCTTTTTGTTTGGTTATACATACTTTTTGAATGAATTTATTTTTGTTTTTTGCATACTGGGATGCTGCTGTCTAGGGCGCAGTGTATGTTCTCTGACACCCAAAATCATGTCAAACTGGTATGCTCCTAATTGACACCTTTGACTTCCCTATAAGGCCCTAGTATATGCTACAAAGTGTACCCAGGGCCTGTGAGTTAAATGTCCCTAGAGTAACAGTGCAAAACATTCCTGTAGGCCTACTACTCTAGCTTGTCTGTGCACTTTTAAAACTGCAGTTTTGATCTGTCAAAATAACCTCTTTTAATATGACTAAAACCTCCTCCTAAATGTTAAGTCGCTCCTAGCTAGGCCTTAATGCCCAATAAGGCAGTGTCCATGGTATTTAAAAGTATAACATTTAGAGGTTTCATGTGAAACAAGTCCCTATAGTAACAAGGCCCCAAAAGCTATTTTCACTGAAATAGGACTAGCTGTTTCATATGAAAGGATTGGTTTATAATATTAAAATTAATTAATGTTCTCTCTGCTTAGAAAACAGCTACAAAATTATTTCTCTGAATTTTTAAAATATTTATTAGAAGCCCAATTCATTGGTAAAGTCATATTTGTAATTTTTTGCTATGGGTACTTTTTAAAAGTTTTCTTTTAACTACCTAAAACCTCCAGGATCCATTTTGCATGAACTTCCAACTGTCACCCAGGAGCTGAATAACACCTTGGTGAGGTGTGAACTTGCTCCTAGAGCCGAGCAGAGTGCATGGGTTGGGGGAGGTGTTCTGTACCTCTAACAGGATGACCCTCTGGCCTATGCTCGGGAGCTTAACTTAACTTAAAAGAGGCCCACTCTGTCACAGGCAAAAGTTAGCGGACACCTGGGCAGGGCCTTCTTTTTCACTTAGTCAGCCAGGCACCAATCCCAGTGGGAGAGGAGCTGCCCCTGGAACTGGTTTGAAGTGAGCATAGAGGAGGGGTTGCTCATTTTCATTGCCACACCTTCAAGGAGGGTACAGAAGCTCTGTGCAGGGCAAAAAAGGTCCTGCTATGTTGGATTCAGGTATAAACGGGCACTGTGGGATTGTTTGTAGTAGGGCAAACATACCCTGGTGCAAAGGTGGGTAGGATCACACCTGGGCACTTTTTTGTTATTGGTTAGGAGCAGGATTCACCCCACCCATAAGCTAAGTCAGGCATAAATATGGCACTATTGGGCACCCTCTTCAGAATACTACTGGACCTGTGGAAGACAGAAGGACTGCACCTGCTGTTGAAACCTGTGAGGAGAGCCTAGTAGCTGGACATGCTCCCACTTGTACTCAGGAGAAAGAATTGGACTCTAATGGTCAGTTGGCTGACCTCCTGTTAAGCTACAAGGGCACAAGAACTGCAAAAAGCCCACTTCACAGCTGACCAGTTTCAATGACCTGTCCCAGAAGCCTAGGCTGGTGTCAGTGCTGTACTCCTGCCTAAGCCTAAAAATCTGGAACTTAGAAACCGTTTGCTAACATTTGCCTGGAGAACTGTTGAGGGACAGGGACCAACCTGCCAGCCGGTCCGCTGAGAATGCATCACTGGTGGGCCTGACTTTACTACAGCTACCGCTATGTTCTTCTCTGCAGCAGCAAATCTGTTTCTGCAGGATCGATGCCAAACTGTCAGGTGACGTTTTCGAACAGTCCTCTGATTCAGCCTGCAGCCTAGCCCTGCTGAGGAAATCTGACTTTTAGAAAGTCCCAGTCCATAGATAAAAAGCCATAACAGGACCCATGGCAAGCCTCATCTAATCGACGATTTCCTGGGTGTGAACTCTGAATGTTTCCCGTCAACGACTTTAGAGCGGCCTCATCATTTTTCAACCCAGTGAGGACAAACCCATCTATGGATTCAACCTACAGTCTTGATCTACTGAAGCCTCTACCTTCCTTGAAATTGTTTTAAAGGTGTAGGTAACTTTCTGACTGTACTGAATCCGACCCACGCTTTCTGACCGGGATGAATCCGACCCATACTTCTTTGCAGTCAGCCTTAAAACTGTCCTGGTCTAGCATGACCAAATAACAGCAGTTGGTGCATAATGCTTTTTGTGCTAATTTTATTTAAAACTTAAAAAATTCTTAACTTCAATTCCCCTTATTGGATTTTTGTCATTTTGGTGTCATTTTGTTAATTAAATCATTCTCTATTTTGATTGATTGGAGTGGGATTTTTATTGTTTTGTGCTTTTAACTTTTTAACTGTTTTGGTACTTCTAAATGCTTTGCACATTTTCTTAAGTTAAGCCTGTATCCTCAGTGTCATAGATACCAGGGGGTGAGCTCAGGTTTACATTACTGAAACCTTTACTGGACCTACAAGAATAGTGACATGACTTGTGGTGGACTACCATCCACCCCAACTATTAATCCACCTTCTCACATGAATAGAATTAATAAATAAGGAGGCTAATCTTGGGGGGATGGTTTAGATGGATCTTAGTTAATTTGAAGCTTGAGGGTATGGGTATGGATGTTATGAATATTTATGGAACAAATACTTCTGATACTACCTTCTGGGAGATGATAGCCCCTAAATTGAGAATGCTAGTTGGTGAGGCTTCTACCATGCTAATTCGACCCATTTGTGGATTTATGATCTACATTTAGAAATGTCCCTAATGTTAGCCAACAGAAAACTAATAGGTTATTACGGGGAGAGCATTTATTCATGGAGACTTTATAAGGAGTGTATCAATAAAAGGCAACATAGGTGATAGCAGTGTAATAATTTCTTATTAAAGGATAACATGATTGAACAATTCGAGATGTTTGCTATTAAACTTTGAAAGTTAAATACAATACAAAAAAATTCAATGACTGTGATGTTCAAGGCTGCAGGGTGTGGATTTACTATTAGTAATGTGGCATTTAAAAACCGGAAGGCAGAAAAAGAGTTGTCTTTTATTCATAATTTTAAAACTTTGGAACATGATTTTTACATTTCTAATACTTGAGATTGTTTGGCTAGTCTGATAAAGGCAAAATCTGATTTCAACAAGAAGTACACTGAAATTGTACTCATGTGTCTCCTAAAAATGTAACGCTAGTTATTACAGGGGTGAAATTGACCAGGACATTGTTGGCAAAAATGTTAAATTTAAAAAGAAAAGAATTAAACAAAAACGTTTAAGATTTTCGTAAAGGGATACAATGTAAAGATTTGGATAGCTGCAACTGCTTTGATGATTTTTATAAAAATTTGTGTATTTATGAATTTTCACCCTTAGTTATTCCCTTGGACAGATGTTTTCAATCTATTCCTAGGATGATTATCTATGTTATTGTCTTCATTCATTAGAAAAAGATATAGCTCGAATTGAAATGTATACAGTATTAAAAAGCATAGTAGGGGGAAGACTCCTGGCCCAGATGTTAATTTCTATAGCAAAGTGCTGTGTGACCGATGAGGTCTAGCAGGGAGATTGAAAGGAAGGGAAAGATCATGCAAGGGCCTACTGTTCATGGGCCTGCTTCTGGCCTTTGAGTAGGGAGTCATTGAAGAGGCTGGAGGCAGCCTGAGAAGCCGGATATGATTTCACTAGTAAACCTAAGCATTGAAATCTAGTAAGGGTGCTAATTGTCCTGATTTTGATGTGTAATGTCCATAGTTTGGCTTGATGCATATTGGGAATAGTTTTTCTGATGTTGAGAGCAATAATAATACTACACAAGGCATAGAACCAACTAACTTTTTATATTTTTATCTTAAGTAAATTGTTTTTATGTCACAAAGACCCAGGTTTATACTGTCATCTGTGCTCTAGCACACTTTTTGATTATTAAAACTTTTGTGGTCAATACACTTTCAATTTACCAGCAGTTGTATGCTGCACTGTATGGAATAATTTAACGTAAAGTGCTAATAGAGTTACATAATGGAAAGGATGGAAAGAATGGGACATTTGTTGGATCTGCTCACGATCTCCAGCACTCCACTCTTGCCAATTTCATAGCTCGGGTCTCCCCGCGGTGATGGTATTGAGTTGCAGGTGTTGAAAACCCACATTACTATTTTAACTCCACCTGGTCAACAGTTCGTTAGCTTCCAAATTGCTCACAACAGACTGGGTTCAAGAAGCGAAAGGTTACTCAAAGTTACACAAAGATTCCTAGTGTTATCCTTACAACTTTCCATTTCCCACTGGAAGTGTTGGCTCAGCTTCTCCTGTATGCCAGGAGAGGGCCACCTTCGACTGAGCCTCGTGTTGAGCGCTGTGCAGGTCTTCCTAAGCCTGTACCTCCATGCTGCTGTGACCGCGTATGCAAGAGGATACCACTGGAAAGTTGCTACTGCGAGAACTGCTGGAACTAGTAATCATCTTGGCGGGCGCTTGTGCCAGAGGAGCCTGCAACAGTATTATCCCATGCCACAGCAGGGTCAGACAGGAACAAAACATAGGCCCAGGCTTCAAATTTAAAGCGCCCCCATTTGTGAATCAGATGGGTAAAAAGTGGCCCACACTTGCAAATCGAGGCAGTTTTCAATTTGTAAAGACACACTGTATGGGTTTTTTGCAAGGTATGGGAGATTGCATGCTTTTATGTTTGCTGCAGACAATGCTTGTGGTAATATCAAGGAAATCAATTGTAAAAATCAGCCCACTTGTCCACAAAAGAGGCCCACAAACTGCTAAAAAAAGGCCCGTAGACTGATTTGGCACTGCCTGATTGACCCATAGGCCAGTCTGACCCTGTACCGCGAAAACCCCATATGCCAGGAGGATCTACTGAAGGATCCAGACATCACCCGAAAGAGACTGAGGCTGCATGTGGCAGGTTGGACCCGCACTGCAAGGGAATTGCCCCTGACTAACCACTGAGGACTGCCACGGACAATGTCACACCTTTGCTGGCTCCGGTCGGGAACTGTAAAAGCATTCCCCCTCCCCACCAAAACTGTCTAAAGCAAACTTACCAAGTCTTCATGAGCTGGGAGCTAGTCTGAAAACTAAGAAAGCTCTGGCTACACCGTCGGGTGCTGCTGCTTGCAATCCTGGGTTACATAATGGAAAGGATGGAAAGAATGGGACGTTTGTTGGATCTGCTCACGATCTCCAGCACTCCACTCTTGCCAATTTCATAGCTCGGGTCTCCCCGCGGTGATGGTATTGAGTTGCAGGTGTTGAAAACCCACATTACTATTTTAACTCCACCTGGTCAACAGTTCATTAGCTTCCAAATTGCTCACAACAGACTGGGTTCAAGAAGCGAAAGGTTACTCAAAGTTACACAAAGATTCCTAGTGTTATCCTTACAACTTTCCATTTCCCACTGACACATTCCGGGCTTTGGCATAGCCCGCCACAGAGTCTCGCAGTGTGGTGCAAATGCAAGAAGCATTAGTTGTCTCTCTCTGCTAATTAATGACCAACCCTTAATTCCATTTCTTGAAATGCAACAGAAGTGCACTCTTTCTGATAATTCCAAAGTTAAAGATGTCAAAGTGTCTGTACCCATTCACGGTTTTCTAGAAACCAAAGCTAGGCTGGATAATCTTTTTATGGTTCCTAGAGTCATGAAGAAACAGATTTTTGGAGGAAGAACTTTCTTTATATATAAAATATTTTAAAACCCTGGGAACAATAGAGGCAAATTAAAGACTGAGCTTCAGTGTAAAAAAATATTTTAAATTAGTATGGTCCATAATTGCATGCAATACGATATGGGCAAAAACATTCATTGTGCATATTGCTAAGCTTGTACCACATACTCTCTATTATTAAAGAAAAAAGACTTTTACCTCAGCCTCTCAATATAAAATGAAAATTGTAAGAAATTCGGTGTTGGGATGTAAAAGTCCTCTGCTCTGCAGTGTTAAAGACGTGTACCCCTGCCCTGAGTGTCCAGATGTACAGTTGCCTGGACCCCTAATGCTGAATTTGTGTCATAGATAAACATGAATCGTAAAGATGTGCCATAACATAGGCCTGTCTCACAGATTGCGGTCTAGTTGGACCGGGACGGGGCACCCAAAGCACTACCCTCATAGTGGTGGAAGGCTAATGCCTTCACCAGGAGTTAAGTAGCACGAGCGCGGTGGTGGCAGCATACCGTATAGTGATCCGTAGTAGTGAACAGGAACTTTTTACCCTGTGTCACTGGAGTGAGGACTACAGGCTCACTCACCTTTTTAAAAGTTCAGCTGCTTTGTGCTTAACCCACCCTTGTCCTACGTCAGTTGAAATGGAGTGCTGCGCAGCACGTGTTTAATGACTCCTCAATGGATGGATGTGTGCCTGGGAAGGGTGCAGTACAGGAATAGAGCAGTACTGTGTAGTACATGTGAGATTAGTGCATAAGCTGAGTGTATGTATGCCTGCGAGGAATACATGACATGAAAGATGTAGCACTGCGCAGTGCCTGCAGCAAGGAAGCATGTGCTGGGTGTATGTGTACTTATGTGAAGTGTTTTGCAGCATGCACACAGTGAGTGTGTGTACTGACAGAGTGTTTATCAATAGTACACCTTACTACAGTATAGAAAAGCTTCAGTGCTGAACCTAGCGTGCAGACTGAGTGTATGTGCTGAATGCATGTGTACTTGTAATGGTACAAGACATAACAGTGCTGAAAAGTAAGTGTGCTGTGAATGTACACTGAGTATGTGTGCCTGTAATGGTACATTATATGGAAGACCCTGGGTTCCATTTTGGAAGGCACAGGCCTGCCTGGTGAAGACATGAGGAGGAAAGGAATCCCTTCACACAGATGTGTGTATTGCTGCATTCCTGTGAGATGGTTGTGACACACACTTGAGGAAAGGACGAAGACACTCCCATTGCACTACAAGACTGCTCTTTGATTCAGTGATAGATCCCAAGAAAGGGGCATGGACACATCTTAGGAATAGAGATGGGGTTGATAAGAGAATCATGAAGAGTAGGGTTGAAAGTCTGGGATTAACCTTTTGATGCACATATTACTCAGGATGACATCCATGTGTGAACTTTGGTCATTCCTATTAAATGTGTTGTGTCTTGTCTGCTTTGACAGACAGCCTTTCCTGAGGAAAGAAGTAAAACAGAAGTGTCCACTTCAAAAGAAGCAGAACCCCAACATAAACCTTGTGTCCCCTAACTTTGTCGTCTGCCAAGCAGCCAGACGGGCTGTGTGAGAAGGGTGAGCTCTGAAAAACCTCTGCCTGTGACCGGGACTTGGGGACAAAGGCCTGATAGCCTCCCACTGCATGAGGGGCCATCACCCAGGAAAACAAAAGACCCCCTGCCATGGAGACTGGAGCACCTGCCTGCTTGCCAAGACCAATGTGGCCTGTGAGGAAGAGGAGAGCGTTGGAGGAAGCGTGGTCCAGTGGGAGGTCCTACTGTGAGGCATCTCTGTGCGAGGTGTAATGATTCAGCTGGGCACTAATTGGATCATTGCCCTGGAAGTGTTGGCTCAGCTTCTCCTGTATGCCAGGAGAGGGCCACCTTCGACTGAGCCTCGTGTTGAGCGCTGTGCAGGTCTTCCTAAGCCTGTACCTCCATGCTGCTGTGACCGCGTATGCAAGAGGATACCACTGGAAAGTTGCTACTACGAGAACTGCTGGAACTAGTAATCATCTTGGCGGGCGCTTGTGCCAGAGGAGCCTGCAACAGTATTATCCCATGCCACAGCAGGGTCAGACAGGAACAAAACATAGGCCCAGGCTTCAAATTTAAAGCGCCCCCATTTGTGAATCAGATGGGTAAAAAAGTGGCCCACACTTGCAAATCGAGGCAGTTTTCAATTTGTAAAGACACACTGTATGGGTTTTTTGCAAGGTATGGGAGATTGCATGCTTTTATGTTTGCTGCAGACAATGCTTGTGGTAATATCAAGGAAATCAATTGTAAAAATCAGCCCACTTGTCCACAAAAGAGGCCCACAAACTGCTAAAAAAAAGGCCAGTAGACTGATTTGGCACTGCCTGATTGACCCATAGGCCAGTCTGACCCTGTACCGCGAAAGCCCCATATGCCAGGAGGATCTACAGAAGGATCCAGACATCACCCGAAAGAGACTGAGGCTGCATGTGGCAGGTTGGACCCGCACTGCAAGGGAATTGCCCCTGACTAACCACTGAGGACTGCCACGGACAATGTCACACCCTTGCTGGCTCCGGTCGGGAACTGTAAAAGCATTCCCCCTCCCCACCAAAACTGTCTAAAGCAAACTTACCAAGTCTTCATGAGCTGGGAGCTAGTCTGAAAACTAAGAAAGCTCTGGCTACACCGTCGGGTGCTGCTGCTTGCAATCCTGGGCAGCCCAACATTTCTGAGCAGAGCAGGAATCACAGGTGAACCAGTTGGCCTCCGCTACAATGCTGAACTTTTCTGTGAACTGAACTTGGTGCCCAGGTGCGATGTGTGGATAATCCGGACTCGCTGGGGTTGATGTGGTAAAACAGGCTCAGCGTCGATTTGTCCAGTCACGAGCAGATGATGCGCCGATTCCTTCAGCTGCAAAAGTTAGAGCTGGGGTCTTGGACGTCAGCGACACGGTGCTCTGAACTCTGGCTGCAGTGGTTCTTCTAGCAGCAAACAAGCGCTGCATCGATTTTTCAGCTGCACTGCGACAATGCGTTGGTTTCTCAACCGCACAGCAAGCTTGCTGTGGGAAAAACGGCACCAAAGGGCAAGAAGTGGATTTTTAGCTCTTGAAGCAGCAAAAGCACCTCCAAGGGCCCAGATTTGTAGTTTGCACCACTTGGCAGGTCAGAACTCCCAGCAGAGGCATTCAGGGAGCTGCAGATGAAGTCTTTGATGGTCCCGAGACTTCCAACAGGAGGCAAGCACACACAAGCAATTGGAGAACCTGGATAAGCAGGATAAGAAAATCGAGTCCAGTCCTTCCTCTGCCCAAGAAAGAAGAGGCAAGCCAGCACGACACAGCAACAGCAGAGTGGCAGTTCTCCTTCAGCTTCTCCAGCTCTTCTTCTTGGCAGAATCTCCTCTTGATCTAGAAGTGTTCTGAAAATATGGGGTTACAGGTTGTTAGACCTGGCATCTTTAGGCGTTTTTCCCCTTTCTTCAAGGCAGCATTCCTAAAATCATATTAAACTGCCTTGGATTCCATTTTATTAGAAAGTGTCTTGTCCAAATTCTGAGATTTGGTCGACCATAGCCAAAGGCACGCTGTTTTTGCATCCAATTTCCAAAATGGCATATTCATTCCTTTATGTCACTATCTATTGCCTTTGTTTTCCTCTCCAGCTATAGCAAAGACAAATAATCCAGCACAGAAGGAGGATGTAACCTTACATTTGCAATCAATCATCTGACCTCACCCCTCTGAAAAGAATGTCACCCCCCTGGACAAATTAGCACCTCTCCCTGAAGGAGGGCCCAATATAACTAGGCCTGAGGTCCACACTCCTTAACCAACAAACAACTCTGGTATGATTCCTGCCCCTTTCCTTTGGTCGCTTTTTCCTATTTCTACATGCATCCAAGGTTCCTCTATTAGTATCTTGTCATAAATTAAGTGCAATGGGGTCAAAAGGCTGTGAAGATTTGACTTGTGGCCATGATGAACATTAAGCAAGCCAAGGATCCATTTGAAATCTGCATATACAGAGATAATAGCAATACATTGTTAAAACCTTGTTAGACCTGGCATCTTTTGGCGTGTTTCCCCTGTCTTTTTGCTTTCTGACCTTCTGGTTTTGACTCTGTTTTTGCTGGTTTAGTGTCTCTGCGCACTTTCTCACTGCTGTTCAGTGTTAAAGTGCAAGTGCTCCTATTGTAAATTGGATTATGGATTGGTGTTTCTATGTTTGGCATATTTGATTTACTGGTAAGTCCCTAGTAAAGTGCACTGAAAGTGCCAGGGCCTGTAAATCAAATGCTGCTAGTGGGCCTGCAGCACTGATTGTGCCACCAACGCGAGCAGCCGTTCAAAGGGCTCTCAGACCTGCCACTACAGTGTCTGCGAGCAGTTCTTACTGCCATGTCGACTTGGCAAGTGCACCCGCTTGCCAAGCCCTAACCTTCCCTTTTATTACATGTGAGTCACCCCTAAGGTAGGCCCAAGCTACCCCTATGGGCAGGGTGAAGTATGTGAAAGGTAAGACGTGTCCTGGTGTGTGTGACATGTCCCGATAGTGAACTACTGTGTAATTCTTTTTTCACTATTGAAAGGCTATCTGTCCCATAGGATAGAATGGGCAATGCTCTGTAACATTTTACGAGTATATCTTCCAATTGAGTCAAGATAGAGAAATGGAGTTTGTCTGAACTCAGAATGTAGAAATGCATCTTTTGGTAAAGATGATTTTTATGTTCTGCATTTGAAAATACCACTTTTAGAAAATAGGTATTTTCTTGCTTAGCCATCCTGTGTGCCTCTGCTGAGTTGTGGATTGACTGTCTGGCTTTGGAGTGACAGGGGCTGGGGATGTGCATTCTCTTCAGACAGCCACTGCGGGGGTCGAGGTGTGTCCTGCCTTTCCTGGATGAGTCAGGGCTGGGCTGAATAGACCTGGGCTGCATTTAGAGTAGTGGGAGGAGATTTCCTTGCACCTGAATAGGCCTGGTCTGCCTTGGACAATGCTATCTCCACCGCCTGCTGGGAAGCTGGGCCAGAGAGGACGAAACTGGTTTGGACTAAGCACAGACACTCTCTGCCCAAGAGACCTAAGAGAAATGCAGTATAAATATTGGGGCCCAGAACTTTAGAACTCACTTGGATCAAGGAACCAGCCAAGAAGAAGAGCTGGAAGAACTGCTAGGAGGAGTACTGCCATATTGCTGTGTTGTTGCTTTGTTGGGTTGGCCTGCATTTGCTGCTTCTGCCTTGGGCATTAAAAGGACTGGACTGAACTTTCTTTACTTGTTGCTGAGTATCTCCAAGGGCTTGAAATAGAGCTTGTCTCCTGTTCACGAAGTCTCAGGGACAGCAAAGACTTCACTTACCTCTGGGTACCGCATCTGGAACTGTGGGTTTCAGTTGCCGCAGAGGGGGAAAGCAGCCGACACCATCACTGACACCACTGCAGGCTTCGACACACCGCCCCGTCCCACACCGCAGTCTGGACTGACTGACGCCAGCTCCCCTCAACCGACACTGTCACTTGCACCGTGACCTGTCAGCACAGCCACGAGCACCGCTGCACTCCGCACCGCAGCCCTGGTCTCACCAACGCCGCTGGACGACTGTCACAGAGCTGCTGCCTGCACCTTGACTTGAAGGCACCGCACGCCGCACCACTACACTTAACATCGCAACTGTGACAGTTGCCACAACTGGCCCGCACTGACACGGTTGGCCGGAACCAAAGGTACTGTTTATGAGTCTGCTGACACTAAAGCCGGTCTGCACCACCGCGGTCAGCCGATTCTGTTGTTTTCAGCACCGCTGTAGCACCAGTTGAGCTACCGACTTCAAGGAACTGCATTTTTAAGTCATACTTGCAAAGTGCCTATTTTTGATTACTGTATGTTGGTCTTTTATCGTTTTGGTCTTGTTTGAACAGATAAATATTGGTTATTTTTCTAAAACTGGTGTGGTGTCCTCTTGTAGTGTTTTCACTGTATTTCTGTTGGTTATGTGCAATTGCTTCACACACTGCCTGTGAGATAAGCCTGACTGCTCGTGCCAAGATACCAGGGGGGGGTGAGCAGGGGTTATTTTAGGAGTGTATCCCCCTTATCCTGACTAGAAGGAAGGGCCCTTATTTGGACAAAGGTGCAAACCATTGCCAACTAGAGACCCCCATTTCTAACACATGTCCAATACTTATACCCCGTTTCGCCTTTGAAGTAAGTATACTTCAAAGGATAGTCTTTGGAGTGCACAGATCCTGCCTTGCCCTGGCTCCAGACACACTACAGGGGGGTGGAGACAGCATTGTGAGAGGACAGGCACAGCCCTATTCAGGTGTCAGTGACAACTACTCCACCACTCTAGCTCAGGAAGGCCATCAGCCTGGTGATGGGAAATCATGATATGCCGGGCACACCTCAGCTACCTTTATGTGACTGTCAGCCCAACTCTCAATCTAAACCAGACGTGGATTCCACAGGCAGGCAGAGTCGCAGATTGGTAAAGCAAGAAAATTTCCACTTTCTAAAAGTGGCTTTTTCAAACACAATTTAAAAACCCCTGTCACTGTAGGATCTTTTTTAAAATCCGGAGTTCAGGGAACCCAAACTCCAAATCTCCATCTCTTCCCAATTGAAAGGTACACTTGTAAGGGGTAACAAGGTAGCTCCAATGATATCCTATGGGAGAGATAGTCTATACAATAGCGCAAAACGATTTAGCAGTATTTCACTATCGGAACATGTAAAACACACCAGTACATGTCCTACCTCTCACATACACTGCACCCTGCCCATAGGGCTGCCTTAGGGATGTCTTACATTTAATAAAAGGTCATGTTTGGGCCTGGCAAGTGGGTGTACTTGACAGGTCAACATGGCAGTTAAAAACTGCCCTTGCAGACACTGCAGTGACAGGCCCGAAACATGTTTGCTGGGCTACTTGTCGGTGGCACAATCAGTGCCGAATGCCCACTAGTAGCATTTGATTTACAGGCCCTGGGCAAACACAGAGCACTTTACTAGGGACTTACCAGTAAATAAAATATGCCAATCGTGAATAACCATACATAATCAAAATATACACAGGGAGCTCTTGCACTTTAGCACTGAACAGCAATGGTAAAGTACCCAGAGTTCAAAAACAAAGTCCAGCATGCAGTCAAAAGTACAGATTTGGGGATCAAAGCATAGACACCCGCACTAGTAGGAGGTAGAGGCAAAAACACAGGGGAAACCACGCCAAGAATGCCAGGTCTAACATCCAGTCTTACATATATAAGCATTGCAGTGTTCAAAACAACCATAACCATGTGTGTCAGTCTTTCTTTTACTGTCTATCAGTCACATAATGCAGCCATTAGACCAGCCACAAACAGTCCCTGCGCTCCTGAATTTGAGCCTAAAGCTCCAGCCCATAGTGCTTTAAAAACAATAAAAACCTCTCCTGACTCCTGAGGTCAAGAGCACAAGACTCCAGGAGAATGAAGGTTAGTTCTTTCTTTTTTTATGCTTTAGTGGTGGTTCTGCACTCTTTGCAGCCCCCCACAACACTTGGCCATACCGTTGGTACTGCCCTGGCCCTCCTTAGGGCACCACCTGTGAGAGAAAATCTGAAAGTAAGCCATCGGAAGGCAGCATGGGGTGCTTCTTGCCTTATTTGGTGACTATTTTATGAGCTGCAAGTCAGTTCTGCCTTTGTGGCCTTGCACCACACACCTTTTGGTTTTCTGGCAATTTATTTTTTTAATCCCGGATGCCCATGCCCACCGTCACACTGGTGCTTTATCACATTGGGTGCAGCTTGAGGAGCCCACTCCTTGCTGCCTCAGCCGGCTCCCTGCCTCGTTGGCACTACTGGTTGCTGATGTGGGAGCTGACATTTTGTTCTCCCTGCCAGCTTGCTCCATGTGGGCAGGGTGTACATGCTACAGTATATTCCCCTCTACACACTGACACCGGAGTGCGGGTGGCACAATGGCATGGCTGCACCCATTCTCCTGGCTCATAACAGGGTCTAGGGATGGGGTCCAGGGCCCCAATCACTGCACTAGCCCTAGCAGGGATTTTCCTTTCTTAGTCCCTGTGGATGGGGTCCTGGGTACAAAAGTTGGCTTGGGGAGAGGGACCTCATACATGCCCTTCTCCAGGACACAAGTCCTAAAAAGAGAAGTGGGGGGACTAACCAAGTTAGGCAGTATGCAAGTGACATCATGGTGCGTGACATCACAGCGCATGACGTCAAGGCGCGAGACATCGCACGTGGCATCACAGAAAGTAACATCACAAGAAGTGACATCAGATATTAATACCTCACATGTTTAGCAGGTCTATTGTGAGTAGTTTTAAGTGCATTACGAGATTTTGTGTCTGGGTTGTGCTAAATAAGTGGCACAACCCCGACATAAATTCTGGACTTAAGCTAATAGAATTTTTCATTTTTTTTTTTTAACCCCATCACTATCTCTAAAATAAAACCAAAGTCGTTGTTAATTTGTTTTTTGGGTTTCCATGCTGCATTCATTTACACACAGCAAAACCAAAGGGGATGATGGACGGAGTGTTGAACATTGCAAGCACTCACCCCCAGTCAACTGATCTGGGTTTAATCCATCATCATTCTTTAGCTCACTCCGCCACCCCAGTTCAGACATGGCCATATGCAAATCAGTCTGACCCTGTGCCTCATGGGAACAGTCCAGCCCGAACTGCCAAGCCATGTCTTCCCTGGACCGGAAACAAGCATCCTGGGACCGGTTTCTGGCTAACAGCCGTCATCAGCCAGGCTAGCTTGAATCCAGTGGCAAAGTGAGCAAGGGACCCACGTCTGGGCATACCCTACCAACTTAGGGCGAACAAAGCAAAACCAAAGGGGATGATGGACGGAGTGTTGAACATTGCAAGCACTCACCCCCAGTCAACTGATCTGGGTTTAATCCATCATCATTCTTTAGCTCACTCCGCCACCCCAGTTCAGACATGGCCATATGCAAATCAGTCTGACCCTGTGCCTCATGGGAACAGTCCAGCCCGAACTGCCAAGCCATATCTTCCCTGGACCGGAAACAAGCATCCTGGGACCGGTTTCTGGTTAACAGCCGTCATCAGCCAGGCTAGCTTGAATCCAGTGGCAAAGTGAGCAAGGGACCCACGTCTGGGCATACCCTGCCAACTTAGGGCGAACAAAGCAAAACCAAAGGGGATGATGGACGGAGTGTTGAACATTGCAAGCACTCACCCCCAGTCAACTGATCTGGGTTTAATCCATCATCATTCTTTAGCTCACTCCGCCACCCCAGTTCAGACATGGCCATATGCAAATCAGTCTGACCCTGTGCCTCATGGGAACAGTCCAGCCCGAACTGCCAAGCCATGTCTTCCCTGGACCGGAAACAAGCATCCTGGGACCGGTTTCTGGCTAACAGCCGTCATCAGCCAGGCTAGCTTGAATCCAGTGGCAAAGTGAGCAAGGGACCCACGTCTGGGCATACCCTGCCAACTTAGGGCGAACAAAGCAAAACCAAAGGGGATGATGGACGGAGTGTTGAACATTGCAAGCACTCACCCCCAGTCAACTGATCTGGGTTTAATCCATCATCATTCTTTAGCTCACTCCGCCACCCCAGTTCAGACATGGCCATATGCAAATCAGTCTGACCCTGTGCCTCATGGGAACAGTCCAGCCCGAACTGCCAAGCCATGTCTTCCCTGGACTCGGAAACAAGCATCCTGGGACCGGTTTCTGGCTAACAGCCGTCATCAGCCAGGCTAGCTTGAATCCAGTGGCAAAGTGAGCAAGGGACCCACGTCTGGGCATACCCTGCCAACTTAGGGCGAACAAAGCAAAACCAAAGGGGATGATGGACGGAGTGTTGAACATTGCAAGCACTCACCCCCAGTCAACTGATCTGGGTTTAATCCATCATCATTCTTTAGCTCACTCCGCCACCCCAGTTCAGACATGGCCATATGCAAATCAGTCTGACCCTGTGCCTCATGGGAACAGTCCAGCCCGAACTGCCAAGCCATGTCTTCCCTGGACCGGAAACAAGCATCCTGGGACCGGTTTCTGGCTAACAGCCGTCATCAGCCAGGCTAGCTTGAATCCAGTGGCAAAGTGAGCAAGGGACCCACGATCCCCTTTTGTATCGCTTTGTTCGCCCTAAGTTGGCGGGGGTATGCCCAGACGTGGGTCCCTTGCTCACTTTGCCACTGGATTCAAGCAAGCCTGGCTGATGACGGCTGGAATGCCAGAAACCGGTCCTAGGATGCTTGTTTCCGGTCCAGGAAGACATGGCTTAGCAGTTCGAGCTGGACTGTTCCCATGAGGCACAGGGTCAGACTGATTTGCATATGGCCATGTCTGAACTGGGGTGGTGGAGTGAGCTAAAGAATGATGATGGATTAAACCCAGATCAGTTGACTGAGGGTGAGTGTTTGATTGGCTCAAACGTTCCGTCCATCATCCCCTTTGTATCGCTTGTTCGGCCTAAGTTGGCGAGGTATGCCCAGGCGTGGGTCCCTGCTCACTTTGCCACTGGATTCAAGCAAGCCTGGCTGATGACGGCTGTAATGCCAGAAACCGGTCCTAGGATGCTTGTTTCCGGTCCAGGGAAGACACGGCTTGGCAGTTCGGGCTGGACTGTTCCCATGAGGCACAGGGTCAGACTGATTTGCATATGGCCATGTCTGAACTGGGGTGGTGGAGTGAGCTAAAGAATGATGATGGATTAAACCCAGATCAGTTGACTGGGAGTGAGTGTTTGATTGGCTCAAACGTTCCGTCCATCATCCCCTTTGTATCGCTTTGTTCGCCCTAAGTTGGCGGGGTATGCCCAGGCGTGGGTCCCTTGCTCACTTTGCCACTGGATTCAAGCAAGCCTGGCTGATGACGGCTGGAATGCCAGAAACCGGTCCTAGGATGCTTGTTTCCGGTCCAGGGAAGACATGGCTTGGCAGTTCGGGCTGGACTGTTCCCATGAGGCACAGGGTCAGACTGATTTGCATATGGCCATGTCTGAACTGGGGTGGTGGAGTGAGCTAAAGAATGATGATGGATTAAACCCAGATCAGTTGACTGGGGGTGAGTGTTTGATTGGCTCAAACGTTCCGTCCATCATCCCCTTTTGTATCGCATTCATTTACACACAGCATAATTGTTTTCTTTCTGGGGCCAGGAGCCGGGACTGCTGCACACTGAGAATTTGCCACTCAGAGTGAGTCAATGACGCTGAGTGACAGTTCTGGCCTGGGCGGACCCAAAGACTACACTATTTGTCAGGCTGAAAATTTCACAGCCCTGAGGCCTGTGAGGTCATCAGCTCGGCAAACACATTGCCTTGAGGGCCAGTTTCCACCCCCTGAGGACGTCGGGGTAAAATTATCACTGGGCATTTTAGATTGAAGCCCTGTAGTGCTGGGGCTTCATGTCACTCAGGGAATTGAGAGCATAGTCACCCCTACCCATTCCCAACTCGTCACAGGGGGTAGGCCCACCCACCCTGTGACGAGTTGGGAAAGGGCGGGGTAAAGGCTGCAGGCAAGCGGGAAGTCGAGAACCTGAGTCTGTGCAGTTTGTCATCAAACTTTTTGAAGACACACTGCACAGACTCAAGGTGTCTGCTACCCACGCTGCATTTTTTAAGGGACACGATTAGTGCTGGTGCATCACACTTGTATGACACTACACAGCACGACTGACTCTTTGGCTGCTAGGAGCAGACTGCGTTAGCATGGAGCTAAGGTGGTGCTGATGTGCACTATAATCGTGTGTGACTCGGGACGTTGTCCAGTAGGTGTCTGGAGACTCCAGCCGGTGCCCTGCAGCCCCCAACCCAGTGGACCACGAGGTGAGAGGTATATATTTCATGACTCCGTCTGCCCCTGAAAACTTTAGTTCAGCAAATGTTGGTGCTTTAGTTTTGACCTTTTTAAGCGTTTCACTGTAGTTTTTATCTAGCGACTGTGAGAACTCGCCTCATAGTCAGTGCTAATGGTCTTTGTACACAATGGCATTCACGCACCCATTTGAAAGTGCTTTCATTGACCATAATGATTTTTGTAATACTGGCCTTCACGCACATATTTTAAACTACTTGCATATGCATGCATGATGTTTTTTGTACAACTGGTTTTCTGAATGCACATATTTTAAAGTGCTTTCATACGCTTGTGATGTTTTTGTTTTCTGAAGAGTTTGGGTGAGATACAAATGTGTCTAAGATCACACAGTTTAAGAAAGGAAGCTCTGATTTATCCACCTATCCAGGTTTCATCTTACAAATCAGGCAGCAATTGAGTGTCTATTAGACTTTTTTGTGTTAAGGCTTTGGTTTTTACCTCTTTGTGCATTTCTCTGTTGTTTGGGGAATGGAAAGCAGACAACATGCAGGCACCTCTGAACTTGTCCCAGTGTCTGAAATGACACCGGGAAAATATCAGCATATTTCAGTGGGGCCCTACTTCTTGGGTGGGTTGGTAGCATCTACCCTGCGAAAATAGTGGATGAACGCCATCTAACTGTGTGTACAACTTACTTGTGCCCTGCCCTTCTCACAATAAATTTATACTATACTGTTCCCAGCGACCCCCATAGCCCTGGCCCACATGGGGGTTAAATAAAGGGAAATACAATGGAGTGCTATGCGCCCCCGTTTTCATGGTTCTTTGTTTACTGCAGGCAAATCTTTAAATGACAAACCTCTGGCCCTGTTATGCTAATGTTCTTCATTGTGCGCTTATTTCTACGCCTGGTGGCCAGGACTGGGCCCCAAGAACCTTTTCATCTGGCCTCCTGGCCTCTAAGCAAGCGCATTTTGTGATGAGCTGGTTTTTCTGGCTCCCTGTGCCAGCCTTGTCCTCTGCTGGGTTCCGGGTGCTCCGGAGTGGGACTACGGAGCTAGGTTACTCTCAAATGGTGTCCTGGCTGTCCCAAAATCTCCAGCATAAAGATGTATATTTGGAGTTATTAATTTTTCACTTCAAGGAAATGTATTCCTTGTATGCCAGTTTCTTAGCTCTTCATGTGGATTCCTACTAAAGAGTATGTTGATCTTTCATATTGGGTACAAATGAACAGTCCCTAATTAAGCTCCTTGTTTCAATTGTGACATGTTCTCCTTGTATTATTTTAAAAAAATGTACTGTTCGCCTTCACCTTAAATACATTTTCTTGTAAAGTTGGTAGTGATCATGTTTCCTATGTGCCTGTTTATAAGTTGTTAGGATGTTATATTTAATGCCCTGAGGCTGTACTAATGCAAAATAACTATGCGTGAGAATTCCTAAATTTAGCCTGTCGGAGGGCGTGCGGTCATGAAAAGCTGTTCTTGTGGTTCCAAAGCAAGGTATATGCCAAGGGTGCAGAAAGTTCTCTGTACTTGTTTGTGCCTGGAGGAAACTGCTTTTTACGTTTGAACTCAGTTATGTACATTTAAGGAAGAACAAAAAATACGAGCTTTAACTTTATTTGAAATGTCTTTATTTTATTATTATTGTTAATTCTTCAACTTCTGGATCGATCTAGAACAGTGATACTCAAAGTACGGCCCGGGGGCCGCATGCGGCCCTCCTTTCCTTTACTTGCGGCCCCCTGATCAACAGCAGCACTGGGCTGCAGTTTACTCGACTCAAAACTAACATTAAAGCTATGTTAAATATACAGGCAAGCCTTTATTTAAGGGTTAATTCAAGTTAAAGAAGGAAGTAACTAGGTTGTCCTGCACTGCTTAACTTTAGGAACACCTTCATTTTCAAAGCCATCTTGCAGCAAAAATGTAAAAATATAATAAGGGTTCTTCAAACGTTCAAAAAATGTATTTCATTAACATGCAGAACCATTTCACCTTAATATATCAGATAATATCAGTGCATTGAGAAGTATTTTTTTAAAGTGATAGTTTTCAAATATGAATTGAGGAACATACATTCTTCCCCCACACTGACAACAATGCCAATAGTGAACTAAGAGGTAAGTCAGTTCTTATGTGCACTCTTGGGGTGGTCTCCTATTATACATGAATAACATTATAGTTTATTAGATCAAACACAGGAGAAGGTTTTGTACAGCATGCATCCTGAAGTCATGCATTTCGAGGTCCTCTTATATGTGATAATAAAAGAAAAAGGAGGGACAGTGAAATGACACAATTGCCTAGGATCACACACTTTGGTAAATTGGGGCAGCTGGGATTGATCCCAGGTTTTCTGGTTTCACATTGTGCAATTCAGCCACTAGATGAATATGCTTCGCTTCCCCTATACCCACCTTACTGCGTGCTTCACCCATCCACCCCGCTCCCCGTATCGCCACCCTGCTGTCATCGATGCAGCCCTCTGTCAGATCACAGACCAAACTTTACGGCCCTTGGGAAAATGTTTGTGAGTACCCATGATCTATACGATAAGCGTATGGCAACACTAGTCATGGCAGGCACCCCATTGGCTTGCTAACACACCTCAATCCTACTTTGACTGAACCATTTGAAATCATAAGAGTGGTCCAGCGTACGTGGCAGCCATCCCAGTTCAAGCTGTTAACACCTGCTCTGTTCAAAATGTGCTGATGTTTGTCAGGAATGCACTAGCGGTCTAAAGCATCATGCGATACCCTTGCCTTTGACTCTACAACAGTCAGATGCCTTTCAGCTAGGTTGTGTCATGCAACAACCACGTACATAGATATACACACAGATGCTGCTTGGAACAACTCCTCAAAATGGCGACTGACCCGGTCTTTAAAGGTCACCTTGCCACCATGTTCTAATGTAGCAAACCAATGTTGATAATGGCTGAATGAATCATGCAAATAAGCCCAGTACAATAATGGGATCACGGGGATGTTTTAAATAGGTTTCAGCCCACAACGCTGCCGTGATAGCATGGAAAGGATTATGTCGGGTATTCGGTCTATTTCCGCTCTAGTAAAGCCAATTCCACAAAACAAAACAAGATAAGTATCAACAATAATCTTGTGACCCTGGCATGACAGTGAATCCCAAAATAGCAGATGTAATGACAAGGAAACATTCTTAAATAAAACCGCCTCCATTATAAGAGTACTTGAGGTTTCTCTGTGGACTATATCCAGCCCATTAATAGTGATGTTTATCCAGCCGTGCAGTGCGATGGGGGCATAAGACCTTATTAAAAAGATAAAAAGAGATGTGAAACTGTGAATGGAAAATGAGTCGATGAGGAATGTGTGCATGACTTTATATTGTTTCTAGCTGCAAAGTAATCAGCGCTGTAGAAATGCAGTGGGCCGTATACAATTATCACTTGAGAAATGTCAAATGACACTCATATTGAACCATTGATAGATAATCACGGGCCTGGTGCATGAACCCTTTTTACCCTTGCAAACACCCTGTGCTGTGCAAAGTGTCAGACTCTGTGAGGTAAAACGCAATGCAACAAAGTATAATTGCAGTGCACAAACGTCTTTGTGACACCCAGTATCCACAACAGTATCAAACTTTGTTTTAAGGTAATAAAAACCATCACAATGTTGCCATATACACAAAACATTAAACCACATCAAATCTTGATGTGATGTAGTAAGTACACAGTTGCTAATGGTTTCATAAAATTATAAGCACACCATGGCCCAACACCACCTAATTGGTTGCTAGATCTTGAACCATCAAGCTTCGTGTTAATTATTGTATGGTAGCACAGCCGATGGTAGATAAGTAAATCATCCAACGGTCAAATTATGTTTAAGGTTACTACCATAAGATCGACAACAGTCATATAAAATTGTAGTGATGCACTTCATCAATTTCATGTTAGTCTAAGGATCAGATGGGTTAAATGTGGTAGAATTAATAACATCTAGACCACAAAGAGGAGTGATCTTCTATAAAGTGCTGCGGCGCTGATGAACCTATAAATCATCTAAGCTTGAAAGTGGGATTGGTTCAAGCACCCCACGTAAAAATTATTTTCAGTAATAGAATGTTTCGTTGAAATTATTTTTCATATAAAACCAGGGATTTCAGCAATTTACAATTCATCTGTGGGTCAGATCGGTTAAGGTCTTGTATTATGGCCATCCTACAGGTTCTGATGCCCATCGTTAAACATGTTTTTCAATAATAAAATTGGAGCGTTCTTTAAAAGTGTACATACGTGAAACGTGGATGATGTCTTCCTTTATGGCGCCGCATAACCTGCATGACTTTGGGCCGTTATGTTTCCATGATGGTTTGTCGGCTACGGTTGGTAGAGCACTAAATCAGATAGCCACCAGCTTGCTCTTAAGCTACTCTGAATAAGTCATGGTTAGATATGCTGCCGGCTTCGGGTTTCTGTACAATTGTGATACCATCCAGGCATGCGTGCGGCTAGTCAGTGTATGTTTGACATTTATGAGTGAATGCATTTTGGAGCTTTTTTTATTGCATGGCAGAATGTGGGGTGACGTAAGTTCAGGTTCCAAAGGACATTGTGTTTGATTCTTCCAGCGATGACCACAGGTATCTACTGTAAACTGAACAAGGGTCCTTTTCCAATGACTGCCATAAGGCATTAACTTGTGGGCTTCTTTGGTCTGACCGTTTTTTATACCATATTTTGATGGTAGAGTAACCTCTCCCAATGTTTTGTTGCATAAGTCCAAGTTCCAAGCGGACTTTTGCTGGTGAGGCATTCGGCAGACCAAAAACTCGCTCATATGTGCTTGTTTGCAGTTTATTCAGAGTCAAGCCGTCTTTATTGCGCATAACAGCACTTGCGTATGCCACCCTTGGTAGTTGTTTAGCCGTAATAACTGACAATAGACGCTTGAAAAAGGGGCCGTCTTGCTTCTAGGCGAGAGCACAGAAAGCATGAATCAGTGCATTTCCTTTCTTCACAAGGTACTGCTTATGCTCTTGGAAGTTTAGTTTCTTGTCTATGTACAGTCCCAAATATTCATAACTACTGACTTCCTCTAAGATCTCATCTCCAAGCTTGATCTTGAGTGGAGAGCCAGGTCAATTCCAGATAGACATTATTTTTGTTTTAGTCATGTTCATTTCTAATTTATTGGCCTTGGCGTGTTCTGCTAATTCTGAGTGATCGCTGCAGACCCACTCTTGTTTAGCTAAGTAAGACAATATCATACGCGTATGAGAGGTGAGACAGAACTAAAGAACCCTGTTGCAGCAGATAGGAGTTTGTCTGATCAATCCTTGGGGACAAGTCAGCCAAAAAGTGTGGGGCTAAAACACAAACTTTTTTGAGGCCTACTTCTGTTGGAACTCCCTTAGATCGCCTTGTACTTCACAAGTTCTACTCTAATCCAAGTGCGTGTGTATAACTGCTCAATGGCACGCAGTATTCTATCTGGGAGCCCCCACTGCCTAAGTTTTCCCCACAGAAGACCTTGGTCCACATGATCAAACACTGATTTAAAATCTATAAAGCATAGATGGACCTTTTCCTTTAAGCACTTACATTTGACTGCTATTGCTGTTATGGCTAGGATCTTTGTAGTTGTTCCAAATCCTCTCCAGAACCCTGCCTGGTTGATGGGGACCAGGTTAATGATGTCTGATCTTTCTACTAGGTACTCCAAGATTAGCATTGCATAGTATTTGGCTTTTGAATCAATAAGTGCAATTAGCCTGTAGTTGGCGAGGTTGGACCGATCGCAACACTTCAAGACCAGGTTTATTATTGACCCTCTCCAGCTACTCGGGATTGTACCAGTTCCTTTCACCTCACTATATAATGGCAATACCGGGTTTGCCCAATATGCGGGGTCGAGCTGGTACATTGCCTGCTGGATGCCATTTGGGCCTGGCACCCCTTCTGTTCGTCCTCCCCTCATCACTTTTGCCACCTTCTCTGTTGTGTAATATTGATTGACTGGAACAGGCGAACAGTCTGGGATGCTTCATGGTTTGTATGCATCCAGATGGTTACTGCTTTGTTCTTGCTCTGGGTTTCTGGTTCGTGGGCCCTTGATGAATACCTTGGCCAGATGGACTACTCAGGCTTTCTCCAGCACACTTGGGCCATTTTTTTTCTCTTTAGTCTCTGTTGATGCCGTTTACAGTTTCCCAGAAAGCTCTGGTGTTGGTTTGTTTAGAATCAAAGTAGTTTTGTCCAAAACTCATCAGAGTGTTTTCTGATCTTCCCAGAATTGTTTTTTCTGTATTGCTTCCTTAAGTTTTTTATTCTCTCCCATATGTGTGTGGCGGTGTTGGGTTTTCTAGTATTCCTAACTGTCCATCTTAGTTTGTTTCTCAAGTTTGAGGACTTTCCCATCAGATGACCTGTACCCTTGACCGTTTGCCTTCTGGTAGGGTTTAAAATGGGACCACCTATTAGCAGCCTTGTTGAGAAGGATGTCCATGCTTCTATTAAGGTACTATTGGGTGCGCTGCTAAACTCCAGTATGTCTTTCGCCTTGTTTGCCAGCCTCGGTAGTGAGTGCTGTGTCCATCTTAAGTGCTTCAAATTGGCTATATGTAGGTTACCTATTTCCACTGGCGCAATCACGTGTCTTGCAGGATTTAAACTCAACTCCAGATGATGATGTGAGCGATATCTTTGCACTGTATATTTGACTATATATTTCCTTAGGTGTTTTAATAGTGGTAGAGAGAGGATAGTATAATCTAGTATTGATCTGGAATTTGGGCCGTGATGCGTAAACCTGAGAGGATTGTCATCCTGTGTTCTGCCATTGATTACTCCTAAGCCCAGATGTTCCAGGGTGGTGACTAATTTTCTCCCTTTGAGGTCAGGAAGTTTTCACTGATGACCAGCCTGTTGTTGGACCGCCCAAATTGCGTTCTCAGCTGTCAAGTGCTGATCTTTGTCTGGGGTGTATATTTGGTTGGTGTTAAAGTCACCTGTCACTAGTATTTCCCAGGTAGGATTTGTAAACCTTATTTCCATTATCTCGGACATTAGATTTTTGATAAGTGCAGACTTTTTTGTGCATTAGGGAGCACATAAACATGAAATATTATCACCGTTCTTGTAAACTGTTGGTGTTGCGTGATAGATTTGATTACTTGTAGGTTGGAGGCTGAGTTAGATAACTGCTCTGAAGTGACTTTTAGTGCTGTTGACACGTATAAGGCAAGGCCCCCTTATGATCTCTCAAATCGATGTGATGTCCTCGCCTCAACGTGATGGAGGACATAATCAGCCCGCCGGACTGGGTTGGTCAGCTAGGTCTCTTGAAGTGTGATAATCTCATATTTCCTCATGTTGGCAGGAGGTACACCATGACGGAGTGCATACTTTGCTCCGGCGATGTTCCAGGAGCAGATGCATAAGGTACTTTCCTTGGGTTTACTTGTCGCTTGTTGGGAGTCGCCCATTTTGTGAAGTGTTTAAGGCTGATGCTAGCCAGTGCCATTAGTGTTGGTTACCATCATTGGCTTTTTGATTTTTGATTTATTGCTTTTTCCAGTTGTGCCACAAGCATTTTTTAGGACTGAGTACACAGAGGTTGGTCTCAGTTCGATAATAGGCCTTCGTACTGATATTAGTAAAGATGAAGGGTAGTGCTGCTTTATAGGTTTTGAGAGGACTATTCCTTATACTTTAAACTGTTGGATTGCGCTTTTGAATAGGAGTACTATCTCTTCTGTTCTCCATGTAGTGAGTGTTTGCTCTAATTGTCTATGATCTTCATTGGCTAGCAATTTGACTGATAACAAGTCTGATGAATTAATTTGCTTGAATGTGTGTGTTAGACTTGGCATCTTTTGGCGTGTTTCCCCTGACTTTTTGCTTTCTGACCTCCCGGTTTTGACTCTGTTTTTGCTGGTGTAATGATTCTGCGCACTTTCCTCGCTGCTGTCCAGTGGGAAAGTGCAAGTGCTCCTGTATAAAATGTGTTATGGATTGGCGTTTCCATGATTGGCCTATTTGGTTTATGTGTCAGTCCCTTGTAAAGTGCACTGCGAGTGCCAGGGCCTATAGACCAAATGCTGTTGGTGGGCTGCAGCACTGGATTGTGCCACCCACGCAAACAGCCCGTAAAGTGTAACTCGGGCCTGCCATTGCAGAGCCTGTGCGCAGCCTGGGGCTGCCATGTCGACTTGGCAAGTGCGCACACTTGCAAGTCCCTAAACCTTCCCTTTTCTACATGTTAGTCACCCGTAAGGGAGGCCCAAGGTACCCCTGTGGGCAGGGTGCGTTGTATGCGAAAGGTAGGACATGCCCTGGTGTGTGTGGCATGTCCTGATAGTGAATTACAGCCTAGTTCGTTTTTCACTATTGCAAGGCTACCTGTTCCCCATAGGCCAGAATGGGCAGTTTTGATTATTACAGCTTATAATCCTAACTGACCCCGGGAACATGGTAGAAACTCGAGTTTAGTATGACTGGACTCCGAATGATAAAATGCATCTTTTAGTGAAGTTGGTTTTAACATTCTGTGTTTGAAAATACCACTTTTAGAAAGTGGGTATTTTCTTGTCTAACCATCCAAGCCTGCCTCTGCGAGGTTGTGTATTCATTGTCTGGAGTGTGAGTGACAGGGGCTGGGGGATGCCAGGAGACAGGGTGAGTCAGCACAGGGCTGAATAGCAAGATCTACATGTAGATGGGTGGGAGGAGTTGCACCTGGGCCCTGAATAGGACAGTGCCTTCCCTCCACAATGCTGGCTCCACCTCCTGTGGTGCGTCTGATGTCCCTGGCCTACTCACTGAAAGAAGGGACGGAGACTTGTCAACAAAGTGCTCCAGAACTGGTTTGGACTAGGCAAAGGCCTCTCTGCCTTCACAGAACAAAGGAATTTGGGATATAAATATTGGGGCCCTGACCCCATGAATTTAGATCTCGCTGGAATCAAGGAACCTGCCAAGACAAAGAGCTGCCAGGAGGAGTACTGCCCCTTTGCTGTGTTGTTGCTTTGGTGGGTTGGCCTGCAGCTGCTGCTTCTGCCTTGGGCAGTGAAAGGACTGAACTTTCTACAAACTTGTGCTGAGTATCTCCAAGGGCCTGGAACTGAGCTCGCCTCCTGTTAAGAAGTCTCAGGGACTACAAAGACTTCACAAGCCTCTGGGTACCGCTTCTGGAACGCTGTTTCAGTTGCCACAGAGGAAGGGAACTGCAACCGACTCCGTCAACTGAATCCATCCCTGACCGGTGACCTGTTTGCACCGCAAACCGCATCGCCCCGCTTCGCACCGCAACCCTGGTCTCATCGTAGGCAACGTCCGACGCCGTCAACCCCGAGCCGCTGCTTGCACCGTGACCTGTGGGCACCGCAGTTCGCATCGCATCGCTTCACTGAATCAGCCGGACCCGACCGACACGGACGCTGCAACTGGCTCAACAGTCGTGACCGCATCGCATTTGGGGCACCGCTCGCACGTTTGCGGCGCACCGCTCCGACTCGCACCGCTGTCCGACGCCAGCTCCCGCACTCCGGCTTGGTCGCCTGCATCGCAACCTGTCAGCACCGCATCGAGCATCGTCTCACCCTGCATCGCACGCCTTGGACTCACCGACTCCGTCTGCACGACGCTCATCGAGCCGCTGCCTGCACCGCATCGAGTGACACCGCACCTTGCATCGCTCCGTCTTGCACCGCAACCGCGATGAACGCCGACCGGCTCGTACACTCCGTACCAGCCACCATGAGAAAGGTACTGTGACCGAGTCTGTTCACGACTCTGCTGGCCCGTATCGATGCGGTCGGCTGGAACTGTTAGACTCTGTGGTTTTCAGCCATCGGACGGCTACCGACTCGTACGAACTTTGTTTTTGGACTATTCCTGCAAAGAAGAAGTTACCTTATCAAGTATTCGTTTTTAAAGTATAGTATTGTGGATTTTTGTTGTAATTGGTCTTGTCTCGAGTATATAAAAATTGGTTATTTTTCTAAACTGGTGTGGTGTCCGTTTGTAGTGCTTACACTGTATTACTGTTGGTTATGTGCAAATGCTTTACACACTGCCTCTGAATTAAGCCTGACTGCTCGTGCCAAGCTACCACGAGGGTGAGCAGGGGTTACTTCACGAGTGTAACACCCTTACCCTGACTAGGAAGAAGGGTCCCTACTTGGACAAAGGTGCAAGCCCTTGCCAACTAGAGATCCCATTTCTAACATTGGTTGTCAGCGGTGAGGATAGGACTTGTGTTTGCACTTGACTTACAGTGATTGGTGTGCACTACTACCATATCGCAGACCATTACGTACCACATACTGGTTCTTTTTCTTTTGGCCTATTTTTGATCTTGCCAGTTTTCAACTCACTACTTTTGTCATGCCTGAATCAATTGCATCATCCGTTGCATCTCTGGAAGTTATCTTTGAGGAGGATAGGTTGGAATCCTACGCCGTAAAGGAGCTAAGAGCGATTTGTAAAAACCTGAAAGTCCAAATTAAAGGCCTCACAAGGAAGGAGGAGCTACAGAAGGCGCTGAGGGCCTGGGTAGCAGCCAGACATGCCAGTGGGCAGCCTGGTAATCTCAGTGAGGAGGTGGAGGAGCCTATTTCCAGGGTGGATGTGCTTTTGGGTGGGGGGGAACCCGCCAGGTCAGGCAGCAGCAGTCTGTCCCCAGAGGACAGGCGGGAGGCAAGGCAGTTTGAGCTGCAGAAGCTCAGGCTGGAGAGTGAGCGGGAGGAGGAGAGGAAGATGCTCTTAGAGCATGAGAGAGAACTGAAGGAGCTAGAACTTAGGAGTAAGTCAGGCTCAGATGGTGGCAGCAATTCGTCCAGAAAGGCAGACAGGATTGTGCACATTCCCAAGAATGTAGGCAAGGAGTTCAAGAAGGGGGATGACATACAAAGGTGGTTTCAGGGTTATGAGGCAGCCATACACATGAATGGGGTCCCTGAGGAGAATTGGGGAGCAGGATTGTGGCCACTTTTCCCTGAAGAAGCAAGGGATGCTCTGATAGCTTTGGGTAAGGGGTATCACCTCACCTATGCTGACATGAAGGATGCCCTTCTCACTAAGTATGGTCTTACTCCTGAAAAGTACAGGGATCAGTTCAGGTCCAGTAAGAAGTCTGATGCCAACACTTGGTTGGAATGTGTGGATGTGTTCTGCAGGTCTCTGAATGGCTGGGTAAAGGGCAGTAGTGTAACAGATTTTCAGGGGCTCTACAACGTGATTGCATGGGAGCACTTGTCTAGTCTATGTTTTGCAGATCTGCGCCAGCACCTAGTTGATAGTAAGCTAACTGACCCCAGGAAGCTTGCTATGGAAGCGGACCGCTGGGTGAGTACCAGGGTCCACAAGAAAGCGTTTGGGGGAGACTCAGCCAAAGGTGGGCAGGGTCCCCAGCAGAAAGGTGGGGGGACAAGGGTAAAGCACAGGAGTTCTCTAGAGGGCCCCAAACTAGTACCCAGGGTAAAGGTTCCCAGCCCCCGGTGATAAGAAGAAAGGGGTCTCTACAGGGAAGCCTGTTGAGACCGGCCCCCGCAAGTGTTATGCATGTGACCAGGTAGGTCACTTTAAGGGGGACCCCAAGTGCCCGAAGGGGACACAGCCACCCACCTGTACAGTCCAAAGTGTTGGCTAGTGTAGCGCTTGGGGAGGAGGGGTGCCCACAGGAGGGTGGGGATCCCGCAGAAATGACCCTTGTCTCACTAGGGGACAGTGAGATGGTCCCAGGAAACCAGGTGCCCCCTAACACAAAGAAATATAGCACCTGGGTGACCATTAATGGGAACAGGGTAGAGGCTCTCAGAGACACTGGAGCCAGTGTGACCTCAGTCCGGTGTCACCTGGTGTCTGAGAAGCAAGTAGTCCCCGGGGCATTCCACCAAGTAGTTGCTGTAGACAACTCAGAGCGCCAATGTATGGTGGCGCAGGTTCCCTTTGAATGGGGGGGTCTCAGGTCCCTTGAGGGTGGTTGTGAGCCCTACCATGCCTGTAGATTGTCTGCTAGGAAACGACCTGGAGCAGTCCTTATGGAAGGAGGTTGAGCTCAGGTCTCACTTGGAGATGCTTGGGTTGCCAGAGTGGGCATGCGTGTCTACTCGGTCAATGGCAGCCAGAAAGGGTGATCAAGAGGACTTGGAGCCTGGAACAGTGGCCCAAGTCCCTGCCAAGAGAAAGGGCAGGGGGCGCGGGAAACCGGCCCCCGAAGTTCCCACGGACCGGGAGGAGGCGGACCTCGAGGGCGACGCCCGGTGCCTACAGAGGAGCAGGTAGCCGAACTGGGAGACATCTCTGAGCTGACCCATTGGCAGCAAGAAGGGGGTCCCACCAGGGAGGAGTTCTGCAGGGAGCAGAGCGAGTGCCCTACTCTGGAGGGTCTGCGGCGGCAGGCTGCAGACCAGGCAGCTGGTAATCAGTCCGGGTCACATCTGATCTACTGGGAGAGTGGTCTCCTATACAGTGAGCCTAAGGTTGCTGAGCCTGGGTCAGCCCGTGTGCTGGTGGTACCCCAGCGCTTCAGGACCTTCCTACTGGGTCTGGCTCATGACGTGCCTTTGGCAGGACATTTGGGGCAGGACAAGACCTTTGACAGGCTTGTCACCCACTTCTTTTGGCCCCAAATGCGAAGGCAGTCAGATGCACACTGTAGGTCTTGCCAAACTTGCCAGGCAAGTGGTAAGAGTGGGAGGAAGGTCAAAGCTCCTCTCCAACCTTTCCCTGTTGTTGGAACACCCTTTGAAAGGGTAGGGATGGATATTGTGGGGCCACTGGATCCCAAGACAGCCATGGGCAACAGGTACACCCTGGTCTTGGTGGACCATGCCACCCGGTACCCGGAGGCAATCCCTCTCAGGACAACGACGGCGCCAGTGGTGGGCCGGGCGTTAATGGGGATCTTTTCCCGTGTGGGATTCCCCAGAGAGGTGGTTTCTGATAGGGGGACCAATTTCATATCCAAGTATATGACATCCCTGTGGGAGGAGTGTGGTGTAACCTACAAGTTCACCACTCCTTACCACCCACAAGGAAACGGTCTGGTGGAGAGATTCAACCAGACCTTGAAAGGCATGATCAAGGGTCTAACAGAACCCATGAGGCGTAAGTGGGACGTCCTCTTGCCATGCCTACTCTTTGCATACAGGGAGGTGCCTCAGAAGTCTCTTGGGTACAGCCCCTTTGAGCTCCTGTATGGCCACCCTGTCAGAGGACCTCTGAGTTTGGTAAAGGAAGGCTGGGAGGCAGCTCCCAGGAAAACTCCCCAGGATGTATTTAGCTACATGCTGGCCTTTAGAAACCAAACTGCCCGCTTCAGGAAACTCGCTCAGGCGAACCTAGAAGCAAGCCAGGAAGAAATGAAGAGATGCTATGACCAGAATGCCACTCTGGTCGAATTTCAACCTGGGCAAAAAGTGTGGGTCATGGCCCCAGTGGCACCTTGTGCCTTGCAGGACAAGTGGACTGGGCCATATGAGGTAAAGGAGCGCAAAAGTGACGTCACCTACCTGGTGGATTTGCAGGCTCCAAGGAACCCTTTGAGGGTCCTTCACGTGAACCGCCTCAAGCCCCACTTCGAGAGGTCCGAAGTGAGTATGCTCTTGGCGACAGATGATGGGGTGGAAGAGGAGAGTGAGCCTCTCCCTGACCTCCTGTCTACCAAGGAGCATGATGGGTCAGTAGAGGGTGTGATCCTCTCCCCTACTCTGACTCAGGAGCAGCAGGGGGACTGTCGCCAGTTGTTGGGACAGTTCGCCCCACTGTTCTCTCTGACTCCCGGTGTTACTCACTGGTGTACCCATGACGTGGACACTGGTGACAGCCCTCCTGTGAAGCACAAGATTTACAGGTTGACTGACCGGGTCAGAGCCAGCATCAAGGAGGAGGTCTCTAAGATGTTGGCATTAGGGGTGATTGAGCCCTCCCACAGCCCTTGGGCCAGCCCAGTGGTCTTGGTCCCAAAGGCTGCGGCGCCCGGTGCCACTCCAGAACTCCGGTTTTGTGTGGACTACCGTGGGCTCAATGCCATCACCAGGACTGACGCGCACCCCATCCCCAGAGCTGATGAGCTCATTGATCGTTTGGGAGCTGCCCGGTTCCTCAGCACGTTTGATTTGACGTCTGGGTACTGGCAGATTGCCTTAACCGATGGGGCCAAGGAGAGATCAGCATTCTCAACCCCAGAAGGTCATTACCAATTCCGGGTGGTGCCCTTTGGGTTGAAGAATGCCCCTGCCACCTTTCAGAGGTTGGTCAATCAGGTGTTGGCTGGGCTGGAGGATTTCAGTGCCGCCTACCTGGATGACATTGCTGTGTTCAGTTCCAGCTGGGAAGAACATTTACAGCACCTTGAGAAAGTGTTGAGAGCTCTGCAAGGTGCAGGCCTCACGATCAAGGCCAGTAAGTGCCAGATCGGGCAGGGTTCTGTGGTGTACTTGGGACACCAGGTAGGAAGCGGCCAGGTGGCGCCCCTACAACCCAAGATTGACACCATTCTGGCTTGGGAGCCCCCAAGACCCAGACAGAGGTGAGAGCCTTCTTAGGTCTCACCGGCTACTATAGGAGATTTGTTAAGGGCTATGGCACCATCGTTGCCCCCTTAACAGAGCTGACTTCTAAGAAGCAGCCCAAGAAAGTGATCTGGACTGAGTCCTGCCAGAAAGCTTTTGATGCCCTGAAGGCAGCCATGTGCACGGCGCCAGTGCTCAAGGCACCTGACTTCTCCAAGGAATTCGTCGTGCAGACTGACGCTTCAGAGCATGGTGTGGGAGCGGTGCTCTCACAACTGAATGAAGAGGGCCTGGATCAGCCGGTAGTCTTCCTTAGCAGGAGACTACTCCCCAGGGAACAGAGGTGGAGTGCCATAGAAAGGGAAGCTTTTGCTGTGGTCTGGGCGCTGAGGAAGTTGAGACCATACCTGTTTGGGACTCACTTCCGGGTTCAGACAGACCACAGGCCCCTCAGATGGTTGATGCAAATGAGGGTGAGAATCCAAAACTGCTGAGGTGGTCCATCTCCCTACAGGGAATGGACTTTACGGTGGAACACCGTCCTGGTACAGAACACGCCAACGCAGATGGTCTGTCCAGGTTCTTCCGCCTTAGTGAAGAGAACTCCAATGGGGTTGGGTAGTTCTCCCTACTTTCAGCTGGAGGGGACATGTGTTAGACTTGGCATCTTTTGGCGTGTTTCCCCTGACTTTTTGCTTTCTGACCTCCCGGTTTTGACTCTGTTTTTGCTGGTGTAATGATTCTGCGCACTTTCCTCACTGCTGTCCAGTGGGAAAGTGCAAGTGCTCCTGTATAAAATGTGTTATGGATTGGCCTATTTGGTTTATGTGTCAGTCCCTTGTAAAGTGCACTGTGAGTGCCAGGGCCTATAGACCAAATGCTGTTGGTGGGCTGCAGCACTGGATTGTGCCACCCACGCAAACAGCCCGTAAAGTGTAACTCGGGCCTGCCATTGCAGAGCCTGTGCGCAGCCTGGGGCTGCCATGTCGACTTGGCAAGTGCGCACACTTGCAAGTCCCTAAAACCTTCCCTTTTCTACATGTTAGTCACCCCTAAGGTAGGCCCAAGGTACCCCTGTGGGCAGGGTGCGTTGTATGTGAAAGGTAGGACATGCCCTGGTGTGTGTGGCATGTCCTGATAGTGAATTACAGCCTAGTTCGTTTTTCACTATTGCAAGGCTACCTGTTCCCCATAGGCCAGAACGGGCAGTTTTGATTATTACAGCTTATAATCCTAACTGACCCCGGGAACATGGTAGAAATTCGAGTTTAGTATGCCTGGACTCAGAATGATAAAATGCATCTTTTAGTGAAGTTGGTTTTAACATTCTGTGTTTGAAAATACCACTTTTAGAAAGTGGGTATTTTCTTGTCTAACCATCCAAGCCTGCCTCTGCGAGGTTGTGTACTCCTTGTCTGGAGTGTGAGTGACAGGGGCTGGGGGATGCCAGGAGAGAGGGTGAGTCAGCACAGGGCTGAATAGCAAGATCTACATGTAGATGGGTGGGAGGAGTTGCACCTGGGCCCTAAATAGGACAGTGCCTTCCCTCCACAATGCTGGCTCCACCTCCTGTGGTGCGTCTGATGTCCCTGGCCTACTCTCTGAAAGAAGGTACGGAGACTGGTCAACAAAGTGCTCCAGAACTGGTTTGGACTAGGCAAAGGCCTCTCTGCCTTCAGAGAACAAAGGAATTTGGGATATAAATATTGGGGCCCTGACCCCATGAATTTAGATCTCGCTGGAATCAAGGAACCTGCCAAGAAGAAGAGCTGGAAGAGCTGCTAGGAGGAGTACTGCCCCTTTGCTGAGTTATTGCCTTGTTGGGTTGGCCTGCAGTTGCTGCTTCTGTCTTGGGCAGTGAAAGGACTGAACTTTCTACAAACTTGTGCTGAGTATCTCCAAGGGCCTGAAACCGAGCTGGCCTCCTGTTAAGAAGTCTCAGGGACTACAAAGACTTCACAAGCCTCTGGGTACCGCTTCTGGAACGCTGTTTCAGTTGCCACAGAGGAAGGGAACTGCAACCGACTCCGTCAACTGAATCCATCCCTGACCGGTGACCTGTTTGCACCGCAAACCGCATCGCCCCGCACCGCAACCCTGGTCTCATCGTAGGCAACGTCCGACGCCGTCAACCCCGAGCCGCTGCTTGCACCGTGACCTGTGGGCACCGCAGTTCGCATCGCATCGCTTCACTGAATCAGCCGGACCCGACCGACACGGACGCTGCAACTGGCTCAACAGTCGTGACCGCATCGCATTTGGGGCACCGCTCGCACGTTTGCGACGCACCGCTCCGACTCGCACCGCTGTCCGACGCCAGCTCCCGCACTCCGGCTTGGTCGCCTGCATCGCAACCTGTCAGCACTGCATCGAGCATCGTCTCACCCTGCATCGCACGCCTTGGACTCACCGACTCCGTCTGCACGACGCTCATCGAGCCGCTGCCTGCACCGCATCGAGTGACACCGCACCTTGCATCGCTCCGTCTTGCACCGCAACCGCGACGAACGCCGACCGGCTCGTACACTCCGTACCAGCCACCATGAGAAAGGTACTGTGACCGAGTCTGTTCACGACTCTGCTGGCCCGTATCGATGCGGTCGGCTGGAACTGTTAGACTCTGTGGTTTTCAGCATCGGAGCTACCGACTCGTACGAACTTTGTTTTTGGACTATTCCTGCAAAGAAGAAGTTACCTTATCAAGTATTCGTTTTTAAAGTATAGTATTGTGGATTTTTGTTGTAATTGGTCTTGTCTCGAGTATATAAAAATTGGTTATTTTTCTAAACTGGTGTGGTGTCCGTTTGTAGTGCTTACACTGTATTACTGTTGGTTATGTGCAAATGCTTTACACACTGCCTCTGAATTAAGCCTGACTGCTCGTGCCAAGCTACCACGAGGGTGAGCAGGGGTTACTTCACGAGTGTAACACCCTTACCCTGACTAGGAAGAAGGGTCCCTACTTGGACAAAGGTGCAAGCCCTTGCCAACTAGAGATCCCATTTCTAACATTGGTTGTCAGCGGTGAGGATAGGACTTGTGTTTGCACTTGACTTACAGTGATTGGTGTGCACTACTACCATATCGCAGACCATTACGTACCACATACTGGTTCTTTTTCTTTTGGCCTATTTTTGATCTTGCCAGTTTTCAACTCACTACTTTTGTCATGCCTGAATCAATTGCATCATCCGTTGCATCTCTGGAAGTTATCTTTGAGGAGGATAGGTTGGAATCCTACGCCGTAAAGGAGCTACGAGCGATTTGTAAAAACCTGAAAGTCCAAATTAAAGGCCTCACAAGGAAGGAGGAGCTACAGAAGGCGCTGAGGGCCTGGGTAGCAGCCAGACATGCCAGTGGGCAGCCTGGTAATCTCAGTGAGGAGGTGGAGGAGCCTATTTCCAGGGTGGATGTGCTTTTGGGTGGGGGGGAACCCGCCAGGTCAGGCAGCAGCAGTCTGTCCCCAGAGGAGCTGGAGGACAGGCGGTAGGCAAGGCAGTTTGAGCTGCAGAAGCTCAGGCTGGAGAGTGAGCGGGAGGAGGAGAGGAAGATGCTCTTAGAGCATGAGAGAGAACTGAAGGAGCTAGAACTTAGGAGTAAGTCAGGCTCAGATGGTGGCAGCAATTCGTCCAGAAAGGCAGACAGGATTGTGCACATTCCCAAGAATGTAGGCAAGGAGTTCAAGAAGGGGGATGACATACAAAGGTGGTTTCAGGGTTATGAGGCAGCCATACACATGAATGGGGTCCCTGAGGAGAATTGGGGAGCAGGATTGTGGCCACTTTTCCCTGAAGAAGCAAGGGATGCTCTGATAGCTTTGGGTAAGGGGTATCACCTCACCTATGCTGACATGAAGGATGCCCTTCTCACTAAGTATGGTCTTACTCCTGAAAAGTACAGGGATCAGTTCAGGTCCAGTAAGAAGTCTGATGCCAACACTTGGTTGGAATGTGTGGATGTGTTCTGCAGGTCTCTGGATGGCTGGGTAAAGGGCAGTAGTGTAACAGATTTTCAGGGGCTCTACAACGTGATTGCATGGGAGCACTTGTCTAGTCTATGTTTTGCAGATCTGCGCCAGCACCTAGTTGATAGTAAGCTAACTGACCCCAGGAAGCTTGCTATGGAAGCGGACCGCTGGGTGAGTACCAGGGTCCACAAGAAAGCGTTTGGGGAGACTCAGCCAAAGGTGGGCAGGGTCCCCAGCAGAAAGGTGGGGGGACAAGGGTAAAGCACAGGAGTTCTCTAGAGGGCCCCAAACTAGTACCCAGGGTAAAGGTTCCCAGCCCCCGGTGATAAGAAGAAAGGGGTCTCTACAGGGAAGCCTGTTGAGACCGGCCCCCGCAAGTGTTATGCATGTGACCAGGTAGGTCACTTTAAGAGGGACCCCAAGTGCCCGAAGGGGACACAGCCACCCACCGGTGGACAGTCCAAAGTGTTGGCTAGTGTAGCGCTTGGGGAGGAGGGGTGCCCACAGGAGGGTGGGAATCCCGCAGAAATGACCCTTGTCTCACTAGGGGACAGTGAGATGGTCCCAGGAAACCAGGTGCCCCCTAACACAAAGAAATATAGCACCTGGGTGACCATTAATGGGAACAGGGTAGAGGCTCTCAGAGACACTGGAGCCAGTGTGACCTCAGTCCGGTGTCACCTGGTGTCTGAGAAGCAAGTAGTCCCCGGGGCATTCCACCAAGTAGTTGCTGTAGACAACTCAGAGCGCCAATGTATGGTGGCGCAGGTTCCCTTTGAATGGGGGGGTCTCAGGTCCCTTGAGGGTGGTTGTGAGCCCTACCATGCCTGTAGATTGTCTGCTAGGAAACGACCTGGAGCAGTCCTTATGGAAGGAGGTTGAGCTCAGGTCTCACTTGGAGATGCTTGGGTTGCCAGAGTGGGCATGCGTGTCTACTCGGTCAATGGCAGCCAGAAAGGGTGATCAAGAGGACTTGGAGCCTGGAACAGTGGCCCAAGTCCCTGCCAAGAGAAAGGGCAGGGGGCGCGGGAAACCGGCCCCCGAAGTTCCCACGGACCGGGAGGAGGCGGACCTCGAGGGCGACGCCCGGTGCCTACAGAGGAGCAGGTAGCCGAACTGGGAGACATCTCTGAGCTGACCCATTGGCAGCAAGAAGGGGTCCCACCAGGGAGGAGTTCTGCAGGGAGCAGAACGAGTGCCCTACTCTGGAGGGTCTGCGGCGGCAGGCTGCAGACCAGGCAGCTGGTAATCAGTCCAGGTCACATCTGATCTACTGGGAGAGTGGTCTCCTATACAGTGAGCCTAAGGTTGCTGAGCCTGGGTCAGCCCGTGTGCTGGTGGTACCCCAGCGCTTCAGGACCTTCCTACTGGGTCTGGCTCATGACGTGCCTTTGGCAGGACATTTGGGGCAGGACAAGACCTTTGACAGGCTTGTCACCCACTTCTTTTGGCCCCAAATGCGAAGGCAGTCAGATGCACACTGTAGGTCTTGCCAAACTTGCCAGGCAAGTGGTAAGAGTGGGAGGAAGGTCAAAGCTCCTCTCCAACCTTTCCCTGTTGTTGGAACACCCTTTGAAAGGGTAGGGATGGATATTGTGGGGCCACTGGATCCCAAGACAGCCATGGGCAACAGGTACACCCTGGTCTTGGTGGACCATGCCACCCGGTACCCGGAGGCAATCCCTCTCAGGACAACGACGGCGCCAGTGGTGGGCCGGGCGTTAATGGGGATCTTTTCCCGTGTGGGATTCCCCAGAGAGGTGGTTTCTGATAGGGGGACCAATTTCATATCCAAGTATATGACATCCCTGTGGGAGGAGTGTGGTGTAACCTACAAGTTCACCACTCCTTACCACCCACAAGGAAACGGTCTGGTGGAGAGATTCAACCAGACCTTGAAAGGCATGATCAAGGGTCTAACAGAACCCATGAGGCGTAAGTGGGACGTCCTCTTGCCATGCCTACTCTTTGCATACAGGGAGGTGCCTCAGAAGTCTCTTGGGTACAGCCCCTTTGAGCTCCTGTATGGCCACCCTGTCAGAGGACCTCTGAGTTTGGTAAAGGAAGGCTGGGAGGCAGCTCCCAGGAAAACTCCCCAGGATGTATTTAGCTACATGCTGGCCTTTAGAAACCAAACTGCCCGCTTCAGGAAACTCGCTCAGGCGAACCTAGAAGCAAGCCAGGAAGAAATGAAGAGATGCTATGACCAGAATGCCACTCTGGTCGAATTTCAACCTGGGCAAAAAGTGTGGGTCATGGCCCCAGTGGCACCTTGTGCCTTGCAGGACAAGTGGACTGGGCCATATGAGGTAAAGGAGCGCAAAAGTGACGTCACCTACCTGGTGGATTTGCAGGCTCCAAGGAACCCTTTGAGGGTCCTTCACGTGAACCGCCTCAAGCCCCACTTCGAGAGGTCCGAAGTGAGTATGCTCTTGGCGACAGATGATGGGGTGGAAGAGGAGAGTGAGCCTCTCCCTGACCTCCTGTCTACCAAGGAGCATGATGGGTCAGTAGAGGGTGTGATCCTCTCCCCTACTCTGACTCAGGAGCAGCAGGGGGACTGTCGCCAGTTGTTGGGACAGTTCGCCCCACTGTTCTCTCTGACTCCCGGTGTTACTCACTGGTGTACCCATGACGTGGACACTGGTGACAGCCCTCCTGTGAAGCACAAGATTTACAGGTTGACTGACCGGGTCAGAGCCAGCATCAAGGAGGAGGTCTCTAAGATGTTGGCATTAGGGGTGATTGAGCCCTCCCACAGCCCTTGGGCCAGCCCAGTGGTCTTGGTCCCAAAGGCTGCGGCGCCCGGTGCCACTCCAGAACTCCGGTTTTGTGTGGACTACCGTGGGCTCAATGCCGTCACCAGGACTGACGCGCACCCCATCCCCAGAGCTGATGAGCTCATTGATCGTTTGGGAGCTGCCCGGTTCCTCAGCACGTTTGATTTGACGTCTGGGTACTGGCAGATTGCCTTAACCGATGGGGCCAAGGAGAGATCAGCATTCTCAACCCCAGAAGGTCATTACCAATTCCGGGTGATGCCCTTTGGGTTGAAGAATGCCCCTGCCACCTTTCAGAGGTTGGTCAATCAGGTGTTGGCTGGGCTGGAGGATTTCAGTGCCGCCTACCTGGATGACATTGCTGTGTTCAGTTCCAGCTGGGAAGAACATTTACAGCACCTTGAGAAAGTGTTGAGAGCTCTGCAAGGTGCAGGCCTCACGATCAAGGCCAGTAAGTGCCAGATCGGGCAGGGTTCTGTGGTGTACTTGGGACACCAGGTAGGAAGCGGCCAGGTGGCGCCCCTACAACCCAAGATTGACACCATTCTGGCTTGGGAGCCCCCAAGACCCAGACAGAGGTGAGAGCCTTCTTAGGTCTCACCGGCTACTATAGGAGATTTGTTAAGGGCTATGGCACCATCGTTGCCCCCTTAACAGAGCTGACTTCTAAGAAGCAGCCCAAGAAAGTGATCTGGACTGAGTCCTGCCAGAAAGCTTTTGATGCCCTGAAGGCAGCCATGTGCACGGCGCCAGTGCTCAAGGCACCTGACTTCTCCAAGGAATTCGTCGTGCAGACTGACGCTTCAGAGCATGGTGTGGGAGCGGTGCTCTCACAACTGAATGAAGAGGGCCTGGATCAGCCGGTAGTCTTCCTTAGCAGGAGACTACTCCCCAGGGAACAGAGGTGGAGTGCCATAGAAAGGGAAGCTTTTGCTGTGGTCTGGGCGCTGAAGAAGTTGAGACCATACCTGTTTGGGACTCACTTCCGGGTTCAGACAGACCACAGGCCCCTCAGATGGTTGATGCAAATGAGGGGTGAGAATCCAAAACTGCTGAGGTGGTCCATCTCCCTACAGGGAATGGACTTTACGGTGGAACACCGTCCTGGTACAGAACACGCCAACGCAGATGGTCTGTCCAGGTTCTTCCGCCTTAGTGAAGAGAACTCCAATGGGGTTGGGTAGTTCTCCCTACTTTCAGCTGGAGGGGACATGTGTTAGACTTGGCATCTTTTGGCGTGTTTCCCCTGACTTTTTGCTTTCTGACCTCCCGGTTTTGACTCTGTTTTTGCTGGTGTAATGATTCTGCGCACTTTCCTCACTGCTGTCCAGTGGGAAAGTGCAAGTGCTCCTGTATAAAATGTGTTATGGATTGGCCTATTTGGTTTATGTGTCAGTCCCTTGTAAAGTGCACTGTGAGTGCCAGGGCCTATAGACCAAATGCTGTTGGTGGGCTGCAGCACTGGATTGTGCCACCCACGCAAACAGCCCGTAAAGTGTAACTCGGGCCTGCCATTGCAGAGCCTGTGCGCAGCCTGGGGCTGCCATGTCGACTTGGCAAGTGCGCACACTTGCAAGTCCCTAAAACCTTCCCTTTTCTACATGTTAGTCACCCCTAAGGTAGGCCCAAGGTACCCCTGTGGGCAGGGTGCGTTGTATGTGAAAGGTAGGACATGCCCTGGTGTGTGTGGCATGTCCTGATAGTGAATTACAGCCTAGTTCGTTTTTCACTATTGCAAGGCTACCTGTTCCCCATAGGCCAGAACGGGCAGTTTTGATTATTACAGCTTATAATCCTAACTGACCCCGGGAACATGGTAGAAATTCGAGTTTAGTATGCCTGGACTCAGAATGATAAAATGCATCTTTTAGTGAAGTTGGTTTTAACATTCTGTGTTTGAAAATACCACTTTTAGAAAGTGGGTATTTTCTTGTCTAACCATCCAAGCCTGCCTCTGCGAGGTTGTGTACTCCTTGTCTGGAGTGTGAGTGACAGGGGCTGGGGGATGCCAGGAGAGAGGGTGAGTCAGCACAGGGCTGAATAGCAAGATCTACATGTAGATGGGTGGGAGGAGTTGCACCTGGGCCCTAAATAGGACAGTGCCTTCCCTCCACAATGCTGGCTCCACCTCCTGTGGTGCGTCTGATGTCCCTGGCCTACTCTCTGAAAGAAGGTACGGAGACTGGTCAACAAAGTGCTCCAGAACTGGTTTGGACTAGGCAAAGGCCTCTCTGCCTTCAGAGAACAAAGGAATTTGGGATATAAATATTGGGGCCCTGACCCCATGAATTTAGATCTCGCTGGAATCAAGGAACCTGCCAAGAAGAAGAGCTGGAGAGCTGCTAGGAGGAGTACTGCCCCTTTGCTGAGTTATTGCCTTGTTGGGTTGGCCTGCAGTTGCTGCTTCTGTCTTGGGCAGTGAAAGGACTGAACTTTCTACAAACTTGTGCTGAGTATCTCCAAGGGCCTGAAACCGAGCTGGCCTCCTGTTAAGAAGTCTCAGGGACTACAAAGACTTCACAAGCCTCTGGGTACCGCTTCTGGAGCAGCTGTTTCAGTTGCCACAGAGGAAGGGAACTGCAACCGACTCCGTCAACCGAATCCATCCCTGACCGGTGACCTGTTTGCACCGCAGACCGCATCGCCCTGTTTCGCATCGCAACCCTGGTCTCACCGTAGGCGACGTCCGACGCCGCCAACACCGAGCCGCTGCTTGCACCGTGACCTGTGGGCACCGCAGTTCGCATCGCATCGCTTCACTGAACCAGCCGGACCCGACCGACGCGGTCGCTGCAACTGGCTCAAGAATCGTGACCGCATCGCATTTGGGGCACCGCTCGCACGTTTGCGACGCACCGCTCCGACTCGCACCGCTGTCCGACGCCAGCTCCCGCACTCCGGCTTGGTCGCCTGCATCGCAACCTGTCAGCACCGCATCGTACACCGTCTCGCCCTGCACCGCACGCCTTGGACTCACCGACTCCGTCTGCACGACGCTCATCGAGCCGCTGCCTGCACCTCATCGAGGGACACCGCACCTTGCATCGCTCCGTCTTGCACCGCAACCGCGACGAACGCCGACCGGCTCGTACACTCCGTACCAGCCACCACGAGAAAGGTACTGTGACCGAGTCTGTTCACGACTCTGCTGGCCCGTATCGACGCGGTCGGCTGGAACTGTTGGACTCTGTGGTAATTCAGCATCGCGGTAGACCTGGACGGGGCTACCGACTCGTACGAACTTTGCTTTTGTGATTATTCCTGCTAAGAAGAAGTTACCTTATCAAGCATTCATTTTTAAAGTATAGTATTGTGGATTTTTGTCGTAATTGGTCTTGTCTTGAGTATATAAAAATATTGGTTATTTTTCTAAACTGGTGTGGTGTCCGTTTGTAGTGCTTACACTGTATTACTGTTGGTTATGTGCAAATGCTTTACACACTGCCTCTAGAATAAGCCTGACTGCTCGTGCCAAGCTACCAAGGGGGTGAGCAGGGGTTATTTTAGGAGTGTAACTCCCTTACCCTGACTAGGAAGAAGGGTCCCTACTTGGACAAAGGTGCAAGCCCTTGCCAACTAGAGATCCCATTTCTAACAATGCTGCCTTAAAATATTTACACATTTGTGCAAATTATGGCATCATCGTAGCAGCAATCTTAACCCCAAATCAATAGAAATTCATAAGATCTTCAAAAAATGTATAAACGTTTGTGCAAATTGCTCAATTTTTTAGGTGGAGGAGGAACTCATTTGCCATCTCAACTGATTTAATATTATTCTTTAGAAACATTGGCCTTAAGAGGAGGCAGAGATGAAAAGATAATGTGGGACAAACAAAGAGTACATGATTGAGATCCTGAATTCCCACATTCCCCAAATTTCCATAAGAGGACCAGTTTGCAGTTGGGTCATTTAGTTGGAGCAAATTCATTCGAAAGAGTGTCCAAAATCTGCGAGGTCCATGTTCGAATGTCGGATAATGTTGAGCTACCTTAGGGAGACAAGATGAAGTTATCGCCCCCAGCCTTTTCTTTAGCATACAATCTCTCTGAAAGCTCACAAAGCTAGTTGTGACATTTAAATGGCTTTCAAATTGTGCGAGAGACAGGGAAGCCAGAACCATTTCCTGCAAGTCAAAATAGCTCAGGACAAGGCAAAATCCAGAGAAAATGAATATTTACCCTTCTCTGAGCCAAATACTTCACTATTCATGAAATGCCTCATGGAGTCCTTATCACAGTTCTTAAGCCAATAGCCCCACTGAATCACACTTTCCAACCCCTACACATAGAAGCTTATCAAACCAAATTCCAACCTCATTGCAGGGTTCGACACAGAAGAGTTAAAACTACACAACTTGCGTAAAAGCTGCTCTTCTATTTTCTCTAAGAATTCCCATTTTGACACATCAATAGATTCTATAGCATATGATAGGGTTGCAGGGATTCTCGCCTTAAAAACGGTTAACAGCTGAGTAAAATGTCTTTGCCTCATTGTATTATAAAAAGCACGTCGCATGCGAGGAATGTAAACTTTATAGGTTCATTTTGTCATTCTGCAGTATTTTCTGGCTCAAACATATGCTCTAATTTCTGTTAGATGCTGGTATTTTTGTATAAAAAAGGGAGTTGTTTGGTATCTACATCAGCTGCCATAGGCGAGTGATATATGACTTTAGAATCCTGGCTCCTCCAGGTTCTAGAAGGTCAGATGTGAGGAGCTTTGCCAGAGAAGTGACAGTTGAACCAGGGCTGTGGCTTAGGTGTTAACTATAAACTCCCACTTCACCTTTTACCTGTGTGGAACTTCTTTCTGTGGGCTGTTGCCCATTTTACACTGGAGAACCAGGTTTGAGGCCAGGCATCAGCTCAGCATCCTGCGATTCCGGGCAAACTAGCATACCATAAGCAAAGTTCACCGTGTGAAGATGGGGTGTTGGAGGGGACAGAGCCTCGTGGCGAGAACTGCCTGAGAGCCACTCTGCCCTCCACCGATGCACCCACTCCCAACCCAAAAAAAACCAAAGGGTTGTTGTAGCTGTCGCTGATGTCCTGGGATGTTTTCAAATTCCCACCCCTTGATGGACATTGACTGCTTACACCCTTTAAAGACAAGCTGGAAAGCCACTCTTTGTAGTGTTTTCCAGCTTGTCTTCCCTGCCACTGTGTAATTTCTACTCCCCACCGGGTGACTATGTGAAGGGAGACAAAATTATTTGCACTGTGTTGGTTGGCAGGTCTGAATCAATATCTCCGTGCCATAAAAAAAAAAAAGAAGAAATTAACGCAACCATGTGTAATGTAACAGGTGCTCATGTAAAGCACTCCAGTGCCTTGGGCGGAGTTTGTGCAAATAAATAAGCTATCCCCTTCTGTGCAGTCCACCAGGACTTGTATCAACAGTCTGTGACTGCTTAAGGTTTGGAAAAGTATTGAAAGTGTACAGACTGCTCGTCGGTTGTAACAGTTTCCACTGTATATAAAACAAAGGGTGCATTCGGGGAGCATGTACAGCTTTATGCTTTCCAATATCCCTTTCACATTCTGTCACTTTACTTGATATAGCAACCCCTGGTCCTTCTCATCAGACCCTGTGAATGAGGAGATAAGTCTGTTGTCACTTGTTTGTCTCTCTCTCTGCAATTGCAGCTGGAAGCAAGGATTCACATAAGGAATATGGAGAGGCATGAATCCTTACTACCAGCCACATCATGCTGTGCTGGAATTAAACTTCCTGTGCTGCACAAAGTATTGGACAGAAACTGTGCATGTACAGCAAGGTGACCTGGCCATTGATAAACTTGTCTCCAGATACTTGAAGTCTTTTGATATCAAAGGTGTTTAGAATTTACTTGTGTCTTTATATGTTGTGCATATTTTGCAAAGCCCATGACATGTTTGTTTATTGTCTTTGAGGTAAGGGTGTAGAGAATGGAGATGCATTGGCTGAGGCCGTGCATCACTCAAAGATATGGGTGTCTTGCATCTTCCGAAGTAGGAGAAGAAATATAGGTTCAATGTGTTTGAGGACTAAAATTGGCATCCTTGAAATTTAAAATGAAAATTAGGTCCTCAGATCGTGGTTCCCAGTGGTTGGGCGTAATGCTAGGTATCCTACAGATACAATTGGCAAAAACTGTCAAGTGTCTAGATCTGATTCACATCACCTTGGAAGGGTTCTTTATTTTGACTAAGACTGAACTGAGGTTAGTAATCTCCTAGTTCCCCAATACCATTTTGCATTAATTGCGAAAACATTCAAAAGTCCTTATTTTTTACATTTAAATGAATGTGTTATTTCAGTTTCCACTTGTTTTTATATAGCATATCATCTTTTTTATTCCAGTGCATTTCAAGCTTTGAAATTACAAATTGATCACACATTTTACATTGTGATATGAAAACGGAGTTGCATGAAAACGCTACGAGATTCCACAGAGTTCGGCGAGCAGGCGGAATCGCCAAGTCAGGCTGCTCGTGATGATTTTTAACATTGGGAGCTTGTCCTGCACTGCAAAATCAGTGTGCATGGCACCATGGTGCACACCATGGGGCGCTGCTTCTTTGCTGTCTCTCGAATAGATTTTTTACTCGAGCTGCAGCTTTCTCACTGCGAATGGTTGCGACCACCTGCGTTGAAAAGATCTCACCGGGTGCTGTCCTAGCATCCACAAAATCGTGCTAGAGGATGCCAATTCTTGCTTGCGCTCGCCATTTTACAGTTGGCGAGCCATGCATGAGAAAAATACTCAGCCATGTGTCAGTTGGCGGAGTTTCCCAGATCTCCGCGGTACGCAACTTCACTTTACAAGCGTAACGTGGAGTGGACAAAACTCCGCCAGCGGATCGGAATTTATCATCCACCCTTAGAGCCTGCCTTTTTGCCTGTCCTTTATTGCTACTTTAGGAAAGCAGATGACAGTCACATACAGAGGTTTTACAGTACATTGTGCTGTCATTTTTGAAAGTCCTGCTTAGAGCCAGAATCGTTACTGCGTGCTGTGAGAGCCATCACCTTGCAAAAAGACTGTCTGCACTACAGCCAGAAAATAGCACTTGAAGAAGAACTGCTCCAAACTGGTTCCAGTACTTTAAACAGTCAATCAAAATACTTTATCTAGAAATTGGTTATAAAAGATTCAAGTTCTTCTTGACCTGTAAAGAAGTAAAGTTTATTTAGACCTCAGTCCACACATATAGCATTAAAATTACATAGACATTCGACCATGATCCAGACATAACCTATAAATATACATCTCATAACTATTAAAACTGGTCTTAAACTTCCTCCAAAATATCTACATGTGCCATTCTAAAACAAATACCAGCTTAAACAGCTAGTTACATTTTAAAACGGAATAAAATCAGTGGAACAGTGAACACAAACTAGGCCGATAGGGTCAATAAAACTTACCGACCGCACGGATTACATCCTTGAATTTGATATCATATAAAAATGTTATATTTTCACCTAGTCTTTATACCATATTTTATTAGAACCGTTTTTAAAAGCCTATGTCTAATTCCAATATAATGTAAAAAATCCATTAAAAAATGCTCACTAGAGCATCTCACTCTTATGCCACATCCACAATTATTATCTCCATTCATCAGGGCTTTTCCACCTACTAGGATAGCAAATGCAGAATTTTTCACAACACAAAATTACAGAAGCTTTCTTCTCATTGCAGGGTTGGGTAACTCCGAAAGATAGGGGTACACCGTGCAAGTCAGCCAAGAACTCTTTGAAATTAGATAAATCAAATCTTTATCCTTCGAGTCTATGGAGCTTTTCCTTTATTTTCTTTTTTGTTAAAGGTAAGGAAGCCTTAAGTTTGCTGCTATACTATTCCAAGAGTTCAAACCTGCTTCTGTTGTAATTGCCTGCATCATGGCACATGAAGGGAGACCTAATAGTGTTTTAAGAAAATTGCCCTCCATTTTTTTCCCAATCTTACCTCGAACCCAGGCCAACATAGCATTTCTGGGTGGGCCATAGCGTTATATACAGTAAAAGCTGGCATTATTGAGGGGCCACCTTTTGAATTTCGTTAAGCTGCCCACAGTTGTTAGTGCCAGAGTTTCTTAGAGGTCAAAGTGCATTTTCCAATGTAGTTTTTTTATTGAACAGCATACCCAGGGAATTATAGGAGAACATTTCTTCTACAACCCATTACCCTATGGACCAAATAAAGATCTCACTTTTTCTCCCTATTATCAAGATATTCGTTTTCTCAATATTTATTATTAAATCATTTGCTTTACAATAGTTATTAAATGCATATAATTTTATTTGGAACTCCACTTGCATCACAAAACAAGAATAACATAAATTAAGTCAAATGTTATTTGCTGGAAAAAAGCAGTTGGTGAACCGATAGAGTGGTCATCAAGGGGGGGTCGGTGGTGCAGTTCAAAGTTCAGTTGTGATTCTTCTCTCCTTCGAGAATTGGTCTGTTGGTTTGAGCCTATCTGTGGGCAATTGCAAGAGTTTAAGGGTATTAATGCTCAAGTGGTGACTTCTCAAGTAGTTCCCGCTTCTCCACCGGCTGCTGAGTCCTTACTTGCAGTCCTCTTTTCAAATCTCTGAAGGAATTTGATCATGACACAGGTCAGGCTGATATCTGTAGGGTTGAAACAGGCAGGCACTGCCTCTCTGCATGACCTTATGCCTCGGTTTTTCCACTTCCTGTGCAAATGCTCACGTCGATTCCCCATACCGGTGCGGCACAGGCATAAGACGTGGACGTTATTCTCCGGTTCTTGCAGGCATAAAAAGCAAACGTCTTACCCTGGCCGCCTTGTCCATGGGGGAAGTGCTTTAATAATGTTAATTAACCCACTCTGTACTTCAGGCAGTGCACCTTGGCCCGATTGCCATAGGTGTCGCCAATGTAACCCTATGGTTTTAACCTGGTGTAGTTTTGAAGTGCCGTCCACCCATGACTACTTTTAGACAGTTTAACTTTATCCAAAAGCATTGCTAACAACTGTGCAGTGGATTTAGTTTGTTTTTGAGCTCCTGGTGCCCTAGAGATAAGGCGTAAGCATTGGTTAAGCTGAGTAAATGCAAGGCCTGGTTTAGATAGACATGTGCTGGGGAGCTCGGCCTGAGTTCCAGTTTCTGCCAGTGGTGGCCATCCAGGGAGCCCTCTGGAGCCGTCCTATACTTGTGGCAACAGGACACAAAGGCCACCTTCTGACTGTTTGGGGATACCAAATTCCAGCCTTATTTAAGCAGGCTATGTGTTCGAAGGTAGTTAGAAAATTGGCCTGTATATTTTGAGAACCATTCTGTCCAGAGGGGCACTGTCCCTGCTCCTGAGATCTTCACTCCCATATGTGAAGGTGGGAAGGATCTTAGCTTGTTCTACCTGCAAGATGAGGTGAAGCGTGGAACCTTTTCGCTTGTTGTAAAGAGACCTCAAACCGAAGGCCAACACATTGCCCTTCTTCCTGATTTGCTCCATTTGGGCACAATAGCTTAAGTTCCCATTGAAATTAACTTCAAGGTACATGAAGCTTTATACTAATTCAATTCTTATATCCCCCAGACACCAGTTATGCTTCTGTGCCATTTTTCCTTGCAATGTTAATATTTTAGTTTTTTTCCTTTTAATGGTCAGTCCATATTTTTTCAGAGTAGGCAAGCGTTTCACTCAACAAGCGCTGTAGGTCGGCCTTGGTTCTGCTTACGAGGACTAAATCATCCTCATACATTAGGTTCACTAACTGGAATCCCCCCAGTTTGGGCGAGTGTGAGTCCACTTCATTTAGTGGAGGCGTGAGGTCTGCAAGGAACGGGTTAAATAAGGTTGGGGCCAAAACACATCCCTGTTTCAATCCTGGCATGGTTTTAATTTTCCTTGATAAATGGGAGACACCCCTTATCTTGAACATGACCCAGGTGTGTGTCTGCAGTATTTCCAGGGCTTTTAACAAACCATTTGGGATGTTTAGGTTTGCCAATTTCCTCAGGAGCCTACCCCGATACACTGTAACAAAAGCTGATTTAAAATCAATAAAACCCAGGAGGGTAGGGGTTTTTATTCATTTTTGCAGAATCAGTCAGCAGCGAAAGCACCATAATGTTTGCTGTGGTACCTCTTCGTTTACTAATGCCAGTTTGATTCGCAGGAATAAAGGAGTATGCCTCAGCCCAATGTTGTAATTCCTCCAATAGAACTCCTCTGTAGTATTTTGTGTTGTTATCAATGAAGTCTATTAAACGGTAACTTCCGGGGTCACCCTTATCTCCCTCCCCCTTGTATATTGGGGGAAGATTTGAACCCCTCCATGAGGAAGGAAGAATACTGTGCAGCTGAATGGAAGCATTGAAGACCGGGGAAAGTTGAGCTGGCCAGAAAAGTGGGTCCTCCTTTTAGATGGCTGGTGGAATACCATTTAAACCCGGCACCCCTTCCTTTCTTCCACTTGCAATTTCCCTCTGCATGGCGCAAGGGCTGATTGTGCACCTGGCTAATGCTGGGGCCCTCTCCCTTTGTGGGGTTTAAGATGTGCTTGATGGGTCCGGGTCATCTAATTTGCACCTGTGTTGTTCCTCCAGTGCCCCATGATTATAGTGACTGCTCAAGAAATTATACCAGGTCGTCTCAGATGTTGGATGCTGCCACTCGCCTGTTTATCCAATTTACTGTTCGCCAAACGGAGGTGGAGTTGTTTCCCTTATGCCATGCAGCAGCTTAGCCCAGAATGAATCCTGGGACTCCCTTTGAAGCTGCCATTTTGCCCTTTTTTTTAATTGTTTCCTTGAAGCCTTGAGATCTTTCATAATGACAGGGTCCATGGGTAACCTTTTGAGGGCTCGCCAGAGACGGTTGACTTCGTTTTTGGCCATCTTGATCATGGGGTTGCCTTCCCTCCTCTCCAGGCAGTTGACATTACTCTTGCTTTTGCATGTTTGTTGAGACTGACTTGACGGGTTTTGCGGTCTGATCTGCGAGTTTTATGGTGAACCTTTCCCAGCTGATCAGTGGGTTTGCACCAGTTGTTTTAGAATTAGAATTAATCGCCAATAGTTTGGCAGTTTGTGCCAGTTCTGGTAGGGAGAAGACTGTACATTTTATGCATTTGAGGCTGATTGTATAACCTGGAGTTCCCTGATCTTTTGCGGGTACGTGTGCTTCTAAGCCTAAGACTGGAATTATTTCTTGTGGCTGGTGGTCGCTTTCCAATTTCTCGCCAAACCCATAAGCACTAACAACCGACAGTGGTGAGATGCTTACAAATGTGTAATCAATGAGTGATGCACCAGATCTGGACAGGAACGAAGGCCCAGGTGGTTTGTCGGGGTTGTACTGACCGTTTAATGCTGTAAGGCCTAAATGTTCTAGATTTCCTTGTAGGCTTTGACCTCTCTGGTTTTATTTTTGCCAGTGGGGGGCCACCTGAGTTGGTATCATTCAAGGGGCTTCTTGGACCTCTGTGACCTCGTTTTTCGGCAGCTAGCTCATTAGCCACATGTGGAAGTCCCCTGTAACTATCATTTCATAGCCCCGTTCTTTTAGTCTTAGTGCCAGGACCGTCTCAATCAACTTGTCTCTTAGCCCAGCCCTGGTTGTGGTGTTAGGGTAAATGTAGATGTTTGCAAACAAGAGGACCCGGAAAAATCCGAACCTGCGCAGTGCACAGCAACTGTCCCTAAGGTTTCAACAATTCAATCTTATTTCATGCAATTCTCATGGTTACAATCAAACTATTACTCCGACTCGTTTTAGAATAATGTATTTCTTATTCCATCATAAACTTCGTTGTTTTTATAGAAAACATCAAACATTAACAGTAGTAAACAATTAATGCGATAGCTTAATGCTGTTTTCTGAACATAACAACTTCAAATGTAAATTCCGCTAACACAACGTTTTAAATATGACCCAATGCATTTCGGGTTTGTTAAACCCTTCTCAGGGGTACATATAATACAATAACAACAGTATAGCGGTCCAATAAATGACTTGAAGCAACTTCCGTGTGGAACTACAAAAATGAAAATGAACAGCAGTGTCAGTTCTCAATCTGCCAAAAGGCAGGATACATTTTTTTTTTTAAAATAGGATACATTTTTATAACAGAAAGGAAAAGGATTTGCACACTCCTTACTTGAACCCATCTGAAAACGTGCCCCTGTGCGGAAAAACAAGGAACAGAAACCAAAAAGTGACAAAAGGGTGAGTATCAAAAAGGTCAGCCGTGATTCAAACGTTGTGACGTGCCTCTAAGTGAATAACGCCAACGAAACACAGTGCCACACTTCATATGTGCACAAATAAATGCTAGCTAGAGAATATGATACTCAAACATAGTGGCGTTTTGCTTACCGCGTCTTCCAAGGAAGAACACGCTCTCCCCGAGAACAAACAGAAACTTGTGAAAACATGACTGCCAAAAGGCTATTATGAAACTAAAAGTGAAAGAACGCACCCCGTGCTCTTATGTTCTAAACTATCTTACCGGAGTAGGAAAATGTAATCTCCGTATCAAAGTCTAAAACAGAAATCTTCGAATCTGAAACAAAGACCAAACGTCGAGTCGATGTAAAACTAAGTGTTACAAAGATACCAAACGATACAATGAAAGTAACAAAACATTATACCAAACTAACTAAGCGCTCACCTCTTGCTAACGTATAGCAATAGAAAGAACCCACGTATCCTCACGGCTGATCGCGAGCGTCCTAGCGGAATGACGTATACGGTTTTAAACGAATCACGTGATGAAAATAGTAACTTTATTGGTAACTTTTTGTTCATGTACGACTCTACATACAGCCTTTACCTACCACAGTGAGGCGCTCTGCCTCAGTGTTAAAAACCTTATGAAAAAAGTATTCTAAAGAATTAAGAATCTTACAATGCACCAATCTCCGAGAGCTTAAGATGGTGTGATAAACCCATTCATAAACGAAGTGAACTATGAAAAAAATAATAAAAATAAATATAAAAATAAAAAGTTGTGGTAAATGAAAATGTGGCACAACGCAGCCCGCGTTTAAACAATTACCGAAAAGTGAGGAAACTAATGATCATGTCTGTGTGCAAATCCTGTACAATATTCATGGAAAATCAAGTGCACGGTTCATAAAAAATCCGCATCTGACAGAAGATATGAACCTTCATTGTGGTAATCTGATAACATGTTAACCAGACACATAACAATTCATGAAAATACATCAAGACATACAAAATGTAAAAGGCGTGAATCTTCAGCATGTTAATAGAGATATATATTTATAAGAAACATAACAATTCGTAATGGTCATTAAGACCTCCTGGTATAATGGTACCTAGGTATTTTATCCAGAATGTTTCTCTGCGTGCCAGGGCCACATTGTAATCTATTCCTGAAACAGAATCCATTTTTTCTAATACTGTAAACCTGATCTGGGGGATAGTGTGTGGTGTGTTAACCCAATGTGCAGCTAAACATGAGTTACAATTTTTGTTGCGAATCATACTTTTGTGCTCTATGATGCGTGTTTTGATGCCAATGTTCTGTATGGTGAGCTTGGTTCAAGGCCAAAGATCTACATCCTTGTCCAAATTGGGTTTTCCTTGAATATGGAGACATCTGATAATGCCTTCACATGACAGATGTTGGCCAAAGTGCCATTAATAATTAGTGTACTACATTGTATTGTTAAGTTCATAGATCTTTCCCTCACATTCATTGAAGTAAATTGAGCTATACCATTGAAAACGTGCTCTCAATGGTGCCTGTGTGCACTTTCCCATTGCTAACCAGTTTGTGCTCTCTCCTTTTAACATGGTAAAATTGGCTTACACCTGATTGGCATATTTCATCTACTTATAAGTCCCTAGTAAAGTGTTATACTATATACCCAGGGCCTTTAAATTAAATGCTACTAGTGGGCCGGCAGCACCTATTGTGCCACCCACTTAGGTATTCCCTGAAAATATGTCCAAGGTCTGCCACTGCAGCCTGAATGCAGCTTTAAACTGTCATTACGACTTGCCAAAATAAGCCTTTATTGCGTATGTCACCCCTAGGGCCCTAAGTAGCACAAAGGGCAGGGCACATTGCAATTAAAAGGTTGGACATGTACTTTTATCTTTTACATGTCCTGGTAGTGAAAACCTTCTAAATTAGTTTTTCACTGTTGTGAGACCTACCTTTCCCGTAGGATAACATTGGGTTGTCTGAGTACATTTAATAAGCGCTAAAGTTTGATTGGAAGCAGGTAAACATTTCATGTTTCTGGTCTGTGAAATTGTGATTTAAAGCCTTCTTTAATAGTAAAGTACAATATTTTGTTAGAATTGTGTAAATGCCACTTTCTGTGAGACCTCTACCTGCAGATTCCTTACCTTAGAATTATCCTTAGGCATCAGACTGGTTCTGGAAATTTTTTGTGAGCAGTACCCTTGCCTTCCAGTAGATGGCATCGTTCGGCTCTTCGTGTTGTTGACTTCCGTGCCAAAAGTGACGTGCATGGTGTCTATATAGGCGCCACCCCAGCGTGCTGACGTCAGTTCTTCTCTTTCCACATCAGTCAGCGCAGATCCACAGAGAGCTACCCAGGTCACTTTTTGACTTTTTTCAACATTTTGTCGACATTTTTGAGACTTTTCTCCTGGTGCGTCAGGGATGTTAATGAGGAAGGCTGGTTTCAAGATTTGTGCCACCTGTCACCGACAAATGTCAGTGATGGACCCGCACCTTATCTGTGTGTCTGGTGTCTTGAGCGTGACCACGATGCCAAGACCTGCATCAATTGTCTTGCCATACAGGCCTTGAGGGAGTGATCCCTCAAGCCCCTTTCCAGTCAACGTGTGCTGCCAGGATGATCTTGCTCCTGGTAAAGAGGAAGGTCCGGTGATCGGTTGCGGAGCCATCGATCTTTGTCTCAGTCAAAGTCTTAGCATTCTGGTAAGTCCCACAAGAAGAAGATAAAGAAGTCAAAAAGGGAGTGTCATCACTCGAGGCCTGGCTGCACGGTTTAGCCTTTGCCTGAGTCATCTCTGCACCGTCCCAAGCTTCCGGGAGCCATTGTGACCCTCACCCAACTCCAAGAATTTTAGAAGGTGTTCACCTCATATTTGGGTGGCCAGTCCCCGCTGGAGTGCCTTCAGGCCATGCAGATTCGGGAGGGGCCCATACTGGCTCCCCGCTGATGGGTCTACCTCTGTGCCAGTCAGGCCCTTTGAATCCACAGATGGATCCAGACCGACGCTGGTCGAGTCACATCGACCCTCGCCGGCGCCGCCTCACTGCCCGATGCCCCTTGTGCCATTCCCATTTTTATATCCGACTCAGACACCGTGATATGCAACCAGGTTGCCTCCCAAACGAGGAAACAGACTTCCTCCTGCTCCCAGGCACATTTGCACCTGGGCAGGTGGGAAAATTAGGTATTCAGAAGGTGTAAACACCAGAAGGCTAACCACACCTCTAGGTTGGGCTGGCTGGTCTGAACACATGAGGAAGACTTCTGCCATTTTTAAAAGTGATAGAATAGCATGGTCTGGGTAGAAAAGGGGCCCACACCCCCGGATATGTTCACCTCAAGGGTGGATTAGCAGCTAAGGCTAGTAGCCCATTGGCCACTTGCACCCACACCCCTAACACCCCTAAATCTCGGATTTAACGGCAACCCTGACACCAGAACCACAGTTCTGATCTGACTTGCGACAAAGAAGAGACCTGTGTCTGAAACAATATGGATCTGCACAAAGCAAAGGCCTGATACTCTGCACTTCCTGGGACTGCATGACTGTAACTCATCCTAGACCAAAGTTCAGTTTCCCCAGATACTTTTGAGAGTCAAAGGCAACTCCAGACTCCCTGGACAAGTGGCACTTGTCCCTTGCACACTGCAGGTAAAAACAACATACCTGAACCGAAGAATCACTGGCCATCAGGCCCTCCGAGGGATTGCCCAGACGTAGATGGTCCAGTGCATTGTGGGAAACTTAGTCCTGACCTCCAGCAAGTTTTAGGCGGCTACCGTTTTCCTCTGGACGTCGAAATGACTTTCTGCTGAGCTTACTGCTCCCAAGGCTTGTTGATCGCCAGTTCGGTAACCACCCCCTTTACTTGCCCCTGCACCTTGAGGGGACTCTGCAAAGCCTTCATCGGATATCAGCAGTGGCTTTGTTGCCAACTTTTTGCATCCGGTTCTCCACCAGCACCATGTAAGCAGTAAAACCAGCTCCTTCACAACTCCTGCTTCAGCACCACGGACAGCCAGGGCAACTCTGCACCTGGGCTTCTCGAGCTGGGTAAAATCGAACTGACTGTCATTGTTTGGTCCTGGGACCTGCATCACCATTACCCTCCTGGGGTTCCTCGGAATACGACCTGCAAGCGACCGATTGTCAGTAGTGCTTTTTACCATTGACTTCATTTTGGTGTTTAAAGTTATATAAAATCAGCTTTATTTTTATAAATTGGTGTCGGATTTCTTTCTTGTCATGTCAATTACTTATTCATTCATGTTGGTACTCTGAAATGCTTAACACATGTTCCTCTAGTAAAGCCTGACAGACCTTTGTCACTCTACCAGGACTGAGCTAAGGATTTATTATTGTGAATCCAAGAACCATCTTGGGGTATTGTGAGATTATTGCATGGTGAAGCCTAGCCAACATCACCACATACTATTCCACCTTCCTACAGAGCCTCATTTGCTATGTTGATGAGTAGGTCAGCCGAGGTCCTAGACCTTAAGCTGCCTTCTGTTGCTGTCAAGACTAACGTCTTGATGGAGGTGCTTCAACCACTTCAGAACTGCTATTCCCATTTACTGAAGCCCTCACAAATGTCTTGCTCGGGGCTTGGTCCAAGACCTACACTGGGGCTCCTGTGAACAGGACAACTGCTTGCCACCACCGCCCCACCCAAAGGGACCCCTCTTTCCTCACCCAACAGACCACCCCGGAGAGCTTTGTGGTCAAAAGCCTTAGCTTCTTGAGTAAATCCTTGCGCATTCCCTACCACCCCACCAAAAGGCTGGACACCTTGGTGAAGAAAATGCGGCATGGCCGCTGGCATGTGCGGGCTGTACAGTAGGACCTGAAATTCCAGTGGGAGTAGCATCAGTGGAATCTCTCTGACATGATCCAGATCTCAGAGGGTACTGCGAAAGGTCTGCAGTGATGGGTAAGGAAGCGCAATTGGGTCAGCGGCAGACCCCTCTCCTTTCCCTAACCAGATCTGACCGTATTGATAGATGCGTCACTCATGGGCTGGGGCGGCCATCTGGGACAGGTCGAGATCAGAGGCCTCATGTTGAAAGCCTTTCTACCCTCCATCAAGGAAAGGCTAGTGGAGGTGTTAAAGGACAACACCACCACCATTAGGTAGTGCAACAAACAAGGCAGGGTGGGGTCGTGGACCCTTTGTCAAGAGGCTCTGTATCTCCGGACATGGCTGGAATGTCAGGGCTTTTCCCAGGTGCTTCAACACTTGGCATGATCTCTGAACGCCAGAGTGGATGAACTCAGCCAAAGATGCTTAGCAGATCACAAATGGCGTCTCCATTCGAAGGTGGTGCAAGGTCTCTTTCAGAAGTGGAGGGAACCTTGGTTAGATCTGAATGCCACTACCAAGAACACGCAATGTCAGCAGTTGTGCATGCTGGAGTTTCCAAGTCTGGTCTCGCTTGGAGATGCTTTTTGTTTCGAGTGGAGCTCTGGCCTCCTGTACACCTTTCTGCCCATACCACTTCTGCACAGAGTTCTCAAGAAGATCAGGAGCAACTAGGCCCGAGCCATCCTGAAGACCCCAGACTGGGCTCGGAAAGTCCAGTATCCGGAGCTGCTGAGCATGGCCATAGGTCCTCTGATCAGACTGCCCCTTCAGGAGGATGTTCTGTCACAGCAGCAAGGGAGGGTTCTCCACCCAAACCTGTCAACACTCCCCCTTCATGCATGTAGATTGAGTGGTGACAGTTGACAGCTTTTGACCTTCCGCCTGAAGTCTGTAATGTCATCTTGCAGCCAGGTGTCCCTCCACCAAGTCTGGTTACGCCTGCCGTTGGGGCAAGTTTGTGGCATGATGTGCAGAAAACCAGGTTGGCACCCTTTCTGCCTCACTTTCTCAGGTCCTTCTGTTTATTCATTCTCTTGCCCAGAAGGCTCTGCTTCGGGCACCTTAAAAGGCTATCTTTATGCCATTTCATAATTTCTGTGGTTGCCTGATCAGCCATCCCTTCTCAAGTCCCCTATTGTACATAGTTTTCTTAAGGGTCTCCAATGCTTGTCCCCACCTTAACCCTTCATCATGCCTCAGTGGGGCCAAAATTTAGTTCTGACTATACTGATGTGCTCTCCTTTCGAGCAGCTGCACAACTGTCCTATCAGTCTCCTTAATGTCAAGACAGCATTTCCAGTGGCAATAACATCTGCCAGAAATTCCTGCAGCTAAAATCTCTGTGAAAAATCTGTTCACAAAACGGGGAGGATGGCTGGGCCTGTAAGGAATCTGGGGCTAGAGTCTTAGAGACTGCAGCCAGACATTGTACACCAGATTGAAAGGACTAAATCCAGACACCTTGACAAAGAATCTTAAAAAATAACTAGGTTGATAAATATGCATGCCCCTTGAAACCCAGAAATGACCCCAAACATGACAAATTAAATTAGGGGCCACCTTAGTATTAAAATGCTAAGAAATACAAACCAAGGCATTTTAAACTCTGGGAACTTCCAAACTGATAAACATCTATTTGTCTTTAAGCATGGAAGAAATCTAATCACCTGCATAGCAAGGTCACGTCAAGAAGAAATATTGTAAAATAACAGATTCCAGTCCTGGGGTTTGCTACTATGTAAAAGTCCCATCCTAAAGCCGTGACTTTGCCATCTGTGTATTTTGCACTAGCACATGTCATAAATACTGAACTTGTAAACAGGATTTGAAGTGTGGCTCAACAAAATCAATCTGAATCGAAAAGCTGTTTGGTTTCCATTACCAACCAATTTTAAATTAAATGCTATTTGTTTTAACGGCCACTTCTATGAACTCGTACATAGTAGTCTGAGGCTAAGGTAGCACAAAAATGAATGTATTTCCTCAGGGAATTATTATAACTCAACAACATTTTTTTTTTTTTTTTAAAACACATAAAAATGTTGTCTGATTCCTCTATTAAAATTTGCTTTAGAACAGCTGACCTAATATATTATTGTCAGTTCCTCAGATATGCTAACTTAGTTCTGAAAAGCTATTGTGATTGATTTTAGATTTATAAACCACAACATATGCCCAACGCCGTCTTGGCACTGTACATCTGCAACAAATCCTCTATACCATGCCTAGTCAGAAATTAAGATGAGAGAGAGTAAAAAGCCAGGTTGTTGACTGTTTCCAGAACTTCTGCAGATTGGATTGTCCTCTCAGCATCTCAGGCATAGAATTCCAAATCTTTGAAGTATGGTAATCGAAACCTCTGCCGCTCCAAGAGGCTCTATACATTTTTGGTACTACGACCTTCTTTGAAGCTGCAGATCGCAGGTCCCTCTTAGGTAGATACCAAGAAAGTATTTTCTTTAAAAATTCAGGACCTGTCAAATGAAGAGCTTTATGGGCTGTGCAAAGTGCCTTAAAGGCTGCCCTTTTCTTAACACGGAGCCAGTGAATTTAGCCAGAGTGGTTGAAACGGGATCAAACTTCTAATATTATAAAGTAGGCTTGATGCTGCATTCTGAATTTTTTGCAGTTTTTGTAACAGGCCTTGCTGCATGGCCAGATAAAGGGCATTGCATGAATCCATTCTCGAAAAAAACTAGAGTAATGATAACAGTCTTCCTGAGATCGTATGGGATAAAGGGAAGAAGCTTTGTTAAGGTTCTTAACACAAAGAAGCATGATGACATAATCTGGTTGGTCTGTTCCACAAAAATGAGTCTGGAATCAAACATAATACCCACATTTCTCACTGATGGAACAGGAGTAGGCAAAGTGCCCAGATCTTGAGGCCACCATCTGTTGTCCCAAAAGGAGACATCTTTACCAAAGATCAGCACCTCTGTCTTATTGGAGTTAAGCTTAAGACAGTAGGTGCTCATCCATTTCACTATGGCTCTCATACAGTTGTTAAATTGCTCGCCCACTTCTTCTATGCCGTTGGTGATAGAAACCACTATTTGGGTATCATCGGCATAGGATATAGTGGAGAAACCGAAAGTTCTTATCAATTAGGCTAAAGGAGCCACATACATATTAAATAGTGTGGGACTCAATGATGACCCCTGTGGGATGCCACACAGCAAGGTAAGGGATTTAGAAGACAAATCTCCCAAGATAAATGATTGTTCCCTATCATCAAGGAAGGAACAGAGAAGACTGAAAGCTGACCCTCCAATTCCTACTTCTGTCAGCCGATGTTTTAACACTGAATGACTAACAGTATCAAAGGCTGCGGACAAGTCTAAGAGCACTACTGCAGCCGTCTCACCTTTATCCATTATGTCTCGAATCACCTCCGTGGCTGCAATCAACACCGATTCCGTACTGTGGGATTTCCTAAACCCAAACTGGGCCTTGTCCAAGACCTCATTTTGATCCATGAATTCTGAGATTGAAGTATCTAAATGTTTATCTAAAATGTTTGCTACAAAAGGGAGGCACGAGATTGGGCAGTAGTTCCTCTCTTCATTGGGGTTTCAAGAGTGTTTTTGTTAGTAATGGAAGGATTGATGCCTGTTTCCATTTCTTAGGAAACTTTCCTGACCTAATAATGGTATTCAGCACTGCAGCAAGAGGTGTGGCAATACATCCCGCAATCACATGTAGCACTTTAGGAGAGCACGGATCTAATGGCACCCCTGATTTGATGGTCAATATAAATTCCTCTACACACTCAGGTGTCAAGAGTGGAAAATTGCGTAAAGTCTTCTGAAAGATGTTCCTTGTCGATGGACACCCATCCCTCTGGATAACACTTAACTCATCATAGACATCCTCAACCTTTTCTTTAAAAAGTATGCCACATCATCACACAGCTGTTTACTTGGGAGTATTGGGCTAGCAAAGGACAGGCGTGACAGCGTTTGAACCATTTGGAATAATTCCCTAGGAGACTTAGTGGCCAAACTAATCTTATCAGAGAAGAACTTAATCTTTTCTGCTTATATCAGGGATTTATATTCCTGAATAAATGCTTTGTATTTTGCCCTTTCCACTAAGGATTCATTTCTCCTCCAAACTTTTTCTTGGTTCCCTCACTACTTCTTGAAATCTTTGATCAATTGTGATACCAGGGAGCTGTGGGACAGTTTCTGTGGTTTTTCACCAATTTGATGGGTGCCACCTGAAGAGCTGCCTCATTGATCCAATTAAAGAGCTCATCTGCAGCTTCATTAGAATCACTGCCTATAGTAGGCTTAGAGTCATCCAAAGTCTCAACAAATGTATTTAAATCAATTTTGTTCCAAGCCCTGATAGCAATGGGCTGACTAGCCTTCCTGTTTAGCTTAGTCAGAAAATTGAGACTGATGCTAAAGCGTACCATCAGATGGTCAGACCAGGTGACGGGGAAGGTATCCTCCCACTGTAAATTTGAGTAGCTCGAGAAAATCCCATCCAGCATATGTCCTGCAGTATGTGTTGGAGTGGAATTCAGTAATTTCAAGTCAAATCCCATCCCATCATATGTTGGGGTTTGTAGAGCGCAGCCGTCGTAATAGCCCTCCAGAATGAGGTTAAGAAGAAATGTTTGACCAGGTGTTAAACACAGCAAGGTAAGCTTGACCAAACTGTGCTTAACTGGTCAGGTTTACTCTGTGGTAACACCAACCCTATTATGTGTGCATTGCCTTATGACTGGTCAAGGTTGCCTTTTTGGTAAACCCCTGTTAAATAAATAAGCTTCCGATTCTGCTAATATTTATGTTTGCCAGCTTCTGCTAATATTTATGTTTGCCAGTTTTTTACATTTCATTCCAATAAGGCAGTCACTCGACTCGAGCAACAAGGAACAGGTGCACTGCCTTGTGTGCACGTTGCTTTCCGTTAAACTGTTAGACGTGTCTAGCAACGTGCAGAGAAACTCCACCCTTCTGCAGCTATAAAAGACTGCCGCTCCCGCTTACTCGTGCTTGTGTTCGTTACCGCTATCCAGCATCTCCACTTACCTGGAATCTCCCGGCGACGCAGCAGCGCGCTGGTCTCGTCTTCGACTTCCGGTTTTCTTCCTGCTTCCGCTGCACTCCTCTGCATTGGCGACTCATTTCCTGGTCCGTCCCCCATCATTCTTCCGGCGCTCATTTCCTGGTCCAGTTTCTTCATCCGACCTGCAACAGAGAAAGAGAAGAAAAGAATCAAGAGTCAAGTAAGAACGTTCCGCTTGCGGAGCGCGCTCGCATGCATGCATATAGAACAATTAAAATTGTGAAATAGAAAAAACTTATCTTTGAACTGTTTGGCTGAATTAAGCCTTCCTGCCACGATCTTCTGACAAAAATCTAAGACAATACAAAAGAGAAAAAGAACGCATGGGTTACAACAGAGTTACTGAAAGAAGACTCTGTGACTCAATCATTGCAAAGAACAATTTTCGTTTTCTTTGTTTATTTTTTGGGGCTTTTGTAAAGTTTCACAAGAAACCTGACGTTGAGTAAGTGACCTAAAATGAGGTGCACATTTATGAAAGGTGCAACACGAATGTTTGTAAACTGATGTGTTTGTTTATTACAGAAAAGAGAGAGAGAGAGAGAAGCATATTTAAATCATCTCTTGAATGTCATTAAGGGACATGCAATAAACGCAAAGGTATTGACAGGGCAAAGAATAGCATTAACGCAAAGCACATGTGAATGTTTGTATTTGAAGTAAGCAGTGCTACACTCATTGTTGTTTGTTGTTTTATAGGCAATGGTCCACGAAAGATGTTGCCGTCAGAAGCACTTTTACTGAAGTGAAGAGAGTGGCGAGAGTGTCCTTTTATTTACCGTTTTGGTTCTTTTGTCCCTTTTTTCCCCTTCCCCCGAGGACCTAAGAATCCAAGCTGAATATTGACAAAGGTTTAGGAGGAACTAGGTCTTAGGGGGCATAGGAAAAATATCTTCGCATCTCTCATCTGGAACGCCTGGATTTCAGGTGAGTGAAGGTTAACAGAAACACAAGCCTTCACAACATTAAAGTTCTAGTTGAGAGATGGACCCAAACAGAGATCATATAGATACCCGTGACATGGCGCAAGCTTTATTTGAGGATACCGAGACTGATAGAACTGTTACAGGACTGTTACAGACTATGCAGTTGGAAATGCAGAAGCTAAAACAAGAAAACTTAGAATTGCGACAAGAAGTCATACGTTATAAACCCAGGGATTCGGCTTGGTCAAGTACGACAGTCCCGCCCTTTACCTCATCTTTTGAGACAGGAACCAAGCCTAAAACGACAAGTCTTTTTAGGACTACCGAAGAGGGTACGACACCAATACAGGTTACAGTTGCAGTTCCGCCTACGGTGCCTTTGTCGGCCCCGGAACGGTTTTTGGGTGACAGTGCAAAGTTTAATATCTTCATTAGTCAATGCCAATTACATTTTATGTGTAAACCTCAGGCTTTTGTGTCTGACGCAGCTAAGGTGGCGTTTGTGCTTTCACATCTGGGAGGCACTGCTGCAAACTGGTCAATACCTTTTATAGACAGAAATGATCAGGTGCTGTATAATTGGCCATTGTTTAAACAGACTATGACTAAATTGTTGGCTAAACATACGTATGTACAAGCTAGCGATAATGAGCTGCTGAACTTGAAACAATCTGGTAAAGACCTTTTGACGTATTTAACTCATTTCAATCGTCTGTTAACAGAGACTCAATGGCCAGAAGAAAACGCATATCTCTGTTTTATCGTGGATTACGTGATGAGTTAAAGACGCCCTGGCCCACATAGTGGACCTCCCAGATGAATATTCCGACTTTGTAGATCTGGTGGTTAAATTAGACCATAGGTTAAATGAAAGAAAAGGTGACAAAATCAGAGTTGAAAGTAGATTAACGTGGATAAAGACAGAAAAGAAAGAGGCAGAAGTCAAACAAACCGAGTCAGAACCCATGCAGATAGGTATTATTAAGGGGCCACTCACCCCGGAAGAAAAAGAACGACGTAGAAAATTAAACTTGTGTCTGTATTGTGGTTGGTCCGGGCACTTTGCAAAAGAATGCCCTACTAAACCAAAAACTCCTAAAAAGGTTAGCGTAGCAGCAAAGAACCCTTCTGAGCAGGAAAACTAGGTAACTCGTCAAGGAAGGAGATCACTTGCACGAGGCAGTATCAGACTAAGATCTCCCAATCTCGACTCAAGTTTGTACCTAGAATACCAAAACATTTTATAATTCAAGTCATTCTAATATTGAATGCTCAAGTAAGACATACTGTGTCAGTCCTATTGGATTCAGGAGCAACCGGAAATTTCGTTGATAATCAACTAGCCCAGAAACTTCAGATGCCCACTAGACTTAAAGAACAACCAGAACCGGTATGCGCTGTAGATGGCACCGCTCTGCCTTCAGGAGAAATAACTCATCAAACAGAGCCTATGGTCATGGTTTGTCAAAATGGATATACGGAGTCCATTAGTTTTGATCTGATTGATACCCCTGCCTTTGGTGTTATATTAGGAGTTCCTTGGCTTATCACACATAATCCATTAATAAATTGGGAGTCTAGAACAGTAACCCTGAATTCACTATTTTGCAAGGCCCAATGTTACCAAGTAGCCCACCAAGAGTTTGAAACCATTGTTCATTGTGCAAATTCGTTAGTCACTGCAAGTCTCATTCCACCTGAGTATCAGGAGTTTACAGACGTGTTTGATCCTATCAAGGCCACTGTTCTGCCTCCTCACAGACCATATGATTGTCGCATAGACTTGATACCAGGAGCTCCTCTACCAAACAGTAGAGTGTATGCGTTATCTGAGGAAGAAACAAAATATCTAAGATCATATTTGGATGAACTTCTGGAATTGGGTTTCATCCGTCATTCCACGTCCCTGTCTCTTCGCCTTTATTTTTTATCCCGAAGCGGGATGGTGGCTTGAGAGCTTGTCTCGATTATCGTGGATTGAATAAGATCACTATAAAGAATAAATATCCTTTACCATTAATACCCGTATTATTAGACCAGTTGAGAGATTCAACAATCTACACCAAGTTGGACTTGCGAGGGCATACCATCTTGTACGAGTGAAGGAGCATGACGAGTGGAAGACGGCATTCAGAACCAAATTTGGGTTGTTTGAGTACACCGTCATGCCCTTTGGCCTGTGCAATGCCCCCGCTGCATTTCAGTTTTTTATTAATGAAGTTTTAAACGAATTTTTGGACATAAGTGTTATCGTATATATTGACAATATCTTGATTTATTCCAAGAATGAAGCAGAACATACTCAGCAAGTTAAGGCCGTGTTAGCAAAATTGCAAGACAACCACCTTTTTGTAAAACTTGAACAATGTGTGTTTAACACAAGACAGGTGGAATTTCTTGGTTATTGTCTCTCACCTACTGGTATTATGATGGACAAGAAAAAGGTGAGTGCTATTTTAGATTGGCCAGAGCCCTCTTCGGTGAAAGAGGTTCAACGAGTTTTGGGCTTTGCCAATTTTTACAGACACTTCATTCCTCAATTCGCAGAAACAGTGGTCCCCATTACGAAGCTGTTAAAGAAAGGACAGCCATTCGACTGGTCTAAAGAGGCCTCGCAGGCTTTTCAAATATTAGAAGAAAAATGTACTTCAGTACCGGTACTCCGACATCCTAATCCAGATTTGCCCTTTTTTGTGGAAGCTGACGCTTCACAGTTGGCTGTGGGGGGGGTTCTCTCTCAACGGGACGAACAGGATGGTCAGTTGCATCCCGTGGCCTTTTATTCAAAAAAGCTGCTTCCAGCAGAGCAAAATTACACAGTCATGGAAAGAGAATTGTTGGCAATCAAATTAGTATTCACTGAATGGCGTCACCATTTGATGGGAGCCAAATTCCCGGTTACAATTTTTAGTGATCATAAGAATTTGCAATTTTTTAGTTCAGTAAAAGCTCTCACTCCTCGACAGATGCGTTGGTTGAATTTCTTTAGCTCCTTTGATTTTGTAATCACATTCAGACCAGGTACCAAACAGGTGTTATCGGATCTGTTGTCTCGGTACGGGCACACAATTGAGTCTAAGAAAGAGACAGATAATCCCTCTATTATTCCACCACAGAAAATAGTAGCACCTTTAAGTTCCCCTGATTTTATGACTCAGATTAGACAACTACATTTAAAGGAACGAGTGAAAGAGTGGTTACGAGACTCAAAGAATTCCCTTCAAGAAGGTCTGCTTTATCATGAAGATTTGTTATATGTACCTAGTGCAGACTTACAACTAAAGGTTATGCAGTGGAATCATGAGTCACCTCTTGCTGGTCATCCTGGAGCTCAGAAAACTTTAGAAAATTGTCGGAAACATTTTTGGTGGCCTATGTTAGTGAAAGATGTTAAAGAATTTGTGGCTACCTGTCCCATTTGTGCCAGTAATAAATCCTCTCACACCGCTCCTACTGGTTTACTCCAACCTTTACCTGTGCCCCCCCAACCCTGGCACACTATAAGTGTGGATTTTATCACTGGACTTCCGTTGTCAAATGGTCACACCACGATTTTGGTGGTGGTGGATTATTTGTCCAAAATGGCCCATTTTGTTCCCGTATCAAAACTCCCCTCTGCAATGGAGTTTAGTCATATCTTTCTATCGCAGATTGTGAGATTACATGGCTTGCCAAATAAGATTGTTTCGGACAGAGGTAGTCAATTCGTGTCAAAGTTCTGGAAACACTTTTGTGAATTATTGAAGGTAAAGGTAGCTCTGTCCACAGCTTACCACCCAGAAACCGATGGCCAGACGGAAAGGGCGAACCAGACCTTATTACAAACCTTACGATGCCTAATGGCAGAATTCACTAGTCACTGGGACAAGGCTTTAGCTCTAGCTGAATTCTGTTACAACAATAGCATTCATGTGTCAACGCAATGTTCCCCGTTTTACTTTTTACAAGGTTTTCATCCCAAATCATTACCTCTGTCTGTGGAACAGTCTTGTTTACCAGCCGTAACGGATCGATTACACAATTTATTAGACATACAGGCAAGAGCAGTGAAACACTTAACGAAGTACAAGGAACGAATGAAAACTCAAGCTGATAAACATAGAATTCCAGCCCCTAATTTTAAGGTAGGAGACAAGGTGTGGCTTTCCACAAAGAATTTGCAATTAGCAGGCCCTAGGAAACTGCAGCCTAAATATATTGGGCCCTTTAACAGCATTCAAATATTGACCCCCGTATCAGTAAAGCTACTCTTACCCCCCGAATACTCTGTGCATCCTACCTTTCATGTATCATTACTGAAAATTTATAATCCACTTACTAGACAAGACCCCCTCCTCCTCCTATTGTTATAGATGGGCGTTTAGAGTATGAGGTTCAGAAAATTCTAGATGCAAAACGACTACAAGGAAAGTTGCACTATTTGGTTGCTTGGAAAGGATATCCAGTAGAAGAAAACTCTTGGGAACCGGCTTCGGCAGTGCACGCCTCTCGGTTGATTAGAGCCTTTTACCTCAGAAATCCACACAAACCACGTCCAGTGGGGAGGCCTTTGAGGGGAGCGACTGTTGGGGTTTGTAGAGCGCAGCCGTCGTAATAGCCCTCCAGAATGAGGTTAAGAAGAAATGTTTGACCAGGTGTTAAACACAGCAAGGTAAGCTTGACCAAACTGTGCTTAACTGGTCAGGTTTACTCTGTGGTAACACCAACCCTATTATGTGTGCATTGCCTTATGACTGGTCAAGGTTGCCTTTTTGGTAAACCCCTGTTAAATAAATAAGCTTCCGATTCTGCTAATATTTATGTGTGCCAGCTTCTGCTAATATTTATGTTTGCCAGTTTTTTACATTTCATTCCAATAAGGCAGTCACTTGACTCGAGCAACAAGGAACAGGTGCACTGCCTTGTGTGCACGTTGCTTTCCGTTAAACTGTTAGACGTGTCTAGCAACGTGCAGAGAAACCCTACCCTTCTGCAGCTATAAAAGACTGCCGCTCCCGCTTACTCGTGCTTGTGTTCGTTACCGCTATCCAGCATCTCCACTTACCTGGAATCTCCCGACGACGCAGCAGCGCTCTGGTCTCGTCTTCGACTTCCGGTTTTCTTCCTGCTTCCGCTGCACTCCTCTGCATTGGCGACTCATTTCCTGGTCCGTCCCCCATCATTCTTCCGGCGCTCATTTCCTGGTCCAGTTTCTTCATCCGACCTGCAACAGAGAAAGAGAAGAAAAGAATCAAGAGTCAAGTAAGAACGTTCCGCTTGCGGAGCGCGCTCGCATGCATGCATATAGAACAATTAAAATTGTGAAATAGAAAAAACTTATCTTTGAACTGTTTGGCTGAATTAAGCCTTCCTGCCACGATCTTCTGACAAAAATCTAAGACAATACAAAAGAGAAAAAGAACGCATGGGTTACAACAGAGTTACTGAAAGAAGACTCTGTGACTCAATCATTGCAAAGAACAATTTTCGTTTTCTTTGTTTATTTTTTGGGGCTTTTGTAAAGCGTCACAAGAAACCTGACGTTGAGTAAGTGACCTAAAATGAGGTACACATTTATGAAAGGTGCAACACGAATGTTTGTAAACTGATGTGTTTATGTTTATTACAGAAAAGAAAGAGAGAGAGAGAGAGAAGCATATTTAAATCATCTCTTGAATGTCATTAAGGGACATGCAATAAACGCAAAGGTATTGACAGGGCAAAGAATAGCATTAACACAAAGCACATGTGAATGTTTGTATTTGAAGTAAGCAGTGCTACACTCATTGTTGTTTGTTGTTTTATAGGCAATGGTCCACGAAAGATGTTGCCTTCAGAAGCACTTTTACTGAAGTGAAGAGAGTGGCGAGAGTGTCCTTTTATTTACCGTTTTGGTTCTTTTGTCCCTTTTTTCCCCTTCCCCCGAGGACCTAAGAATCCAAGCTGAATATTGACAAAGGTTTAGGAGGAACTAGGTCTTAGGGGGCATAGGAAAAATATCTTCGCATCTCTCATCTGGAACGCCTGGATTTCAGGTGAGTGAAGGTTAACATCATATTATCAATGAGCATTTTCGCGTCTTTATTAGACGTGTATTTCAGATGAAGATTAAAATCCCCTAATATTGTGAAATTAGGATAGTGTATAATGGTATCAAGAGAGTCTCTAAGTGCTTCTAAGAATATCAATTTAGAGGTCGGAGGTCTATAGATCAATAGACCATAAAGTCTTGAGTTATTATCCAACTTACAATTAAAAAATAGTGCTTCACAGACAGTTAAATTGACCTGTTCTCCTATGGTTTCATAGCAATCCCTGTAAATAATAGCTAAACCTCTTCCCCACTTACCTTCCCGATTGAATCTCTTAATAAGATAGCCCGCTGGGAGTGCTGAGGCTAAATCTGGGTTTGAACTCTTGTCTGCCTAACTTTCTGGAAAAGAAAGTCTTGGGCATATGAATCAAGATATTCAAAAATCTCTAAGTTATGTTTGATAACGGACCGAGTGCTCAGCAAAACACATTTGAGCTTACAATTCATAGAGAGACTTGTATTAGGAGTGGCTTGTCTTGAAAATGTACGAGCTGGCTCTAACTGGCATGTGAACATACACCGATGACAAACATACCCATTATGTGATAGATTAATTTTAAACTTCTTACAGTCTACATCCTTCCCTATATCTTCAAAATCAAGCATTGTTTCTCTAGAATACATTGAGAATTGTGCAGGGGTCCTGGTGCATGGCGTAGTCCAGCCACGGAAGGGTGCAGATGGGCTTGCCTTGGGTGCGCTCGCTGCGTGTTCCTTCTGCCAAACAAATTTACGGGCTCGGAGCTCTAACAGGTCCTGCCCATCTCACAGCTGAATTGACAGGCGCCAACCAATCAGCAAGCGCCTTAGCGTGTCTGTATCAGCAGTACCGCTGGAAGGAAAAAAGCTTAAGAATCAAAAAAGTGCATGGTATAAAAGTTTTTCACAAAGTTTAAAAGACTAGCTATAAGCAGTTTTAACACAAATTCAAAGACTCATTAATTTCCCCAGGATTCCAACAATACGAGTGCAGTCGTTTACGGGGTCGGAGCTCTAACTGTGCTAACTCAAAGTACCTGTGTAAGTAGTAAGCCACTATTAAGACACTGTAAGTCATTTTTTAAATGTAAAGAGTCAGCTAATTACTTTATAAATTATTTTCTAATTACTAAAGTATCCAAAGGAGGGTCATAAAAATAGATTTTAAAGTATGAATATTTATATTTAGCTACACTCATTACATCATTGGTTAAAGTTCCGTACTAGGGTTCCCTCACATCAAACATGTGCTTGCTGTGATTACAGGCTTACAAGAAGTCTCTTGACTCAGACACAGGTTTGAGAGTGCTTTCAGTGAAAATATCTCCAAATGCAGACTATGTGATTGTCTACCAACAAGGTAGTGTTGAATACAACCATTAAAACACATCAAGATAGGTAAACAATACAAAATGCTGAAGGAAGTTAACTTTCACTTTGTACATTAAAGCATTAAACTACACTGCCAAAGGTGGACACTTCATCATCATCAATAGACTTTATTTCGGTCGAATGACCCTAAAAGTGCTACATGCAATACAGTACAATACATAATAAAAATTGTTTAAAACATCTAATAAAATACATATATACCTGTTGTTGGACTTGGCCCTTTTTGCAGGGTCATCCCTAAACTTTTTGCCTTTCTCCTAGCCTTTTTTCTGACATGGTGTTGGTGGTTTTAGGACTCTGGGCACTTTAGCACTGCTGTCCAGTGTAAAGTGCGTGTGCTCTCTGTGTTACCTATGGTAAGATTGGTCTACACCTGTTTGGCCTATTTAATTTACCTGTCAGTCCCTTGTAAAGTGGTATCTCATATACCCAGGGCTGGTAAATTAAATGCTACTGGTGGGCTTGCAGCGCTGATTGAGCCACCCACCAAAGTAGCCTTTCAAACCTATCTCAGGCCTCTGCCATTGCAGGACCTGTGCGCGCAGTGTTACTGCCGCTGTGACGTGGCACCTAAAGTGTGTGCCATGTCCGTGACCCCCCTTTTACTACATGTCGGTCACCCCTAAAGGTAGGCCCTAGCTAGCCCTATGGGCATGGTGCATTGTAGGTAAAAGATAGGACATGTACCTTAAGTGTGTGACATTTCCTGGTAGTGACAAACAACCATTTTGGTTTCTCACTACTGTGGGGCTGCCCTCCCATAGGAATGCATTGGGGATTCCCTGATAAGTGTTTCAGTGGTAATTCCTGATATGAGAGGCGCAGCGTGGTCAAGTTTAGTATATTTGGAATGGTTATAATAAATGCTGCGCAATGGTGTGCGCAGATTTATTATAACTATTTTAGAAATGCCACTTTTAGAAGTTGGCATTTCTGTGTGCTATGTGTCTGCCTGCCTGATGTGAATTGCATGTCTGGCTTTTGAGTGACAGGGACTGGTGAGATGTGTGTGGCTCCAGGAGGGGCAGGGTGAGTCGGCGCTGGGCTGAATAGGGCATCTGCATTTGGAGTAGTGGGAGGAGTAGTCCCCTGACCCTGAATAGGTTGTGCCTGCCTGGATGAATGCTGGCTACGCCCCCCTGTGGTGTGTCTGATGACGAGCCCCCACCTGACAAAGGGGAAGAGGAGCCTGGTAAACAAAGTGCTCCAAATCCCCCCTGAACCAGTTTTGGCTGGTTCCCCCAAGCCCTGTGCTTGGCAGACAAAGGAAAATGTACTATAAAAATAGGGGCTGTGACCCCATGAAATGGTGTGCTTTTTGGTGCTGTTCCTATGCTGCTGGTGCCTAGGAGGAACCGCAACGAGGGCTTGCCTCCCTGCTGGAGGGCCCTGTGTGGTGGCCTCCCTGGGCCCAGCTATGCCCCTTGGACCCTGAAGGACTCTTGCGACATGCAAGCGCTTTACTTTATTTGTAGGACGAGAGGAGCATTTTTGTCTAACTCTGCAGCGCTATGCTGCGTGATGATCTAGAGGGAATCCCGGTGTAGGGATTCCCCCGAGCTGCTGGGAGACGGCGGGAGCCCACCCCACATTTGTGTGGATTCGAAGCGGGAGCCTTACCCGCGTTTTTCCAAAGGAAGCGGGAGCCCACCCTGCTTTATGCTTTTAATGACAGCGGGTGCCCACCCCGCAGTTGCTTTTATTCGAAGCGGGTGCCCACCCTGCATTGCGGCCGAAGAGGAGAAGCCGCCGAGTCCGGCGAAAACCGGAAGTCAGGCGCGTCCGCCTGACTGTGGGCGGGGCCTGCCGCATATGGCCGGAAGTGAGGCGGAGGTGTTGGCGGCCCGAGCGGGGCTCCCGTGAGCTCTTGGGAGCCCCGGTGCCCAAAGGAAAAGCTGAAGGCAGGCGGGAGCCCACCCCGCCTTCGTGGGTGCTGCGGAGTGCGGGACCAGCAGCAAAGAGAAGCAGAGAGGTCCCGGTAAGCGCAGGCCCGCCGAGGCACATTGTCGGTGCCTGGGACCTGCGCAGCAGAGAGCCCGGTGAGTGGGGGCTCTATGTTGTGCATTGAGGGCCCCTTTCGAGGCACATTTCTAGTGCCGGTTGTCCTGAGCGGACCCGCAGGAGAGCGGGCCGCTCCAACGTGAGGCACATTGTTCTTAGGGCCCCAGTGGGGGTCCAGAGGGCACAGTGGTGCCCGTGCCTCTTTTTGGTTATTGTCACAGCTGCCCCGCCTGACAGTGGGCAGCTGCAACATTGGGGCACATTTGTTTAAAGAGTCCCAATGGGGGACCCAGGGCATGTTAGTGCCAGTGCTGATTTATTTTCCCCAGCTGCGCCGCACCAGCGCGGGCAGCTGCAACGTTGGCCACATTTGTCCGCAAAGTCCCAGTGGGGACCCAGAGGGCACAGTGAGTGCCAGTGCCTACAGTTGTTTTCACAGCTGCACCGTAATTAGCGGCAGCTGCAACGTTTAGGCCAGGTCATTTTTAGGAGTCCCAGTGGGGACCCAGGAGGCACAGTGGTGCCAGCGCAATTGCGCACTTTTGATTCTGCTGCAGTGACAGCCAGCCCTGACATTTTGGGACATAGGGCATTTGAGCCCTCAGAGAAGGCCAGTTGGCCAGGGGGTCAGTGTTAGGTTGGTAGGGCGCAAGGCCCTAATGTGATACCTAATGCGTAATGTGTTTATGCTTAGGAGGTGATTGCATAATGTGTTTATGTTGGTGATACCTAATGCGTAATGTGTTTATGCTTATGAGGTTATGGCATAATGTGTTTATGCTGGTGAGGCCTAATGCGTAATGTATTTATGCTAATGAGGTTTGGGCCTAATGTGTCTATGCCTAATATCATGTTATGATATTTTAGGATGGTGTCTAATGCTAATGTGATAAGGCTTAGGTCATTATGGTACCAGTAGTTACTGGTTGTGTTTTATATTTACTACCTGCATTCTGATGGTTCTGACCATTGCCCGATTGGCCTGGTCCTGTATATAATCCCCTGTGAATATTGCCTAGTGCCAGTTGGCACAGTGTAAATGTGTGATTATGTTTCTAATGTGTTTATGATAATACAAAGGCTATTTTTGATATAACCTTGTGTGGAGTTTCTTTTGTGGTGTGCCTAGTGTGTTGCTGCTGTGTGTGTGTGTGTTGCGCAAACGCTTTACACTTTGCCTCTGGGATAAGCCTGACTGCTCGTTCCAAGCTACCAAGGGGGTGAGCAGGGGTTATCTTCAGCGTGTAACTCCCTTGCCCTGACTAGAGTGGTGGTTTCTGCCTGGCTTTGGCGCAAGCCTTAGCCAACCAGAAATCCCATTTCTAACACATGTTACATATAAAAATAAGTTAAGATACCTAATGAAATACATATGTTACAAAACACAAGAGCAATTATCAAGTATTAAGCTAATATCGAATAAAAGCTCACATTATCAATCCCTCCTCCTAAATGGACAAATAAAACCAATAGCAGCAAGAGCCTCTAAGAAGACCTAATATTAGGCTAAAAGGGTCCGTTATGCTGTCTGAATTCTCCAGTCCAGCAATAGATTAGATGGGCCCTAATATCACATACATATATCGGTATAAGCTTGTTTACAGGGACTGGAACATAATAAGACCATTGCTAGCTGATGGAAGGACAGTAAGTATCGAAACTTAGGAACCGCCGTAGCCACTTTTTGCCTACAGGGCTTGAGGCAGCATATTTTTAGATGGTTAACTGTAAAGGAACAAGTTCGCCTAATGGATTTAAATATCCTGAGAGGGATAGATTATACTGTGATTCCTAATTGTTGGAATCTACTCAATCCACCACCACACCCCAGTTGTGCACAGGAATTAGAAATAGATGCATACATACACTCTGGACCTTAGATGTTCAAAAGGTTTTAAGGGTTCCCCCAGGGCAACCCTTTTGAACTACTGTTCCATGCCCACTGTAGAAAACGTGCCACTGCGAAGACTATCGATTCCTTTAGATCACTTTTTAAAATTCTTAAAGCCTCCCAGTAGTGCCTTATCCCCTCCAGCCTACATACTGCAATTATCCATTTCTTATGCCGGAGTGAATAGCTGGGGCAAAACAGAAGAAAACGGGCTACCAATTCCATTTCCTGTGGGCAAAATGGACAGTGTTCTGGGGAACATCCTGATTTATCCTGCTTAGATGTTAGTGATCTTAGGGGTAATGTCCCAAATCTAAACTGCACATACAGACGTTTTGCTTGTTGAGGATAGATTCTGTCCATATAACCCTCAAACTTTGGTAAACATTTGATATTCAGAAACTGCCCAGTCAAGCTCCCATCTGTATGGTCATACCAAATCTGAAGCATAGCATTTTCCCAGTATGCTTTTTCAATTTCTGATTGAGACCCTTCGCAACTTCTGCTAGAAAAATTTCATAAATCTCCCATTTTCATCAATTCACACTGCTTCTTAACATTTTACGGGTTCAGGTTTGTTTATCACAGGAGATTAAATTTACCAAGGAGTCCCTGTAGGAAGCCAATTCCAAGATTGTCCATAACTGCACCCAATACAGTAGAGGCTTTAAAAAGAACACCATGTGGATGGGGTTAAGAGCTAGATCTAGCCTCAGGGGAGCAAGGGGTCGATGGTATATTTAGCACGCTCCTAATAAATGTGTTCTCTGCAATTGTAAGAGAAGTTGCATCAGTGTACCCCCATACCTCTGCCCCATAGGTGGCTGCCGTAGCTCTATATATCATCAGGGCTGGGGATATCGCTCCACCCGGTATAGCCTTATATTTCCTCCCAATCTGTTGTGCTCTCTGATTAAGTGCTAATTTGCTCTTCTCGATTTGGTGACCCCAGCTTATAGTTTCTGACAATTTGATTCCTCTGAAGAATTTGTGTTTATTTATCCCCATAAATTTTGTTTTGTTGGATTTATTTCAAGGCCCTTCTTTTTGAAGAAGGCAGCAAAGGAATCAAATTCCAACTGAAGGCCCTTTGGAGTTCTGGAGATAAGCAGAGTGTCGTCCGCGAACATTAGGATCAGGACTGGTGCTCCTGCTAATTTAGGTGCATTATGCGTACATCCTGCTAGCCATTTGACTGCCCTGTTAAAATATAGGCTAAAAAGAGTCGGGTGAGTACGCATCCCTGCTTTACTCCCCATATAATGGGGATCCTTTCCATTAAATCACCACCCATGTTCTATATCACCCTTGCAAAAGTATTGCTATGAAGGACTCTTAAGATCCAGAGAAGATCACCAGGTAACCCATATGCCTCCAGAACCTTCCATAAGTTATCTCTTGGAACCAGGTCGAACGTCAGCCTCCGGTCAATAACTGCAACATAAAAATGGTCCGTCTTCAAGGTCACATGCTTTCAGCATAGTACCATAAAGCGGAAGACCTGGTCGATGGTGCTAACCTTTTTCCTAAAGCCAGCCTGCGTGTCCTCCAAGATATGCTTATCTGAGACCCAAATTTGTAGCCTTGCCAGAACTTGTCTGCAAAATATTATTTGGGCTATTATCCAATAAGCTTAAGGGACGGTAGTTTGAGGGCAAATCTCCATTTCCTTTTTTAAAGGTTCGGATTATGGCAGTACCAAGCCAGGTAGATGGAATATTATTTCCCCTAATTATAGCATTGCTCAAAAGATTGATATCTCATACTTCAGGATGTGACAGGAATGAGTCACCCGGAATACCATCTAGCCCAAGGGCCTTTTCTTTCTTCATTTGTTTAAGTGCCTTCTCTGTTTCCATCAGGGTGAAATATGAGGACTCCCTCTTTGCAGTGTCCCCTCCCCGTTCAATAGTTACTATATTTACTTGCTCCAATAAAACTCCCTCTCTCTGATTCTCATCCTGGTGTATTTCTTGACCCTATTCACTATAAAGTGCCCTAAAGTGTGCTACCCACTTATCTGGCTGCACTACCGTCTCTAGGTGATTGTCAATTTCCCATGTTCCAGTTGCCACTAGCTTCCGAAAAACCTTCATGTTCTTGTTTTCAAGTGTATTAGTGAGTTCTGTCCACTGTTCTGCCTCCCAGCTCCTTTTAGCTTGAGTCAGGATGTTTTTATAATTCTTCCTAGCAGCAATTAATTCAGCCTGACTACCCTTCCTTGCAGCCTCAAGTAGGCAGCCTTTTGCGAGACGACATTCTTTACTGAACCAGCTGAGTGAATTTGTTTGAGAAAGGCATCCCCTTTTGCCAACTTTTTCAAAGAGGGGCGTCAATTGTGTCATTATTTGTTGTTCACAGTCTCAACAAAGTTTTTGGAGATTACAAAAGGCAAATTTGAATGAATAAAGATAGAGTTTAAAAATTTAGCATCAGAGCTTGATGGTTACTATCTGATCTTGGGATTAGTCATATCCACCAGAAAAGGCCAAAGGGCGTGATCCAGCAGTATGTAATCGATATTACTAGTAATAAGGCCTCTTTTAAAAGTTGGACAAGGAGTACGATCTAGTATTGCCATTAGCTATCCTTATTCCATGTTCTGCAATTAAATCTTTCAACTGTACTGCCACAGCAGTCAGTTTCATTGTAACTTTCTCAGGGGCCCTCGATCTAGTTGATAAATCAAATGTTTGCAGCGATTGCTCTAGATTCATTTGATTATTAGTGAGATGCGTGTTATAGTCCCTTGCAATACATTTTAGGGCATTACGATGTAAATGTTTCATCATGTCTGAGAGATGGTCCACTATAGGGGATTGGATATTAGGAGGTACTGATTTGATGTAAATATTGATGATAGCGATATATCTCACGCCATGTGGGGTATTTCTTTTAATTTAAAGCCCCAATATGATGTTGATATTTGATGGAACTGTTTGAGCTTTTGGGAAAAGATCCATCCTTAGTCAGATCAGTAGTCCTCCTGAGGCTCTTCCTGACCTAGATGGTACTGCATTGGCACAGAATGTAATAAACCCATTTCTGAATACCAGGGCCACTCCCCAAGTCTCCTGTAGGAGAATAATATGATGTTGATCAATGAACTCCCTCCCCATTCAGGGTCTGAGAGCTTTGCTTTAACTCCCGCCAGATTCCAAGACATTAGTCTTACAAAATGTCCTCCAGTCTCCCCCCTATCTATGCTATACAAACTTGTGGTACAATCCTGGCCTTCAGATACATAAACATCTTTCGCAGCTGACATATGATTACTCTGTGTTCTCCCTCTAACTTCTATGACGACTACTTCTTATGGGATTATTGATCTATCAGGACCACTCTGTCTCATTGTAGTAATAATCGATGTGCCCCCCAGATTTCCCTGCAGTCAATCATTCTCAGAATTGGATTGAAATACTCAACTGAGTTGAGAGAACATTTTTGGGTTGCAAGGCGTTTACGAGCCGGAGCCTCTTTAGCTTCTATTGGAGAGTTAAGGCATTAAGCTTAAGTCTTATTTGTGACTTTATGTTAGGTCTGAACCTCAACTCAAGTGCAATTAGGCCTTCTGCCAAGTAATTGTTCTTTAATTTGAGTCCTATGTATTCAAAATGAGTATCCTTGTCCCTGAGGTTAGTGGTGTACAAAATGACCTCCCTAACTATTGATCTGCTTCTTCTTATGTATCTTAGCCAATGGATTGCTTTATTGGCACAATATTCCTGAGTTTCTCTAGTTCATCGCAGTAATTCAGGGACATTTGTCATGTAGATATCATGGGACTTTCCAGTCACCTCGTTTGGTTTGATGAAATTTGGTTTCCTACTAAGATTCAGTTCTTTTGACCTAGATGCTGAAGGTATAGCTGAAGTCAAATTCTGCTTAGACATATATTACCCTTCAATCAATTCCCCTCTCGCGTTAATCTTGGAAGTTGTTATTTCCCTTTTGGGATGGTTTCCATTAATTGGATCAACTGTTTTGACTACTCATAGGGTTGGACTTTGAAGGACTTCTCTTTGGTTATTTATTAAGGTTAAATTGTGCTTTTTGTCATCAAGGGTATTGCTAATGTTTACTACCAAGGCTGATACCTTGTCCAGTTATTCATTTAACACTTTGGCAAATCTACCCATACATTCTCATAGGCTTAAAATCTCACTTCTTAATAGATGTAATTGGGCAGGTATCGCCGCACCTTTCTCGTTGTTAGTAGCTTTAGAAAGCTCAGTCCCTGTCTGATCATGCTCTATATTTTTTTCTAAGGGTTCTGTAAGATCAACAGATTCCAATACTGCGTATTGGTTTGAGCACTCAAACTTAACCATAGAGGTGATACTTTTATACATTTGCTCCGGGTGCAAAGCCTGCGGGGTGCTGCTATAGCAGAACCTAGGGAATTCCCCACTGGGGAGGTACAAGAACGTTTGTCCTTTGGGCTAGCTCCAGTACCACAACCTGATTTGATTTACTAAGATACAAGCTAATTCCCTTCTGTAGAGGTCCCTTCCTCCCCTTCTTAGATTGTTTTCCTAAATCTCTTGTGGCAAGAAGGCCCTCAACCTCTTCTATCAGGTTATCTATTTCTGTCAGAGTGCAGTTCTCTGCCGAGTGCCTGGGTATTTTACTCGCTCCTGTGGCTCCCTGTGGTTTCTCTGTGGCCTTTCGATTGACCATGGTAACAAGTAGTGATTAGGAGCTTAAAAGCACGCTAGTTGGCGCTATATTGGGAAATGTAGCCCCAAAACAAGGAGAGAAAATAAAAACTCTCCCTGTTGCTTTACTTAAGGCAATGGCTATATATTTTTTTTATTTATATAATAGAGTCACGCAGACAGCTATATCAGACACCTATACAAAGCTAAGGCAGCCCACTAAAAACAATAATTAGTTCTCCCAGTAGGTCACTAAAATATATACAGCCCAAAGACAACAGATACTCATGGAGCAAATAACATTAGAAAGCCTCCTAAGACGTCAATACCTCAAGTGTTAAAATATGTCCACCGGGTTTGCACTGGTGCTTTTAAGCGTATCAGGAAGAATCCACGCCCCCTCGAGGCAGACTCTGCCATCGCCTCTCCTGGTGCTTTTCACGTTGGGGGAAGGACTCAGGGGCGGTGCGTCCATTAGGGCGCTTGGGCGTTGCCCCACTAATTAATTTGAGGACGGCACCGCACTCGAGTTGAGCGTTGCCGTCACTCTCTCTGACTCTCTCACTTACACAATGCAATCTATCCGAGGCCGCCGGAGCCGGAGGCAGTCGGCTCAGAAGGGGGCAGGGCAGCACTACAGGAGTTCAGCTGCAAGTGTCTGATTGACATCCACCATAACATGTATCAGGTGGTCGGCGGAGCGCACACCAAGAGTGCGCATGCTCTGTTTAGGGCTTAAAAATTTTGCGAACAGCCCGAACATGCGCACTAGGCGCTGCTCATTAGAAGAGCGAGGGTTGTTCCATGCCGCTCTTCTAATGAGCAGCCTAGTGCGCATGTTCGGGCTGGTCGCAAAAAATGTTAAGCCCTAAACAGAACATGCGCACTAGTGCTCAAGCCAATCCTGGCGCTGCCGCTGGAGCAGCGTCTGGATTGGCTGAGATGCAGGCGGTACTTGCCAAGGCGCCAACGCGGGAGTCGGACCCCGGCCCAGGAGGAATCGCAGACTCGGTAAGTTTAGCTTGCTTAATAATGCTTTATTTTAATCTCCCCCGTGCCGGACCCCCCCCCCCGCGAGTATTGGAGCGCGACTCGCGAGCCGCGACTGTGTGCTGTTCGCAAACATGCTCCAGCTCTTAGGAAATTCCTGCATTGCGCTAAAGGGAGGTTTAACGGGTCAAAAACAACCATTTCATGATGACGGTCCCTAAAGGAATACATTTTGAGCTCCTGTTACTTGAACACAATAAACTATGGATGGGCGTAGCAGCTCTTCATAAACAGACGGGTACGTTGATACTGGGAATCGGAAGGCCCTCTCGTATTCCTTTATACTAGACTGGCCTTTGTTAGCGCAGCAAGGTTCGATTGTGCAGCACACTATAAGAAAAGGCTTCTAAATGTCAAAGGGCACCAATGACATCTGTTTTGCAACATGGAAGGTACATTTTGTGAAGCTGATCCTACCATTGGTTCCTGCTGGAGTGTTCACGTTGTGGTTTTGCTGGATAATGTACTGTATAAATGGGAAGAATTTTGGTTCAGAAGGTTGAAGGTATCTCTGCTTGCTGGAGGACCAGCGGGGGGGGGGGGGGGATTTGGCGGGTGACTGCCGGCTATTCTGCACATTTACAAGTCAGCAATTAGGTTCAAGTCAATTCCTTGGAATAATTAATGTAATTAATTTTGTTGGGCATAGAACATGATTTGCGTCGTCAATGGTATGTGACGATTCAGTTTAGCATCGGTATATTTTGCTACTGGACGAATCGGTTTAAAAACAAAGCCTGCCTTCGCACCAGACTATTGTATGCCCCGAGCCTCGAAGAATCTCAAAAATGTTGTTAGACTTGCAGGTCTAGTGTCAAGGATGATGTACTGGAACCATGAGCTGCACACAGCAGCTTGTTAAACAACTTCTCTCTGGCCCTTTCTTCCCCTGTCACCCTGTCCAACCCTCTGTCCCCGTCTCTCTGTCTCTGTCACTTAGTCTGCCCCTCTCTTTGACCCTCTCCCCATCCCTCACTCTTTGCCTGTTTCGTACATGCCTATCCCCCCGATTCATGCAGGAGAGTCCCCCACATTGTTTCTCCTGTCCCTCTGGTGTCTCTCTCCTTGCAGCATCTTTCCTGTCCCTCTGTTTAAACTGGTGTCTCTCCTTCAACGAGTGTTTCTTTCCTCATAGCGTCTCCTATCCCTGCCACTTTCTTTCAACTGGTTCTCTTTCCTTGCAGCATCTCTCGATTTCTGCCATCACAGATTTAAATTTTCAAAGCAGCACTGCTAGCATGAAGAACGGGCTCGATTTCGTCATTCCTGAAATAGTATAGTCTTCGGAAAATGTGTTTTGTTTTTCTTCAAAGCTTAGTATTTTAGTTTCGTGCAAGTAAACTTCAAAGGCGCCTCTAGCTATGGGAATTAAGATTTGAAGTTTCCTGTGGGATGTGTAGCACAGTATATGCCTAGCAATTTTACACACGATGCATTCTGGGAAACGTAGTCTTTCATGACAGCTACCATTTCCACATTGAACGAGGGGTGTATTGTGTAGTTGAATGAATGTCCTGCACGTGCGGCTTCGGTTCAGGAAGCAGCGGCCTCCGGTGTAGTGCCGGAGAGGAGACACAGGTGAGGCGGCAGAGCCCGAGGGGTGGGAAGAGTTTCCAGAGAGTAATGTTTATAGATTATTTAATGCGATATAGACACACTCGTGTGATCTACAAACATGTCAATATTCTGATTCGCACACGAGGGGAAGTTCATCAGCAGCCAGGAAATATATATTTTAGGTAATTAATAGGGACAGTAAAGGGGCGCGGGGAAACAGCAGTAGTTATGTTAAAAATATGTTGCCTAAGAAAACAAACTAGGGAGCGCTGGCATCCAGTCATGTTTGAGTTCCTGTCAGTGAAAATTGTAGATAAAATCATACCAAGTGACGTATTTAAAACGTATAAAACAATTTGCACTGGTTGAATCTCTTTGCGAGCTAAGTGGAAGAAAAAAGCGTGTTCACTATAGTTTCCGAGTGTGCATTGTGGGCGCTTACATAAAGGGGCGCTGGAAATATGCTAGGCATTTTGAATAGGATCTGAGAAATATGCATGGCCTTAAGAAACCTATGTATTTGAATAACATTGCGATCCCTTTTGTGTTATGGCGGTGAAATGCTAAAACAGCTGTGTTTAGACCACGGAATGTGTTGTATAACTTGTCTTTCTTTGCTGCACAGTTTAGTTAATGTGACGCACCCCCCTCCCCCAGACTCATAAGCTTTGTGAACACACCTGAATTAGTTCTGATGTGTGCCTAACTAGCTGCACAGAGTGTGATGGTGGGCACGGATTGCCTTATCTTCTCATTTATCACAGATGACTTGGAACTAGCCTTACTGAAATCTGCTTGCATTGTCCTGATAAACATTGCAAGCTCCACATTGTGCCTGTATATACTTTCCCGCTGAAGGCGCTTGGAAAAGCCTCAAATATTATATATTCAATTATTCATAATGAACAACCAACCGTCAGCTGCACAGTCAACATGACACCCGTGTTTTTTTTTTTTTACTGGCACGGCGTTCTCAAGTAATATTCAGCACAACTGCTGAGGTGTAACATAGCACACATTCGTACTTTTAAAATAAGAAGACGAAGCAGCGCCATGTTTGAACTGCGTGTTTATTATTCTAAAAGTTTGATATGGGCACTTCAAAGAAGATTTAGAGTTTCAACTGGAGTATTTTGTTTGGAGACACGTCAGTATTTCATGGAAATGTCAAAGTTTATTATTTTGTGACAATGTTGTCCCTCATACTATGAGGAGACATAAAAAAGAAAACAATGTCTTGATGTGCGGTGCATGAGTCATATTCCAAACTAGGGAGGGTGATATCATATAAAGCTTTATCCATTTGATGCACAGAGGGCAATAAAGGTAGGCCCGGAAACAGAGGATCAGGAGAAGAGTGCAAAAGAGAGGGAGAGAGAGACAGCGAAACAAAAGGGAGGGAAAGAGAGAGATTTACAGAAGGGAGAGAAAGCGAGAATTCGAGCAAGACAGAGAAAAAAAGCAAGAGTAAGTCCAAGATAGAGTAGAGTGAGCGGGAGGGAGGGAGCGAGAATGAGCTAAAGAGAGACAGAGCAATCAAAAGAGGGAGACAGAGATAAAGAGAGAGTGAAAAAGAGTGCATGTACATCTCTTGGCTCGCACGTATGTTTAATTACGCATATTCGTCTTTGTTTAATAATCCTGTCATTTTGATGATACAGTGCTCCTCTGGCAATTTAGGCATGTTATCTCGTTCCACTTACAGCATCATTAATGGCGGCGAGATAAGGTAATGGATTGTTGAAAATAAGATCTTCATGAGAAGGAAAATGCGATAGCTCCGTTAGTACTGTGCATCAACTGTGGAGCACGCGCTCCGGGCCTCGTGCACGATCAAAACACTCACACTTGCTGTGCCATTTATCTGGATAAAATTACATCTCAGAGAGAAACCAAACCAAAATACCGGTCTGATGGCACACTATGGGAATCACAGAAGTGTATTTGGCATGTTCCTATATAGGGAGCACCCACTTTTTTCATCTCACTTAAAGACCTGTCTTTGTCCAGCGGCCCCAGGTCAGACCCCCACTGCTCCCGCAGCCTGGCCAGTGGGTCGGGAACATTTGTGATTAGTGCCTTATATATACCGGATATGCCCTTCCCTTCAATGGCTGACATGAGTCTAACCTTTAATAGGTTGCACTATGGGAGAGCCACTGCTTGGGCCTTATATCTTTCTAATTCATGTCAGAGTTGCAAATAGAGGAAGAACTGCGATTTTTGCAAGCCGTATTCGGCAATCCGTTGCTCATACGACTTCATGTGATTTGTCTGCCAGACATCTCCAATTTGGAGATCCCCAGTCTGCCGCAGTTTTGAAAGTTTTTGAGCCTTGCTGTTTTGGACAGCCATGCTCCGGTCCACAGCAATGGTGCCTCTGTGAGCAACCCCACCTCCTCTTTCACTTTAGTGCTTCTCTCCAACTGGTAATAGGGATGGTCGTAAGGGCCGGGAGGTCAGATGGGAGGATTCCACCATTTATCCAGACCCATGGTTGTTGCCAGACTAAAGAAGTTTGCTCCAGACCCATAGTCGTATCATCTAATGCCAAAAATCCAATCATTAATTGAGGGAAACCATAGAAGCCAACCCCCCAAAATATAGCTATTGATGCTCACCTGCAAGGTTGCAAACCACCGTGTGGGTATCTGAAAGGGGTAGTACTACAGTAGACCATCTGTGGTAGTGGCATTTGTAGCAAGCTTATTTGCCCCAATAGGTTCAGGGAAAGGGAGCCCCAATGTGTCATGTGCCCCTGGAGTTTGAGGCAGGTGAGTTATGTTACTTTCCCAGCATTGTACCGGGTCCCTGGATATATACATACCCAGATATTTGAAGGCTCTTTTTTCATATCGAATCTTCGGCGACCCAGGTGGCAGATCCAGCGTGTCGCCTACTGCCAGAATTACAGCCATCTTTTCCCAGTTCACATGCAATTAGGCATCCTCGCTGTAAGTCTCAAGAAGGTGGTTGAGTCACAGGGATAGACTGCTCTGGGTGTTGGAGGTATAGAAGGACAACATCTGCATATAAAGAGATTCAGTCCTGAGTGCTGGACTCTCACTGTAGGCACCAAATCTGCACATCCCTCCTTATCCATTCGGCCAGAAGTTCCATCATAAAAGCAAATAAAAGGGGAGAGAGTGGGCAGTCCTTTCGGGTCCCCCTGCCGATGGGGAAGTGGTGTGATGTGGTTTGGCATATAGCAGTTTCATGTACTTACAGAATCTGGGCCCAAAATACTTTTTTTCCAGATGTACGTGCAGGAAGGACCACTCAACCAAATCGAAGGCTTTCTCAAAGTCCAGTTGCATTAATGTCAACTGCTCAGACATGGAGCCCAAATGAGCTAGCATTACATTTAGCCATCTAAGGCAGTGTCGGGTACACCTGGTTGGCATGAAGTCGTTTTAGTCCATATGCATAAGACGCCTCACCTGAGTATCCAATCTATTTGCCAGAGCAGATACGTTGCCAAGGAGATCGACCTATATGATGCGCAGCCCATACGTGGTCTGCTGGTTTGGGGAGGACTGCCACTGTAGCACCCCGGATGTCTAGGGGAAGGGTAGCATAGGTTTCAGCTCTCTCGATCATGGGATGGAGGTGTGGGACCAGGGTGGATGCGAATCTTTTAAAGAATTCTGTTGGGAACCCATTCAGTCCAGGCGCCTTCCCGATTTGCATGTACTGCAATGCGGTAAGCAAGTCATCCTCTGATAGAGGCCTATCCAGCTCTGCCCTGCCCTCCTGGGAAAGCCTTGAGACCACTGAATCTGCTATTATGGGATTCTGTTGTTCTGCTCTACTTGGTGGGATCAAGCTGTACAGTTTCTCATACTACTTTGAAACGTTTCTGCTATGATTGTCCATTCCGCATATTTGGGATACAAATCTGTCCTCTAATGATTTGGTAGCTAACCTATCTATTAGTTTCTTGGTTTTAACACCCAGTTCAAATACTCTGTTCTGGGACTTCCTTACTACCGTCCTATCTTTCTCGAGCAGCTTCTGCTTAAGTGCTGCCCGACTGCCTTGAGGCGATGTGTTGCCTCAGAGTCGGTCCTCTGGACTAGGTGACATTCCATTTCCCAGACTTGCCTCTCAAGGGCCATGATCTTTCTTGGTCTCCTCCTTGCTACCTGTGATATAGGCTATCATTTGCCCCCTGAGGACTGCTTTTAGGGCCTCCCATAGTATAATCGGGGAGACATCCGGAGTCGAATTAACTTTATAGTAAAATTATATCTCCTTCCATAACAATTCTTGGAGCCTAATATTCTTCAGCCATCCAGCTTGGAGGTTCCAGTGAATCCAATCTTACGTGCCACATGTCCCAGTGTGATCTCTATGGATGAGTGATGAGACACGAACCTCAGATGGATTTAATCCCCAGACACTCCTAGAATGTCAATGGAGCGAAATAGCAGATAGCCTATTCTCTGGTACGAGCGATGTGAGCGAGATTAGTGTATGTATTATGTATTCGCGCCTATCCGGATTCCTTCCCCTCCAAATGTCACTGAACCCCAGTGATTTTGCCCAGGAGGCAAGAGTTGAATGCCGCCCTTGTTCAGCCCCGCCCCCCCCCCAGTGTCGAGTAGTAGTTGCCTGATGTCATTAAAGTCACCCCTAACTATATATCCCCCTTCTGGAGCTGAAGCTATGGTTTTGGTCAGGTCCAACATTGTAGATGTCCGCAGGGTAGGAGAGACCTATACCAATATCACTGTCCACATCTCCCATGAACAGAGCCTGTGACAACGACATATCGTCCCATGTTGGCTGTGGTAATCTCTGTAACCACGAGGGGGAAGGTTATGTATATCAGCGCTCCTCTCAGACCCCTGGTGAACCCCGCATGATACTCTGTTCAACCCATATCAGGCCAAATGTAAGCATCCGTTACCTAACAAGTGCATTTCCTGCAAAAGGAGGACTGCTGGGGCCAGTTCATGTGCCTGTCGAAGGATCATGGTTCTTTTAATTTTCTCCAGCAGCCCATTTACATTCCAAGACACTATCTTATAGTGCATGGTGGTAATATCCTTAGGTATAGCAGGACATGTGTCTGATGTGCCTAGATTCCCAGAGATGTATCCAGTGCGCGGTGATGTGGGTCAACAAAAACTATATGGAGTGTCCCCATCTGTGCTTTTAACTGCCCCCACACAACACTTCAAATCTGGAAGCATCTGTCACCCTGAAAACAATCAGGAACTGAAACAGAAACTTGTACAACATTGTAGTCTTAGTTTGCTGGGGTTAGTGTTCCCTACACCAGCTTCGTCAACATGGTTTTGTCTGTGTGTCCCACCTTCGACCGCCCACAGGACAAGGGTATATGAGGCCATAAAGGGAGGAAGAGAGGGTTATGCCCATTTCATCCTTCCCGAGCGTGCACATCCACTAGTCAGGTCCCCTCTAGTCTGTCGCTAGAGCCCTCCGAGGGTGATGTTTCCCGCTAGGTCTTGTGCTTCATCCCCTGGATGTTATGTCACCTCCTACTGCGTCTCCTCCAGCTCTGTTTTTCCTCATGCGTATTGGTCTCCCTCGCTCACTCCCTTGGGATATCATCAGTTCTGTTCTCAGTTTTGGCAAAGTTTTGTTTTCCACCAAGCGGGCTCAGGTTTTTCAAAGAACAGAGATTTCCCTTGGTACAGTACTTTCACTTTGGGTGGGTATATTAGCATGCTCATAACAATTAATTTCTTTTTTACATCCAAGAAGGATTTTCGGAGGGGTTGTACCTTGGTCGTGTAATCAGGAAATAGTATAACTTTGGTGTCTGCACACTGGATGTCTGGGAGGCAATATTCATGCCTCAAAATGGTGTCCCTGTCCACAAAGTTAGGCACCTGGATGATGACGGATCTGGGCGTAGTGCCCGGAGGAGACCTCGGGCCAGCACTCGGTGGGATATTTCTAATATGAAGCATGGGGAGAGGTCCATGTTCAGAATCCATGATTTGAACCAGTCCATTAGGAATTATTCTTGACACAGGTCCTCCATGCCCTCCAACAAGACCACCAGTCACAGGTTGTTTCTGAGCTACCTGCTCTCTGCATCCTTCCCTCGATGTTCAAGGATAGCCGTCAGCTCCGGCAGCCGCTTGATCTCTTTGCTGAATGTACCCATTATGTCCTCAAGGGAGGAGACACTTCCCCCTACCTCAGGGGTGTGCGCAGCCAGGTTTTACAGGTCCTGGCAGAGGAGGGACACCTCCAACCCAACACCTCCAATTTTATCATTTACATCCTTGTGAGAGTTTTTTTATCACTCGCGGAATTACGGCCAGAGAAACCGCACCTTCCTGTGTTGCGGGGGGCACTGTGACCCCCCTTCCAGTTCTGCTGAGGTCACTGGCCTGGTGTACTAGTCAATCCGCCACTGCCCCGTGGCAGACTTGTCCACAATTCTGGCACGTCCAAGCAATGGCACCGAGCCACTGCCACCCCGTGGTTAGTTAGGATCGGCATCAGTAGATGATCAGAACAGATAGAATAGATGCGCTCCCACTGGGCGGTGACCACTGCTGTAGCAATGGCTATAGCCCCAGCCAGGGACATAATTGGATGGGGCTTCTGTCCTGGGTCCCGCACCTTGAGCTGAATTCATTGCTCCGCTGGGTCCTCCCAGGGCACCTTGGGCCGAGACTCACCGGCACACCCTTTTCTGGGCCTCTCTGCTCCTCACCCTTGAGACTTGGTAGGAGATGGGGGAGGTCTGACAACCAGACAGATCTGGGCACTGAGTCCGCCTCTCAGGGTGCGGTGTGACACAACGCCCACAGCGCACATGCCCGCCAACCCTGGTAGGGGGGCCAGATCTTGAGAGAGCGAGCCACCTCCTCCCTCTGGTAGTTCGATTCCTGCTCTCTAGGACCAGCCGGGGGAACACAAAGTGGCGTTGGGATGAGTGAGAAGGAGTTCCCACTTACCAGATGCATTGGTGTCGCCTCTTGCCCGGCCGCGCTGTTCCTCTCGGGGTCACTCGTGGCATGCCTTCCACTGCTGCATGGTACAGGAGGACCGCCATTGAGGTCAACAAGGCTCCAGCTCTTCAAGCCCTCCAGAGCACACAGAATTGTCATCCTGGGCCTTCAAGGGCATGCGCCGGTCCCCAGGGCAGAGGGATCCCCAGTGGTGAAAAAGTTGAGTGACAAGGGATAGGAAAGGATGAAAGGTGTGCTGCTATTCATTGTCTTTAGAGTGCTGTTCGAACAGATAATTCATGAGGCCAGCGCGGAGCTCACTCGAAGTGCAGCCGCCATCTTGGGCCAGCAGGTTACGCCCCATGGGCTACTTTGTTGCTATCAATATTAAAACTAGCCCAACATACTTCCTCACCTCTCGGTCGTTCATTCATCCATTTTCTGTCTCTTCTCTCTCTATCTCACTACCCTTTCTCCTTCCTTCTACTTTCCCTCACCTCTTTCTCACATCCTCCTTTTTCCTTCGGCTCTTTCCCTCACCTCGCTCTCCCTTACCTCTCTCCCTTTGCCTCCTCTGTCTTTCACTTTGATTATACCTTCACCGTGCCTAGTGAAACAAACCCAATGGTTAGCGTCCAAGGGCTACAGACCCCCAGGGGAATGTCCTTTGAGATAAATGGCTAGTTCAGCATTGAATGTGGGGATGTAGCTTTATTAGCACTGTAGTTTCCAGAACATACTTTCTCTTAGCAGTGGCATGACACAGACCTTTTAATAACTTCAGCTTTCTTTCTGCTAAAAGTAGTTGAGCTGGGTTTAAACAACTATTGTGGGGAGTGGGCAGTAAATGGCCTAGTATAATTTTGTGAGTGACTTCTGAACAGCAGTCCAAGCTTTGGTCTTCTCATACCCAGATGGAGCAACAAACTGCTTTGTGATCTCCCTGACAACTGACAACATGCATGTTTCACTGAAGGCATCCTATATGCATCAGCATGTCTCATCACAGGCCTAAGGAAGTTCAAGTATACAACTCAAACACTAACTCCCGCTCATTGAGTGCATCATCTCCAAGAATGAGCTGAATCACACAAAAGGCCATGGGAAGCGGTATTACTCAATATCTGACTGAGAAATTAGCATTAGCGACCTTAGGTAGTAGATAGAGCCACACCAGAACATTTCCATACTAGAAAACAAAATCTGCAAAAACCAGAATGATAAGCCTTCAGCTCCTGTCCTCCCAGGATTTAGAACAACATTCCTATCAACATCACAGCGGTTCAACCCTATGTCAATTCATAAAGCAGCTGAAGACCCACCTCATCAGAGAAAGGTATGGCTTCTCAGGAAATGACTCACCCCCCACAAACATGTAAATGATGCTCAATCGTAACTCAGTGCTTCTGCACTTGTGCTCTGCTCTGTTGCTCTCCAGCTCTGCTCCTACTAGGCATGTACTTTGCAAATATCTATAAATGAAGACATATACGTTTGTCAGTGGCCCCAAAATCAGTTTCTTATTAATCTAATTTGAAATATCTCTTCTGCAGAAATGATGTAGGGCTCTTATGGCAATAACAATGGCTCACAGGAGTATCATTACAAAAAATCCATCCCCATGAATAGTCTATAAACAAACAATGCTTGAATTGAACAGTTTCAACTGTGCCAAATGACAGTCTTACCAGGTATTTAATAGTAAACAGTTTAATTATGGATCAAATAATGGTGGTCTGGGCTCAAGTGATTAAATAGTGTGAATAAAGTTAAAGGAAAAAGAAAGTGTACATAATATAGTGGTATTATTGGAACAAGCTAGTTTTTTTTATTTTTTACGATTTCTAGTTACTGATCCTAATGTACCAAGTGTTGATGGTGTTTCAACCTCTTAACATTAGCAAGGTCATCGTCAGGGTGTTAGGAGCTTATGCACCAATATGTCAAATGGAATCCTCAATAGAATAAATCTAATAATCTATATTATTTACTGAGTTATGATGAATCCCCCAAAAAAGAGAAAATCCTGATGCTGCTGATCCAGCGCGGCTAATATAACTTGCTCCTTAGGACACCAATCCAGAAAAACACCTGCACAACCTTTGTCATTTAAAACTTATGTCGGTGGGGCCCATGACACCGCATACATACATTCATTCAATTTCTGGATTAAATACCAAGGAGCATGAGCTGCTGGACGAACGGGATACCTTGTTAAATTTGACAGAATAATAATCTATACATTATATAAATTATCTTCGGATCCTGTCGGTTCTAAACATCAAGGTACTCCGCTATTCGGTCGATGGACCAACTAGTAGAATTAAGACCAGCTCAATCACAGTTAAAACCTTTAACTTTTATAACTCATAAATTTATTAAAAACCACAGACTCATTTTAGAGTTAGAATATATTTTTATCTAAATTCTTCAAGCAGATAAGGAAAATTCTTTATTATGCAAAACATTTAGAAATATCAATAAACATTTTAAGAAAACTTTTAGAAAAAGTGAGAAATTATGCATTACCCTCGGCCATGGGGCGATGACAAGAATGGTTCACCAAAGGAAGATGAACCGCAGATCACAGGATAGGACTCCCAAACTGACTGACTGTCCCGTTAAGCTCCTCGGACGCACCTCCCGAGTAAATTCCCGCAACGATCTCGTTCCTTCCCCAGTCAAAGTTCAAAGTCCAAAATGACAGAGTCTCTCGCAGCATCAAGGTGGAAAATGAAAAACACGCCTACTTCACAACGTAAGAGTAGACTCTCTTATACCCTATTCTCTGGCTCACTACACATAAAAGTTGCAATCCTTAGGGGCAAGAATCACTCTAATTGGTCCATTGGAGGGTTGGTGATGGTCACCTCATCGCCCTCCTTGTTCGAACCGGTTTGGGGACAATAAAGCACACAATAAGTCTCATGATCGAAAGGTCAAAAGTGGTCCAATTTGTTAATTCATTTTGTAACGATCTTTGATGGTCACATATTAGTTCATCCATTGTCACTCGGCTCTTTCCCATCCGTTCCCAGGAATATATGCTGAATACTTGGCACACTCCTTATTGCAGGTCAGATTGGCCTTGACATCTCTCACTCCGGGCACAGGCCGCATACACGTGACTGGAGCTTTCATTCTGCATCTGCGCAGGGGCCATTTTGTTCAATGCACGTGATCTCGTCCTTAACAGTGGCCATTTTAGAAGCACGGCCTAGCAGGCCCGAACGAAACTAATATAAAACAAACACAAAAGAAATTAAAATATGGAAAATAAGCCTTTCTGTTTACCACCCGCCATTCTAAAGATCTGTGTTAGATATTACCTAGCAGAAGCGACATTTAAAGCCATTTTACTTACCATCTGCATTCTTTGCCACAATACAATTTTACTACGCAATACAAATCATGCAATTTACTCTATTTACTACGCAAATCACAATACTAACGTTAATTAACTTCACATATGTAAATAAATTACATTTTGCAACATTTCAGCATATTGCCCACTAGTATTGTCTACTAAAAAGGTGTATTTGTTGGTTAATTCATGCATTTCAAACGGTTAGTATCATTAATAGTTATGAGGTCATTAATTCCCAAGGGGTACAAAAAATATTTTGTTTCCCCTGCTCCATCAATTCCCCCCTTTGGTGATTTTTAATATCACCACAAAAACCTATCCCTACCAAATTTATCAGATAAATGTTTCTTGTCCACTTGCATTTGTTAGTTTAGACAATCGTGTTCTTTTCATCTTGGCTTTTAGACCTTTTGTACATGTTCTCTTTAAACTCTTCCAATTCGATCTCTCCCATCTCCCGTTCTCTTTCTTTGTTTTTCTCTTTTTACTCTATTTTGTCTTTTTCTTCTTTTAATACACACATAGGCTAATCTTAATAATAATATTATCACTATTGCTAAGGTTACTGGAATTAATATTTTTCCAATAAGAGAACTACCTATTTCGGTGAACCATTTCTTAATTGAGGAAAAACTCTTACCAAGTCTCTCCCAAGCACCTTCAACCTCCAGTGGGGCAATTTCTTTATGCAAATCAGTAATGTTCTTTATATACCTCTGTATATTCTCACTTTTGTCTGGAATGTAAGTGCAACAATGTTGTACCTTCAGCATTCCACAGACTCCACCCTCTTTTGCCAAAAGAATGTCAAGGGCAAGACGATTTTGCATTACCATAGCTCTCATGGCAACCATTTCGGTATTTACCATCAAGAACCCTCCAGCAGTATTCGTTGATAAACGATCTACTACTGTAGACAACTTCTGAATCTTGTATGCATTCAAAGATATACCCACTGCTGGTATCAATGCTCCAAAAATGTCACCTATTATCTCTGAGAAGCTTTCCCTTCTCCTAAGGGTTAATGGTTCACCTATCTCGTGAATTCCTTTCGTTCCTCTTTCCACGTGAAAAATCTTTGGAAAGACCAGGCCTAGATAGCATGTTCCGTACCAGTGGTCCGGCAACCTATAATAAGCTCTATTTCCGCAAATATAATAGATCCCTGGAAATACTGGATCTTTTCCTCCTTTAAATCCCCATCCCCCTAGAATTTTGTATGTATCTCGGCACTCGCTAGAACCCACGAAATAGTTATCGCACATAGTGTTATCTCTACTAATACACAATTTTCCCTGTTGGGGCCAATCTAGAACCATAGCTGCATTTGTTTCACCTTTGTCATAACTTCCCTCTTCAAACGCCCAAGGTGGGGTTTTTGTCCTTTCTCCTGCTACCTTTCTTTGAAACTTAACCCTTCTGTCTTCCACCATGTCTAAGAAAACCTTTTCTTCCTTTCTTAACCCACAAGTAAGATTATGTCTAAATGCATATTCTAATGTTAATTCTTTCGTTTCTAAGAAAAATTCTCCAAAGATCTTTGCAACCTTCACTTTATTTAGTTCAGGGATTACGGGAACTTTAGCAAAAACAGCATCTGTGTCAGTGTAATAATATTCTGATTTACCTGTTTTGTAAAATAAGCTAGCTAAAACACTACAAGTTATTCCATACGTCAAAGGAAGGTGATGGTATGTCACACCTTCTGTTACAGACGCAGGTAACTGCATACAGACATAGCAATCTCTTACATCCATTGTTTCCACATATTCGTAGAAAAGTTTCGTGAAGACATTCTTGGAGAAATCAGTTATTGACTTATCCCTATGAAAATCAGTACTATCTATTAATGTTGCAGTGTTCTTTATGTTAGATTTCTTGTAACTACTTGTGTCATTTATGATTGTAGATGTATTCTCTACCACTAATCTAAGTGGAATTATAATTGCTAAAATAAACCAAATAAGCATTAATAAACCTGTACAATAGAAACACATCCTACACCATCTACGTAAAAATTCACATCTAGATCTTCTATTCTCAGTGTCTACCATGTTGAAATATTTATCTAATTATATGTACAGAAAATGTGTTTCCACACCTCAAAGGACTTCGTGTTGACTGGGATCAACTGCTTTCAGCGCACCTTTCGGTTTCTCAGAAATTTTTCTTTGACTTCATCAGTTTGTGTGTCTATTCCGGTTTTTCTTTCTTTGCCTTTCAGGTTTGGTGCAGTTCACTCTTACCCACTTGTTCACAGTCTTTGTCTGGGTTCTCGTGACTGCTATCCACTTCTTTAATATCAGTCCGTGCTATGTATAACCATTCAGGTGACTTGTATTTCAAGTTAGGTCTTTTCACTCTTTTTGGTCTCTGTAACTGTCTTTCACTTGTTTTTCTTTGTCCTTTCTGACTTGTTATTTCATTTACTTGTTCTGCATTGTCTTTGTTCAAATTTATTATTTTATATCTGTCTTTTAATTTCGTTGGGCCAATTGTTTCCTTTTCTTGGCCTTTTCAGTTCACTTTCTTTTTCTTCTGGTTCTGCTCTCCAAGTTCTCTTTCTTGGTCCTATTCTTTGCTTTCTTTCTTCTTCACTTTCTTCAGATTCTGTCTCAGACCTCACTTCACTTCCTCTGACTTTGAATTTTATGATCTCAGACTCTTTATCTGAATCTTCTGGTGTTTCTTCTGCTTGAAATTCTGAGTCTAATCCTCCTCGTGTTTCTTCCGCAATTTCCCCAATCTCTCTATCTGAATCTAAATTTCCCTGTGTTTCTTCTGTTTGTAATTTTGAGTCTAAGCCTCCTCGTGTTTCTTCCGCAACTTCCCCAATCTCTCTATCTGAATCTAAATTTTCTTGAGTTACTTCTACAATTTCCGGAGGAATTTCCCCAAAGCTTGTACTTGGCTGTTCATTGTCACCGTTTATTAGTTCGGTTTCTCCTGTTTCAATATCAGTTCTTTTTCTTTCGGATTCTTCCTTTTGTCTTTCACTGGGTTCAGGTTGGTCTGTTTCAGATACCGAACTGGTATCTGATATTTCCAGATGTCGACTTACAGGTCGAGCTTCAAGATCTGGAACTCTGATTGTCTCAGTTTCTTCTTCAGTTGTCAAACTGGTACCTGATTCTTCCAGATGTCGACTTACAGGTCGAGCCTCAAGATCTGGAACTCTGATTGTTTCAGTTTCTGCTTCCGATGCTGAACTGGTATCTGATATTTCCAGATGTCGACTTACAGGTCGAGCTTCAGGATCTGGAACTCTGATGGTATGACTGGCATGAACCTAATTTTTCACACCTGCACACTTTACAGCAGTTGTTGTCACCAGGATCACTTGATGTGGCTTATCCCAGCGTGGAACCAAGCAGTTTCTTCTTCTGTGGACTTTTATGCGGACCCAGTCTGCTGGACTCAAATCATGAGCTGGTTTTCTTTCAAGAGTGGTCGCATCCGGTCCAACTTGATGAAACACAGAATGCACCACATCAGCCAATCCTTTGCAATAGTCCAATACGAGATCATCAGTTATAGTCAGTAGTTTGTTGTCAGGTACGTGTGCTTGTCTCATTGCTTGTCCCATGATTATTTCATGAGGACTCAGACCTGTTTTTCTGTCAGGTATGCTTCTGATGCTCATCAGCACCAATGGCAAGGCGTCGGGCCATTTGAGTCCTGTGGCTTGACACATTTTCCCTAACCTATTCTTTATTGTACCATTTACTTGCTCTACCACTCCAGAAGCCTCTGGTCTGTAGGCACAGTGCAGTTTTTGTTGAATGTCTAGTGCTTCACATATCAGTTGGATGATTTCATTCTGGAAATGCGTTCCTCTATCTGTTTCAATCGTTACTGGAAAGCCATATCTAGGAATGAATTCTCTCAGTAGGAGCTTAGCTACAGTAACTCCATCATTCCTTCTTGTCGGATAGGCCTCCACCCAACGAGAAAACAAACAGATGACCACCAGGACATACCTCAATCTGTTACTTGGGGGCTGTTGGACTTGGCCCTGCTTGCAGGGTCATCCCTAAACTTTTTGGCCTTCCCCCTAGTCTTTTTCCTGACATAAGGTTGGTGGTTTCAGGACTCTGGGCACTTTAGCGCTGGTTAGCAGTGCAAAGTGCGTGTGCTTTCTGCCTTCCATAGGCTTACATTAGGAACCCCCCCCCCCTTATGGGATATCTCCCCCATGGTAGAAAATATATATGCCATGTTTGGTATGTGTGAGATGGAAATATTAAATGCTGCGCAATGGTGTGCACAGATTTATTTTCACCATTGCGGAAATGCCACTTTTAAACCTTGGCATTTCGGTGTGCTGTGTGCCTGCCTTGTGTAAGGCTGGCTCCGCCCCCTGGGGTGTGTCTGTCTCCCAGACCCCAGCTCAGGAAGGGAGGAGGGAAGTCTGGCAGACAGGGTGCTCTACACCTCCCCCAAAACCAGTTGGGACCGGTTTCCCCAAAGACCCTTCCAGAAGCTTCTGGCCCTTTCTAGTAGGTGGGGTGAGGGGTGTATATATAGAGGAGCTGAGACTCCATGTGGGTGTGCTTGGGCTTGTGCTGACTTGGAGGGGACACTCTGCCAGGAGGAACCGCCGTGGGACCCTGCGTGCTGGCCCCTATGCCCATCTGTGCCCCTCTACCTTCTGCTGGACCCAGGAAAAGACCCTGCTGGAGTAAGGCTGCTGCGCTAGGAGGATTGCCACCATGCTAAGTTTGACTGTTCCTAGGAACTGCTACTTCGTTGGGCTGAGCTGCTCTACTGCCTGCTGACCTTTGCCCAGCCTGTGCCTATTTCCCAGCACCTCGTGGGCGCTACCATTGGGCTCCAGCCCCAGAGGATTTTGATCCCTGTCTGCAATTTGAGCAAGAGAGCGGGAGCCCACCCAGCGTTGTCTGCATTCTTAAAAAGAGCGGGTGCCCACCCCGCATTCTGCGGCTCTTCGCGGGTGCCCACCCCGCATTTCTGCTCATTTTGCTCACGGGAGCCCACCCCGCATTTCCGCCGCATCAGAAATCATTTTAATAGCGGGTGCCCACCCCGCGTGCTGCCAGGGAGAGCTGCTCATTTAAAAATACAGCGGGAGCCTACCCCGCATTGCCCCGCACGGAGGAATCACCAGGATCACCGCCCCTGCCCGAGTCCATACGGCCTGAAGTCCCTGCCGAGATCGCCGCCGCAGCCCGGGAGCCCCAGGAGTCCCGGCCGCGTCATCACCAGCATTCCGGGGAAGCTGCGCTGGGATTGGCTCCTGCACGTGGTGTTGCCGGCAACGAGGGGCCCGCCTGAGAGAAGCCGCAGGGAGCCCCTGGGAGCGCGAGATGTCACCACGCACCCCCGGCTCGGGTCCACGGCTGCCGGGAAGAAGGACCCGGGAGCTGGAGCCATCAGGGGCCTCACAGAGTGCAGCGCCAGTTGAGAGAGAGCCCTGCAGCCACAGAGGAGTTGGAGCGGTGCGTGCTCCAGTCCAGCCGCCCCCGCCGGCCAGAAGGGAAGGCAGAGGTCACGGGCGGACCCAGGCGCCAAGCGGGGCTCCCGTGTGGTGAGGAGAGCCCCTCGTGTAGCAGAAGCGACCCCTGGAGGAGAGAGAACCCGGTGAGTGGGGCTCATTGGGGAACTGGTTGTGGAGGGTGCAACGGGGCACATTGTCGGTGCCCGCCCCCCTGTGGTCCTTCTAAGAGTACCATAGTGGTCGCGCTGGTTTTTCCAGCTGCCCCGCCTGGCAGTGGGCCGCTCCAACGTGCCAGACTCTTTTGGGACACACAGCGGCGCCGCCGTTGCGGGCCGCTGCAACGTTGTGGGTGACATTCCTTTTAGAGTCCCTGGAAGAGGGGCTCCCCCGGCACGGCAGTGCCAGGACTTGTTCTTACAGCTGCACCACGAGAGCGTGGGCAACTGCAACGTTGAGCATTCATTTTAGATGTTACTAGGTGTGCCCTGCTATGCTGATGTTATGCATAACATATTTTCATGCCTACCGATGGTGCCTTTATGCTCATGATGCATGCCTGATCTAAGGTGGTTTAGGCCTAACGCTAAGGTGATTTATGATTATGGAAGTGGTGCCCTGTCTGGCTAATGTGTTTAGGCCTAATGCTCTTCCCTAATGTTCGCATTGCTGATTTTATGCCCAATGTGACTTATGCTAATATGATGCATTAGGGGTTCCTATGCCTAAGGTTACCTAACGTCATGCCATGGGGTTTTAGGTTCATGCCTGATGCTTGGGGTAGACCTCATTATGTATGCATAATGCATTTAGAATGCCTAATGTTTTTCCCCTAATGCTTACATTGCTGGTTTTCTGCATAATGTGCTTCTACCTGATCTAAGGTGGCTTATGCCTAATCTAAGGTGGTTTACGCCTAATGAGATGCCCCATGTACTTATGTTGGTGCGGTGCATAATGTGTTTCTATGCCTGACCTGAGGTTTTCATTCTAGGCCTACTGCAAACGTGATTTATGCTAATGAGGTATGCCTAATGTTATGCCTAAGGGGTTGCTCATGCTTTTATGCTAATGATGATGCCTCTATGTTCACATGTTTATGCCCACTTGGATTTATGCTAATACAATGATGCTAAGTTCATGATCTTGCCAGTAGGAACTGGCTGTTTTGCATTTATTGGTGGTGTATTGTGATGGTTCTGGCAGCGACCCGATTGGCGCTGCCCTGTACATAATCCCCTGTAAATTGTGACCTGGCGCCGGTTGGCGCAGTGTATAGATTACTGTGATTGTTCTCTGATGTGTTTTACACAATACAAACGTTATTTTTACATAACCTTGTGTAGAGTCTCTTTGTAGTGTGTCGTCGTGCATGGGTGCTGCGCAAACGCTTTACACATTGCCTCCGGAGTTTAGCCTACCCGCTCCGCGCCAAGCTACCCCGTTTCTAACAGGGGCATTTCAATAAAATCTAGTTGCATTCTGGTAAAAGGACCTCCTTCGCGTCCTATTGTTCCCAAACTCACTACTGTCTTCCTTCCAGGATTTATCTGTTGGCATATAAGACATCTTTGACAAAGGCTCTCAGCTATAACCCTAAATTTTGGGTTGTACCAGGTCTGTCTGAAAAGTCTGATCATGGCATCCCTACCAATGTGTGCCTGTCCATGGTACATCCGTGCCATGTTAGAGATCATGCTATCAGGCATAACTGGTCTTTCATCTCTGTAAACCCAGACTTCATCTTCCTCTCTTTGTCTGCAACCTGCTTTTATCCAACCATCTTTTTCCTCATCATCTGCTTCTTCCTGCAATTGTTTTACCTCATCCCAGGTTTCAACTGTGTTAGTAAACAGCAAGGGACATGAAACATTCTCTTTTTCCCTTCTTCGATTCATTGAGTTCATATTTCGGGCACAATATTGAGCTAATTCGTCAGCGAATTTGTTACCCACTACAATATAATCTGTTCCGTTTTTGTGTGCAGCGCATTTTACCACTGCAATCTGTTTAGGCAGCTGTATCGCCTCAAGCAACTTCTTCACAAACTCACCATTCCTAATAGGAGACCCTGCAGAAGTCAGGAATCCCCTCTGGGACCAGATCAGTCCAAAATCTCCGAAGCCATACTGGCTATCTGTGATCACAGTAATTCGGAAGTTCTTTCCCAGTTTGCACGCTCGAATCAGAGCAATCAGTTCAGCAACTTGGGCTGAACGTATTCCTCTCAAACAGGGTGCTTCCATTATGGTTGCCACCGTACATACAGCATACGCAGCACTTAAGACTCCTTCACTTGTTCTCAGGCATGACCCGTCCACAAACATCACATAATCTGACTCTTTTAGAGGTTCATCCCTGATATCAGGGCGAGGCTTTGTGCAAAATTCAAGCACATCCAAACACTTATGATCAACATCATCTTTGACTTCCACATTTACTTCATCTGGCAGTGAAGTTGAAAGATTCACACTCGTGCATCTTACAATGGTTACATTGTCTGCACCCAAGATCACTTTTTCATACCTAGTCAGCCGACTATGTGTCATGAATTGAGTTTTTGTTCGGGTCAGAAGGATTTCAACGGAGTGTGGGACATATACTCTCAAAGGATATCCCATCACAATGCCTTCACTCTGTTCCAGACTCACACAAGTAGCAGCTACTGCTTTCAGACATCCAGGCAACGTCTTTGCTACCGGGTCTAAAACAGCTGAAAAATAGGCGATTGGTCGTTTCATTTTTCCATGCCTTTGCACTAATACTGAAAGTGCACATCCGTCTCTCTCGCTACAAAACAGTTCAAATTCTTTTTCATAATCAGGCATTCCCAATGCTGGTGCCTCACACAAACTTGTTTTCAGTTCCTCAAAAGCCTTCATTTCCTCCTCATCCAATTCAATCGGATCTCTAACACCCCTCTTTGTCAATCGCTGTAAAGGTTTTGCAATCAATGAAAATCCACTTATCCACTGTCGGCAATAACCAACCATTCCAAGGAACATTCTCACTTCTCTCTGTGTCATTGGGGCTCTCATTCCTATGATAATCCTTATCCTTTCTGTTGTCACTTTTCGCATCCCTTTCTCAATCTTATGACCTAGGAACTGTACTTCTTGTTGACAAAATTGCAGTTTTGATGGGGACACCTTATGTCCTCCTTCTGCCAAATGATTCAACAAAGCAATTGTGTCCGTAACACATGCTTCTCTGGTCTTTGATGCCACTAATAGGTCATCAATATATTGGACCATCACAGATTTTTCTGGCATTTTTAAATCTTCTAAGGATTTCTTTAGAATCTGATTAATAATTGAAGGACTTTCTGTATACCCTTGAGGAATTCGGCACCATGCCAAAATACGCTCTCCGAACCGGAACGCAAATAATGGCTGGCTGTCAGGGTGCAATGAAATAGAAAAGAATGCATGGCACAAATCAATAACTGTGTACCATTCTGAATCATGTGGAATTTGATACAGTATTACAGCAGGGTTTGGCACAATTGGGCAGCAAGGAATAACAATTTTGTTTACCTTCCTCAAATCTTGTACTATCCTATATGTTCCATTTGGCTTTTTCAATCCCATTATAGGAGAATTACATGGGCTGCTCATTATTTCTCTCAAAATTCCTTGTTCAATCATCTTATTAATTACAGGTGTTATACCTTCTATAATTTCTGGCGTTAATTTGTACTGCGGGGTATTTGGGTAATTTGTCCCTTCTCTTACAGTAATTTTTACAGGATCAACTCCTCTCATTAGTCCAATATCTTCACCTGTGAAATCCCGTACATCAGACCTGACTATTCCTTTCAATTCAATAGGGATTTTCTCTGCATTAAACACAGGAAACATGTCATTCACTCCTGGTTCTAGTTCTGCCATTGTCATTTTATACAGAACATCTTCATCTTGTATGGAAAGCGATACCATCTGTGGTACAATAGATGGTACAATTCATTTTGCAAAGCAGATCGCGTCCTAATAAATTTACAGGACTGCAATCACACACCACAAAACGATGCATCTCTTTGAATGGTCCGATTTCCACCTCTATTGGCTTTGTAAGAGGGGTTTTAATCTGCCTGTTCGAAACACCTACAACTTGGATGTATTCTCCTGAGAGAGGAAGGTTTGGAATTTCCACTGATCTAACAGTAGAACGGGTAGCACCAGTGTCCACAAGGAATGTAACATTTACACCATTCACTTTTCCATCCACAAATGGACCTGACTGATCTACCTCTAGAGTTGCGCCAAGCACGCACTCCTCTTCCTCTCCTAGGCACCGTCATAAGCTTTCATCCGATTCATCTCCATCCTGCCGTAACAAATACTGCGAAACTGCAGCTGCGCGCGGCAATTTTGTTACCTGCTCTCCTCCGTAGAATCCTGCCTCTGCACTGTATCTCTGAGGATTTACACTCTTTGGAAGAGGTGGTTGCGGCACCTGACACTGTTGAGTAACTACCTGCGGCTGTTGCAGCTGTTGGTAACTCACCTCATTCTGCACCTGTGGATTCAATGATTGATTTTCTGCATTAACTTTCGGAGGAAATTTACACTCGTTTCTCCAGTGCCCTAATTTTCACAATTATGAAATGGCCATTTCTTTTTAGCCTCTTCTATACTCATCTGACCTTTTCCCTTACCAATATTCGGTTTGGACTTGGTCTGTCCTGCATCACTAGACTGATTATTCATTTGAGCTTCTTGCTTTTCTGCAACCTTTACTTGTGCCCACATTGCCTTTTCCTTGAGTTTACGCTGTCTACACTCAATATCGTCACTGCAATATTTTGCATACCGTAGTACCTCATCTACTGTGCTATTCTGCCAACACAACATATGCTGCTTAATCATTTCACTTATCTCAGGTCTCAAGCCATACACGAATCTATACACAAAATGACTCATGTCCTTTTCACTCAAGTTCTCGTAACCACTATACTGTTTAAAGACCAACAATAATCTCTCGTAGTAGGCATGTACAGATTCCTTACTCTCCTGAGTTGTTCTATCAATCTTTACCCAGTCCGTTTCTTTTGGTGGGATTTTATTTTTCAGAAACGTGATTGCCTGCTCATATTTTCTCATTACTTCTGAACCTGGGGCTCCTGTTTTTGCATCTCTAGGATATTCTTCCTTCGGCCAGTCAATTGTAATTTTACACTCTGTCCATAAATCTGCTGGAACAACAATCTCAAACAGTCCATCCAAATCTTCCCACAACACTTTTGAAACTTATACAAACATTTCTACCTGTCTATACCCTTCTACAGGTTTCTCTCTCAATCTTGGGAAATCATTTGTAAACGACAATATAGCTTGTCTGGACCATGGGACATGTACATAACTTCCTCCTGGAGTCTCCTTCATTGGACACTCCATTATTATTGGTTCTTTCTCTTTTACTGGAAAAGCCAATGATGCTTTATCCGTTGTTCCCTCTTTTCTTCTTATCCACCTACTTCTCCACTTGTCTACATCTCCCCATTTTCTCAGTAACACAATCAGCTCCTTTATCTGTGTTAGTCGTCCTGAAGTGTTCAGATTATCTATATCCTTTTCACTAAAATCTACCCTGTACGGTTTCTGCAATCCTCTAATTTTTCCAAACTCTACTCCTAGTTCGTTCGCTGTTTCTTCCAATTTTTCATGCACGTTCCTAGCTCTCCAAGTGACGCTTTTACACATAAACATTAATTCCTCATCTTGATAGGATTTCAACCGATCTGTACCAATAGTCCCTAAAATCAATTCTTCCATATCTATTTTTAATCTGACCACATCCAACAGTTGTGGTTCAGCATCCTTTTTCTGCAAGATCCTCACCCAATCATTTAATTCTTCTGCAGTCGGACCCACAGGGGTTTTATTTATTTCTGCCCAACTTGCACTTCTCTCTGGGGTTTCAGTTGCTGACTCAGTTCCCATAGGAATTTTATTTATCTGACTCTCATTAATTGTCAAATTTACAGGTGGACTTGACCTAAAAGGACCAACAGAATCTTCTTTCTCTCTATTTTCTGGAATCATCCCTTCTCTTACTCTTTGCATACTGGAATTTAATGGGATTGTTAAGGAGTGTTCATCTATCCTTTGATTTTCAAATACTGGGATTACTGGTCCTATAGTTACTGGCACAGTCACAGCTTCCATATTCTTTGTCAGTTCTCTTATCTTTTTAGTCAACTCTCTTGTGGTTCTGGCTAATTCAGCTGTATTACCATTATCATGTTTCACAGTCTGTGGTGTTTCTGGTTTATTAAATGGACTATTTATTTCAGACATTTGTTCGGGACTTTGATTTATTACATTTCTCATTGGCGGTGCATTTGGTGTCACCACCGCAGAATTCTGTTGATATGGAGGGGGTCTTTTATTCAAAATGTCCTCCAGCAACTCATCCTCTGTGTCGCTAACTCCATACCCATACCTTTCTGTGACTGCATGCTTCTTTTTCTCTGTACACTTTTTCCCTGCAAGTTCTTCAACTGTTCTGACAGGAAACAAACCATCCGTCATATTAGCATACCGCCATCATCTCATCCTGTCTTCATGATTCAATCCCCATACTCTTCCATGAACTAAACTATAATTCTTTGCACCTCTGTGTCATTCCCTTTCATACATCTCATCTTCCTATTCACCTAAGGCTTCGAACTGTGTCGGTCTAGGTCTCGGTTCAAGTTTCATCATTTTTCTCTCAAATTTCGAAGTACCACTGTGCTAAATGAACCATTTTCTGGAAATGCCAATACTCCATCGCCTTGGGTATATTTCGCCCAATTTTCCAACCAAATGCAAGTATGATAGCCATATTTCAACATCATATGAGATGCTGGCGTTTTCGGCGGAGGAAGTACTTCTCCTTCCCTAGTCACAACCTTCTTGTCTTTCTTGAAAAAGTTTTTAATCTTCGCAAACCATGACGGTTTCTCTCTACCATACTCATAATAAGCCATATTTCACTGTTCTTTTTCCCAAACAAATACACGCAATTCTTCACCACCCCGTTGTTCTTTTCAACTACTCGGCTATTCGGACCTATCCCAGTGCGTCTCACACCAACGCACCAATCCGAAAGCTTTACGTCACTCTCACACTAACCAATACCAGCGCGTCTCACACTAACGCTCCAATCAGGAAGCTCTTCGTTCTTCCACCACTGGCCAATACCAGCGCGGTTTTTGTTGACGTCAGCTCTACTCCTGTTTCTGCTGACCCCTCCTTTACAAAATTTATCGGCACTTTTCTTAACTTTTTCTTTTTGACTAAATCGATTAGTTACAACGTAAAACACATTACCATTGTCTGTTTTCTCTAAACAAAAGAGATAGTTTGTTCTAACTTACAAGAATACTGTTTCGTTCGATAAGTGTAGCGCTTCTCTCTACCTTACCCTTCTTTCAAGCAAGAGGTAAACCCGTTTCTCTGGGGTTAAAACACATGTGGAGACTACACTGCTCCTGAGAATTAAGGCCAAAGTTTCACAAGAAAACCTGTTGCTATTTCACTCAAATGCAATTCATACATGAAATTTCCCTAACATAACACAGTCCTGTGTTATCACCAATTTGAAAATCAGACAATGCACAATTCCGTGTGACTTCTCTTGCCACACGTGTCCACTTCCTACTTCCCGGAAGCTTCAAAATTCCGACTTACATATAACGTAATACAAACTCGACATAGAGTGTTAGACATGAATAAATCATAAGTCAATAGTCACCAAACTAATCTATAGAAACCATAATTCTGCTACCAAGAAATCTGATCCAGTGCGGCTAATATAACTTGCTCCTTAGGACACCAATCCAGAAAAACACCTGCACAACCTTTGTCATTTAAAACTTATGTCGGTGGGGCCCATGACACCGCATACATACATTCATTCAATTTCTGGATTAAACACCAAGGAGCATGAGCTGCTGGACGAACGGGATACCTTGTTAAATTTGACAGAATAATAATCTATACATTATCTTCGGATCCTGTCGGTTCTAAACATCAAGGTACTCCGCTATTCGGTCGATGGACCAACTAGTAGAATTAGTTGATGGTGATTAAGACCAGCTCAATCACAGTTAAAACCTTTAACTTTTATAACTCATAAATGTATTAAAAACCACAGACTCATTTTAGAGTTAGAATATATTTTTATCTAAATTCTTCAAGCAGATAAGTAAAATTCTTTATTATGCAAAACATTTAGAAATATCAATAAACATTTTAAGGAAGCTTTTAGAAAAAGTGAGAAATTATGCATTACCCTCGGCCATGGGGCGATGACAAGAATGGTTCACCAAAGGAAGATGAACCGCAGATGACAGGATAGGACTCCCAAACTGACTGACTGTCCCGCTAACCTCCTCGGACGCACCTCCCGAGTAAATTCCCGCAACGATCTCGTTCCTTCCCCAGTCAAAGTTCAAAGTCCAAAATTACAGAGTCTCTCGCAGCATCAAGGTGGAAAATGAAAAACACGCCTACTTCACAACGTAAGAGCAGACTCTTATACCCTATTCTCTGGCTCACTACACATAAAAGTTGCAATCCTTAGGGGCAAGAATCACTCTAATTGGTCCATTGGAGGGGTGGTGATGGTCACCTCATCGCCCTCCTTGTTCGAACTGGTTTGGGGACAATAAAGCACACAATAAGTCTCATGATCGAAAGGTCAAAAGTGGTCCAATTTGTTAATTCATTTTGTAACAATCTTTGATGGTCACATATTAGTTCATCCATTGTCACTCGGCTCTTTCCCATCCGTTCCCAGGAATATATGCTGAATACTTGGCACACTCCTTATTGCAGGTCAGATTGGCCTTGACATCTCTCACTCCGGGCACAGGCCGCATACACGTGACTGGAGCTTTCATTCCCCATCTGCGCAGGGGCCATTTTGTTCAATGCACGCGATCTCGTCCTTACCAGCGGCCATTTTAGAAGCACGGCCTAGCAGGCCCGAACGAAACTAATATAAAACAAACACAAAAGAAATTAAAATATGGAAAATAAGCCTTTCTGTTTACCACCCTCCATTCTAAAGACCCGTGTTAGATATTACCTAGCAGAAGCGACATTTAAAGCCATTTTACTTACCATCTGCATTCTTTGCCACAATACAATTTTACTACGCAATACAAATCATGCAATTTACTCTATTTACAACGCAAATCACAATACTAACGTTAATTAACTTCACATTTGTAAATAAATTTGATTTTGCAACATTTCAGCATATTGCCCACGTGTAGTGTCTACTAAAAAGGTGTACTTGTTGGTTAATTCATGCATTTCAAACGGTTAGTATCATTAATAGTTATGAGGTCATTAATTTCCAAGGGGTACAAAAAATATTTTGTTTCCGCTGCTCCATCAGTGGAAAACTCATGCTTCTGCAGAATAAGTTGTTATATCATTATGAGGCAGTGAGGACAATGTACCAGCTGGACTCACCCAGGTTAACAAAAAATGAAATAATCAACTACATGGATCAGTCTTAAAGTAAATATAAACAAGTGAACTGATTAACTGAGGCTCGAGAGAATGCTTGCATAAAGTCACAAGCATCTTATTATTGGAGAACAGAAAGAGTTTGGAAACCAGCTTAAAGGATTGAAGAAAGCAGAAAATGCTCTCAAGTAGAAACCCAAAACAACTAGTGACCGAGTCGGCGCCCACAATACTAAAGGATCCAAGAAGATATACAAAATTTGGGAGGTTCCAGGTGTGCGCTTATTAGATCAAATGATACTAAAAGTCAGAGAAAAACAAGATGACAATAACTGAGAATAGACATTGTTAAATATTCGTTATACGACAAAGGAATTGTGCTAACCTACGGAGCCAGGTCGAGTCACCTAAGAGGAACACTGCAATCACCAGTGTCCTTACTGCAGCAGCTTCCAGTCTTAAATCCCAAATGCCAATATGTAAATAGAATGACGTGGTGGCTTTGTCATGTGTGCTTAGCGCCATAAGCGCAACTGAAACAAGGCGCAGCTCATGTTATTATTCAATGGCAAAAAGTAGCTACAAAAAGTTTATTTAAAAAAAAAAAATGGAATTATTGTAATATGAGATAAACAATTAAACTGTTTTTAGGGATTGATCCTAGGATACCATAATGGACTCGGAAGAAACCTGTTTTGACACAAAAGTAACCAAAGCAGATGGGGGGAAAAGACTACAATGTAAATCAAAAAAAGTAACAATATAACAATACAGGCAGAATACACATACAAAAACTAATTAAGGGGCCCATTACGATGGCGGGCGGAAGCACAACCGCCGTGCTGGCGGATGCAAAAACCACCAGTTACCGCCGGCACGCAGCAGTCCACACGCCCGCCCAATTACGATGCGAAAAGTAGGCCAAACACCGCCGGCAAGCCAGCAACACCGTCCGCCATCAAAGTGCGCCCGTACACGTAGCGGCGCAGCTAACTGACACACACCGTCCGACGAAAACACGTCCCGCCCGGCGCATAAATTACGATGCCGCAAACAAACGGCTCCCACGGCCAAGAGATACCGTACGACAAACCGAAGCGGTAACACGGACGCCGAGCACGGACAACGAAGAAGCGGCTCCCCGAGCATGAATCCAGCACTGCAGGCCCTCCCCATGCTCCTGCTGATGCACCACCAAGGACGCAACGTACCGCGGAGACGCAGGTAGGCACACACACAACAAGTGCACGCAAACAGCGCACACAGTGCAAGGGCGGAAAAAGCGGACAACCCCCACCAGCGCGTGTACACTACACATCCACCATTGCATCCACCTATGACACACAGGCCAAATCGTAACATCGCGTAACACATGTGTACACACCACCTGGGACTAGGAACCAACGACCCCGTCACGGCCCCAAAGCGGCGATGACGCCGCCACACATGCGCACAACGCAGAGGCCAACCGCAGCGCCATGCATGCGTCGCACACAGACACAGGGACACAACCAAGCAGCACACACATCAGCCCCACCCCGAACGCACATGACACGTGACAGGCCTGCCACAGACATGTCCCCAACGCCCAATTCACGGACAACACCCAACGCCACACAACCGACGCACACATGTCAGTGAAGTCACGCAACAGCAGGACACACCCCAGTGTAACAAACATGGCGTAGCACACAGCAGCGGCAACACCAACTAGGAGAAGCAGGGCCCCTTCGGGAAGAGGAACGCCAGTACCACACTGAAACACCCATACCACCCTGCACATATGAACAAGACATATAAAACGGAACACCAAAGAGCCCGGGGACCGACAACAGGTGGCCCAAGAATAACATTCACACACAAGGCCCAACGCAGAGCGGAAAGGCAGCCTGCCGCCCACACAAGGGAGAGCAGACAGCACTGAATGACCTTCCATTCCAACTCCGAAACCACAGCCCTACGACAGAAGCCGGTGAATACAGCCATTGTCCAAGAATAGACCAACACAGGCATGCCGAGGAGACCGACCACAGGGCAGATAGCGCATATCACAGAAGCACACAACGGACGGGGAAGAAAGAAGAAAACACTCCCCCATGTCGGCCACATGCAAGTTAATTGGAAGGAGTCACACATCACTGACCTTGAACTGTCTGAGAAGCATGTGGGATGAGGGCCCGTGTCCTCCAAACAAGCCAACAGAACACAAGTCCTGTCTCCCTACGACTACACAGAGCTCACAGCAACCTCGGAGCGTGCACATTGCAGACTGCACACACATCTGGAGCACGCCACCACAACGCACCGCTGCGAAATGGCAACCGCAACACACCTACCCAACTACGCCGGACAGCTCAAGCTGTACAAAACCAACCTGTTACATATATTGGGATGCGATCTCCTGTCCCTGCTGAACGTAAGTTACCGACTGACTTACCGCATCACATTGTTCAGCTGCGTCATGCCCGTCTTCTACTGTCGGAGGTGTCCCTACCAGCATCCCGTGGAGATATGCCTCTCCAACCCGGCATGTCTAAAGGCGGACCTGCTACCACTACTCCTCCCTCTGGACGCACACGACAGGGCCTGCTCTGCCTATGGGGGCATGGCGTATGTGGCCAACATCGCACCCGCACTGAAATGGGACCACTGTGCCTCCACACGACGGATCATCGAGAACAGCTACATCGAATGTCACCCAGCATGCCCCATCATGGTCCTCCAAGGGACAACTTACGAACAACACCTTGACAGCCACCATCCGCTACATTGGCTGGCAAACATGTACACCACCAATGACATGGAAGCCCTGCTGGACGGCATCGCATACCTGACAACCTGTAAATTTGTCGGACCACAACGCAGGTTCCCCGATTGACCTATGATGTCCAACCCCGCACCCATGCTTAGCTTCCGCACGGACTGGCCAGTCACCACCACAACAGCCATACCAAACGACCGGCAACTGTAACCACACCATCAACGACATCGCCATGACATCGGATATGACCGGGACATGCACACTGTTCCCCATCACATCCAGGAACACCGCATGCATCGTGGGAGGCAGTGGCATGGGGTCTGTGTATCGCACCCACATGGACGGAACTGCACGTACAACCAGGACACGACATGGATCCAGCGCCCATGGACACACACACCGCTCAGTGGACATGAATAGGTCGCCTGGAGTCTGTGGGTGCTGCACCCCTCCCACCCCCGCCCCGGGAATCCCATACCAGGACCTTTGCATGGACGACAAGTGCATACAACAACAACACGACCCCAGTGACTGTGACATGTCCAGTAACCACCACAGTGCAACAACAAGTGGCACGCCGCTGCATGCACGCAAGCACATGCCCTGATGTCATCACACATGCACGCGTGCATGAGGAACAACCGCAGCAAACCTGTCACATGGAACTGAGATGGACTGTGCCCATGATGCCAAGCGGTCTGGTAGGCTACATGTATACCGTCTGTGTCAAAGTCCGCAGCTCCGCAGCTATACGTAAATGTACATTAGCACAGCCTTGGCCAAGCAGATGTAACTCTGAAGCCCACATCCCACATGCAACAGCCAATCACATGTAACCCCACACCCTATCCCATTTGCAATCATGCTCAGTATATCCTCAACATGTATTCCGCTGCCAGTAGTGTCCACTATACTGCATCACAGAGGACAGAAGACTCAATATAATGTTTGAAACCAAAACTGTCTCCGCTGACTCATTTCACAAGTACGAATGAGAGAGGATGAGAGTATGTGAAGTACACGGCAGTCGTGACATGACCATGTAGTCCACTGGTATTGGATGTCAACGCAAATGAGTAGCACAACTGTGGAAGACACACATGTGTCGTGTGAAGTCGTATGGACGCAGTGCTCAGGTGGGTGGGTGTGACGGGTAGATGCGCACATGCCAAGTTGGAGCACGCCGTGTCGGGAGGGGTCATGAACAGTACACCACCGCTTCCCTGGGCATTGTGAGAGGACACCTGTCGGGGG